>JAPTYQ010000001.1:28698817-28709415 GCA_029814465.1 Ostorhinchus cyanosoma
AGATAGATAGATAGATAGATAGATAGATAGATAGATAGATAGATAGATAGATAGATAGATAGATAGATAGAGAGGATAACACTTACATAATATCTGTTTTATATTATGAAAAGTGCAGAGATGGGGGGGGGGTTAGTGATCTACTTGTCCAGGGATTGATAATCCACTCTAATCCAGAAAGGAGCCGTTCTTTCACAAACCAAATGCCTCCAGATGCTGGTGGTAGTAATTCAGGGTGTGTTTTAATCAGCGGCTGTTTTGGGTTAAATGCACAACACACACTCTGGATCTGGGACTCCTCCTGTCACAGCTTTGTGGGATTCTCTCAGTGTCATTTTTGGTTCGTATTTGTGTGTTTGCGTGAGTATGTGGAGCAGACTGACAATTCTGGGTCAAAACTATCCACCTGGGGATTCCACCCAGATGTTTCGAGCTGAATGTGGGTCATATTCAGTAAGAGGCTGATTAGGACGGATATAAAAGGTTCTCTGCACACGGGGCCTGGAAGGACGTGGTGTCATTTTACAATACTGACAAAACCAGATATAAATAGATAAGCCTCTCAGTTACCGCCCTACTGCTGTCAGGCTGCAGATGAGAGGTGGGTTACATGAAGACAAACGTGGAGCCTGAACACTCAAAGACTTCACATGATCTCTACGTTTAACCCCTCATCTGAAAAATGTGGGATAGTACGAAAAATGTCATTAAAAAAGATCAGCACTGATATTAAAATGTACTTTGACCTGTATTTCAGTACGGACATGGTATATTTGAAGTTTTATCTTTAAAAAGGACATTTTTTTGCTTCTTATTGTCCTTCCCTACATGCCAACCCACTGGATCCATTGAAAAAATCCCAACATGTGACCACATGTTCTGTGTCTCCGTAAATGTCATGTATGTGTTTGCATTATCTGTTTCCTGTACTGTAACTTCTGAGTTCTTGGTTTGAGTGCAGGCAGCGGCTCGCACTAGTTTTTGGAAGAACTATGCAATGTAATTTCATTTTCTGTGACTTGCGGAATGACAAAGAAGTTCAAATCAATTCAGTTCAGTTCAATTCAATTCCATTCAATTCAATTCAATTCAATTCAATTCAATTATTCCTCTTTAGGACTAAATATTCATGCTAAATTACGCATTTTAAAAGGTTTTAACATGAGTTAATTAACATATCAATCCAATGAACATGGGGGTAATTTCCTTTTACCTTGAATTTGTGGATATAGACATTTACCTTGAAAAACTAACAAATGCACTGTATCCACAATTTGCCATGTTTAAACTCTGCTAAGTTAGTTATATTATTTCACAACTGAACTGAGTAGAAAGCTGAATAAGAATGTCTTGTTTTTCATAACTGTTGTGAAAAATGTGACCTAAAGAACTAAGTGGACTGATCAACAACCTTTTTCACATATAAAGAGCTTTTATAGGAATGTTAGATTTGTGGGAGACATTCTTTAAAAAGGTAGGAATGACAACTGAATCTTCCAGAAAGATTTAAGGTTCAGAACTAATGGAACTGTTTTTTTCAGGGAATGAGGCATGAAAGTGCATTCTTATAAAAAAATGGAAGGTGAGTTCAAGGACACACTGTAAACAAAGAAAATGGTAACGAACAACTATAGTTCATCTGATTCATACAAGTATGAATAGAGACAGTTGAACATCATCTATGACACAGTGAAAGAATGTTTCCATGGTGATCGCTTCATGGACTGGGGTCATAATCAAACTGAATGTGTACATGACTGAAAAGGTTTATGAAATACATTTTTTTGCCTGCGTTTAAGTACATGAAGACCTAAATGCATTATTCAAGGCCTTTGGTATAAATAACCTCAATGACCTATTGTGAAGAGAACATGAATCTGTAAATCACTGTGTAACAGGACTGACCCACATAGAATCCACCAAAGGGAAACTGAGTGCAGTGGCTGAACTGATGGCTCAGTTGTCACCTTTAACCCTATAACGCCAAATGCATCATATTTGATACATACGTTTTGAAGCCCTCTACATGATCAGTGTGATATTTTTTTTTTCTTTAAAAACCTGATGTACACGATTAGATACATGCAATGAAACAGATAATCCACCAGTGGGGAGGAATTCATTCCAGAGACACTACAAGACTGTCATTAATGAGGAAGGAGGAAGAACTTTGCCAATTTTGAAAAGGAATGAACATTTTATTGGACAGGTTTGTGTTATATTATGTTTTTGTTTGGTCAAAAATAATAATATCTGAGCATGGTGACCCAATGGATCAAATATGATACAAAATTGAAACTCATACATGGAAATTGATATTTGAAAATAATAATAATAATAATAATAATAATAATAATAATAATAATAATAGTAAAAATTGGGTTGTTCAGAAGGACCAATAAAGGCTCCAGTTTCAAAGAACTGGAATTTTATGTCAATGATTTAATGGTTCAGGCTTTACAGGGTTAAAATGGCATTTGTTTATGTTGCGTAAACATTTTGACACATATAAAGGTTTTGGGTAAACTGTATCTTTCGTTAACCTTTAAGGTGAATTTGTTTATTCTAACTGTATAAATTATATAGTAATAGCCTCTGTCAGTTCATGTGTCGCTCCACAAAGCTCTACTTTTAGGTTGTTTTTTTCTATTATATGCTTGCAGTTATATTTAGTATTTATAATATCAACAGAATTAATCAGAGTGCTTTTATCTTCCCTGTCCTTTCCTTTTTATGGCTGATGTTTTATCATAAATAATTGACAGTGAAGGGGCGGTTAACGCCAGCCTCATTCAGTTGAGTGACTGATTCTGGACCAATAGAGACGAAGAATGTACCGGAGTAGGCGGGGGTTTCCTTGTACGGAAACGTCTCCTTAACAACCGGAGTCAAACACCAGAAGTTTTTTCGGAACAAACACCACGTAAGTAACTCACATCTGGATTACACTGCTATTAGTAAACGTCGAGAATTAAATGTGCTTCGTAAATGTAGAACGCTGCATTGCAAAGCAGCGACGTTAGAAAGGAAAACATTAACCGGTAGCATCAGCTGTTTGCTACCAAACTACCAAACACGGCTAACAGGCTAAGCTAATTAGCCTGTTAGCCTAGAGGGTTAGCTCTGTTGCTAGTAACGATCAGTAACCATTTATAAAGTAACTGCAAAGGGTGATAGCTAGAGGTGTTTCCTAAAAGGGGAACGTGTCTTTTCGATAGACACTGTGGCGAGATACTTTTTGTAGCAAGCTAGTATTGGCTAAGTGTTGTTGCTAATGCTAACCTCGTCCTCAGCCGGGTTGTGTTACTGAGTGTTCTTTATCACACAATCTAACAATGATTGCTCTGTAAGATTACACTCACTGTATAAAATGTATCTGTGTTAAATATTTCGCTGCCGTTCAAACCATGCAGTCAGTTGTCTTTTGGTTTATCCTTTGATATAGTGTAAATGTCCTTTTGCAGGAGGCAGGATGGCTGGGACTGGAGAGGGAAAGAAAGAAGAGCCCGATTACAAGAAACTCTTCAACTTCCCCCTCATCAGGGTAGGGTAGGACACAAGTGGGACAACGTGGGACAGTGCCTCTGGCCACTGGAGAACAATTGAATTGCTGCATTCAGGAGCAGTCCATTATCCTGGGGCTCCCAGGAGCTGTGTTTTGCTGGCATTCCGTTGACATTTAAGCTGCAATCTCTGATTTTACATGGACAGGAATATTCCACTGTTATTCAGAATATATTCAACATTCTGAATCTAATGTGTCATGTGTCATCTGTTTGGGTGTTTTGAATTAGGCTTTTCCACCATTAACCCATAAAGACCCAGTGCTACTTTTGAGGCAGTTCCCAAATGAATTTTTAATGCTTCTTAATCGATTTATTACTATTTACTGTGATATTATCTTCTTTATTTTTAGTTTTTCCCCCTGTGAAAAGCAGGTGTTTTCCTACATTGAATTTTTTGATGATGTAAATCAGGGGTCACCAACCCTGCTCCTCGAGGGCCCCTATCCTGCATGTTGTAGATGTTTCCCTCTTCCAGCACACCTGACAGTCATTATCAGGCTTCTGCAGAACTTGATGATAGGCTGATCATTTGAATCAGGTGTATTGGAAGAGGGATACATCTAAAACATACAGGACAGGGACCCTCAAGGACCAAAGTTGGCTACCACTGCTGGAGATGTTACTAAAAGTATGTAAAGTTGAGGGTTATAATATCAGAAACAGAGAAAACTGAAGAAAAAGGCCCATTTTCAGCAAAGATATCAATAACTGAATATAGAAACAAGTGTGTCCATCCGCTGTCATTGATCCAATTCTATAGGTTTTGCTGGTGAATCAATGTTGTAGAAGATGACAGCGTTTCCACGGTAACTACGGAGCCTCTGAGCATACAAATGGGTCGTACCTGATGACCATGAAAAGATGTCAAACTACATTTTACACCAATTATTTACATGTATTGATAGAATTAGTGGATCAACAGGTAGTAAACAGTTTATATCAAAAGTTGATTTTGGTCAACGGTGGATGTTTGGGTTTTTATGGGTTAAGAAAGATCTCATGAGATATACAGGTTTTATTCTGTTTTCCAGAGGATTCTTTACTGCACACTGACACTGTGCATCTCAGACTACACCCAAATTAATGTTGTTTAACTAACTATAATGTTTTCTAGTTTACACCGAGCATCCCTATTACGGTGGAATTGAACAAGTAGTATTTAAAAAAAAAAAAAGCTACAAAAACAACACAGCGAACCTTAGCATTAGAACCTTGTATGATTGATATGATTGCAGAGACAGATACTGTCATTTATTTGTGTGGCCATACTACTGACAGAGTTTTATCTTAAAAGTTCAGGGTTGTGTCATCATATTTGGATAGGTAAAAATTATACTCATGTTGCTGACTACAATCACAGCACAGAGGGTTTTATTTGTGCAATTGCATGTGTTTCAGGCACACTACAATATGTTAGGTTATTTCTGAGAGAAGTGGAGTAATAGTATGTTTAGGCAGGTAGGCGATAATTGCTACTACATCCCATGAAGAACAAGTCATGACATATTACACGCATAAATATAGTTGATGTATTGCCATAACACTATTCGTCATATTAAACCTCTATGTTTCTTTAAACATCTAAAGTCACCATATCACATTACTTTGTCTCTCAAACTTAAATGCTTTGTAAAGACAGTCATTTTGAGAAGCGAAATGGAGATAAATCCTTTTTCTTTTGCCTACAGCACACAGACATGCCAGAGGAAATGAAGGTTGAGACAATGGAACTGTGTGTGACAGCCTGTGAGAAATTTGAAACCAACAATGAGGTGTGTATTTTTATTTACTCAATAGCTGAAGAAATGGGCTCATGTCTGTGCTTTGTGATGTAAGAAAACTGCGAGTCGATTCTTCTCGATATGGGTGTTGGACATTGTGTCCTTCATGCACAGGCTCCTTTGGGCTTTAGGCTGGTCCACCAACCACCCACATGAACACACTAAAGCCTGTATACAGCTCTGGAAAAAAGTAAGACACCACGGCTAAATGATCCCTTTCTCTGATTTTACCTTTTGTAGGTATGTGTTTGAGTAAAATGAACATTTTTGTTTTATTCTCTAAACTACTGACATTTCTCTCAAATTCCAAATGAAAATATTGCTATTTAGAGCACGTATTTACAGAACATGACGCATGTTCAAAATACCAAACAGATGTCGTGTTTTCAGACCTCAAATAATGCAAAGAAAACCTGTTCATATTCATTTCTAAACAACACAATACTAATGTTGTAACTTGGGAAAAGTTCAGACATCAGTATTTGGTGGAATAACCCTGATTTTCAATGACAGCTTTCACATGTCTTGGCTCTCCGCCGTTGCTGTTGGAGGACTTTATGCAGCTCCTGGCAGAGAAATTCAATAACCTCAGTAATGTTCCATGGTTTGTGACCATCCATCTTCCTCCAGAAGTTTTCAAAGTGGTTCAGGTCTGGAGATTGGGCTGGATATGACAGGGTCTTCCACACCTTTATTGACCTAGCTCAGGCCAGGAGCATTGGCCTGATTAGAGCTGCACATGTTTGAGCATCATCATCGCGATGTACGTATGCACAATAGCCATATCGCAGGTCCTGCAATGGAGGAGGCAAATGAACTCAATGTGTTCACGTCTAATTTCATGGGTACGTGACACACATTGTATGGTGTTCAGGTCTGTGGGACCCGTTTTCAGTTTTTAGCAAAAGAAAAATGAAACAGTTCATTCTTTTTTCAACCTGAAATTCATTGTCTTTGGCTAATTTTCTGTGAAGAACATAAATCCAAACACCTTTTCAATGAGCGCACACTGTACTGTCCACCCACCCTATGCATTTATATTCCATACAGGGGGTTTGGTGGGTTTAATTGTGAAACATCTTGCTTCATTTATAAATGTGTTTTTTTCCACTCATTCCACTGATTATAACTGATTTTCTTTTTTTATTATTACATTTTACTAAAAAAAAATAGTTGCTCATTAATTCCTAAATGTGATCTAACAAAAGTAAAGGGCAAATATGAACCGTGTTTGCTGTTCATATGACTTGTAAATGGGATGATGAAGTAAACATCTGTGGAGTATTTGATCATAAAATGGTTTGATTGTGTTTTGAAAACCCAAAACTCTAACGGGTCCACCAGACCCATGAACACTGGCTGAGGAACAAAAATACTAACACCACACAAGAGTTAATCAGTTTGGAGTCACTCACTGGTAACAACACTGAAAAATGAGTAACGAACAAGAGAAAATCACTATAAATGAAGACTTGGTGCCAAAAAGAAAAGCAACGTCTGTTATCTGGAATTATTTCAGCTACAACAAAGATGATATCGAAACATGCTCTGTGTCAATAGTGCCTTGCATCTGTTGCCACAACAAGAGGAAACACAACTAATTAGTTTGACCATTTATATTGACACCACACAGCTATTATATACTCATGCGCAGGGTTTTAAAAAATCACAATGTCAGTTTTTTATTTTTTTGTAATATCGTGCAGCCCTAGTCCTGATAGAAAAAACAGTCTTCAGAGTTTGGGAACATTGTCAGAGTAGAAGTCCAGTCGTTTTCAATAGTTATTTCACTGTTTTTGGCACCCAGCTAGTCCTGTTCCAAGAAGATAATGATGGCCACAGTAGTGGTTTTTACTTCTCCTTCTTATATTAGACATGGATCAGGTGTTTATTCAGTAAAATAAGGTGTGCTTGTGTTGGAATTCAACAGACACAGGAATGGAACAGCTGTCATACACAAACACATGCTGATTTTACAGGAAATTGCAGTGGTCTCTGAATTTTTTCCAGGGCTGTATGTATGTCTTAATAATAATAATAATAATAATTTCCTGTGATTATTTGCAGGATGTCCCTCCCTCTCTCCTTCCCCACACCTCAGCCATGTTTTCAAAGTGTTTTATCTGAATGACAAATGAGAGTTCTTTACCTTTAAATGACTACATTAGCTTCTCAGTTATCTGTTTAAAAGTTCTATATGAAAGATTTGTGTGTGTCTGTATGCGTGGATTAAGTTTGAGTCTGACTGTTTCCTGTTGGGAGCTGGTTATTTGTTGATGTTAATTAACTCCATTTCTAAGCTGACTATTCTCTCTGTTGGTTTTGTAAATAAACCTGATTACACGGCTATAAAAATCTGGTAACCGCAATAATCAGATCTGATGTGTTTACGTGCCCTTCAGAAATATGACAATTGAAAAACTCCAGTTTGGAAGTTTTAGTCTGAACGTATATTACATTTATTATTGTCTTTTGCTCACAGTTGACTAAGTCACTTCCATTTTCTATGATTTAATTAGGTTTTTTTTTTATACACATGCGCTGATGTAAACGAACAAAATAAATCATATTAACAGGTTTACATGCATGAAAACATTGGAGTATAGGGAAGAAATCCAAGTGTGTTAATCTCATTTCTTATAATCAGATTACTACTATTAGCCCATCTGATAAAACATATCAGATTATACTGTTTACATCATCACTAATAATCTGATAACTCCAGTAATCGGATAATGATCGGCGTATTAGTGTGTGTGTGTAAACGGGCTCATAGCGTAGAGGTGGTATTTTCTGGATGCTTCTGAGATCTGTGCTGCCTCCGTCCTGCTCCTCTACAGCTACAAAGGAAGGAGGGTGTTGTCAAAAAACCGATCTCGATAAAATCACTCACGCCTTCATCTCGTCTCGTATTGATTTCTGCAGTTCTGTGTTCACTTGTTTCAATAAGACGACTCTCGACAGACTTCAGATGGTACAAAATTCCGCTGCTAGACTTTTGACAGGTACGCCCAGAACGGCCCACATCACCCCCGCTCTGTCAGCTCTTTATTGGCTTCCAGTCAAATTTCGTATTGATTTTAAAATTTTAGTCCTGACTTTCCGGATGCTGCGTGGTCAGGCCCCCGATTATATTGCTGACTTATTGTGCCGCTACTCCTCTGGGCGCACCCTTAGATCATCAGGTCAGCGCCTCCTGAAGGTCCCAAAGACTCGTTTTAAAACTTGGGGAGACCTGTCCTTTCAGGCCTGTCACACACTAAAATGTAATAATTTCCTGAAAATATTATAAAATTTGCACTTAACTCGATCGAAAATGTAATAAAACCCAATAATGTAATAACTTCACCAATAAGGTAATAAAAATATCCTGACTGATATTGTAATAACATTTTTACCGAAAATATAATAACTTATCACCCTTTTTTTTCAAAACTGATGACAGATAATGTAAGTGCTACATTTTGTGTTTTGAGAATCGGAGAAATATTATATACACTGGATTGGAAACAACAGAATGACTATCGCTTCCCTAAACATAAAAACTTCTCTCCACAGTTTTCCAACAAATCACTACCTCATGAAAACATCCATAAACCAACAAATCCAGTGTATATCACAGTCTTAGATTCTCAAAACACAAAATGTAGAACTCTGGACTGAAAATTAATATATATATTACATTATTTGTCAAGTTTTACATTATCAGTTTTAAAAAACAGAATGTAATAAGGTATTACGGTATTGGTAAAAATGTTATTACTATTATCAGTCAGGATATTCTATAGCACTTTTCAAGGCACCCAAAGTGCTTTACATTATTGATCCATTATTCATTCACTCTAACATTCCCCCTCTGGTGGTGGTAAACTACATCTGTAGGGCAGGCTGACGGAAGTGCCATACTCCGACCACCACCGAACATTCGTACACCAGTGTGAATGGCACTGGTGGCAGGGAGGGTGAAGTGTCTTGCCCAAGGACACAACAGACTGACTGGGTGAGAGTGGGATTCAAACCGCCAACCCATCGGTTATTGGACGATCCGCTCTACCTCCTGAGCCATAGTCATCATTTGTGAAATTATTACATTACTTGGTTTTATTACATTTGCGATCGAGTTAAGTGCAAATTGTATTACATTTTTAGGCATTATTACATTTTCAGGAAATGATTACATTATAGGCTGTAGCCCCCCCCCCCATGGACCCTTACAAAGTTGCTGAAGACGTCTTTATTTAGGAAAGCTTGCGGTTGATAGATTTATCTGTTTTATTTACTTGATGAAATATTCTTATGTAGTTTTATTGCACCTGTTTTATGTACAGCACTTTGTGAATTTTATCTGTGAAAAACGCTTTATAAATAGGTTTTACTTACGGTACTTACTTTACTTCCTGCAGTTAGAGTCACTGTTACCTGAGAATACATGAAGTCAAACTAACATAAACTCACTGTCACAGAGGAAAACCAGCGTCTCCATGATTCCACCAGGGGAAAATGTTTATGTTTTTTAAGGGGAATTTAGTGTCGAACACCTCAGGGCTTCTGTTCCCCCATTGGAGCAGACTGACTGAAGGTACTGTAAAGAAGAGAAAATATTCTAAATGTAGCAAACACTTAAAGTGATATGGATTTTTTTTTCTTTCATTTTGACTTTTGCCTACATACACAGTCGTAGCCTGCGGTGTTTCTGAGGTCTGTGTTTTCACTGCTGTTGATATGTCACAGCATCCTCACTCCAGTATGACCTCCTACTAATATTTTCTCTCATTTATGCAAACTGTTTCTATACATTTATACCAACAGGTAAACTCTATTCTGAACTCACATAATGTATGTGCTTCAGTGGAAGACCTGAGCAGCTTATTTCTTGTAGTTCTTGTTTTTATTATCGTTGTTTGTCAGGGAAGATGCAGCTAAATTTATCCGTATTGTGTCGATTTGCCTGTGTTTTGTGTGATTGCTGTTGTTTACGTTGTGTCATTGTTGACTTTATTGTGTATTAATTACCCCCCCCCCCCCAAAAGGGAGAGGCCAGGGGGTTGTTTTTGATCAATTTGTTTGTATGGTTTTTTTGTATGTTTGTGAGCAACTTTACACAAAAAATATTTAACTGATTTCCGTGAAATTTTCTGGAAAGGTGCGAGGTGTTTCAAAATAAATCCTATAAAATTTTGGTGAATGTAGGTCAAAGGTCAAGGTCAATGTCACCAAAAATGTGTTTTCACAATGATAAGAGATAGGGCAA
>JAPTYQ010000001.1:28814382-28824511 GCA_029814465.1 Ostorhinchus cyanosoma
CGCTTTTCCATTGGATATATGCGCAAAACTTTACCGATATTTACTAAATGTCGAAAAAACAGAAGTGCGTAAGGTCGGTTTTTCCATTAAATCACAAATGCGATGATTTGTCTATTTATTATCGCGGGTTGACACTAGAAGTCATTCATAAACATGGTGACGAACATAAATGTCATGTGGATTTACAGATGTATTCATTACTATTATATATTACCCCTCTATTTCTTACTAAATTAAGAAAAGATGGGGTTTCCCTGGTAGATCCACACATACCGCGCCTCTTCTTCGCTTGTTGTAACGTCGGTCAACATCCAGTTTTTTTATTCACCTGACTGTAGTTGCGACAAAAGGTCTTTCCATTGCAGTTTTGCACAATATACCAGCGCAAAAACTTTTAATTGAAAAATGAGGGTTTTTGACAAAATTGTTGTTTTCCATTAGGTACATTTTTATGCGCAAGTTATATTTGCGCAATTTGAGGATCAATGGAAAAGTGACTATTGGCTGATTACACTGAAACAGGTCATATTTAGCTAAACCCACTTTTATTCATTTTTGGTTCATTTATTTGTGTATTTGGACCCTAATAGTTCATACAGTTTGAATCTGAACCCTCCAGGTGCTGCAACACTATCTTTATATTAATTTTGGCAAAAATCAAGTGGATTTCTACAACCTGATCCAATTCCTTCTTAATTTGTTACGTCTATAACTAGTTACATCATGACATTTGCACATATAAGGTCCAGACTTCCATCAAACATTTCTCTGAGTACAATATAATTGTTTATCAGCAGCAGCTGTTGTAGGAAAAATTGAAAATATGTCCAAACTTGGAGCCGATTACCTAAAACTGTTCAGTTGTTGGTTGTATTAATGAACATAAATGGCTGAACGGGACAGAGCAGCACAGTCAACAACCTGGAGGGGGTGGAGTCATGTGCATTTAAAGGGCCTCTCTTTTGTCATTATTAGAAATATGGTTGAAGATGGACCTGTGAAGTTGAATTAATGAAGAACTCAGACCCAAGCAGAGCATTTACTGTTTATGAAGACCACAGGGAAATGTTTTAAAATGCGTAATTCCATTTAAAAAAAGCAGAATATCACTCCTTTAATGCTAATACAAACCCCACTTCCAGAAAAAGTTAGACATTTTCTAAAATACATTAAAAACAAGTCAATGTTTTTGAATCTTCCCTCAACTATAACATACATTTTCACTGACGAACTTGATTGCATTTGACAGAATTTCGATGTTTCCTTCTGGACACTGAAGTAGGGTTGGAACAGAGTTTAGTGTATGCACTGAGGATACTCATAATATGTTTCCAAGTGGAATGTTTGTCCATTCTTGCTGTATATAAGCCTTCAGCTGTCTAGTCCATCCATGGTCATGACGCACCACATTTTCAACAGGAGATACTGTCATGGAAAGTGAGGGAACGTCACTGTTTCATTTTGGAGAACTGGCCTAAAGAATATCTGGATGTGGTTTCAATGGAATAAGGACTCACAAATGATAATAGTGGATTCAAAGTGCCTGGATCTTTAACTGAATCCTTACTGGACTTTTTGCATCCAAACCTATGACAGTATGTTGCTGCTCTCTGAACTTTTGTACATTTAAGGTGAAGTCATTTAGGAAATGTCTGGTTTGAGAGTAAGACTTGTTCAGTTGGTGATGCGTGGTGCAACTGATTGATTATACCTGTGCCCTCTGGTATTTGTATTTATTTATTTATTTTCTGTTTTTATTAATTTGTTGTTAAATTATAGTTCAGCTAATCCCCATGGAGACACTAACCTTCTACAGAGGCTTTCACCAGTCGAGTGTACCTCTTGGTATCTGTATTAACTGCACGTGCTGGTCTGTGGTCTTTGTTTTGTGTAAAAAAAAATTCAAATTACATGAAAATGTTCACATTTACAGAAATATCCTTTCACAAAAATGTGAATAACATGAACCATGAACAATTGGTAAGTTCTTAAGAAAAATAAGTGCAATTTTAACAATATCCTGCCTGTTATTCAATGTTTTGTGTATTTGTAGATCCACTGTGATCTGTAAATTGTAATGCACATGTAAATAGTAAGTGGAGGCAGAATATTGTTAAAATTGCACTTATTTTTCTCAATAACTTACCAATTGTTCATGGTTCATATTATTCGCATGTTTTAAAGGATAGTTTGTCAATGTAAATATTTCCATAATGTAATTTTACTCTTTTTTTCCACTGAAAACATTGATAAATGTTTGGACTTGTCATTACATATAGGTTATTATGTTTGTTACAACCCAGCTCTGCTAGGGATTAGAGCGAGTATAGACGGTAACAAAAGAAACCAGATGGTAGCAGGTGTAAAGTGCAATTTTCTTTTATTTGTAGCACTCTGTCTGAATACTCAGAAATAAACACCGAACAGAGAGAGGGCCGAGCAGGCACTGCCAAAGGAAACCAAAACGAAGCTATCCTACCTGGGGCTAGTGGTGAGTCTAAAAGAAATATTCAATAATAAAAAGAGAACCACTTCTTACTAACCAAACAAAGAACAACAACAAAGAGGGGGCAGTGCCTGGAGGCTAAACTAAACTAGACGAAGGAAAACCTAACACAAAATAAAACAGCCTCTTCTACTCTAGAAAGCCATTCTTACAAAGTTTTACAATTAATATAACACAGGCCAAAAGGGCAAAAAAACTCACAGCAGCCGGTAGACACACTCCAGTACTGGAACAAAACAAAACCACTAAAACAAACACACACATGAAGGCGAACTGTGCCGTGAACAGCTACAGCCGCCCAGAGCAGTCAGCTGGAGGAGGTTAAATATGATGAGCTGGTGGGCGGGGCTCAGGTGGGTGCTGCCATCTTCCAATCAGCTTTCTGCTCATCAGAGGAATGGAGGAAGGAAGTGTGGAGGAGCAAACTCAGCCTTTCACAATATGAGCATAGGTTAAGACAGACTAACAGGAGGAGATGACGTAGAACTGCTCACCGACTGGAATTACCTCCACCAAAGAGGTTACCAATAATAATAATAATAATAATAATAATAATGGGTTCGATTTCTCTTGCTCTTTTCACGGCACCCAAAGCGCTTTACATTATTACATTATTGTAGTTATTATATGTTAGGTTTTCTTCCGGGTTTGTTGGTTTGTCTGTCTGTTTGCAGGATAACTCAAAAAGTTAAGGACGGATTTTGATGAAAATTTCAGGCAATGTTGATACTGGCACAAGGAACAAATGATTACATTTTGGTGGTGATTGGGGCTGGGGGGTGCTGATCTGTCTTGGGCTGAATGTGACCCTTGAACTCAAATGAATTTGACATCCCTGAATTTTTTTGTGAATGTTTTTCACAGCCGTACCATTTTGTTTTTAGATTCCAATGTGATTGTCATTGTCTTTTATTTTATAATCTCATGTCAACTACATCTTTTTTTTCTACAGACATTTGAATCTTGTCAAATCAGTGGATATGTAGGTTGGTGAAGGTTCTCCTTGCACTGTGAAAGTAGCTAAATAAACCCTTAAAATGACATTCTAAGAACTATAACAGTCTCCAGTTCCTACAGTACAAACAAAAACATTCTAATGAAAACAAATATTTTTCAGATGTATGAAAATCTTACTTCAGTGCAACAGCATGATGCATGTTGTAGTATAAAGAATAGATTGTGCCGTATGCTATGATGTTTCATTTTACTGAGACAGTCACGACACACCTGTGAACACAATAACCTGGACGCCCACTATAGAAATGATGTACCACACCTCAAAGCAGCCGCTCACTTGTTAATCAATATTTTTTCTTTCCTCAGAGATCCATCCATCCATCTTGCCCAAGGTAAATGTGGTTGACCTCTCTCTGAGCTCTGAAGAGGTCCAGGAGCTGCTGCTGACACAGCTGTTGCAGTCCGAATGCAAAGAGCTGCTGATTCAACACTCACAATTCCAGAATGACAAGCAGTCGCTGCAGGACAAACTGATCATGGAGGAGGTGACGAAACCAGCCTTCAGCATTATAGCCACACATGTTGTCAGTAGAGCCAAACAAGTATGGGACATATGGGGTGCAACTGGGTCCACCATAGTTCATTGTTATTTTTTTAACCAAAAAAATTGGCTTTGCTTGTTTTATTTCAGTAATAATATAAATAAAAATAGTAATTATTGAGACAAAGCTGATTGTTACGCACTATTCTACTACTGTAAGACATATAACACTCTTGTCTCGCATATAAATAAACTATTTTTCCACCTGTATTTTATTTAATTTTTATTATATTCCTCTTGTGTTTATACTGTAATTCATCCATAAAGGCTTGCTGCCTATCTCTTTCTGCAAAATCAAAGTCTTTCCAAGTGTATTTTTCTCATTTCTAGTCAAAAAAACTCATTCCCCTGAAAATAAGACACAATATAAGAACTTATTTTTAGACAATAGATCTTGAAAATCTTATTTCAAGAAATCTTACCAAGATGATTTTCACTTGTTCCACTGGCAGATTTTTTGTTTAATTCAAGATTTTTTTTTTTTTAATTAATTCAGCAACAAAAAAAATTGCCAATGGAACAAGTGAAAATTATCTTGGTAAGATTTCTTGCAATAAGATTTTCAAGGTCTATTATCTAAAAATAAGTTCTTATATCTCACTGAAAAGTTACACTCTAGGTGATCATGTCTTATTTTAAGTGTAATGAGATATTTGGACTAGAAATGAGAATAATACACTTGGTAAGATTTAGATTTGTTCCAGTGCTCTGATTGTGAATGAGTCACATTGAAGATGATTTTCTGTCATGACAGATGGAGTATTCTGATTCTGTTTCTCTTCAGTTTTTACTTATAATATTTTTCACAGCAGTATCGTGTACATCAGTTGACAACATGCAATCTTGTTTTAGGATTCCCTTATGGACTACATCCTGCAGTCGAACACCGCTCTTCTGGAGGACTCAGATTTTCTCCCCCATGTTGCCGTTTATCAAGAGACTACAGAGAAACTTAAGGCTGAGATGGAGCAGCTGAGTGAAGAGCTGGAGAACCGTGAGACGACTCTACTGGCTGCTCCCAGAGCTGTGGTGCAGCTCGCTGCTGCCCTCTACCAGGCTTTACAGGAAGTACAACGTCTGTCCCCAAACTACTATTTTTCCCTTGAGAGCTTCATGACAGTGATGGAGGAGGCTTTCAGCTGGAGGGGCAGACTGTTAGTGTCATATACCAAAGTGCCCAGAGGCTTAATCCAAGAGATCACAAACTGGATCGTAGGCCGCGTACTGCAGCAGTACCGGCCTCGTCTGTTCCAGAGTCATGCTGCTGTGTTGAACCTGCTGGTGTGTGTCACTGTGATGCAGCACAGTCAGCTCTGCTCCGAGGCTGAGAGGAAGGCCTTCCTCAGGGGTCTCGTGGACATCGCACCTCCTGTCACCAAAGTGAACCCCTCCTCCAGAGCGCTGCCCAGCTGGATACCCCCACATATCCACCCAGAGCTCCTGTGTCTGGACCAGATCACTGCATTCAGAGGGCTGATCACCTCGATCTGTACTTCCCCACTGCAGTGGCACGAGTACCTGCGCTTTCCGTCGTCCACGGTCACAGGGGTCGTCCCCTGCCGCTCCCACTCCCATCTGTCGTTGCTCCAGCGGGCTCTCCTCTGGAAGACCCTGCTTCCTCACTGCCTCCAAGGACTAGCTGAGGTTCTCTCTACCTGTCATCTCTACTTCTCTGGACAGACTGCGGGGCATGAGGCCCCTCATGTTGGGCACCCAGAGGCCCTCGCCCAGTTCCTACTCAGGCACGAGGGTCCCATTGTTCTCACTCTGCCCAGTCCCTGTGGAGATACGTGGACAAGCATTCAACCACTTCCCCTAATAAAACAACTGGCCCGCTGTGTGGCAAAAAGCACAAAGGTAATGATATATGTACAGAACTAGACATATAGAGTCAAAATAGTTATAAACAGTGATGGAAAAAGGCCTTTGTTCACCCCATGAATTTCTGATATATTTTATTAACCCATAAAGACCCAAACATCCACTGTCGACCAAAAGCATCTACTGATCTAAACAGTTCAATACCTAATAATATCCACTGATTCTATCAATCCATGTAAATAACTGGTGTAAAATGCAGTTTGTCAAATTTTCATGGTCATCAGATACGACCCATTTGGACGTTCAGAGGCTCCGTAGTTACCGTGGAAACACTGTCATCTTCTACAACATTAATTCACCAGTAAAACCCATGGAGTTGGATCAATGACAGTAGATGGAGACACTTGGTTTATGTTCAGTTACTGGCTTTTTTCCTTGGTTCCAACATAATCAATTTCAACTTTAATCTGAGCTTTTATGAACATTCTACATGATCAGTAAAAAAATATTTGATTTTCACTGACAATTTGCAAATTACAGATGATAATATTAGAGTAAATGGTGAAAACTCACTTAAGAAAGGTTAACTGGTGAGAAAACCTAATTTGGGAACTACCACAAATTTCAGTCTTTGAACTAAATAGTGTTCCATTCTCCAAATCCACATGTTCCCTTCTGCACATGTTCCGTTCCATCAAGGTCAGAACTGGATGTTTCTGCAGATAATGAAACACATCCAGGATATGAAATGTTCAAACTATCAGGAATTTAGATTTGGTCTTTTTTTCTTCTTAACAATAAATAAAATAATTACATTAGTTTGTGTCTGTCTGATGCAGCTACACCTTTTGAAACACAAAAGATCTGAAAACTTTTCCCACCACTGTATGTGTATTAAAGATTAAATATTTGCAAATATGTAAAATGATGGATATTAAGACTGATTTCAACTTGTATTGGTGGAATAAAATAGCATAAAAAAAAATCCAACCTTGGTTTATCCTCTGTTACCTGAACAAGTTGTTCACTATAGTAAGCCATATTTTTTTTAATGAAACCATATCAGTTGAAAAAAAAGTCTTATTTTTCAGTTGTAGAGTATGTACTACACATTTGTGACATTTTTGACAATCTTTTCACTTGTAGTTTGAATAGAATCATGTGAGTAAGTCTCAGTTTTCATCCTGCCTTGTAAGATAACCTTGAGTCTTTTGAAAAGCATCTATGAATAATACGTTTATTACTATTAAGAACATCGACGTCATACGTACTAATAATATTTTTCTAACTTGATTCCTTTAGGTTCAGGTACAAGTTATTTCTGTTGGAGCCCTGCGTGACAGAGAAATCATCCTCTCATCTCTGGAAAAAGCTGTGAATAATGGCCACTGGTTAGTTTTTAATAACTGTCATTGTCTTGAACAATGGGATGATGAAGTAGTGGCTCAGCTCAACAAGATGATATCCAACAGAGGTAGGTTTTCTACCAAGAACCAATGTGAGTTTATGCTGCATTTCCACATGGTATCGACTCAACTCGACTCTGCCTTTTTGTGTTTCCATTGCATAAAAGAATCTGGAATTTGGTACCTGGTACTACTTTTTTAGTACTTGCTCGTCCAAAATGCGTCAAACATATTAAAATGTCACATGTAAACACTGCAGACCGCTGATTGGTCACAGACTTGTCTCCGAGTCATTGCGTCATCAATGTGTGACGCATCATTTAAAGCAAAAAAAACTGATTCTGAAGTTTACAGTAAATATATCAATAGGCTAATCCTTGATGACAGCTCGCAGAATGGTCGGTCAAGGAGGTTCAGACATTTCTATCCTTTATGAGCGAGTTTATCTGCAACTCTCTGAGCAGATGTCACGGAAGATACGCACAGTGTTGCTATGACGACCAGGCAGGGGCGCCGCTACCAATTGTGGGCACCGTGAAAGCTAAACGTTGTGGAGTGGGGTACGCGGTCCACATGTAACGTCACTTGTGCTAGAATGAAAATGAAACTAAAACTTAACATGCTTTCAGCGTCCGATTCCTGCCTTCTATGCCTCACTTATACAGCCGATCTTACAGGACATTTTTACAACTCCTAGCCTGTATCCACTGGACCCCCTCCTCTGCTTTATGGACCCCCACAAATGCTGGAATCTATGAATTTGTGTTGTTTACCCCCTCCCATTGGCATCCCAGCGATCAGGTACTCTAAAGTAGCAGTGGAAACAGTCTCCAGGAATAGTACCTGGTACCTGAGTCGAGTTGAGTCAAGTCGAGCCGTTACTACGTAGCAGAAACGCAACATTAGAGTGAAGAGGGACTGCACAGCATTTATACATTGTATCCTGTTTCACAAATATTGAGATGTTCCACATTTTGATTATGAAGGAGATTCATGAGTTCAAGGAGACCCCACACTTTCCCTGAAAAAGTTCATAGTAGGGGCGTGGGACTTTTCAGATTCCTCGGAATTCTTGGGGGGCGGGGCTATGTGCTGAAGAACACTGATTGGTGGAACACACTTGCAGCATTCCGCACTTCAGTTCGCCCTCCACGTTTTATCCAGTGGCGTCTGTGTTTTCCGTACAGATCACATGGTTTTATTTATGATGCTGTAAAATACAAGGTACTGCATCGTGCCTGTTTATAGCTTCATTGTGTTTGTTTGTCCTTAAGCTTCTTCTTATCATCATCTACTGAACTGCTGGTGTAGTACAGTTTCTTTTACTGATCTGAATAAATACTTAATAGAATAATAAGGACAGTTATGCACAAACAGATAATGAATAAATAATGCTTTGAGGCGGAAACATGAGTCACACAGATTTCCAGGAATTTTTATATTTATGGAAATTAAAGTTCCTGGAAATGTGGGTGGAAATGTTGCTTTTGGGAGTTGGTTCATCAGAATAAACAGTAGCTGCATATGTAGATGAAAAGACTTGGGTTAAGACTGACACAATTAATAATAATTGCCAAGCGAACATCTCCTTGGATATGATCAGTTTCAACCTCTACCTTTTACATGTAATATGTTAACACTTGAGATACTCCCTGACTTGTTGACTAAGACCTTTCATTCATTCACCCACTTTTCTAAGTTTTGCTGTTTTTCTTTTTAAAGCTCAGTCTGTAAGATTTTAATTTTGGAGGACCTAATTACAGAAATGGAATATAATAGTCATTATTGTGTTTTTGTTAAATGAGTCGATTATATATGCAGTGAGAGCTGGACGCCTCCACTGAAATTCAACAAAAGCTCAGAACAGACTTCTTTTTTCTGTTTTATAGCAGGTGGTATCCAGTGTTAAAGTGCATTAGATGACCTTTAAATACAAAAAGAAAAAATCTCATTTTTATCAGTATAATACAATCCAATGTCCTCAGGTTGAGGAGCAAGAAAATAAACAAAAGAACAGAAAACAAACAAATGGAAAGAACAGCCTGTGTTTGTGTCAGAATGTGTTTACGTCTCTTAATAGACACATTTTTCCCTGAATGTCAGCCAGTTTCTCCAGTTTTTTTATAAAGAGGTTTTCTTTCAACTTCAGTTTATATGTAAGATTTTCCATGACAAGTTTATCATCTGTGACTGAAAGCCATTGTTTGGAAGCCAGTTTTTTTTTTGTTATGGCCCAGGAGGATCTTCTCCTTTTTGCACCGTTTCTTCCAAATGTCTGAGGTACAGAACAAGACAAGAATTTAGGATTACATATCCCAACACATCACAGAGAGCTGAGTGAACGTTCCCCCACAAGGGCTGAATATTTGTACATTTCCAAAACGTGTGTGTGTGTGTGTGTGTGTGTGATCTGAATCCATGTAATTACAAAGTCTCCAACATGGCTGACATCATCTATTTACTTTTAATTTTAGGAGTGATGAAATAATGAATTAGATTTTTCCAATTAAATTCTCTCCATTTAGGTGCATTACATCATCACTTTTTACACATCCCTTTAACTTAATAGTCCACAAATATTGGCACTAATAAGGGACTTATTTGCTACTTTATCACCATAGGTTGGATGTTAAATCAGACAAGCATTATATGTCAGAGTGTATGTGGGTGCTTCTATGAAACTGGGTTCATTTTGGTACCTGGCACTTTACCAGCTTTTTAGACCCAATAGTCAAACCTCGGTTTTCGAACGCTTCGGTTTTCGACCACCTCGGTTTTCGACCAGAATTTTACGTCTCAGAACTCAACCAAAAATTCGGTTCTCGACCAAACTGAAAT
>JAPTYQ010000001.1:29230949-29241019 GCA_029814465.1 Ostorhinchus cyanosoma
GAGAGCTGATAAAAGACATTGAACTCAATCGTCTAATTTTCTTCAATGATCTTCAGGAAATATGTAAAAGTACGTTTGGTGATGTGGGAAAATTTGTATTTTTATTTCTAAAGAATTAATTTTTTGCCACACGTTAACACCTGTTGTAAAACTAGAGGCGACAACTGCATTACATCTACTGGTATTTTGTTTTATGTCATTTAGGTCATGAACCTGGTTTTAAGGTCACATGGTAAAACCAGGACTGCCCCCTGGTGGTCACACTGAGCATTGAAACCTCCATGAAATGTCTTTTATCAAACTGAACATGATCAACAGTTTCAATCTATTGGATTATTGAACAGTTTTGGAAATAATTAGTGCAATACTGGTAAATACACATCATCACCCTTGTACATTATCTTTAACCTTGTTTTTGTAACAGTCTTTAGCCTGTTTTTCCTCAGATATTCTTAACTTATACTGCATGAGAAAATTGGGTTTTTGGGGTCATTAATTTTTTCTTTATTACATTTGTAAAGCAATCATCTCACTCATTTTTATTTTAATTGTGTTGAAAGAAGAATTATTGGACCAGAAATCTTTTTAAAAACCATGTATTTAATGATACAGCTGCAGTCACTGACTTTAAGGAGTGGAGCTATCATTTTTCTGATTTTGTTTGTTCATCAGAGTTCCGATAAAAGTCAGAGCACAGCTTTATTTTGAGAGAAGGGACCAGTTCAGCCTTTTACCCCTCAACCATTTAATACACAGCAGTTCTTTCTTTCCCAACAAGTGAATGTCATCGTATTTTTCCTTAAATTTCCTCATTTAACTTTGATTACCATATATGTTAGATTTTTTTTCTGTTACAGTTTGGGTAAAAATAATTACCATGACTTTTCCTTTTTTAAATTAAAATTACCTCTAATGAACACATCCCTTTACATACCTTGTTTCTAGTTACCAAAAATCAAGTGTATTTTTCTGTCTTGTTTATGAACAGATCTTGATTTAATTAAATTATTAACTTAATAGATTATTCTGAGGAAGTCACATTTACTAGAAAAAAAAAACTCTGAGGCTCTCTGAGATAAAAGTGTTAATTATGCATGAAAACCCAACAAAATTACAAGAAAAAAAACTAGAATGTTCTCTGACTAGGATTTTGTAAATTTAGAAAAAAAAACTCACTAATTGTTGGAAAACCTCAAATATTCTCTGAAATGACAGTAATTTATTAATTTATGAGGAGAAAAACAAGAGATTTGAGTTGTAGGTGATACATTTAGTAGTAAAAAAAAAAAAAAAAAAAAGATATTCCCTCAGATTAAGATTGTAGATTTTTAAGGACAAAAAAACCCAAAACATATATAAACTGTTCTCAGATAGATTCATAACGTTCCCATTTTCTGAGATTTGAGGAACAACCATGTATGAAATCACAAATTAGCTGGGGTCATGTTGTGCAGCTGAAGAGTTTCATAGTTTGTATATTAAAGAGTTAAGCAATACAATTTTGGACCATTGGAAAAGTATTTCTGCATATTTAGTGAAACATGTAAATGTGACTTAGATAAACAAACCAGTTTAATATTTTTTCTGAAAACAAAAACCGCTTATGTCTGCAGCATAATCAGGATTGTTCAAGAGTATAAACACACATCTGTCCAGCCTTTGTTCTCATCTTTTTCCACTGATGAATGAGTTCTGTGAAGTGGAACCAAGACGCAGAACAAAAATCCACTTTAATCCACAAACAGTGATCCCGGTGCTTCCACTGGTGGTGAAACTGTTCTGTCTGTGGGTTTGTGTGAGTTTCAGTTCTCCTCCTCCACAGTCTGACCAAAGTACTCCTTCTGAAACTGCTGGAACTCCTCCTCGGTGAAAACAGACTGCGCTTCTTTGGACTTCTTGGTTGGTTGTTCTGGTCGATTCCTGGACTGTCTCCCTGAATGTTGGTTCAAGATCTAAAACAAACAAACAAAAAAAACAGGTACATATAGGATAATTCTCCAGTCAGTGTCCTTGACCACGGTGCTGATGAACATCTGGAGTTGGTCCCTGAGTGCCTTCAATGGCAGCTCACTACTCCTAATGTCTACTAATGCTAATGCTAGGTACCATGTGCATTATGGGCAAAATACAGAGACGGAATTTCCGTAAAGGATAGTAAAGCAAGGTAATCTTAAAGAGAAAGAGGTTCAACCAACACTGTTGCCCAACTAAAGAAAAAACACCAATTTTAAAAAATGGTCATCCATAATTTTGTTTTAATATGGCATCTTAAATTTACGTATGACTTTCGTCACCAATTTTTTTTTATCAAATGTGTAAAACCTGAGTCATAGCCTAAGTATCATGAATCCGTAAGTCTTTCCATGATCAAGCACCTGAATCTCTTCCCTCATGGTGAAAAATTTGGATGTGTACTCCACCATAAACACTCCATTTGCTTACAAACAGAGGTGGTAGGTCACTCGGGCATTTGTCGCGACATGCATTTTGGGAAGCAGAGTTCCATGCAGCTGTAGTAGCAAGAAGCAATGAAGCCGTGTCTGTGTTTGTTGCCATTGCGGCCATAATGCGGCTGTGTAGAGTTCTGCTTCAGTAAATTAATCTGAAACCTACCTACCCGTCTGTCTGACAATGCCAGTATCTTCTTATTACTAGCCATCCGTTCAATGAGTACAACGACAATCCTTCTCGACTACTCAACACTCTTTGCTGACAATGAGTAACGACATTGAGCTCTGTGTTTTGGTCTAGAGACATGTTGTGTCATTTCCATTTTTTTGTTTTTTTGGGCCACAATACAGATTAGCGTCACCTGCTGTTATGGAGATATTACGTCTCGCACAAGCACAGAATATATGCTCAACTCTGCAGCCAATTTGGTGTGTTTTTCGCATTTTAACTGTGTCGGGGAGACTGGAGCTGACTCATCAGCAGGGCTACCTTTTCTGGTGACGATCGGCCGTCGATTTGGTGTCTATGCCTTTATAAGTTTTTGAAATGTATAATATTCCAAGTCCATCACTGATGATAGTAACTAATGATGAGTGAATTTCTTTACCTTTAATGTGTCAGAATCTGTTGCTTTGCAGACGTTGGCCTTGAAATACTGGAGGTTTATGCTCATCTGGCTCTTCTTTTGGTTCTTCTTGAATTCAGCTATGATTAAAAAAAAACAAGCAGATCAAATCCATTTAAAATGTTGTTGATGTAATGATGCTGGTGTAGACAGGAGGCTTTAGTGCAGTTCTGTTGGTTCGTCCACTGACATTTAAAACAGTATTAAACCACAATACACAAGCATGTACGGAGCTAGAGCACAAAAATGTCCGGCAGCAGCAGTGACATGGTTCATGTTAGTGCTGATGTGTTGATACATTCATTCATTCATTCATTCATTTCCTGAACCTGCTTTATCCTCACTAAGGTAAAAATACAATTTGTGAAAAAAAGTCCATATGTAACAATAAAAACAAGCAACTTTGGTGAAAAAAATTAATTGATATGAACTTATGTTGTGCTGGTCATTCTTTCATAATTTACCCTTCAATTTGTTAATGAACTATATTATTATCATTATTTATTCATTTATAAACAGGCATTGTAACACAACATGCTATAGACTCATGACTGTACACAGTAAGAGATTATATAAACACAGTTAAGACCATAAATACATAAATTTACAAAATATATGGTGAATTTAAAGCATCATTTTAATTCCAACATGTTGACACTGATATATTCACAATAGTCCTGTTTGATATAACAACTGTCCCTCATTCCATCATATTTAACCTGTTAAGTGTTTGATTTTAATTATTTAAAAAGAGATTCACTGTGTGTTCACTGACATTTACATTTGAGGTGAACTGTCCTGACACGATGACTCCTGTCTTAATGACTAGACTAATAAAAATTCATTTGCAAAAGACAGATTTGATTCTGAGCTGAGAGTGAATGTATGATGTGTTATGAGTGAATGTGATGACTGGAGTTCAAACTAACTACAGCACAAGGAGACTAATAAAGTAATATAAAATAAGCTTTAAATGTGAAGGTGATCTCCCTCCTCCACTGTCTAATAAATATGTTTGGATCATGATGTGTCTGTGGACAGGATATGCACCATCCATATTATAAAAGCCAAGTGGCCTCTGTGTGTGCTTGCATGTATGTGTCTAGGGATTCACACAAAATCCAGAAAGAGCTGACTGCTACAGTTTGGTATACTGTATCTTTGGTCAAGGAACAGACTAGCAAAAATGGTGAGTTTGTAGGACTAATATTTGGGGATATGTTAGTAATTTTGGAATAAAATAGCCTTACAATCACATGGCTATGGCCAGAACACTTTGGCAGTGACTGCTGGACAAATGCGGTACAGCATGCATGAACACACAACAGCATAAAAACTATGACATCGAGAACCTGTGAATCCCAACGGGTCAATGCACTAGTGATATTGTTTGAATAAAGAACGGACGTGGACAATTAAATGAAGGAGGAGAAGAGCCGAACTTCAGGGATTTTCAGATAAAACAAGAGTTTTGTTCATTTCAGCATGAAAACTACATTAGGGTTCCACCAGGTTTCTACAAGTAAAATTTAAGACTTTTTAATAGATTTTTAAGATGACTTAGAACCAAACTGAACGCCTTTTTCACAGCCATAGTGGCAAAAAAGTGTGACTCCTAGAACTTAAGAAAATGTAACGTCAGCAGAGCTTAAATATTACGTACATACTGTACAAAGAATTGAATGTTCTGTAATCATTCCTCACCAGAGGCTGCAAAGTTAGAGATAATTGGTTCCTAATCTCAATATAAATTGTCGGGTTAGAACTGAGTGGACTAATGTTACTTTCTTTCTAGTTTAGACATTTCCTGGACACATTCAAACACAATACATCAAACAAGTTTACTACAACATAATTTAAGACCTATCACATCAAATGTAATACCTTTTACAGACTTTTTAGTAAATTCAAAACTTTAAAGACTTTTTTAGAACCCCACTAGAACCCTGTACATATATGTCAAATAAAGCACCTTCTTCTCATCCAGTCTGATACTGTCTGATAATTTGGTCCATGTCCAAAAGCAGAATTAAAAGACACACATTACAAACACACTGACCCACTGCAGATCTGATCTTCTTGTCTTTGACGGTAGCTTTGCTTTTTCCTGGACCGAGGCGACCCTGCAGCCGTTTGACCTGTTTGGTGACCCCCTGCCTCTTCGTGCTCACCAGCTCCATCACAGAAGCCGAGTTCGGGGTCGACCGCTTCTTCTTCTGCACTTTACTGGCATCTGGATCACAGAAAAACAGAGTCTTTCAGTGAATCTATGGACAGCTTGGATCACCATCATAGAATCTTGAAATACAAATTCAGTAGTTAAATGTTAATATTAGCACATTTAGTAGTATTTATTTCAGTGTAACAAATACAGACATAGTTTTGCTTCTGTGTTTGGATGTTCTTGGCTTGTTTTTTGCCACAAGTAAAAAATCTTAAATGAATCTTCAAGATTTGTTTAATCATCAATAAAATACACCAACCTAGTTTAGTTAATCCACAAGCATGAGCGTGAAGCCAGACTGATATAATTATTAGATTGATTTAATGCTAAAAACATACTGACTGCAACATGTGGTGGTGTTTTAATGTTTTCTGTCTATAATATTTTAATGTCTTAAACTTATCATGCTTATGTTGTACCTTTATGAGATTCTTATAAAAATGGATTGAACTTAATGTTGGTGGTTCTGTTTCTGAAATGGAACACTGATTTGCAATGTGGAGTAAAGTTATGTTAATTTGTTTTAATGTTATTTGAAGTTAAAACTTTAACAGCATATATGTTATATTAGTATGATGTGAGGTTCCATTAACTTGGCACTGAAACAGCCAATAAAATGTCCTTAAAAGCTTACTTTGAACTTAGGAGCATGTAATTTAT
Organism: Ostorhinchus cyanosoma; assembly: GCA_029814465.1. Lineage (NCBI taxonomy): Eukaryota > Metazoa > Chordata > Actinopteri > Kurtiformes > Apogonidae > Ostorhinchus > Ostorhinchus cyanosoma. Next base: position 29,236,910 of record JAPTYQ010000001.1, read on the forward strand.
TTTACATGTGTATCAGTAGAGTTACATTGAATCACTTCTTCCTGTGATGAGTCTTTCTCAGGTAAGTCTGCACTTCTACTGGAGCAAAGAAAACTTCTGATTGATTTTTTCTGACCTGTGAAACTATGAATGTATTTGTGTGAGGGAGTTAAGGAAGTTGCATTCGAACAGTGTTGACGGCCAGTATGTGAAACCTACATAGTATGTTTTTTGTATGTTCTTTAGAAAAAGTTCGGCAGATGTCTAGATGCATGCCTGACTCGGCAAACAGGTCAAACACAAACATACTCCTTCCCCATGTGATTTGATGGAATCTGTTCACTGTAGTTCAAACTAAAAACAGTAACAAAGAAGCTGTTAAATGGCATAAATATAACACAATGAACAACAACAATTGTTTTTCATCATCGCCTGTTCGAAGGAAAGAAGGTCAGAAATGTTTGTGTGGCACTGATGCTCCGAGCTAATGCTAACCAGGCTAATGCTAACCAGGCTAATGCTAGCCGTGAACCGTCAGAGCTAAAGAAATCAAAAACTAAACTGACCTTTAATATCATCACTGAGCAGCTCCAGGCCTCTTCTGATTAATGCCGCCGACATCCTGAACAATCAGTTTATACGAAATTATCTTCAGGTAGCTTCAATATCTACCGGCAACAGTCCTGAACATGTGAATCTATCAACATCCGGCGAAATTAATATGTGCACGGATGTAAACGATCCGGCTGGAAACACAGACTGTGAGGTTAAAGTTCCTACTGGACAATTTAGAGACGGCCCGTCTGTCCAACAGTCTAATATAGTTATAATAATAATAATAATAATAATAGTAAAACGGTATTACATATTTACTCATTAAATAAACATACAACTGAAGGGAGAAAACTAGATGAAATGATGAAAATAAGATTAAAAACCCCGTCAACTGCCTATAGATAAATGCATCCAACATAACTTTAACTTTCATAGATCTGGTCTGTGTGAGTGCAACTGAAAATCTCAATATCAAGAACAGCCCGTGTTTGACTCTGGATAACCTGAAACATTTGGATCAAAATAATCTTAACTGCTGTTGAATATTAGTTGCTACTGGGAGGTGTAGTCCAGTCTGTGTTCTCGTGCACAGGTCACTGCCCCCTTTCACTTTCAGCTGTTGCACGTTGAACTGGGGGCGTGTTGTTACGCACTATAAACCCGCAGCCTCCTTCTGCTCCTCAACCTTTGGTACGGTGTTAAGTGGACCATCTTAAACTACACTACGCTTTGTAGTCTTTCTACCTCTCCAGAATCCCTAATGGCCCTGCAAAGAGCTCTAGTCACCTCTAAATGGCTCGCAGGAACCTTAAAGGCGCACGGGAAAATGCGCATCTTGGACAGCTCCTGGTATTTACCCAAATTAGGGCGCAACGCAAAGAGCGAGTTTAAGAAGAAGCACATCCCTGGAGCAGCTTTCTTTGACATAGACCAATGCTGTGATAAAACTTCTCCTTTGGACCACATGCTTCCGTCAGAGAAGAGTTTTGCGGATTATGTTGGAAAACTGGGAATAGAGAGTGACACGCACGTCGTGGTTTATGACGCCAGTGAGTTCGGCGCGTTCTCTGCGCCGCGCGTGTGGTGGATGTTCCGTGTGTTCGGGCACAGATCGGTGTCGGTCCTGAACGGTGGTCTGAGGAACTGGGGACTGGATGGTCAACCTGTGAGTGACCAGTACACCAGACCTGCACCCACCGAGTTCCAGGCCTCCTTAAACCGGACCTGGATCAAGACCTATGAGGACATCCTGGACAACCTGGACACCAAGAAGTTCCAGGTGGTGGATGCGAGGCCCACAGGCAGGTTCCGAGGACTGGACCCGGAACCCAGAGACAGTGAGTAGCAGTGATGCTCTTTTATGAACAGATGCTGAAGTTCTGGGGCTGTGAGGAGGATGCACGAGCCACACACAGTCATCCATTCACTGTCTGAAGCAGGAACTTTCTTCAGTTTAGGGACAAATTAACAGACATCTTTGCGTTGAAGCAGTCATGCATAGAAGAAAACAGCTTATATAAGTAAAGAAACATATAAGACATTTGAAAACACAACAAATAAACACATGTTTAAAGTGATCAGTCAATACATTAGTAATTAATAAAGTTTATTAAAGCCATGCAGACACTGTTGCTATGGATGCTATTATAGTTTTTTTTTAAATTTTAGTTCTAGACAAACTGGACAGAAAATAACTGGTAAAATTTTATAGTAAAATCACTTATTTATTAATATATTTATAAAGGACATAGTGGACTTCTAGAACATCTTCATTTAGGGTATAACATTGAGCTAGTTTGCAGCTACTGTCTAGAGGTCGACCGATATGGGTTTTTCAAAGGCCGATGCCGATTTTTAAAAATCTGTTCAACCGATGGCCGATATCTACAGCCAGTTTTTGAGGCCAATATTTCACCCATAAGGACCCAGTGTTACTTTTGTGGCAGTTCCCAAATTAATATTTCACTATATTTAACCTTCTGTAAGTGATTTATCACCATTTACTGTAATATTAGCTTCTGTGTTTTCAGTTTTTTCTGTGAAGATCAAGTATTTTCCTACATTGAATTCACTGATCATGTAAATGTTCATAAAAGCTCAGATTACAGTTGAGGCTTATTAAATAAAAAACTAAAAAAAACAAAAAAAAACAGACTTTTTCCGTAAAGATATCATTAACTGAACATAAACCCAGTGTCTCCATCCACTGTCATTGATCCAGTTCCATGGGTTTTACCAGTGAATCAATGTTGTAGAAGATGAAGGCGTTTCCACGGTAACTACGGAGCCTCTGAACGTCCAAATGGATCATAACTGATGACCATGAAAAGACGACAAACTGTATTTTACAACAGTTACTTTCATGCATTGATAGAATTAATGGATCAACAGGTATTAAAGAGTTTGGATCAGTAGATTGTTTTGGTTGCAAAAGACAAAAAAAGAGGAAAGAACTGTGAGAAAGTCCGACTCCAGATTACTGTGAACAGAACTGTTTGAGTCAAGAGTTTAACTTGATTTGTCTTAATGAGTGAAATATTTGCCTGTAGCTAATTTAACTCAACCTTCTTGATTTTATTAATCAAATGTATGAGTGGATGTTGGTTTTTGGCCTGATGTGCAGACACTGGATGATTGAAAGAAGTGATATGAAGGTCGAATGGAAGAAGAAAACTGGGACGACTGAAGCACTATGTAAACAGTGGCTGCCACGTGATAACAAATACCTCTGTAGTCCAGTCCACACAAACACAAACAGTGGCTTAACGGTTATAAAGTCAGTATCGGTTTGATTTAAGGAGGTGACTCTGATCACTGCTGAAAACTGAAAACCTGGAAAATAGCTCTATGTTATACTTGATTTATGTGCATTTATTCATGTCAGAGACTTAGTTATGAGAATATTCTGTTTAAAAGTCTAATATAACCTTCAATGCACATATGTAAATGGAAATGATACACAATAAACCAGGAAAAAAGAAAAACTTCATTATAAGTTTGGTTTAATTATTCAAAGTCCAAAAGCTGAATAACTTTTAATAAGACACGAATAGTATAGTTTTACTTTGAGTTTGTCAGTGTCTACAAATTAGAATCGACAGTAGAATTCCTTTATAAAACATTATATTTTTAGAGTATGACTTGAGCTCTTTCATTATTGAAAGTGGATTCAAAGTCTCTTCAAAATGCAGGTCAGTGCCTCCAAAAAACTTCACACATTTTCATTAATCCAGTAAATAATGGACTCATCAACTATCATAAGAGTGTCATAAGAGTCCAGTCCAGTTCTTAGATGTTCAGAATGGTGCAGGTATGGAGCATCAAAAACAGACTACCTGACTATGTCCTCTGCTTCCTTTGACGGTAGCTGTCGTAGAGTTTACTCAGGACAAACATGCTGGGAGTGTACAGGCAGATAGGTCACGCTCACTCAGCCACTGAAGCGTGTGCACAATAACTGCAACAGGTCAGCTGAAGACGGCGGCCATTTTCCTCTGATGTCATACTCGGTGTGGGAAAGTCAAATGTTACCAAAAGCATTCAGTGAGCTGAAGTCCCGCCCCTTCATGTTGTTAC
>JAPTYQ010000001.1:29288870-29301592 GCA_029814465.1 Ostorhinchus cyanosoma
CTTCGACATGTAGACAGTAAGAGCCAGGATTTGAACCGCCGACCCTTCAATCATTGGACGACCCACTCTACCAACTGAGCCACAGCCGCTGACTTTGAATGTGATTGCAGTATCAATTTTGGCCACAATCCTACACACGGGACCATTTAAACCTAAAAGACACATTAAACTGCTTTTATCATTTTCTGATTTTCCTATCATCAGTTGTGTAAATTTTTTTCCCTTTCTTTTTGTGAAAATTCTCTAAAAATTAAATACATTTAATCGTGTCTTTGTTTTGTTTTTGTTTTTTTGCTTCACAAATTCAAATAAAAATGATGATTCAAATATTTTTTCTTGATCCTATTGATTAAGAGCATGTGATGCAGACTCAGTATTAGTCAGAAGTATTCCATGGCTTATTGAAGGACTGTTGTGTTGAATAATTATTTCCACTGTGGTTTCTTATCCACGTAATACTGCACAGATATGACTGGACTCCCTTTTGTTTCTCAGACTGTTACCGTTACCAGAAGGTGGTGTCCAGCAGGGCCGTGGCCCTCCGTGGCCCCAGCATGCAGCGGGCCTCCTGCCTTTGGCACCTGCAGACGGCTCCGGGCTCCCAGCTGGAGCTCCACATGGAGTGGATGCTGCCCGAGTGTCGGGACCGGCTGCTGGTGTATGACTCCCTCACCCCCTCAGACTTTCACCTCGTCACTTCGTAAGTGTTGACAATGATGCAAGTGCACAAATATGTAGGAGGAAATGAAGTATAAGAACCTCTACACACAGAGGTTTCAGGTATCTGCACTTATTAGTCCTTATAGTGTTCATGCAGTTACATTTATTGTTGGTATTATGATTGTTGTTGTTATAAATAAAGGACATTATTTCTCTACATTATTTTTCTACAGTACCACAATTCTACTGTCACTTTTTTACGGCCCCTTGGTTATTTTTCATACTTTAGACTTTATATTTAAGATTTTGCTCTGTCTTTAATGATTATGAATTTATTCTATCGTGATAATTCCTTTTGTATTTTCACACTGTATTAGTCTGAGAACCCTAAATTGTATTGTATTGTATTCTATTCTGAATAGGGGTGAAGTTGATGCTTATCATTTTCACTCTTGTTAATTTTCATTCTATCTTCCAAAGCGTATGAAATCTGGAGTTGGTAGACATTCATGGAGGGAGTATGTCTACGATGTCGCAGATTTCATACAAACCCATCGTTCGTAAGAATCTTGGAGACCTAGGCATTTGCACTCTTTCCTTGAAAATGACAACATCCGGTCTCAGAGAATAAAAAAGCAGGCGTTTTTGGTCCATTTTTCCTTTTATGTCACATAGTAACTTTCTTTTTTGTTATTAGAAAGAGAAAGCAAAAATTAATCCTTTTTTAATTTGGTTTATGTTTTGACACTGAAAAAGACAAATGCAGCGGCGTAGCTATAGCCGGTGCTGCCGTCGCGGAGATTTTGTTATATGCAATTTCCCATGAAGAATCCCGTATTCCACATGTCGCACCGGGGCCCACGGCAAGCTCCTTACGCCACTGGAAAAACGGTGTGATATTCAAATTTAATTCTTCTATTTTAAAGCAAAAATCAATTAACCACTAGTTTTTCTTTTGTTTCTGAAAAGAAAATCCAAATACCAACAGATACACTGACCCACAGCCATGTCCTTCTGTCTTTTCTTGTGTCCTCTCAGAGTTTACGGCTGCAGCAAACATGAACGTGTTGTACGCGTCCTGTCGTCAGGTGAATGGATGACGGTTGTTTGGAAAAAGGGTCTGTACAGCTATAAAGACCCCTTCTCTCTCTCTGCACAGGCCTGGGATCAACAGGGTAAATAAAACATTTCTATTGTCAAATTAAAGCTACATTAAGAAGTACAAGTTAATATGAACGTAACAAAATGAGCTGCATGAATCTTTACTGTTTCTATTCATTGAGGAGCTTTTGAGGGTTTAATTTAAGACCCTGTGCACTGAAACATGTAATTATCAAGAAACATAATTTTAATAATAATGATAACAACAACAATAATAATAAAAAAGTAAAGTAAAACCTACATTAATTTATTAAAACCAATTTGGACCAGCAGTTGAAGTCTCATCCCATGATTTTGGATGTGGACAGCCATATTTTTCGGCAAACTGATATGTAAGTTTTCTTTCCTGTAATGGTGACTATACAAAAAAAAAAAGAAAACTGCATGTTTTTGTAACGGTTCCACACGGAACGGTTCGACTCAACCCCCATTTGTTCCTTTTCCACTGGGGGTTGGACTTGGGACCTGTTACGATTTTTCGTACCTGTTTCAGAGGTGGCTCTAGCCGTGCTGAGCCGGCACTAAAACGTGATGTGAACAGTGCTGTCTACTGATTGGTCAGAGGAAATGTCGTTGTACGCGCGATGAAGCTCAGAGATCTTCAAATAATCACCTGCCAAAAACATACCTGCGAGAACTTAGGCAGCATTTTCAGCGCAAACAGCAGCAGCAGTACCGCCTCCATGTCATCCAGAGTCTCCATCGTTGTTGTTTACTTTACTGACTGTGGCGTGACACTTTATTAGTTGCCTAAAAACGATGTATGGGAGTGTCGACCCCTCGAACTCCACCCACTTCAACTAGTCCCGACTAGTAATGGCTGGCAGTAGAAAAACAACCATGCCGGTCCGATAAGTGGGTGGAGTCGTGCCGTGCTGAAGCGTGCCGATTAGAATGGTGTAGGGTTTGAGTGGAAAAGCACCATTTGTCTTCAGGACCTACTCATGTTAAAACAACAATTGCAGGATTCTCATGGTCCTGAAACCCTGGAAAAACAACTGAAATTTACCTGGGGGTAGGTTGTAACATTTTAGAAAGTGTTACAATCTACCCCACGCAAGTTTGTTACAACTGTCCCTGGGTGCATTAGTGATGAGCTAGCTTGCCTTACAGCTAGAAGCTAAAACAGTACCATAAATAACCTGAATGAAACAGACACAAAATCGACATTAAATACCTTCAATAATTCCAACTACAAAGCAAGCTATGTAATCACACAAGTAAATTGACCAAAAAAAAAAAAAAGATTACTTTCTTTCCACAAAATTATACTTTTCCCTCACAAATTTTGATGTGTCTGCCTCATGGCACCCTACAGTACAACTTCCCATGTGGGCTAAGGACTAAACTGAGCATGTGCAGAGTGAATCAGGTGAGTCCTAACTTGTTCCTGATTGGAGCAATCGCAAGTGTTATAACTAGCTTGTGTTACAACTGTCCCCAGTCTCCCCTACCTATTATAATTGCTTGTTTTTTGTAGAATTTGGGATCATTTTCATGTTGTTGTAGCTGCAATTTGTTCATGATCAGCTGTGAAGTGCATCAGTGGATTCCTGTTGTGAATACAGTATGCTCTCTCTCACTTTGTCATTACTCAGATTGTAATTCCACTATAGAGTTAAAGGAAGTACCAGGCCTCCAGGGGACACTGACGACACCTTTCTTCCCGAGCTACTACCCCCCAGACACCAACTGCACCTGGACTTTCATAGTGAGACTCTTCACTGTCCACATCGTCTTCATTACATCTATTCAGGAATGTATTTTTGCAGTGTATGATCACAAGAGTGTGGGGTTTTCACCTTAGATGCCTGATGTTCTGATGGGTTTGTGCCTGGAGTTTGAGGGTTATGAGCTGAGTAGAGCCACCTACAACCAGGCCTGCACCCAAGGACAGTGGATCATCCAGAACCGCAGGTAGGCTTCAAATCAGACAATATGTTTACATGCACATCTAAATCCAGCTATTGGTAATAACTGAGCTAAGGACTTAACTGGAGTTTCCCAGAAATCCAAGTGTACATGCGCGGTGAGAGAACTGAATTATTGAGTGAGGTACGTTCGACTCCCAGACACTAGGTGGCGCTACACGCCCTTTTGCGTTGGTATTCTTCCGGGTGGCGTCATGGATAAAGAACAATTCGTAAACAAACTTGGCAGATTTGAAGCAGACGTAGTAGAAGGAGGACAACAACACAGAGAGAGAATATGGACGACAACGATGCAGCAGCTCAGAACATTTGGTCCAAACTGTTCAAACTGATCAGGTTACACGTAAACTGAACACAAAGTCTGGTGGAGATGATATTAGCAGAAGGATAATACCTTCTGTACTGTGTTGTTGTCATGACGTGACTCTCGTCACTTACGGAAGGGGGCGTGTCCAGGCCAGTCAATAGTCCGGCTAAGCATGGTTTGTGTATACATGCAGGAATAGCTTGATTTAGAACCGCATTATCTGGAACCAATAGTCCGATTTGTAAAACTCCAGTTTGATTCGATTCCAGTCCGACTTAGTGCATGTAAACGCACTGTGTGTAAAACGTCCAGAACTGAAGGAAATGTTGGGATGAGTTCAGTTTTTGACAAGGATATCGACACATCAACTTTTCCTATATATTGTTTACAGATCGTGTAGATGTTCAAAGGTTATTATAACAGAACTTAGAGGAAAAAAGGAATTTTGGGATAAAATATGTCATTAACCGAACAAAAAAGCAACTGTGTCCATCCACTGTCACTGATAAAGGGTTTTACTGATGAATCAATATTGTAGAAGATGATGCCGTTTCCATGGTAACTACAGAGCCTCTGAACGTCCAAATGGGTCATATCTGATGACCGTGAAAAGACGACAAACTGCTTTTTACATGCATTGATACGATTAATGGATCAACAGGTATTAAAAATGTAAGATCAGAATATGCTTTTGGTCACCGGCTGCTGTTCAGGTCTTCAAGGCTTAAATATATTTGATTAATTCCAAGTTTATAACTTTATATCTATTCAGTGATATGTCAGTTTCTTCAGATTCAACAGTTCATAATAAATAAAAGCAATGATATATAATTTTAACCATATCTTCAGCAACTTTAAAGTAAAATAGACATTTACTCATTTTCCACATTAAATTCAATATTATATCGTTGTGTTGTTTAAAATATCAGTGAGTGCTTTAAACATAGGAACTTAATATTTCTTCCATCTAGTTACCAAGTAAATGTTTTTATCTATCGACTTATTTTCGATAAGTTTCTCTTATCAGTGGAAAGTCTGTACAGCACCGATAAATGGAAACTATTAAGTAACCCCTTAACCACAGTCGAAAACAGAGTGGAAAATTCTGACATCAACATCTATCTATAAAAGCCACATTTATGTGGTTTGGTGACTGGAAACGTCCCTCTGTGTAAAACATTTTGCATAAAGGTCACACAGTGCAACGATCTGAGCACGGAGACTGAACCCAATTGCAAGACCCAGAGACAGATGTAAAAATAAATAACTGTTTATTAAACAGTTACAGATGACAATTCACAAAAACTAATAATGTACAGGTCCTTGAAGAACTCAGGTCCCGGACTCTTCACAGGATCCTCTCAGAACCTGAGAAGGGGCTTCACAGCCTCGACCAGCAATATGCATCAGTAACCCGACGAGGGACAAAGAACCGTCAAAATCCAAACCAGGTCATACACAAGGAAGCAATCCGACAGGAAACAGGACATTAAGGAAAAGCAAGCTCAAGTACAGTGTAATCAGGAAAAAGACCGTCAACGTGGTAGATGAGTTGAAGGCAAAGACACAGACAAGAGTTTGGCAAAAAGGCAAGAGTCGAACAAACAAACTGAGTCAAAAGGCAGGTAGACAGACAGACAGACAGACAGACAGACAGACGACAGACGACAGACAGACAGACAGACAGACAGAAGACAGACGACAGACAGACAGAAGACAGACAGACAGACAGACAGACGACAGACAGACAGAGACAGACAGACAGACAGACAGACAGACAGAAGACAGACAGACAGAAGACAGACAGACAGAAGACAGACAGACAGACAGACAGACAGACAGAAGACAGACGACAGACAGACAGAAGACAGACAGACAGACAGACAGACGACAGACAGACAGAGACAGACAGACAGACAGACAGACAGACAGACAGACAGACAGACAGACAGAGACAGACAGAAGACAGACAGACAGACAGACAGGAGCCAAAAACACTGGTAAATGTCTCACAAATGAAGAACACAAACAGGCACAGGATAAAGGAAAACACAAGGCTTAAATACACAAGAGAACACAGGAAAATGAGACGCAGGTGTAACAAAGCAGGGCGGGGAAAAGTAATCACACAGGTGGGATACAGGAAGTAAAGACACCAGACATGACACAGGAGCAAGACTAACAAAATAAAACAGGACATGACCAACAACACAGAGAAACCAAACTAACGTCTGGTGGCTGATGTCACACACAGTGTATGAACTATTTTCTGAATAATTGTTGAAAAACAGAATGAATAAATAATAAAACTATATTTGTGCAAACACATAGTATTTGATTATATGACCCAAATCTGTTCAAACCATCACTTTATTGTATTTTGAACAACGTTTCCCACTAGTCTTTTGTTATTGTGTCTTTAATTAGCATTTGCATGCTAATTCACTTTAGGTCATTAGGACCCAGTACAGTCTTAGAATCTGGTGACATACAGTGATTAATGTGACATAATTACATACCATACCGTATCGTACCGTACCGTACCGTACCGTACCATACCATACCATACCATACCAACTTTATTTATAAAGCACTTTATCCCTGGCCAAAGTGCCGCACACAAATCATAAAACAAGGGAATAAATGAGTAAAACAGTGAAACACAGGGTGCAAAGCAGGCTAAGAACTAAATACAACCATCATAAAAACAAAGACCAATTAAACAACATAGGGAATCTAACAACATCTCACTCACTGATTAAAAGCCAACGAGAAAAGGTGTGTTTTTAATCCATCAACACCCAGTGTCACTTATGTGGCAGTCCCAAAATAGATTTTCTTTATATTTAACCGTTCTTAAGTGATTTGTCACCATTTATTATATTATCCTCTGCATTTTGCAGTTTTTCCAGTGGAAATCATGTATTTTCCTATATTTAATTTACTGATTATGTAGATGTTCATAAAAGCTCAGATTAAAGTTGAGAAATATTATATTGGAAAAAGAGAAAACTGAAGAAAAGGTGACTTTTCTTGTGAAAATATCAATAATTGAACATAAGAAAACCATCTCCATCAATTGTCATTGATCCAAATTGACATACAGGAAAATAATTGACTATCACTGAAAAAAAAATCACAAAATACAAAGGATAATATATTTCTTAAAAAGGTAATAAATCAATGAAAAATGATTAAATAGACAGAAAAATTTATTTTGGAGCTGCCATAAAAGTAGCCCTTGGTCTTTATGGGTTAAATTACATTGATAAAGTAATTCAATTACTAATATCAAATAGTAACGTGTAACATTTCAGCTGCACTCACACTAATGGTCACATTTGTGTCATGGATGAAAAAAAACAGAAATGTTTTCATTTGAATATTTTTCTGAAAATGTGATTCATTTAGATGTAAACCAGGCTATGAGAAGCCTCCAACTCATGCCTGTTAGTGTGTCCTAAGTCCTTCATAAAGTGTGAGTAGGTTTTTTTTTTTTTTTTCTAATTTTACATACTGCGTATCTTCTTCAGATTGTGTGGAACCAGGAGCCTGCAGCCGTACATTGAACGCATCTTCCTGACCTCCACCATCACCACCGTTGTCATGACGTCAGAGGTGTCGCTCACAGGGCCAGGGCTCCAGCTTCAATACAGCGTCTTCAACTTGACAGATCGTGAGATGTGGATATAGTAAAAGGCAGTCCATAGACATATGCAAATGACCCGTTACTTCATATGAGTGTGTGTTTGTGTGTTTCAGCGTGCCCAGGGCAGTTTTTGTGCACTGTGAATGGAATGTGTGTTCCTGCCTGTGACGGAATCAAGGACTGTCCCAATGGACTCGATGAGAGGAACTGTGGTATATGTTTTAAAGTTTCAAAGTCAGTAATAACCTTCAGGACAACATCTTTCACTCATATGAAAGAATGAAGGAGTCTATGTATGATTGGAACGCCACCATTCTGTGACTGGGAGATGTGTCCCAATACTTTTGGAAATATAGTGTATCTAATGCTGCGTTTCCACCAAGGTTATAATAGTTTTAGATTTTTCATTATAGTTTAGTTTTATTTAATTTTGACCTTTTTTTCCCTCTAATTCAGTTAATTTTAATTTGTTTTTAGAACAGGTTTGCTAGTTTGTATTAGTTTTAGTTTTTTTTCATATCTTTTATCTTCTTTGATGTCATAGTCAAAGAAATGCCATCCAGGACTCTGCTGCTTTCTCCCAACTAAAGGCTGAATCCCAATTCATCCCTTAGCCCCTCCCCCTCACCCCTCCCTCTCCGTTTTGCGTGTACACGTGGAGCGTTAGTGTTGAGATCGGGTTGAGATTCTTCATAAACCACTTAATCAGTTGATCGACTGTTTGATGCTGTTTCACTATGTTATAGATCGCATATTTGCGATTTATAGTTGATAGCTGCAAAAAGATGACCAAAACCATGGAACAGAGACGGTTACAGCTGCTGACGGCATGGGGAAGACTTTCAGAAGCAAAGGTTTCACATCTGTTAGTAGCAACATCAATGACTGCTGATGACGTAACATTGTCCCATTTCATAGAGGAATGTTTAAACCCCTGCCCCTCGCCACTCTGTTTCAAAGGGTAGTACCAAGGGCCAATTGGTAGGGTTAAGGGTAAGGGGGAGGGCCACGGGGTGAATTGGGATTGGGCCTTAGTCTCCATGTTTCCAGGTAAAGTGGGGACCAGAAGGCAACTCTAAACGACAAGTGACAAGAAGTGACGGACTGTGAAGTGTCGTATGGTGCCATCAGCTAAAATTGCTTGAGTGAAATAAATCAATTTCATATCAATCCAACACTGACAAAGAGAAAAACGAAGGGAATTTTATCCAGAATTTTTGTACATTTTAGTTTTGTAAGTTGAGTTAGTTATCGCTTTTTATTTTAATTATAGTTTTTATTTATTTCAGTTGACAAAAGTGTTTTTTCAATTCTAGTTTCCATCATTTCGTTAATTTTCATTAAGGATTATAACCTTGGTTTCCACTACATGGTACTGGCTCGACTTGATTCAACTTGACTCAGCCTTTTTTATTTCCATTATATAAAAGAACCTGGAATCGGGTACCTGGTTCTACTCGCCTTTTAATTGCTCTGTCGAGGTTCCAGAATAGATACTAAAATGAGACGTATAAACACTGCAGACCACTGATTGGTCCGAGAGCTGTCTCTACGTCATTGCGTCATCAATGCGTGACACACCATTAAAAAAAACCAAACAACTGATTTGGAAGTTTACAGTAAATATAGCGGTAGTTTAATCCATGATGACAGCCCGCTAAACGACACCATGGTCGGTCGAGGAGGTTCAGACATTTCTTTCCTTGGTGGCTAATAAAAAGATTCAGCATGAGCTTGATGAGGCAACATGCAACAAGCGAGTTTACCAGCGACTCTGAGCAGACGTCATGGAAGATACCTGCAGTGTCGTCATGGCGTCCAGGTACTCTGAAGTCAGTAGTATCCTGTGGTGGAAAAGGTCTCCAGGAAGAGTATCTGGTATCTGAGTCGAGTCGAGCTGGTTCCATGAATTGGAAATGCGGCATTAGGAACACAATAGATGAAATATTCTGTTTTGGTCAAGAACTTAAACAACCCATGTGTCACTGTGTTACACATATAGTGCACATACATGTGTGTGTGTCTGTTTCAGTGTGTGTTGCACAGTTCCAGTGTCCAGAAGACAGTCAGTGTGTCGACTACTACAAGGTCTGCGACAAACATCCAGACTGTCTCGAAGCCTCAGATGAGATGAACTGCACCAAAGGTATCACAAACCTCAAAGTCATATTAGTCTGATTGAGAGTTAATCAGTGGGTAGAGCTCATTTATTAGTGTAGTTTTCAGGTATTTACACTTTATGTGAGCATAATTTTATCCTCTTACTTTTACATTGTACTTTTTACACCTTACATTTTCAAAATGGTTCACTACATTAGTTCTGACGCATTTGATGGGAATTATCAATTATTAGTATTTTGCATCAGTGTATGCCTTACATTAACACTGATTTCAGCCTGAAGAGATGAAACAATGAATCACAGAACATATCATACCTTGGTGTATACATCAGTGAATGTACTGAGACAAAAATGATATTAAATAAACAAACAAAAACAATACAATACTTAATAAAACAACCTGTTGTTGATTTTATCCCCAAAACTCAATTTATAATGGTTTTACCCCAAACTCCGCCACTGCTGGTGAATATCCTTCATTTGAATGCGATAACGAGGACAGATCTGGTTGAATTTCTTCTCCCTTCATAACCAACATAGTGGACCCCTAGTGGAAGAACCCTGTGGATTTCAGCTTCTCTCTGAATATTATAAGTCATCCAAATGGGGGCACTACAGTTGAAAATCTGTTTTTTTTGGACAAAAATCAACCAATAATAGGCCGATTGAGATCAAATGTGGTTCATATTGATCGTCTTATAAATGTCCATTTTCTGTCTACCATCCAGAGTCCACATGGTGTCTTTTTCATTCACTAGGTGGAGTTTTGTGGGGAGACATTGATTCTCTAACCATTATTCTGCCATTATCAGATCCAAGCAGCTCAAATTGAATTTATATTGATTGTCTAACAATTATCTTTCTTCATGCTACTACCTTGAGTTTCCATTATGTCATATTTTGACTCTAGGTGGTGTGTTTTTTCCAAATTTTCTGTTGAAAAATTAGTTTTTTTGGTCATTATTAAGGAAATAGTCGGACACTCAAGCTCAAATTTGGATCATATTGATCGCCTAACAAATATCTAATGTCTTTTCTGACATTATTCAGGCTGAATATTCTTTATGTGAATGTCACATGAACTATCCCCCTCTGCTTTATTATATTGCAGAGGACTGGGGGGGATTTCAAGGATAAACCCATGCTGTCGGCCCCCAACAGCGTAGGCCTTATTTATGGCTTTGCAAGTTATGCAAATAGGGAGACTGGAGAAAATGTTGCTGACATTTAAAAAAAAAAATTATTTGCAAATTATTGCGTAAATGTTATTTACCATTATTTGCTATATGATGTTGTTCAATAATTTCCATATTACATTATCATGATGTGACACTCAGTCACTGTTGCACAGAAACAGCCGATAGAAATGACATTAAAAGGTATTTTTGCTCTTTTATAATGAGCGCATGTTATGACCTGAAGCAGAATGAGCACATTATGAGTCTGTACAGGATTCTGCTGGAGTAGAGAATGTCTCCTTCTGTTCCACTGCCTTTAGTATTAACCCGTAAAGACCCAAACATCCAAACATCCATCAACAAAAACCATAGACTGATATAAACTGTTTAATACATGTTGATCCGTATCCTATCAATACATGTAAATAACTGAGATCAAATACAGTTTGTCATCTTTTCATGGTCATCAGATATGACCCCTTGGATGTTCAGAGGCTCCATAGTTACCATGGAAACACCATCATCTTCTGCAACATTGATTCACCAGTAAAACCCATGGAGTTGGATCAATGACAGTGGTTACAGATGGGTGTTTTATTGTTCAGTCAACAATATATCTACTGAAAAAATGGCTTTTTCTTCAGTTTTCTCTAGTTTTGATATAACCCTCAAATTTATGCCGAGCTTTTATAAATATCTATACGATAAGTGAATTAAATTTAGGAAAATACATGATTTACACTGACAAAATGCAAAATAAAGAAGAATGCTGATAAATCAATTAAAAACGTTAAATATAGAGAAAAGTTCATTTGGGAACTGCCACAAAAGTAACACTGGCTCTTCATGGGTTAATATGTACTATGTGTGTGTTTACTCTTGGTGTGTCCAGGTGTCCACTGTACTGATATGACATACATGTGTGCTGATGGGACGTGTCTGAAAAAGCCAAACCCAGAGTGCGACTCTATCAGCGACTGCCCTGATGCCTCAGATGAGAAACAATGTGGTGAGAAAATATGATAACTTTCTTTTCTCATCCTTACTGCAAAGATTTTTTTACATCATTTGCGTACATCAATGCTCGTGTGTGTGTGTGTGTGTGTGTGTGTGTGTGTGTGTGTGTGTGTGTGTGTGTGTGTGTGTGTGTGTTCTCAGACTGTGGCTTGAGGGAGTTCTCCAGTCGTATTGTGGGAGGGACCAATGCCACAGAGGGGGAGTGGCCATGGCAGGTCAGCCTGCAGGTCAAGGGTCAACACTTGTGTGGAGGCTCGCTGATCTCCAGCCAGTGGGTGGTGTCCGCCGCACACTGTTTCTATGACGACCGGTGAGAAACAGAGGAATAGAGGAAGTGGTGTATTTACTGAGCTGTTATGAACAATTCACTTTATATATACAATGTTTAATCGCTGATCGTCAAAATTTGTATTTAATTTCATCCCTTCAGCAGAAGGACGCCTCTTTGGGGAGGTGTTCCAGGCATGTCTCACCAGGAGGAGGCCTCAGACATTTCAAAATGTTCATATTTGTTCAGGTTATTCATTTTATCGTAAATACAGTAAAATGACATGAAAATGTTTATATTTACAAGGAGAAAAAATTTAGAGTTGAGAGTATTTACAGGTTATTATGATTATTATTTTACTGATCTGACTCACTTCAGATTAAATTGGCCTGTATGTGGAACCTGAACTAAAATGATTCATATCTTCAATG
>JAPTYQ010000001.1:29327419-29338018 GCA_029814465.1 Ostorhinchus cyanosoma
CGGACCTGAACCTGAACGTCTGGACCTGAACCTGGACTCGGACCTGATCAAGCCGAACCGGTATCCACCCCTAATCATAGTGTTGAACAGACTAATTTTGCCATTGACTAGTCATTGCAGCCCTACTTTATACACTATATAACTTTGCATGATAAATTATCTGCCTGTAATGTGTGTCTCTTAAATGGACATGGATTGCGTCAAAGACAGGTGTGAGTTCATCATGTTTGTTTTTGGTTTTAAAAAAAATCTATGGTAGGATTTACATATATTAGATCAAAGAGCAGCTATGTGCACCCTGGCCTCGGACAGGTTTCATGCCTCTAAAGTTAGTTGGGATCAGAATGAAAATTTAAAAAGTAAAGGAGGTGTAAAAGGACTTGAAAGAATCCCTAAAAACAGCCTTTTTTCTCACCAATGGTTTCTGTAAAATACAGTATTTAAACAGGTACTCAGGCCTTTTAAAATAAATATTAGTGAACTTTGAATGGCATGTTTTTTGTTGTCTAGTAACATAAACTGTACTTGTTTTTTTTTTTTTTTCTGAAAAGTAGATGACATATCAGATTAAAATTTTTTACAATACAGATCATCACCTGCCCTGGCCAATTCAATAATGATAAAATGATTTTGAGAAAAAAATAATGTCCAAGTGAAATTTATCCTGTTTATGTTTCTCAACAGACTTTTGAACATCATGTCATCAGGAAAATTGGGAAAAGTCCTCTTCCTGAGCCAAAAAAATCAGCGAAGGGTTTCCAACGTTTCCTTGACGTCCTCAACAAGGGTGTAAATTTCAATGTGCTAACCAAGATAGTGAATCAGACTCATACAGAAGCTGACGACCGACCACGTTCTCCAGCGTCTTTCCAGAGTGCTGAAGATCGCCCATGGTCTCCCTCTAGTTCCACTCGGAGGCAACATGGAGGCCACCAAAATACTGAGTACTGGAATGAGACAGATGAAAGTGTCAGACGCGTTTCTCCTCGGCCTCACCACAGATCTTTCAGTCCGAACAGGTGTGATGCATCTGATGAAAAGTCTACACAAACAAGGAATGAAGGAAGAAGCTATTTTAGCCTCAACAGTAGATCTCTGTCCCCACTTGTGTTAAAAAAGACGACTCTGACTCCAGAAGATGAGCACAAACGCAGGCAAATGCAGGATGTTCTGCAGGCCATTGGAATGAATTTAGGATTTGACGAGCTTGGTCAAATGTCCCATCGAATTCAGGAGCGGTTATATGGAAAGAAAGATAGCGACAGGGGTCACGATTGTAAAGACAGCAGGGAGACGAAAAGGAGCCGAGCATTTTCTCCAAGACGGCGAAGTAGATCATCATCGAGTAAGTGTAGTTTTAGCCCCGTGAGTCAGAACTATTACAGGAAAAGCAACTCACACAGTGTCCCAAGAGAGGAAACGGAGCCCGATCAAGATGCTGAATATAGTCACCAGAGCAGTAGTTCTGTTCAGGACAGTGAGAAAAGTGAAACTTACACTAAGGAAAACACTGGTGCATATCAAACATTCAATCCAAATCCCTCCCACACTGTATCCGAACCACCTCTGATGCCAGCAAGCACGGCGGTGAGCTACACGCCGCTGCCATACGCAGCTCTATCTCCAAATGTGCCCCCTGTTGGACCTCAGTTCTTCTTGCCTCAGCTGCCCCCCTTCCTCCGTTACCCTCCCATCCCACCAGTGAACATTTTTCCAGCAGTTCTAGCTCAAACAAGGCACCTGGTCCACCCTCATATTAGTAACCCTCCGCCATCACTTCTTCATCTGCCAGACTTGCATCCACCTCAGCCTCTCAGCACCGCACAAAAATCCAAACCACTGGCAAGGCCCCGCTGTTTGCAGGTCATTGAAACCAAACAACCAGGATGAAGGCAGTTGCATTCGTGTGTATGAGATGACACATTCATACTGTTGTAGCTGAACAATTAAGTTTTTTTTCTCTGGCGGATGGAAATAATATCTAGAGTGAACAGCCAGGGCTTCAGAGCTTCATGCTTATTCTATCATCTTAGCAGAACTAGAGGGCGCTGTGGAACTTGAGTGGAATCAGCAACTCTCGGCAGAAGCACAGCGTGCGAAAAGTGTGAATCAGAACATGTTTTCTTCCATTTGCATGAGTTTAAACATCATAATTTAGTACCTGTATAATTGTTGTCATCTTTGCTCACAAAGGTCTCTTTGTAGGACACAGGGCTCCTTACTGTTGAAATGGCACCACTGTGCAGTGTTAAGTCCTCCAGATGGTTCTAGCTGAACTACAGCTGCAAACTTTCTCTTCACATAGGCCTCCTAATTGACCAGGTTTACATATGTTTTTGTTGTGTACACACAAAGAAAACCATTGTGTAAATATCTAAATTGCCTAATATTAAACACAGTGGTTCAAAGTGATTTTTCTGGGCTGTGTTTTAAAGATTCTTAAACAAATTAAGACCAAACAGCAGATGTGAACTTGAGACAGGCGGCACTACATGTTTAGTTTTCAGTGAAGCTGGAGTTCAAATGGATGGCTGCATTATCAGAACATGACATTCAGAATGTAGAATAGGCATGGATTTACAGGATTAGCATGTTTAGAGAACATCCATCAGCTCCATAATGGAGCTTGTGCTACTATTACTATTACTTCCAGCAAAGCCATGGCAAACCCTGCTGACACCAAGTGACCATGTGAGTATATTTGTGTTCTGTATTCATATGTTCTGGGTTCAGACCCTGGTAATGTACATTTGATATTTGGCAATGCAGTGTGCCCTAGTTGTAGTAAGCAAATATTCAAAGCAGCTTAAAACAGACACAAAAATATGGTACCACTACTGACACAACCAGTGGAGTCCCAGTTTATTTATCTCACATGGCAACTGTTTGAAATTTCAATCAAATTTAGAAGGATTAGCCCGAAAAACCCAAACAGCCACTTGCAGCCAAAATTGTCTACTGTTAAAGTTCAATAGCTGCTGATCCACTAATGCATGTAAATAATTGGTGTAAAATACAGTTTGTAATCTTTTCATGATCATCAAATATGACCCATGTGGTAGTTCAGAGGCGCTGTAGTGAACATGGAAACACTGTCATATTCTACAATATTGAGTAAAACCCTTAGTTTGATAACTGACAGTGAATGATGTCTTTGCTGAAAAAGTCACTTTTTCTTCAGTGTTCAACTTTAAGCTGTTATGAACATATACATGATCAGTAAATATAGAAAAATACATGATATTCACTGAAAGATGCAAAACATAAAGGATAAAATATGATAAATCACTTAAAGGTTAAATAGAAAAGTGAATTCACTTAAATTATTGAGTTCATTCAATTCATTGGGTTAATTCATTGTACTTCTCAGATACACTGTCCCAGTTCTTTAAGTAACAGTACCTATATCCATCTATTTTTCTGATATTTATCGAGGAGTAGCAGCCTCAGGCAGGAAAGTCTCGGCTTCCCTCTTTCTGAGAACCTCCTACAACTCCTCTGGGGCATGTAACGACAATTCAAAATCTAAAACTAAATTCTTAAATAAAAATGATATTCTATAATGCAGAATATGTTTATAGTCTGTCCTATGAAAGCTGAGCATATCTAAAAAGTCAGCCTTTCATGATGTCAGTCTTTGCACCTTTTGGAATAAAAAGCAAAATATTTGTCTCGGGGGTGGAGGTGATGGTGAGCTGAATTCTGGGGGGGGGGGGCTTGGGCAGTGTGCTGGGAGATTAGGGGGGATGCTGCAGGGCTGACACAGCTGAGGGGGGGGTAGATGTTTATTTCCTCTGCCCACTTTTGATTCTCCAGCTGCCTGGGAGTTTGGTTCCTGGTGGCCTGAGATGGTTTTCAGACCCTTCCAAACAGTCTGCAGCTCCTTGTCTCTTCTCCTTTAAAAGAACCTTAATGTCAGGATTAATCCAGGGTTTGTTGTTGGAGAAACACTGTACAGTCCTGGTGGGTGGGTACGCTGTCCTCCACACTAAAGTTTATGATGCTGTCTGTTAAACTGTCAGTGTCCTTCCTCATGAGACTTCCTGAATATTTCCCAGTCAGTTGTTTGGAAGCATTCCTTCAGAGCCTCTTCAGCCTCCTCAGACCACTTCTTCAGGTGCAGGACAGTATATGAATTTAAAGCGTATATGTGAGAGGCAACCCTGCCTGAGGTACAATGCATGTGATCATCTTTGTACGGATACTCTGCAGATGACTCCTCTGACTTTAATCTGTCGCCTCACCTTAATGTTGGCAAATCTGTTGATTACTTCTTTGTTCCAGACAGTAGCACCTTGGCTTTAATATTAACACATGATGATGAAATCATGGAGGCTGTCTGTGGAAGTGCCAGGCAGGTGCACCTGGCTCCTCCCCCTCTTCGTCACATGACTTTGCGGTTCCAGGTACACAAACAAGTGTGTATCCAGCCACCTCAAAAAGTATTAATTCTGGTAAGACATCCAAATAATAATTCCCTTGTTTATTTAAATGAATACATTTACTGGAATTGGAACAAATGACAAAACCGAATGAAATATGTCTGATTTGACTGAATATAAGTACCCTTGCACTGAAGAGGAAAAAGTTTAAAATCTTTTATTATAGTACACCAACTTTAAAAATCTGACGGAATTGTTATGAGATGTACTCACATGCAGCAGACAGCTTCTGTTCTGCGTGACTAATTGTGCTTCTCGACCACACACTAATTTATGAAAGTTGTACTCACAAGTGTACAAGCTGGGTGGGTCAGTGAAATACTGGGATGGGCTGAATTGTTAACCAAAAATATGTAGGCTTTGTACCCATGTGACCCTACCTATAAAAGCCCTGTTGTAAAACTGTCACCCTTTGACTGCAGCCAGCCGTGATCAGGTGCTCAGGATGCTGCGTGTAGGAATGACGCAGATGGAGGTTGCACATCACTTTGGTGTCCATCAGTCCACCATTCAGAATCTTTTGTGTAAAATGTCCTCTAAAGTAGAGTCCCTAGGGGCGGTCTGTTTTCAGCCACATACACTAAATTTTCACCAACAATAAAGATAGACCTGCTCTCTCGAATGGCCACATGGTGAGCATAGAAGTAGGACTGAGTTTAAGTAATTGAGTAGCAAATTCTGAAAATCACTTTTTTTAAGACTGTCACTACCAAACATCATTTCTGCAAGTAAATAAATGTTTTTGTTTTATTGATGTTTCATTTTAATGTATGGACATCTTCTCAAATCGATGATTAGTACATTTTTAGCTCACTGTTACAGAGTGTTGTTCATAATTGGCTAAAACTGTCATGCCCAAAATCCTAACTCTAACATATGGCAAAGTTACAGGTGGGACCTGATTGTTTCAGTTGTGACAATTAATGTCAATTATTTTTGTACCAAAGAATACCTTCAACATATTTAATTTAACAATGTATAAATAATTCTCTTCTCATGCATTTTCACAGGAAGAGATAGAAAATGGTGACCAAAAAAAAAAGAAAAAGTAGGGCAGAGTGATTAAGGAAGCACAGGGAACAACAGAGAAATGACCCAGTGAAATACCAAGAATATTTAAAAAAGAAATCAGAAATGCAAAGAAGGAAAGCTTAAACCCATTAGTGAATTACCAGATGAAGAGAAAAAAGCATCCGGAAACGAAGGAGGAAAAGACAAGATCACAGGAGGTATATATATATATATATATATAATTCTGAATGGAAGCTGTATTTTGGTGGTGGCAAATTTTAGGAAACTTAAGTTAAAAGATAAATTTGAAAAAACAAACAGAATGTACCTTTAATAAATATGTATCCCTTAGATGAGGTGCAGCAGATTTACGGTAAAAGTTTTTATGAAATGGCTCACAAATTTCAACTCTGAATTTGAACCTTTTCTGCAGGACGGTCCCAGTGTTCGGACACACCATGAACTGAAAGCGCCTGTTTGGATGAAGGTTCCTTAGTGCGCATGTCCCAGTATCCCAGTGTTCCTTCGGTCCTCCAGCCAACAGGCGGCGCTGACAACTGGTGTGTCGTCACGTCTCGAGCCTTTGCTTCTTTGCTAAAAGAAGCTAACAAACGGTTCTTTGATCTTATTTAAGCTCACTTTTGCTCTGTCACTGACTAAAACCCAACCACAGAAGGGTATAAAGGCCTGAAAGGAATTAGTTTGGTTCAGAGCTGGAGATGAAGGGCTCGTTTTTCCATTTAAAGCAGGTAAATAGTCTGTTAGCTGCCGAGCTAAGTGGAAAAAGAACGCAGCTTTGATTGCATGCTCCTCAGTTTTGCACAGATGGACTTAAAGGCTGGTATTAACGCTTGCAAAACTGTATTGACCTGGATGCTGAAAAGTAATTGTTGGTGAAGCCCCCTCATACAAACTATTGTCAGATGTTTAATTTGTAAGATAGCTTAACGCAACACCACTAATACAGTTAAGGTGGAAATGTTTTGTGTGTTGGGGTTAAATGGAATGTTTTAAGCTAAATTCTTATCATCAGTGTCATGTAATACATTTAAGTCAGATACTGCTTTGGTCCAGATGCATCTAAAATATCAACATTAGTTGTACATGCCCCTTTATTGTCAGCTATATTTGAATGGTCATTAAAAGCTATTGTTTCCACTTATGTCCCCGATGTTGAAGCAACAAGCTATAACTTAATTTATTCTCAAAATTCTCCCACTAACCACCCAACTTTCCGCCAAACTGGCAAACCATGCATTTCGTCTGCAAGCAGATGTGAAATTGTCAAACTTAACTGCATTTAAACAGAACACACAAGTTATTTAAATCAACACACAAAGCAGCAACTACTCACGTTAAAGCAAATGGTAAAAAAAAAAAGTACTGTGGATGCTGTTTAATGTACCACACCTGACTCTGGATATTTAACACACAAACACAGGTATGCAGATGTGTTAATTATTTGTGTGTTCATCAAATAAAAGGGACAATCTTTGTGTGAGAACACGTTCTTAAATGTCCTAAACTGTTTTGTTGGTATTTTGTCCACGTCACATGTTTTGTTTGTGTGTTCTAAAGTGTGTAGATCGGAAATCATGCTGTACTGTGACTTACCTGTGTGTGTGTGTGTTTACTGTTTGTGCTCAACAGTTTGTGTACTGGCTTTCATAAACTTCAAGGAAGACTAGCTGAACAATGAATCCAGTGTGGGAACAGCAGAGAACTCTGGATCCCACTCACCTGAGCACTGCCAATACCAGCATGAGAAGTGCATCAAGAACCACCAATAAGCAGGACTCTCACTGTGAATACTCAAGATTCATAGTTGACGAACCACATATCAGTTCTGGAATGAAAGATGGGACAGAGCGACTCAGTCCTCCCCCTCCTAACTGGAGGAGTGAAGAGTCGGCAGCTGAGGATCCTGACGGCAAACCACTGGAAATGGAGGATGAGGATCCAGAGTTGGTAAGGAAGCGGAGAGAACTCCAAGTAATAGAAGAGAAGATTATGCTTAAAAAAGCTGCAATTGCTCTTAAAATGGTCAACCCGTATGTGAAGAGGATGAGTTTGCCCAGACTTTCCTGTGATGAACAGTCAGCAAAATGCAACGGTACAACTCTAAGAGACAGGGTGAATGCAATCCTGCACCAACATCATCCTCCTAATTATACGAGGTCAAAGGTATGTATATGTTAAATAATGTCTTTGATAATGCAAGTTTCATTACATTTATCAACAGTTGAAGTGTAATTGTTAGAAATGCTTCTGACTTTTTCAGGTCATACAGTCACTGATTCCTAGGCTTTATGGATTGACTCTTGAATATCATGGTTATCATTATTATCGTAGTATTGTTGAAATGTGCTCAAAATGTTCAAAAAGTACTTATACATGCACTGAAATACTTTAACCAAGTTGTATTTTGAAAAAAAAAAAAAAAAAAAGCAAATAAAATAACACACACAATGGACGGAGCAGGGGGACTCCACAGTCGAGGTCCTGCAGGAAAAGATCAGTCGGCTATCACCGTGAGTTTTCAAAGTGCGGTAATTGAACGTGGTTTTCGTGATAATTTGGATTTAAATGGTAATACAAACAGTCATGAATTTTACCATGGTTTATCATTATACCGGTAATTGTTACATCCCTAGAAGACACATGATCATCTTATTGGCGTGTAAGACCTAAAGTTGCTCACTGAGTAGCATATTATTAGATTTTATAAGTTGGAACTTTATTGTTTTCCATATGTCAACTTATGCTTATTTTGACTGGCAGAGGAATGTAGTCTGTCCTTGTTGAGTACAATTGAAATAAACATCTTACGGAACTTACAGCTTGAAGCCATTGTCACTAATATTTGATCCAGCTGTTAGTGTCAGCACTAGACCCACATCTGATACTAGTTTTGGATTATTAATTTTAACAGTAATGGATTAGATTTATGTAGCACTTTTCTATTAGTGCATACTCAAAGCGTGCACAGTGGATACATTATTCATTCACTCACACATTCTCACTTTGGTGGTGGTAAACTACTATGTAGCCACAGCTGCATTGCAATGCATACTGATTTCCAAGTAATGTCCTGTATTCTACACTGCTTCTTCTTCCCTTTCAGGTCCAGTCCAGGTCCAGTCAGAGAGACAGAATGAACTTCTCATTCCCAAGACCAGCTGACCACCCACTGAAACTCAGAGTGAATTCACTATTGAGACGGAGATGTCCTGATCCCCATGTGGTGCCAACAAACAGTGAGGTGTGTAAAAACATTTATTTTTTTAACCTTCAAAACTACCAGGTCACTCTACTGCTGTGTGGTACAACACAGGCAGTATACTGCAATAGATATTTGCTTCTCTGCTTTGAAGTACAATAGAGCAATCAAGTGCATATATTTAATTAAAAACTGAAAATAGCTAAAGGTATTCTAAAATTTTGACTAGTAATTTAATCACACCATCAAAACTTTGATTAAATTTAGCATATATGCGGAGAACGAACTAAATGACATGACATGTAAGGTTTGTCTTAAATTAGCCTCTATGCAATAAAAAACAGGAGCTGTAAATCTACCAAAGATGAACCAGTGTTAGAGAGGATGTTCCAGGTTGTACTGTCTCATCAAATGCATTTTCTATCTTTTATATTGTTCATTGTTATTATTAGGTGTAGTTTTAATCTGAGTTTGGGGAGTAGATGCATTACAGTGTACAATCAGTTAATCAAACTGATTCATTTAAAAAACATTTTTGACACCAATTAGTGCAGTTCAAAGCAGGACACAGATGATTTATAATCCTATAATAAGAGCATAAACCACAATAGAGGGAGGTCAAAATAGATTAAGCAGCATAAAAATCATATAAAATGGAATAAATCACCCTGTTAACAATGACTTATTGGTACATATACACACAAAGGCAATGAAAATGCAACCTTCTAAATTTTGGTTAATTTTTTTGCTCAGGACCAGGGCCTCTTGTCAGGTCATCATTGTAAATGAGAAGCTGTTCTCAATTGTTTTTACCTGGTAAAATAAAGTACTAAAATAAAAGTAGCCCAATTTGAGTTCTTAAATGACCATTGGGGTCACATGAGTTCTGTTTCTGTTCTCTTTTTCATATACAGACAAAACACATCAACAAACAAACATTTTAAAAGTAAACTCACCCTCAGCAGGTAATTCATTCATTGAAAACTGCTGCAGGAGCGCCGGAAAGTTGTGTTGGATTTATGCACCTGAATAGCTGTAACATACCTCGTTACACATGAATGATCATCATGTAACTGAACAGTGTGAGTTGGACTTTTATCAATCCATATAGAGTTCAACATATGGAATTAGGAGTTGTGCAAGTACAGTGTTTGAAATGGAGTGGTTGTCTTCCCTATATAAAGGCATGATAAAAGCCACTCAAACAACATTTTGAAGTGTCATAATGCCCAACTGGGACGAGCTCTTTTATCAAGAGTACTCAGACCTCTAACCAGCAACTCCAGAATGCACTACAGGCTGCGTGGCGACAACTTCCCTAAGACAACTAAAAACACTTAGGCCCCGCCCCAAAGTTCCCCCTTCCCCTACATTTCGTCCCTACTCCTACGTTTGGAGTGACGTTTCAGAGGGCTAGTGTGTCCCATTTCTCTTTAGCATCGAGGGGGAGTGGACATTCTGCCCCTTGAAAACGAGTCAGCTTGGATGCGGACTCGCTGCTTTTGCTTCAAACGGAGGGGAAGAATCTGCCGCTTTGCCCCGCCCACAGTGCTTTACGAATGAACTTTTCCAGCATAAACATATGGTAAACATGTCACCAGGAGCTGGAAAGGAATCACACAAATGTAATACCATTTTTCCACTGGTACCAACTCAGCTCGGCTCCGTATTTCTGGAGCGTTTGCATTCCAGGATAGTTCTGACTTTACCTGAACGTGAAAGAAGGCACCGCGTACTTCCGTGTTTTCTGTTCAGGGAATAGTTGATAAACTCGCTCGTTTCATGTTGTTTCATCTGAATTTTTACGTCGGCCACCACAGACTGAATCTCCTGGACCGACCATGGTGTGGTTTTGTTCTGTCATCATGTGGATTCATGTACCGACATATTTACTGTCAACTTCCGCATATACGACCTCACTTATTG
>JAPTYQ010000001.1:29339024-29351521 GCA_029814465.1 Ostorhinchus cyanosoma
TACATTAGCCCAAGCATCTACAATCCATTGGCAAATTGTGGCATAACTGGCCCGGCGCTGCCTTCCACTCTTAGTGAAACTGTGGTCTCCATCGCTCATCCAGCGCTCCCACGCTGCTCGCAGCCTTACTTTGAACGGCCGGTTCACACCGATGTCCAGCGGTTGGAGTTCCTTTGTCAGCCCCCCCGGAATGACAGCAAGTTCAGAGTTCATTTGCTTCACTTGTTTTTTTACATCGGCTGTGAGATGGGCACGCATAGAGTCACAGATCAACAGCGATGGTGATGCGTGGAAAAAACCACCTGGTCTCCTTACATACACCTCCCTCAGCCACTCTTTCATCATTTCCTCATCCATCCAGCCCTTTTCATTTGCCTTAATGATGACTCCTGTTGGAAACTTCTCTTTGGCACCGTTTCATGAAACGAAAGCACCAAGATGGACCTCCTTGGAAATGTTCGATTTTCATTTCTTCTGCTAACGTTGCTGCTTTTAGTCGAATGGTGACTGTGGAAACGCTTCTCCCACTCGTTCTTTGCTCGATGATCCACTGCTCGAGTTTTTCCTCCAACTCGGGCCACCTCGGCTTATGTCCGCGGAAACTCAGCTGCGTCTTCTTTACCTGTCGGAGCTCGTTTTCCAGCTTCCTCCACTTGCGAACCATAGATTCATTAATCTTAAATTCTCTCGCGGCCGCTCGATTTCCATGTTCCTCCGCGTAACTGATGGCCTTCAGTTTAAACTGCGCTTCATAAGCATGTCTCTTTGCCATTTTCAGGGTTGTTAAAATAACGATGTTCTACATAACGCACCCTTTTTCTTTACAATCCACGCCCACACTTCCCTCTTTAACGTTCTCATTGTGTTCCCTCTTACGTCCGCACCGAACCATAGGGCGCACGGCACATTTTGAAGAAAATCTAAGACTTTTATTTGCGCCTTATGGTCGTGAAATTACGGTATATAAAAATTAGACTTTTTCTAGAACATAAAAAAAGTCTGTTCAGCACCTTTAAATTGTTAAAATAAGAAGATAAATTTGAGTCACAAAAATATTTGAATCCAAACTGGTGTTGTTTTCATTACCTCTGAGTGTATTATGGCTTCCCTCTCCAAGGACAAGTTCTATAAAAACACAGTTAACTGAAGTTATTTTCTGTGTGTGCAAGACTTTAAAACGTTTAAAGTAAAACGACGATTATGAAAAAAATATTAACGAGAAATCTAAGGTCCTTGAAGTGTGTAATGGTAGTGTCAGCTCTATCAAATGATTTGAGTGTGAATAACAGGATGTGAGCATAAGATAAAATACAGAATTTGTCCTTGAGACATTAAAAACAGCCGCTACATACTGAGTCTTGCGAGATGGCACATAACACATGTAGAGGAAAAATAGCAGTGAAAGGCAAATGGCCATTGATTATTGGGACAAACTCTGGTCCTAAACTCTGGGAATACTCAGTGCTATGCAGCCATAGTATGCCATGAACCTGTTATCAGTGGCCAAGGGCAATGGCTTATCAAGCAGTTCTGAGTGGTTGTATTAGAGCTGTTCTATGGATGTACGGTTGTTGCTTGTGACACATTCCAGGCCCTGTTGAGTGGAGTGTACTGTGCAGTGGACTGATGAATTTCCCCCTGTCTCATTCTTTGTTTGGAACAGTGGTTCTCAACTCATCATGCCTGGAGGTCCACAGTCAAATTCATAGGCTTGTGTAATGTCATTATTTTTTCTTTTCATGTTTCTGAAACAACACTTGCACATGTTCACCTCTGCTTTCAGAGAACCTTATTCAAATAATCAAAGTAATCATGAATGGGTGCTGCTGAAATGAACATAAGTGCATAATTGACTTTATACCATACCATCTTTGAATGAATAATTAAAATTCAATCAGACAAACAACTTTTTAACAAAACACAAAAAAGAGATAAACATTGGCCACCATCATTGATAAAATGTCTTCGTATTTGTTGGATAGCAAATGTTGGTCAACAAGGCTGACATATCTATGCATATCCTCTGATTAGTGTAAAACAATCAATAGAGAGGATAAAGATGCCACATATCTCATTCCTTTGCTATTACCATCATTGCATCCACAAAACCAATATGTATCTCTCTTGTAATTTCATTTGAGTCCTCAGATTGAGTCGCCCAATAGGGGATGTTTCTTGCTCCAGCCAGGCAGGCCTCATTGATGAGCTTTGATTAGTGGAGAAAGTGGTTTCATCCTGGACTGGTCTGATATTATTTTGTGATGTCTGTCTCTAAACTGTAAATATTTTCTCCTGATTTCTCTCAGGTGCTCGATGTCTTGCCACCACTTCCTCCCAGCCAATCCTTCACCACACCACCTGAGGAGGAAAATGGTGTCAATAAGGGTTTCCTGCGCTTCCTTGATGTGCTCAACAAAGGAGTGGATTTAAACGTGCTTAAGAGGATTGTAAATGATGACAGTGGCGTTCTTGCATCACATAATGAGAAGTTGAACAGTAAAGTTTCTGTTGTAGAGAGTAACTCAGATATGACCTGTAGTAAGAAGAGCCAGACAACCAGCAGCGGCACTAATCCACTCAGATTGAGTTGGACCAGCAGTGGAGAGAGGACGGCCCGTCAGGAAAGATCCCACAATGATAGATGCTCCCTGCCCATTGAGGAGGAGAAAACAAATGAAAAAGGAGGCCACGCTTTGGGCACTAGGAGTCCGTCAAAGTCTCCACCACCAAAGGTAAAAAAGGAGCAGGAAGACAAGAAAGAAAAAACAAAGATGGAAGAGCAGCAAGAGCAGCTCCAGAACATTCTGAAAACTCTGGGCTTTAGTCTGGAGGCTGATGAGATGAGCAGACTCACAGACCGGACCCAGGAGAGGTTATATGGGAAGAAGCCGAGTGGTAAGCAGAGGCCTGACAGTCAGGACAAAGACTCCCATAGATGTGACGGGCACTCTTCATCCTTCTCCTCCTCTTCTCCTTCCAAGTCAGGCTGTGTCAGTCCTAGTCCCAACAGGGACAGCCACAAACGAGAGCAAACATCCCACAAAGGTAGTGATGTACAAGATGTTTATCAGGATGATGAAGAATCGCAGAGTCACCAAAGCGATCCCTCTCCAGCCCAACCTACTGCCCCTTCCCAAGACACAGTTTTGGCCCAGTTGTCCCAGTACACTGCATACCACAATGGCATGCATGGCAGTCCTGCACACGTTGACTCTACATACGTTCAGGGTGAGTCACTCCCTTCAGAACATTCTCTCAGTGGCTTTACTTATCCACAGAACACCCTTCAACACTCTTCTTTCCCTTTGACACAACCACACAAAACTAACCATCAGTCTCACAAATTCAATAACTGGGGATGTTTAAATCCTGACCTTTCAATGAGTGAAGGTCAAACCGGATTGATTAAAGGCCCTCGCTTCCTCACACTTATCCAAAGCAGCGTAAAAAGAAAAAAACACAAGCATCCAAAGAAGAAAAAGAGAAAAGGAAAAAAGCTGGTGAAGTGTGAGTCTTTTAGTCCTTTTCCCTCTTCTAGTCAGTAGTTCCACAGATGTTGCAGGTTCATGGTCTAAATATCTATGGCTCTGTTCAGACCTGGCATCATAGTGCATCACATCTGGCTCAGGTGATCAGAGCTACCTTCCCCACTGCAATTCCTTTATAGCCTAAAACCTGACACAAGCTTTCATTTCAAGGTCAACATGCTGGATTTGTAGTGTTTCTTTTCAAATTAGTTTTATTGTGCAGCTCCAACTTTACAGCTGCCATAAACTTTTTAAGGTTCAGTGTGTTACACTGAAGCCGAAGCACATACACTTCATGGTTGACATTTACAATTTGGAGTGACAGGGCCAGCTCATTTTTAGTTCAATTTCCAAATTTATGTTGAATGGTCTTGAATTCCAGTCAGTGACTCCATCATTCAGAATGTTCTTATGCAATAAAGAATGTCAGTTTTTTTTAATTAAACTGGATCATATCATTTCTGCGTTTCTGTGAATGTTGATGCTCTGTTTGTATTTAGCCTTATTTCCCTCTTGTATAAATTTGATGAGGCGAAAAATATTTTTGTGCACTCAATTTTAAAAAAAAACTCTTGTATGTTATATTAACAATGATGGTTTGCCGCTCAGTGAATAAACAAGTCTATGTCAACAAATCTGGCTATCAATCTGTTGTATTGAGGATAAAAGCATATGCATCATGGATATCAGGTGGTTTTATTTTGACTAGTCCAGAGTTTAAAAGGCTCATATTTATTGAACTCCACTTTTGTTGGTCTTTGGTTCATTTATTTGTGTATTTGGACCCTAAAGCACTGCTAAAAAAAAAAATAAAGGGAACACTAAAATGACACATCCTAAATCTGAATGAATGAAATAGTCTTATTAAATACTTTGTTCTTTACGTAGTTTAATGTGACAACAGCATGTGAAATTGTCAGTCGGTGTTGCTTCCTAAATGGACAGTTTGATTTCACACAAGCAAATGTTCCCTTTATTTTTTTGAGAATAGTTCATACAGTTTGAATTTGAACCCTCCAGGTGCTGCAAAGCTATCTTTAGATTTATTTTGGCCAAAATCTAGTTACATCTGTAACTGGTTCCATCCCCACATTTGTCACATTTCAGGTCCAGACTTCAGACCAACAGTTCTCTGAGTACGACATAATTGTCAGCAGAAGCTGTTGTAATAAAAACTGAAAATATGTCCAAACTTGGAGCCAATTAACTAAAATGTTAAGTCGTTGGTTGAATGGGACAGAGCAGCCCAGTCAAGAGCCTGGAGGGGGCGGGGCCTGAAGTGGTTCATGTGCATTTAAAGGGCCAGCGCTCCAAACCACCTTTCTGGTGTCATTAGTCAGAAATGGGATTGAAGATGGACCTGTGGAGTTGAATGAAGAATTTAGAGCCTAGCAGAGCATGTAGACCACAGGGAAATGTTTTAAACTGCATAATTCCATTTAAAAAAGCAAAATCTCACTCCTTCAAAGGTTCCATGAACAGTGATGGGCTGTCAGGGCTAACAAGGCCTTCTCTGCTGCCCTAAACACTATCAGAAACACTGACCTAGGGTTAGAACCTAGTTTCTAATATTTGTTCCATGAAATTGGATTCATTTATTCCCCACAGACGATTCTCTTCATTTGCTAGTGTTTCTCTTGGCTGCACTGCTTCCCGTACATGTACGTGGATGTAATATATTTTGTTCAATCAGATTTAATCTGCCCTGGGCCTTAAGAATCAGCAGTGCCGGACAATGTGACTTAAACTCTACCATCGGGACTGTTTCTTTAACCGATCAGATTCCAGCTGACTGGCCCACAGTGTCGTCAGCATTTATCCTTCCTCTGATTGGATGGTGGGACCAAATCAATTATTTGATTTAGCTGTGGTGATATTCTATATGATTCATGCTAGTGAAGCTTATTTGGATTAAATTGAATTGAACTATTAATACATTTGAGGTAGATGTTTTTATGCCCACATTGGCCTACAGAGAAGAGGGCGTGGTTCTGGACATACTTAAAAATCCATTTTCCATAAAAGCTGGACGTCTGGAGGAGAGGTCAGCCAACCTCGACAGTAGCTATGGAAACCTTTGCCTGGAATATGATTGGATAGAGCAGTTGTGTTCTTGGCACAAGTTGATGGATATATTGATGGCGCTGAAACACACAGATCGACTCTTGAACAGTCATTGAAGTTTTCCTGTGCAAAGACAAGATGGATTTTGTAAATAAGAATAAGCATCTCTGGTGAGTATGATGATATTATATAAATATTGATTGTAAACTGCTCCAGATAATGTATGTGGTACTGGTTTGGAGTTGTCTTAACGGGTTTTCTTGCTTTAGTAATAATGGTATTCACCCTCAGTATGCCAAATGTCTCTCTGTAATGCCATGCCTTTGTTTTTTTTGTTTTTTTGTGTAGTATTGATGGGTTCTATAATTATGACATAGTGGGATTAAGAGGGGGATTAAGTTGAGTAAGTCCACACTGAAAGTGCAAATGCACGGCCTGCCAATTCATGTAGACCAGGGGGTGTCTCAAACCGGTCGTCAAGGGCTGGTATCCTGCATGTTTCAGATGTTTCCCTCTTCCCTCACACCTGGTTCCATTAATAATCAGCTCATCATCAGCTCTGCAGAAGCCTGATAACGTTGGAATGTCTTCCAAGTGTGAGGAAGGAGGGAAATATCTAAAACATGCAGGACACCGGCCCTCGAGGACCGGATTTCAACACCCCTGACATAGACCCTTTTTTCAGTCACTGCATTTACAGTTCAGTCAATCAAACTGTTCATCTTTTAGTTCTATTATCAGGGTTGTGCTGTATCTTTGTGCTATATCTCAAAGACCAGAATTTCTTCTTGAATGTTTTGGTGCATGGATTAGTTATCAAGCCCCTCTAATGTTAAACTAGCTCTAGGACACAGAGACCCTCTTTAGCTTTACCTACACTTAAAACTTTTCTTTTTGACAAAGCAAATAGTGAAGACCAACTCAGGGGACGTTGGATTATCCTTTAGAGCGGCTACATAGTCCTGGTTGATGGAAGATAATGATGCCAGTGTGAGATTTTTATTACAGATATCAATTTTACTGCACAGTTAATGGTTTAAGAAAAAACTTACATAAAAATTAGTCATAACCACCTCTGTTAGATGCAGGCTTTGGAAAATGGACAAACTTTGGACTCAGTAAAGTGCATCATATTATAAAAGATGGATATTTGAAATCCTTTGAGCAGTTGAGGGATCAATTTCAACTCCTCTCCACAGATTTTTTCTGGTACCTTCAGCTGAGGAGCTTTTTGGTCAAACATAAAGAGTGGAAGAAAGTTCTCAATCCTTCTCCATTTGAAGAATTGTTGGTAAAGATACAACAGGGGAACAGACTCAGAAAAGCAATTAGCTGTTTTTACCAAGCACTTTCAATGCATACCACTAATAATACCTATAATATAAAAAATCGATGGGAATTGGAAATGAACACACACATATCAGACGATGAGTGGAACGATATATGCTCCGAAGCCCATATGGTCAGTAATTCATGTTCATGGAAAGAATTTAAATGGAAAATTGTTACAAGATTTTTCAGAACACCAGAGATGGTTTCAAAAATGAACCCCGTGTACTCCAGTACCTGCTGGTGAAACTGCGGAGCCCACATGGGGAACCAAACCCATATATTCTGGATGTGTTCTAAGATCAGACCGTTCTGGGATGATATATTTGCGGCTGTAGACACAGTCTTTAACCAATCATTTCCAAAAGAATTAAAGTTTGCTGTTCTGGGTGTGATCCCTCAAAACTTAGAGGGAAATAGCCAAAAATACCTGTATCAAATTTTATTAACAGTAGCACTTAAATGCATCACTATTAAGTGGTTGAAACCTGAGCCCCCCACTTACAACTTTTGGATTGAGAAAGTAAGAGAAATCTATCAGATGGAGCAAATCACCTATGCACTTAGAATTCAGGGGGAGATATTTAGAAGAAGATGGAGCCCAATGATTAACCTCTTAATGCAATAAGAAGTCAGATATGGTCACTTTTTTTTTTTCCTTTATGTTAATGTCTCTTTTTCCTTTATTCTTTCATGATTAAATTGTGACTAATAATTAATGCAGACGTGTGCCATGTATGGATGTTTGATTGTATATGTGCGCAAAGTATCTTGGTTTTTTTTTTTTCTTTCTTGTTGTTTTTGTTGTGTATGTATATGAGCAAAACTGAATAAAAAATAAGTTAAAAAAAAATTAGTCATGCATTTTCTTGTTTGAATGTACCATGAAATAAAACTATAGACTGATATACTGAATATTCTATTATAATTGTTTTGGTAGCAGTACAGACAGTGTAACACAAGTTGCCAAGGAGGATGTATAATACTGGGTACAAAGGCACATGTCACTGCCTAGTTTTGCCAAGTCTACACATTATAATGGTTTAATCTTCAAAAAATAACACCCAAACTCTACAGCAAAAAAAAAAAGAAGATGTTTTATCATTTTCAGCAAATCCAGAACAAGAACTTTCAAATAAATTACTCATGTAGAGTAGAGTGTTAATGCATATACATATTAACCCACTGTGACATGATACAATGCTCAAATGTGATGCTGTCTTTATAAATAGAATAAGGGCTTTGCATCTTTTCTTTTCACAGTTCATCTTTCTCTTCTCCTTGACAGAAGCAGGCTGCCCTCTGGCTGTTCATGTACGGTCTGCAGCCCAGAGTCCACACTGTGTTGAACAAAGTGTCCGCTACTGTTTCACAAGCTGAAAAGGAAAAACAAGGAAATGACTGATTTAACAGTTTCAAACATTACAAGATTACCTATTTTTCAACAGGTACATGTGGACAAACATGTTCTTAATTGGTTGAAGCAAGATATACTGCAGCAGGAAATGAAAAATGTACAACCTTCAACTTTTGACACAAAGCCGAGACTCTTCTTGAGGTCTGAGCAGATGCTGTGGAGGCACCAGCGGAATTTGGAATCACAGCGGTATTTATTGGAGCCACAGGTGTCGTAACACATGTCCAACTGGTTGCAGCACTTGGTCATGGCAGGGATACCGACATCCATCTGCAAGTTACAAAGGAACAGGTACCAAGTAGATGATGTAGGTTTGGATTCACACTAAAATGAACTTGATTATTTTGTGAAATTCAAACGTTTTTAGTCATTTAGTTGCAGTGTATACATGTAGCATAAACATGTAGGGCTGCATAAGGTTTGACCTGGAAAAGTCAAAGGTCAGGATCATAGTAGAGGTATCTTTGGATCATTGTCTTCAGGAATGCAAAATAAAATCTTCAGTGCTGTATTACTATCAAAAGGATAATGTGATGCTACTCTGTTCAAATTTTTTAGGCACAGGGAGTCAGCATTATCATTTCACTGCTCCGCTATTGTTTTGAAATTTCATTGATTGTGTTGGACACATTTTCTAATTTGAAATGTAAAAAAATTGTAACCAACATCATTTGGAAGCTTTGACAAAGATAGTTGTGGGTCTTTAAGGGTTAATTTAGGGTGGAATGTTGAGGGGAAATCATTTTCATACAGCCCTTTAGAAATTAGCGGATCTTTTATTGTATCGAATTTCCAAATGAGACTAATCTATATGATTTTATCCTTAACAGACATAATAAACATGCAAACCCCTTCTGGAACAGGAAGACCAAAGAAGTAGGAGGAACATCCATCAGGCTCTGGCATTTGATAGCCTGGACGAGGAAGAGGCGCTTTCCCTGAGAGAGGAAACGGAGGAAAATATCAAATGGTCACGTGGCTTTAAAAATAGAATTCTGTTGTTGGGGTTCACAGTCATTCACATGATATTTGACACATTCCACAGTCACGCACAAGACCTCTCCGACAGTATCAACGGGAGGCCGAGGTCCATTTTCAGTGTTTCTCTCTGAGGTGATAACACAGATAAGTGGAGAAATTTACAACATCAGCCAAAGACAATCTCACTGAATGAATGTTTTCAAGAATGACAGAACTGGATAGGGTTAAGGTGTCCAATTCAAATCAGTACAAACAACCACCAGTTCAACTTATGGGATGACGCCACAGAGGAGATCATCTACTCCATGCACAGTCATTTCAACTGTCGAGAATTCGGATCAGCGGCTTTAATGACAGAATTCTGAAGAGATCCTTTATTCCTTCATCTAAACCTTTAGATACTTTTCTGATAACAAATTTTCCTCCACTTTTAGTTCAGTGAAAAATCTACTAAATTTTGAATATTCTTTACAAACTGAAGAATGTAATGTTTCTTTATGTGCTGAGAAACTTCTCCTCCTTAAGTAAAAGTACTAATATCCCTCTGGGGAAACACAAAGTCAAAGTAACTTTATTCATACCCGCAGGTAGATTTATTTGCAGTAACAGAAAGGCATCAGCTAAAAGACAGTTTAACAAAAACACAACAAAACACAGACACAGAGAACACCAGCAGGACAATCCACAAGAGTATTCTGAAATCTAAAGCGTATTTAAGAAAAAGGAGCTAAGTATTATCCATAAAAATGTACAGGAAATGTGAAATGTTGTAGTGGTCATTGTGCAGAAAACTGTTGTGCAGCAGTGTTTTACTTTCATATCTGATGTTTGTGACTCATTTTATGGTTGCATTCATGTGTACATGTTGCATTGGATTAAACATTTAGGTTGAGTTTAACTACTTTTTAGTGCTGTTTGTAGTTTAATCTATAGCATTGCTTTATATTCTCTAATATCATAATATGCTTGTGTTGTCACTGTCCCCATGAGAACCACTTATGTCCAAAAGTTCCAAGAAAGTTTTGAAAGAGTCTGAGGAGAATTTGAAACTCAAACCATGAACGAAATCCTTCATCTTTCAATTCATCGTAAACGTTCAAAATCAATACATTTGGAGATACTGTGTATGGTCAGAAAAGGAATGAAGAGCTGCAAACTGAACAGAAAGGTGCCTCTGGAAAAAATCTAAACCTTACCAAGTGTATTTTTCTCATTTCAGTCCAAATATCTCATCACAGTTAAAATAAGACCGAATCACCTAAAGAGGAACTTTTCAGTCACATATAACAACTGATTTTTAAACAACAGATCTGGAAAATCTGATTTCAAGAAATCTTACCAAGATCAGTTTTTCTTGTTCCATTGACAGATTTTTTGGTTTTATTCAAAGGTTTTTTTTTTGTTTTTTTTTTTTTTTTGCTGAATTCAAGCAAAAAATCTGCCAATGGAACAAGTGAAAATTAACTTGGTAAGATTTCTTGAAAGAAGATTTTCCAGATCTATTGTCTAAAAATCAGTTCTTATATCTCACTGAAAAGTTCCTCTTTAGGTGATTCTGTCTTATTTTAAATGTGATGAGATATTTGGACTGAAATGAGAAAAATACACTTGGTAAGATTTAGATTTTTTCCAGTGAGCAAACAGTAATGAAAGCACAAGAACCTCACATGTAACGATCTTCTTGGATTCACTTGAAAGTGCTGAACCCTGTCCCGGTTTTCTGAGCTCCTAATGAGCTGTTTTGTCAGAAATACATGAGGCAGTGACCACACAGACATGACCTTCGCCAGTAGAATAGAACACATTGCCGTTGCTTAAACCACATCCTGAATACTGTAAACTTAATAGATGTTTTAACAGTGAGGCTCTGATCTTATCTATATTCAAACACAATTAAGGTGGAATGGTAAAGCAGACATACCATATCGACAGCGGTATTGGCACACTCCATCACGTCCACCCATGAACTCCAGCATGGAGTCAAAGTAGCCACTAACTGCCTCGAAGCCTCCTCTGAGGGAGTTCACTGCCCATTCTCCATCCTCGTCCTCAGCCTGTGCACCGTCTGGGGCTGGAGGTGGTGGAGCTCCTGTGGTGGAAGCTTCAGCCTCCTCCTGACCCACAGCAGCAGGAACGGACAGGAGGCCCAGGAGAAGCAGAAGGGGAACCAGAGGAGCCCACCGGGTCATCACCATCCTGAAGCTCATTTACCTTCAAGACACCACACAATGAAAGGAAACACAGACGAAGACTGAAACTGTGAGTGTCAGCTGAACTTTGAGCCAGACACAGGGACAAGCTAACATGTGGAGGAGCAAAGTCCAGCTCCTATCACTTTTTTTACATGTTTGAGCCTCTATCATTGCTGTTGATTGATGAAAGCCAGGGTGTGTTTAACCCCATTCACATGAGGGGATCACTGCACATTTTCATTTCATTCATTTGATTCACTTATCTTTTAAATCTCAGGGGAAATAAAACCGTGAATGATTGAAATAAAACCGTGAATGATTGACTGCTGAATAGAGTATTACTTCTGTGTCCTGCTACATGATTTTTAAAATCCTTCAGACTTTTTGATCAGCTGTTGACTGCATTCTGGACAGGAGGGAAAAACACTATCTTATTAAACCTGGATGCAAGTTTAATCAACCAGAAATTTCACCTTGTCCAACATTTTTAATTCAGGCAAAATGATAGAAAACAGCTTAGTAATATTTCCAATATCTAATCAAACTCCCACAGAGTTTTCTGATGTATTTTCATTATAACATTTATATCACATGATGTCAAAAGAGGCCCTACAAAATCTGAAAGGCATTTCTTTTTGCGTAACAGAACATATTTATTCTGTATTTTGTAACAGGCCGTAATTGTAAGACTGACACGTTTTGTACTGTGGACAAATGTAGCTATTTCACATTTTGATATGAAACTGGATTGGATCTGAGGTTGGTTCAGTTGGTTCAGGTGTGGGTTCATCAACATTAGGTGTCCAAAGATGGAGTTCAGCTGAATCTGAATAAACTGAATGAACAGATTAAACCATCAGTGGGTTTTTCTTTCCCTATGAAATGGACATATTCCAGCTTGATAACAGCAGAATTCATGGAATAGAATAGAATAGAATAGAATAGAATAGAATAGAATAGAATAGAATAGAATAGAATAGAATAGAA
>JAPTYQ010000001.1:29452058-29463372 GCA_029814465.1 Ostorhinchus cyanosoma
CACACACACACACACCCACACCCACACACACACACACACACACACACACACACACACACACACACACACACACACAGCCGCTTTGAGTCCTTCCAGTATTTTGATATAGATGCATATGTTCATCACTCTAAAAACAAAACTCAGATTCTAAAGTTCCTTCTGATATGAGGATCATATTGTGTCCTAAAAACAGACACATTCAGATTGTGTAAATCCTGAGAAAAAAGGACAAAGGTTTCTTCATGTTTGTTGCATTGAAACTACTTTAGGTACAGCTACAGTTGTGCTCAAAATTATTCGTAGCCTTGCCATTTCATTTTTTGTAAATTCTTATTTATTATCTGTGACAAAATATATTAGATTTGTTGAGTTAGTTCATGGCGACACGGTGGTGCAGTGGATAGCACTGGGTCCTGGGTTCCATTCCACACCAGTCAGTGGGACCTTTCTGTGTGGAGTTTGCATGTTCTCCTCGTGTCTGCATGGGTTCTCTCTGGCTCCTCCCACCATCCAAAGACATGCATTAATTGGTTAATCTAAACTGCCCATAGGTGTGAATGTGAGAGTGTTTGTTCATCTCTATATGTTCAGCCCTGTGATGAACTGGTCACATGTCCAGGGTGAACCCTGCCTTCACCCTATGTAGCTGGGATATTCTCCAAGTGACCCCCGTGACCCTAGTGAGGATAAAGCGGGTTCAGATAATGAATGAATGAGTTAGTTTGTGACATATGTCACACACAAGTGAAAGGATAACAACAAGTGATACTTAAAGGGGAGGTTTTCAAAAATGGCATGTTCAAAATAATTCACACCCTACGTTTACTTATTCCAATGTCCATTATTAATAGTCAGTAGAAGTGTCATTTCTTAATCTTTCAAATGTGTATCACATAAAAGTTACAAACAAACTTGGGCATGAATAATTTTGAAAATAAGTGTATGTACTGTAGATGAAGCTGATGTCGATTTTAATACAAAGATTGTAGTTACAACTAAATCTACTCAAAGTCAAACTATCAGATCTTAAAAGCTGGATGAATTAAATCTATGTCTAGCTGCATGGCTGTGTACTAATCTCCTGGAACATCAATATGACATCAAATAAAATTTAGAACACTTCACAAACTACTTTAGTACATAAAAATTGGATGATTTTCAAAATCATAAAGTTATGAATGGACATTTCATTTCATGACTAAAACAGTTCCTTCCTCTCATCCATTAACAGGATTTCTACAAGTAAATATTTTACTCTCAAGGTTCAATGTACAGTTGCAGACAGCGCCTATCTTTAAAAATTCCTTCTTTCTAACAGGAGATTGACATGCTTTTATTTCTCTATTTGAACTTTTGTGTTGAAAAAGAGTCTGATAGTTTGGAGGACACATAGCTCTGGCTTTACCTCCAGCATGGAGCCTGGAACGTGGGATGCTGCCGGGTAGTAGGCCACCTCCTGGACCTCATCTCGGGGACGATCTGAGTTCTTCCCAAAAATCACATGGTTGTCTCGAGAGCCAGGGGGCAAGGAAAC
Organism: Ostorhinchus cyanosoma; assembly: GCA_029814465.1. NCBI lineage: Eukaryota > Metazoa > Chordata > Actinopteri > Kurtiformes > Apogonidae > Ostorhinchus > Ostorhinchus cyanosoma. Next base: position 29,453,593 of record JAPTYQ010000001.1, read on the forward strand.
AAAACAGTCACATGACGAGGGAGCCTGTGCCATCCTGCAACACACAGTCCCAAATACCACTCTGTAATAATAATAATAATATAATTTAAAACAATAGAAAGTTATATCACAATACAGTAGCTTTCATTGAAAATCTAAATAGATTAAATTGACAAAATAATCCCTCAATCACACAATCTGAGGTGGACCTTTGACTGGTGCTTTCATCCTGAGGCATTTTTGTCTTACTACATACATCATTTCAATGCTGTTTTTTTCTTGTTACATCTTTTTCATTGTCATATCATTTTCATTTACATGTTCTGCAATTTACATATCTTGATTTCATTCTTTTCTGGCCTTATTTATTTGTTGTTGCATCTTCTAGTTTGTTCTTGTTTTACAGTGTCTTCACGTATTTTTTGTCTTTTCTTATCTTTTGGATTATACTTTACATCTTGGTGTTTTCCTTTTGACATCTTTCATATTGTATTTGTCTTTTCACATGTTTTACATTGTTTTGGTCTTGTCAAATCCTTTATGATTACCTTAAAACCACAAATCAGCACCTAACCTTACCACTGAACCTTAACTGTTCTTTCAGGGACAAAAATCAAGATTTAACCCTCAAAGATTCAAAGAGCTACTGGCAACCAAAATCGAATAACTGAGGTAAAATGCAGTTATGGTCATATTTTTTATGACCCATTTGGATGTTGAGAGGTTACACAATGAAAGTGGAAACATCGCCGTCTTCTACAACATATAACATACTATTATAAATGGTGATAAATTGCTTTTGAAAGATTAAATACAGAGAAAAAATCATTAGGGAAGTCCCACAAAAATAGCACTGGGTTATGGGTTAAACTGGAAATTAAAAAAAACCCAAATTGATATTTATCATTGACTGATCATAATATTTTTGACAATACTGCCCAAATCCACCACATAGGAGAACAGATCTGACACTTAAATCTATTTATACACTTTAAAGTAACTTGAGCTGAAACGATTAATCTGCTTTCATCTGATTCAGGCTGATTGATCAGTCAACTCAAACCGATTAAAAAAACGATGTGATAACAATTTTCCTGAATTGAACCTTTGTTTCTTTAGTTTCGCTGCAGCTAAACCTTGGTTCCACTGTTGTGTTTCACGTGGACGTTTATTGTGATGCACATGACCCCAAACCTGGAGCATAGCCCAAAAGAGACAAGGTCAAAAAGGCAGAAAATGTCTTTATGTTCACTTTTCCTGCATTGGAACCGTCACTTCCACCTTTAAATTTTTTAACTTTCACACAAACTTTAAAAAAAATGTGTCCTTTTTTTCCCCAGTTGTATGTTAGTTCCATCTTAATTTGTTAGTAAATTGGATCCAAACATGTTGAAGACTGCAGTGCACATAATGTTTGTAGATGTCATTGTTGTTTATATCTATTTTTTTTTTCTTTCTTTTTTTTTACTATACGTTTATACCATAATTGTTTCTACATAGCTACATATTTTATATCGATTTTTACTTTGATACTTTTTGTGGTTATCGGTTCAGCTGTTTCTGGAATAAAGAACAACTTGTTTGTCATTTTTTTCGCCTCTTCAAGTGACCGTTTCATGGACTCGAAATCTGTCGACGCCAAAAGGCACCGGAGCTGTGGACACGCGTGGACAGCTGTCCCCAGACCCCGTGCATGTGCTTCCTCCTTCCATTGCCCCCCCACAGCCAGAGCCGGCCGGTGCACTCCTCTGCCCATCCCCTCACACAGGGATTAGGAGGCAGTCTAGTGCAGAGCCCTTTATTGGCTGTAATCTGCTCAAATCCTTCCGCCACATTGCTCTGTTATCGCCTTCGTCTCTACCGTTTACCATCATTTACAAACCGTCCGGAAATAAAAAACAGAGCGCCGGTGGCAGATGAAGGCCGTGGCGGGTCTCCGAGTCAGATCGGTGTTTGAAACCCACACAAGGCCGAGCCGAGCCGTGCCGGGCCGAGCCGCGGACCCGACCCACTGGCGCTGCCCGACGCGCGTGTCGCCCTGCCCTCATGTCGCCTTTCTTTCCGTGGCGTGTCCTGAGGAACATGTTGAAGTTGACAACTAACATTCAGTAAACTACAGTTATTGTGCCAACGCTGCAGCACAAATGTTTACCTTTTCTCGGTGACGGGAGCGCGCGGGCCGGCCGGGGAGAAGGCAGGTTGGAGACACGTCACGTGACCGAGAAATCCAAAGGTCTGTATTTAAAGGTCTCGTCTTGTCTCGTCTGGCCACAAGCACAGCTCACCGGCGTCTCCCACCAGTCCAGTTCAGTCCAGTCCACACCTGTGGGAGGCTGCACAGCAGGCCTGATGATGCAGCTCCACATCATGAGTCTGTCCCTGGTTCTGCCTGTTTGTCACGGCTACACACACACAAACACACACACACACACACATGCACACACAATGTTACACATGATGCTTATAATTACTCTGGATCCCTTTGCTACATCCTGATTTCTGTTACCTATCATTTTCCTTCTACGGTGTCAACAACAACAAATAAAGGTGTTTGGGCCTCTGGTGCCTCTCTGAAACGTCAGTAATGGAATCATGTCCTGCACATAAGTCACAAATAAAAAACATTTCTATTTTATTTGTGTATTTGTTGTGTATGAAGCTGCAAGGATCAAGAAGTAAGATGATTTAGAAGAGTTTTTGGTAGAATACTAAGGAAGCTACCCAAAATTCAGGAGTAGAGCTGCAGTTATTATTAAGTATTCTGTAATTGGTTAATCTAGAAATTATTTTTTATTTATGATAACATTTTAATTGGAGGGGGGGAAATATAAAATGAGAAGAAGATAAAAAAAACTTGTCCTTTATTCCAGAACCAGCTAAAACAACCACAAAAAGTATCAAAGTAAAAGGATATGGGTCAATATACAGCTCTGGAAAAAAAGTAGGAGACCACTGCAGTTTCCTCTAAAATCAGCACGTCAGCATGTATGACAGCCATTCCATTCCTGTATCTGTTGAATTCCAACACAGCCACACCTTATTCTACTGAATAAACACTTGATCCATGTCTTATTTAAGAAGTATAAACACCACCTCTGTGGCCGTCACTATCTTTATGCAGTGGGCAAAAACAGTGCTATTAGTACTGCGAAAGTAACTGGAATCCAAAGGTAGCTATTGAAAACTACTGGACCTCTGCTTTGACAGTGCTCCCAGACTGTCAGTTGGACTGGTTCTTCTATCAGGACAATGCTCCTGGCCTCAGCTAGGTCACTATAGGTGTGGATGATGAACCACCAGATGAAGACCCTGTCATGGCCAGTCCAGTCTCCAGACCTGAACCCACTTTGAAAACTTCTGAAATATAATCAAGAAGAAGATGGATGGTCCAAGCCATGGAATCTTACTGAGGTTCTTGAATTTCTATACCTGGAGCTGCATTAAGTCATCCAACAGCAATGGGCAAGAGACAAGACATGTGAAAGCTGTCATTGAAAATCAGGGTTATTCCACCAAATATTGATGTCTGAACTTCTACCAAGTGAAAACATTAGTATTGTGTTGTTTAGAGATCAATATGACCTGGTTTTCGTTGCATTATTTGAGTCTGAAAACACTGCATCTTTCTGATATTTTGACCATGTGTCCTGTTCAGCAAATACATGCTCTAAATAACAATATTTTTATTTGGAATTTGGGAGAAATGTTGTCCGCAGTTTAGAGAATAAAACAAAATGTTCATTTTACTCAAACACATACAGTTGAAGACAAAATTATTAGCACCCTATGAAATTTGAAGTTTCTTCAAGATTTTCCAAAGTACTTTTTTAACAGAGCAAGTGTAGCAGAACACTTGGTGTTTAGGCTGCATGACTCCTGTTTGACTTGTGAATGCACCCCAGTAGAAGTAGGTCAGCTCCTCAGTCCAGCCCCATAATCAGGCTGAGGGTATTTAAGAGCATCTGTGGCATCATGGCTTCCTTTGGCTTTGTCTGTCTGATGCCACATGGCACCCTCTCTGTGACTCTGAGGTAGGTGACACTGTTTTCTAAAAGTAAAAGCTTCAAGCATGGACTTTCTACCTTTTAAAGGTGGCGTTAGACTGTATACTTGGGTTATATTTGGCAAGAGTCCTTTTCATGGTTTTAGTCTCCTGTCCTAGTCGTACTGGTGTCTGCCCTCCTGAGGATTTGGATGTTGACCCTCTCAAGCTGGCTTGGGTGTTCTTTTAATGGTATGGATTAACTGAACTGTTGAGGATGACACTTGAGACCTTTGTTAGCATGTCTTTGCATGGTTATAAGCGTTAACTTTTACTTTAGCATGTTGTGTCTGTTATCTTTGACAGTAATGTGTTATTACATTGTTACACTGTTATAGTTCGTTCCAGCTGTAACAGTGACACATCAGCTGTTCAGTCCAAAATCAGGTTAAACTAATGCTTCATGCCAATCAGTCTGACACTAAATGTATTCATGTTTTCGCTGTGAGCTGAACACAGATTTATTCTGTTTGTATGTGAGTTCCACCTTAAATGGACCAGACGGACTCGCCTCTTTTTCCAAACCCGGGCTCGTTTGTGTCCTGGTCCATGGTTTCCTGCCCATTTGAACGAACCAGATCAGACATTTAACATGTCCCATCACACTGGTACGAATCAGTCATCATGTGTTCTGTTATTCACTTTTGCATTTTTGTTACTTTTCATACAGGGAAGTAAAAATCATGGAGTTCCAGACTGGCTGTCCTGGACCGAACCTTTCACAGATGTTTATTTCCCTTTTAATCTCAAGGCTCTTCTTTTGCACCTTTTGTTTGGTTTCAATTTTTAATTAAAAATAAAAATTCCAACCTGTCTGTTCATTTATAAAGCATCAAAATATGAGTAATATGCAGTCGAATTAAATGCAGGTATTTGAGTAAATCTGTCTGACTTAAAGGTTTAACCTGGACTAAATCTATTAAACAGACCCATCCATCACACTTAAAGTTAGAAGTGATTTAGTTTAAGGAATGAGAAGTTGAAAATGCATGTTCTACCATTTTTAAATAGAAATTAATTATGTCATGATGGTTAACTTCATTTAAAATGTATTTCAGATGGATTAAGTGTTTTAACAACCAGCAAAATGTTAAACCCAAACCATCCACTTTAAGTTTTGAGTCATTTTATTGAACTAGAACTGACTTTGTGAATATACATGAACTGTTCTGCAGTTCCTGCTCCCTGTTACATCATCAACCCGATTTGAATAAATTACCCTGAACTTTGGGGTGCGGTGAAAACGCAACTACCAGGAATTCTTTTACCCAAATAAGTTCCTGGTAAATAAAGTTCCAGGGCTTTTGGTGGGAAAGGAATGTTTCTGTCATACTTCAGTCAATGAACCTGTAACTCCCTACTCACAGCTTGTCCCAAAAATTCTCAAAAAAATTTCCAGTTGGTTCAAAATGCAGCAGCAAGACTATTAACAGGAACCAATAGAAGAGAACATATCACCCCTGTGCTAGAAGCCCTTCACTGGCTCCCAGTCGAGTTTAGAATTAGATTTAAAATCCTCCCAGCAGTTGGCTGGTGGCGCACAACTGATGCAGAGCACTATCAAGCACATGCTTGATAAACTGATCATGAAGAAGGAGCTCTGCATTAGGTATCCCATCAGATGCACACTGGTTAACTTGCTTCATTAAAGCCATAAGGGCAATGGGGAATTCCTGTAACGACTCACCCTCGAGCTGGTGCCTGGAAAAGAAAGCGTGCTGCAGGGAAACATGATTGAGAGCAACCATATAGCTCTTTCAAAACAGCAATAACTTTGCCTGGGTCTCCTTGCGCTAGATGAGGGCAGGCTGGTGTGTCAGTGTGTTGATTCTTCATCTGTGTACCTCTAATGTGCACATCACTCTTTCCCCGTATAACCTCTAATGCCGCCAAAGCTTCCAAAGCACTCGAAACATGTATACTCCAGCTATGGAGTTGGCGTGGAGCACAGCACATTTCCGCAGTCATTTCAGTCTTTGTACATCTGAATATGAGCATGGAAAAGGGTGTATACCACGTTTTGGGGCATATGCTCCCTTTGTACATGAGGCCCCAGGAGCAAGAAGATCCGTTTGGTCCAAATTTGTATTGGTTTGACTAGGAGCTGAGGAGGGATTTGCCCCTAAACTACTGCCGGCCATTTCACTTTAAAAAGAGCTAGGTCTTCAAACATGGGTTCATTTGAAGCCTAGGAACCGTGGCTACATTTTTGGAAAAGATTATTTGCCTCCTATGTATTGTTTGGCCAGGAGGGATGAGCTGTTGAGAAAAATTTCAGGTGGATTTTCCCGTTCTTCCACTCTAGCCGATGACATCAATGGTGGCTTTGGTCTTCAGCGAGTAAATCCTTTTTCCCAGTAAAGTCCAATGTTCTGAATTCCTTCAGATCTTTAATAGTAGCAGAAATATCCATATCCATTGTATTTGCAGCCTTGCATGAATACATTTTAGAAGCAATTTTTTCCACTGAGCTAGCCTGTTAGTCTTCCGTTGGCGAACAGTCAAACTTGAACACAGCAGAAGTCAATGATTGTCTATCAAGCATACTGAGTCTGTGCTTACTAGCTATTGATTGTTTGGAAGCATGCTTACCCTGGGCTCATTAAACAATTGCCAGAGGCTTGAGAAAAAAAAAGACTTTTTCATGCATTCTAAATGGACGCGAGTGAAAGCAAAGTAGAGAGTGCTCGCTGCTGCCGCCTCGGATGTACATTGTCACTCTTTCAAACAAACAGTTAATGTTAGGTCTAGTATTTTCACAGCTAACGCTCCATTTTTTCTTTGGGTAAGCACTTCTCGCTCTGCTTATATGGACAACACATCCTTGCTCAGTACCATATGTTCAGATCAGATCCAGGGAGTGCTTGTGACTGAGTTGGTTTATTTACATTTTGAACAAAGCCAATCCCATGTAGTAGGCCACTAAAAGCATTACCAAGTGAGTCACTGTCATTATTAACATGTATGTTAAAATCCCGCACTATTACAATCTTATCCCAGTTTAGCACTACACTGGATAAAAAGTCACAGAATTCTGTTAAAAACTCTGGGTTAGGACCAAGAGGGCAATAGACCACTACAAAATGGCCCGGTTTTTAGTTTTTCCAGTTGGGATCAGTAATTGACAAAAGCAGACTTTCAAAGGAGTGATAAGTGTGATTAGTTTTAGGGCTAAGAGCTAAACTGGAGTGGGATATTACTGCCACTCCTCCACCTCGACCAGTGGTTCTAGCTGTGTGAAAGGTCAACGTGACTTGGTAGTGTGGTTTCATTTAGTCTCACATACTCGTTCTGTTGAAGCCAAGTTTCTGTCAGAGCCAAAATATGAATTTTATAAACACAGATTAAGTCATTTACTAACAGAGATTTAGATGAAATGGACTTGATGTTTAGTAATCCACATTTTGTATTTTTAGTAGGTGTTCTTTTGACTGCTACCCTGAACAATTTTTTATTAAATTATTTGGTCTCACTCCTACAGGCTTTATAGTATTAACTTTTTTAGTGTTTACTATACGAGGGATAAACACAGTCTCTATCTCCTTTCCTAAATATTGGATGTGTGACAGCTGGGGAAGAAGTGATTAACAGAGAAGTGTTTTACACTACAACTCTGCACCTGGGCCCCCACTCTGAAGTGTCAGTTTGGGAGACTAAGGCTAGTGGCCACATTGTGAGCTAATAGAGAGGCACCCTCCCAAGTCGGATGTATGCCATCTCTATGAATGAGCCCGGAATGCCCTTCAATTGTCAATAAAGACTATGTGGTTTTCTGGGCACCGTCAAGATAACCAGCAGTTAAATGATCAGGACCTAGAGTACATGTCATCATTGCCCAAATTAGGCAGGGATCCAGATAATGCTACGGTGTCAGCCATCAACTTAGCAAGTTTACACACCGAGGCTACTTTCAAAATCGTCTCCGCCAGGCATCGTTCCTGCCTTTGAATCATGATACATCCTACTCTGCAGTGAAAGCCTAAGGTTTCCTTCCATGTCACTGACTCTGGCCCCTGGGTAACACCTGAAGGACACCTCTGGGTGCTTCATGTGTCTAACTATGGAGCTTCCACCCAGGTTCAGTGGGTGTGGCACTAAGGGGATCAAACCTATTGCAGACGGGAAGCTGTTGGTGCACTAAGTTTTTGCGTTTAACACTGCTTTTCACCCACAAATCCATCCCTGGTCCCTCTGGCTGCACAGGACTTGCTGGAGGGCTAACTACACTAGCATTCCTGCTTCTGTAAGCACAACCTGCAGTCCCTACTGCTACCTGGCTATAGCTGGGTTTAGCCTTCGGGCCTGTCCCAAAGTCCCCCCTTGGCAACTCACACTCGTTTTGGAGTCCACTCAATTTTGGAGTCCACTTCGGAACGGAGTCGCAGTGGTAGGGATTTCTACGGACACAATGGGACACTGACGTCATTAAGTAACAAGGTCGCGTATCAGCGGAAGTTGACAGTAAATATAGGGGTACATTAATCCGCATGATGACAGCCCAAAACTACACCATGGTCAGTCGAGGAGACTCAGTCTTTGGTGGCCGACATAAAAATTCAGGTGAGACAACACAAAATGAGTGAGTTTATCAACAATTCCCTGAGCAGATGACATAGACCACCCTATGATGTTCAGGTACTATAAAGTCAGTATTGTCCTGTAATGGAAACACTCTCCAGGAATACCGAGTTGAGCCAAGTTGAGTCGGTACCAGTGGAAACGTGGGATTACATTTGTGCGATTCCCTTGTAGCTCCTGTTGACATGTTTACCATATGTTTGCGCAGGAAAAGCGGAAGTGTTCACAAAGCGTTATGGGCAGCAAATTCTTCCCCTCCATCTGAAGCAACCATCGCAAGTCTGTGTCCAAGCTGGCTGCGTTCAGAGGGGCAGAATATCAATCAATCAATCAACCTTTATATAGCACTTTTTGTACAATAAAATGCAGCACAAAGTGCTTTACATATTAAAATCCATACATGCCCCCTGTCCCCAACACATACACAGATACACATACATATATGAATGAACGCACGCGTGCAAACACAAACACACACCCACACGCAGATAAGGGTAATTAAAAGGAAGCTAAAAATTATGCTGAGCACGGGTAGACCAACGAGTGAGGCGGCGCTATCCTGGGGAGCCGCCGTACCGATGGGCAGCCCCTGGACCCCAGCAGCCTGGTCCCACCCCCATAGCCCCCCCCCCAAAATGCCGGAGAGGCCCAGACCACTACCACATAGCAGCAGCAATGATCCCCACCCCACCGAGAAGGAGCGGACGCTGAGAATATCCACTCCCCCTTGATGCTTAAGAGAAATTGGACACCCTACCCCTCCGAAACATGATTCCAAACGTCTATCCGAGGGAAAGGGATAAAATGTAGGGCCAAGCAGGGACTTTGGGACAGGCCCTTAAACTCCAAAGTGCAAAGCCGTGCTTCTAACTCAGAAACCCTGGCCTCCAACCCTGATAATACAATACACTTCTCACAACTGCTTCTATCCTCAGTAAAGGAGGCAGAGAACTCACTGAGCATACAGCACACTGAGCAGAAAAGATTGACAGAGGGTGAAGGCAGAGGGATAGCCATGGCTCAGTTAAGCTAGGCTAGTAGGGCTAAAGAGGTTAAGAATAAATGTCTAGTTTTTGGTGACGGCTCAAAGATATTTATTTTACTGTCATAAAAGAGGAAAGAAATAGGAAGAAAGGAAAAAATATTCACATTTAAGAAGGATCTATATATATATATATAAG
>JAPTYQ010000001.1:29493813-29509222 GCA_029814465.1 Ostorhinchus cyanosoma
TGCATCCTAAACTATGGTCACTTAAGGTAAATAGCATATGCCCAAGTATAGAGTATTTAAGGTTTATTAAAAAAAAAAAAAAACGCAATACATACCAAACTGCAGCCCTCAAACCGCAATACATACCGAACCGCAACTTTAGCGTACCGTGCCACCCCTAGTATGTAGACTGTGGCAACAATTTTTTTTCTATAGTCACTCAGCATCTATCATCATATAACACAGCTCCATCACATCCATATACATTAATCTGATCACTTGGTTTAAGCAGTCAGTTGAGTTGAGCGATGTTGTTAAACCTGTTTTTGTATGTCATGAATTTCAGCTCTAAAAGTTGCCTCTGATTGATTGTAGCTGTGAGTAACTTCATGTCATTTTTTCCCTTTGGCAGAACTTGAAGAAGAGCTGGCATCCCCAGACTATGAAAAACATTGAACGTGTTTGGAAAGCTGAGCAGAAATATGAGGCTGAACGCAAGAAGATTGAGGAGCTGCAGAAAGAGCTGAAAGATGAAAGAGCTCGAGAAGAAATGACTAGATACGCAGAGGAAACAGGTGCCATAAAGTGAGTACTATCACATTTTATCAACAAAAATATTTGTATAAAGGAAAACAAAATGTGTTTAAGTATCATTTAGAAAATAGAGCTTGTTGGTGTCGGCAGGAAGAAGGATGATCGTTTGGACTGGATGTACCAGGGCCCTGCTGGCCATGTGTCCAGAGACGAGTACCTGCTTGGACGTCCCATCGACAAACAGATCACTGACCAGTACGAGGAGCCTGAAAGTGGACCGTCAGCTGAGACTGGTCTCCTGCCTGGTTCCATTTTTAACCCTGCCACCCCTGCTTCTGGCCTGGACCTTGCTGCCAAAATCAGGGAAGACCCCCTGTTTGAGATCAGGTTGATACTTTTACTCAGATTTGTTTTCTCTTTTGTCTTCATAAATTGGAAGGCATTTCATTCCTGTGTTTCTTGTCTTCATAAGAAAACGGGAAGAGGAAAAGAAGAGAGAGGTCCTGACTAATCCAGTGAAGATGAAGAAAATCAAAGAAATGGTAAAATACTATGCATTAATTTGTATTTTTATCAAATTTAATAGATAAACAGTGTTTACAGCAGCAAAATACAGAAAACAAAGTTCAAAAGACAGGCAGAACATTTAAGAGTGAAACGGGAAAATCTGCAATTAAAATGAATTACTTTTCTGATTATGTACAGAAAAGTAATTCATTTTAGTAGCAGATAGTCTTTTATATTTATATATATTTAATGTGTTTTGACTGAAGTCATTATATCTGACATGAATTGCCATTTTCAGAATCTTTGGTTAATGTTTTCATTTCTATCCTATTACTGGAAAACATATATGGTCTTCATATAAAAGTGTTGTCATTAGAGCAGTTTCAGTTTTGACTTTGGCTGAAGACCTTAGGCACAGTCAGTATTTTTCAACCTGACTGAAATCATTATGTTTAGATGCTTAGACACACTGATATGATGGCACAAGGTAATAAAATGACTATGATCATAATCATGTTATATTCTTATACGTACATATTTCCCATATCTTTAAGTTAAGTTTATTTCATTTTCTTCACTCAAACATTTACAAACTGTTTCTGTGTTGTTGTTGTTTTTAACTTAATTTTACCTTTGACTTTACCCTTTTACTCTGATGCTGAACAAATGTGATTATAATTTAATGACTGAACATTTTCTCTGTTCTGGCCATAAATAATAGTAATAGTTTAATAGTAAAGAATACTTTAATACCACAAACTTGCGTCATGGTGCAGACATCACCTTTGAAAACTAGAAAGGAATAGTGAAATGTCATTTTTCATGATAATTATCTGTGCTGAATGATTTGAAACCTTTCTTGGCCATATCACTAAGCCATATGGTAAAATATATGTTTAAAAGTACTGCTCACAGTGTAAAGTAGGTCTGCCCACCAAGAATCATCTATCAGAAATAGAACAGAGGAGGCTTTTATTATCAGATTTCTCATGATTTAACATGTTTCTTTATTTCTTAGTTCTCCACTGGTGGCAGATTTTTCAATGTGGGAGCTCTGTTATCCCTTCAAACACCTTCGTGAAAGGGCCAATTTTTTTAGATTTGCTCTTGTTGATATCCTCTGATAGAAGGTTAAATAGCATTTCTCCTCTGCACCAGAAATGTAGACTTTTGCTTGGAGCATTCATCTCTAGTAGAGAGGATATTTGTCTATACTAAAGCTGTTAATAAACAGAGGCCGGGGGTCTCAGCTTGCTGCAAAACTCTCAAATGACACTGGAATAATGTCAGTATATCCCATGTTTTGATTGGAAAATGCATCTTTCAGACGGTCTCATTCAGAATATCCAAACAGATTATGTTGTTTAGATGACAGAATATAGCCATATTGTGGACAAATAGTGGACTGGTAGTGTGCAAGTAAATTCACTCTTTATTTTTGGAACCTTTGAACCATTAGCTTTGTTCAGCAATCCATAAATCTTTTAAAGTCACCAGCAAAGAGTTGTAAGCCACAGATTTGCTTTTCTACCACCATGTGTTTGTCCCTCCCAGACACTCTACATGCCATCCAGCGTTGGGCATAACACGTTTTAATATTTTTTTGTCTTTATATTTGCTTAAAAACTCCACCCCAGTCATTGGCATTTTTAAATCTGATGGTTGAAATGGGTTATCTGTCTTTTAGCTGCGTCAGAATCTGGACAAGAAGAAAAAGAGGAAGAAGGAAAAGAAGGAGAAGAGAGATAAAGACCGCAGAAAAGAGAAGAGGCATAAAAGAAGAAGCACAAGTTCAAGTTCTGAGGAAGAATATGAGAAAAAGCACAGGTAAGGAATGCGCTCATGTGATGGTAAATAATGTTTTGTTTTTTTTTTTAAATGAAGGAATTTACTTAGAGGACATTTATTCAAAGGCTTAAATTCAGTGAAATATCTAGTGTTTTTTTTTTAGGTCACATTCACGAGATGAATCCTCATCAGATATAAAGTCTCATTCCCATCATCTTCCAGGCTATGGCCTCCAGGTCAGTAGTACAAACACTTACTGTATCTATGCAGTTTCAGCTGCTGATCTCTCACCTTTTACTGGACAAGGAGCCTTATGAGTCTCAACAGTTGTCTTGTCCCTCTCAGCTTCCTGCTAACAGACATCAACAGTCCTCCGCTGCCTACAGCCGCTCAGGACACCATGAGAGGAGCCGCTCCCGGTCGCCTCACAGGAACAACAGGGATCATCACTCGTCATCTTCACACAGGATGGATAGGAAGGTCCAGCCCAGAGCTCCCAGTCCTCCAAAAGAGCGATACCAGAGACAGAGGAACCATGTCTCCAAGTAAGACAGGGCAACAGGGCTTCACAAAGTACTGGCAGTGAATATACACTACTCATAATAAGTTAGGGATATTATTATTTTCACGAGTGCTTTTCCTATTTGGTCTGAATTTTAATGAAATAGGTAATAGTTCCCTTTGATATTACTATTAATGAATGAGGAGAAACACCATTTTCATTAGTTCAGTAATTTTTACCCCAACAGTTTAGACAATAAACCAACAATGCATTATCATCCATGAACAGAAAGTGGGGGGTGTGCTGGTAGAATTGGGGGATGATGATGGGTGCTATGATCTCTCTGAAGTAAGAATGTGCAGTGACTGAAACATCTCCACTCACCAAATCTGTTTTGCACTGACTGGTGACGCCTGCCCAGACTGTTGCACCTCCTCCACCAAAGCCAACCCTGGGGACCATGTTGACCTCAGCATATCGCTCACCTTTCCTTGTCCAGCAACACTGACGACCATCATTTCTGTGCGAGGGTGACCTGACACTCATCAGTGAACAGGACAGTAGACCACTGCTGCATGGTCCAGGTCACATGGTCAAACGGTCACGGCGGTGTCTTGGTGTCAGTGGAGTCACCTGCAACGGTCGTCTGGCATTCAAGCCAAAGCGGTGAAGTCGGTTGCAAATGGTTTGTGTTTAAACCCTAGTACCCCCTCACTTCTGGTAAACGGGCCTGCAGCTGTGTGGCAGTTGCATAACGGTGTCTGAGTGCAGAGGTCCTCAGGTACTGGTCCTCATTGTGGTCCATCACTCGTGGGGCTCCACTCCTGGTCTGTCACCAACACTGACAGTAGTTCAGTGTCTTGTTACAAGTCTGCTGATGACACTTTGAGACATACCGAGTTCATGAGCAACATCTGACCATCTGTACCGACCTGAAGGAGCACTATGGCCTCGTGGTGCTGCTCGTCCGTCAAGTGACGTGTGTTCATGGCTGCTTGAATGATAATCTGGAAATGTCTTACTGACAATACCAACTTTTTATACCCCCAGAATGTTTAAATTGATGCCACATTGAAAAGGGTTGTGTTTTTGTATTTTTGGGTATTGGCCCCAATTTGTTCCACCATTACGTTGAAAACATAAAATGAGATATGTCTATCACCCTAACATTTGCCTTTCTATCCCAAAAATCACTGAAGTGAAACAAACACCTTATGTACGAAATCCACTGTGGACCTCACAATATCCCTAAGTTATTGTTGGTGTATGTGCCATCTAAACAGGTGGGCAGACAATCATCACTATAAGGAAACCCCTTATACTCATCATTGTCTATCTGGATCAAACTGACTACCATAGCCTGACAGAGACCTTAAAAAAAGCCATCTTGAGAAAATAAGTTTTGCATGTTGAGAAAATGCTGTTTATGTGACAGTTTATTACTCATAAGATTTTACTCCCTTCTGTTCTGATTTCTGAGTTTTGTTTTCTGTCTGATGTAGGAAGCTTTCTGCTGAAGAGCTGGAACGTAAGAGGAGGGAGATGATGGACGATGCCAAACAGAGAGAGGAGGATCGGGAGAATAATATTAAAAGATACAAAAGGCAAGACGAGAGGGAAAAGCAGCAGGAACAAAATGCCAAGCAAGATCGCCAGGCTGGCTTTATCCAGTAAGTGCTTTTCTGAAGACATGCACTTTGGTTTAAAATATCTACTATCACTTAATTTTCTGTTCCATTTACCTTGTTCCTGTTGCAGCAACATGAAGCTGGAGAGTGCTGCCAGCTCTTCTCTAGAAGACAGAGTGAAGAGGAATATCCACTCCATCCAAAGAACATCTGCCTCCCTGGATAACTTCATGAAGAGATAAAGACAAAAAGCATGAAGTCTTAGCCCTGACTACAAGAATCATGCCATCCACCCTTCAATGTGTGTATCTAATACGACAAAAGGATGGATAGTGTGTTGGAACAATGAAATCAGATGGCTCAATCTCCACTCAAGACTTTTATTCTGAAAAGCTGATTTGATACTGGAAATAATTAGTTTCCAATATATTCAAAAGGATTTGCATGGTTTTAGAAAGTCACTTATGCTTTAAAGTTTATATGACCCGAACTCTGTACATAACTATTTTTTGTTTTTATACTGTGTATAGGACCTACTTTTATCTAATTGTTTTGGATATATATATACATGTGTGTGTGTGTCTGGACTGGATGTACTCCTACAAATAGTGACTTCAAATTAAAAATATATTTCCAGCATAACTGGATGTCTTTTTTTGTTTGTTTTTTTAATCTCTCAACCATGGTTCAAGTGAAAGATAAGTCTCCAGTGTATTTTCAGTTACAGCAGAGCTATATGCAACATCATCTCCGTACTCGTTTATCACTAAATAATGAAATGATCAAAATTTACTAAGTTAGAATAAATAAAAAAGAAAAGACAGGGCAAAAATACATGAATTTTAAAACTTTAAGCCTGAAATTTGATCAACTGAAACATATTGAGATGAAGACAGTATTGCATAATTTTGCAAAACTAAGCATAGAGTAAAAATTTTGGGTGCGTGATACGTAGATGAAATTAATGTCAAAAGCTGTAGGGGATGGGAGAATAAACCCTAACCCAATGAAACAACAGTATGGAGGTAAAGAGATAAACTTAAGTTATTTTTAACCAAAGCGTTTTGTCAAACATGACGGAGTTCTATCTTTACCTGTGCTGCTCCTTTGGACTAAAACAAGTGACAGTGAATCTATTCTATTGACATAGAGTCCACTCATTTCTGTGGCTTTAACGCTGCTACCAGTTTCAGTTTAGCACGCGTCGATCAAACTATACAGTCAACTTTTTTTTAAATCATTATCCATTTCCTCCAATCACAACAAACCCTGGAGGCGGTGTCCTTACGTCTGGACCAATCGTATTCCAGTAAACGATGACGCAGTAGGAATGTTTGTCTGGTTTCTGTGTTCCTAAATCGTGTAGTCACTGTCGGATGCTAGTCATTCATACCAGAAGGAACGAGCTAAGTTAACAAGTTTTAATAGTATTGGATACACCACAACGCCTTCATAATGGTAAGAAAACCACATTCTACGGCTAATGGGTGCTAGTTATTACCTTTTGACGGAATGAGTTAATAAAGTTAACAGTTAGGAGAGCTTGTTTCTCGTTAGCTCTCTGGGTTAGCATGCCTCTTAAATTTAAAACATTAGTATCGGTGAGTTTTATACATTTCTGTAGCTTCCGCTGATGAATTTGTATTCAGCCAAACAGCTCATTCAATAATTTAGGAAAACCGAGTAGGAAACAGGTTAGCCGTATCCCGAGCTAGGATAACATTAGTGATTATACATCTTAGCTTACTTAGCAACACACGAGTTAGCAAACAGATTGTTGTGCACGTAACTGCTGTATTTTGCTAAAACTCACTTGAATAGTTTGTGTCTGGTAGCGTATTTACAAGTGTAAATGCAAGCGACAGTTTAGTGGATTGTGTAATGCTACTCTGAGCAGCATTTTTAGTCTTAACTCTGTCCATCTTACTTCAGATAGTTAATGTTATTTAAAGGTATCAAATAAGGATGTCAAATATTTTTTTTAAAAAAGGCTGGTGACAGTAAAATGCAAACTGTTTTAAAATTTGTTGTTAATTGGTTGGTGTTTAACACAACCGCAAAATAGTTGCTTGATAGTCAGCAACTGGAATTTTAAGGTTACTGGTAGAATCAAACTTTTAAAAGCTTAGTTTCCCCTTTCATTATCCTTAGTATTTTCATTTACTAAAATAAAACTTTTCCTTTATTTTAAAGACAAGTCTCTGTCATGTCAAAGTTTTAGTTAAGGTGTCAAACTTACTTATGCGAATCTGAATTTTCTTTATTCATTATATGTAAACAAACTCGTTGCAGTTATTTAACTATGGGCAATTGTTAATTAAATAAAATCCCGTTTGATGTGGTCAGTAAGTTAAATTAATTTTGCTTGGGGGTCATCATCATGTTTGCTGTCAGGAATGATTTTACATGTAAAAAAAATATGGTGGTTTATAACACTTGATGATGCTGTTATTGGTGTGAGTATGTGTGACATCCCTATCTTGTCTCCTCCTTTCAGTCTATTATGTCATATAATGGAGGGGCTGTCATGGCCATGCGGGGGAAGAACTGTGTTGCCATAGCAGCAGATCGAAGGTTTGGCATCCAAGCTCAGATGGTCACCACAGATTTCCAGAAGATCTTTCCCATGGGAGAAAGATTGTACATTGGTCTGGCTGGACTAGCCACAGACGTACAGACAGTGTGAGTATGCATTTCTCTGACATAAGAAAGAATGTAAAAGGAATTATTTATTCTTTTTAAGGGTCTGGGAAATAACTGGACCTTGTCAAGTCATTAAGTTTGGATTCTTACTGAGTTTTTTTATTGTAATGTTGTAGAGCACTCAGTGGTATCTCACAGTGTTGTTGTCAGTAGCCTTTGTTGGAAAGAATGTAGTGTCACAGTTTGCTCATATACTACAAAGTATTTGGAATTCTGTTAGAGTCTGAAAATAAGTTCAGATTGACACTGATGACAACGAGAGTAACAGACTGACTTTGCTTTGTCCACAGAGCCCAGAGGCTTAAATTTAGACTGAACCTGTATGAGCTGAAAGAGGGTCGCCAGATTAAGCCCAAGACCTTCATGAGTATGGTGTCCAACCTGTTGTATGAAAGAAGGTGAGTACGGGAAATGTTGGGGTGTTTGATGATTTTACCTTTAATGCATTTAAAAGGGTTTGGAAATATTATTTTTTGAAGAAGCTGTGAGACAGCAAACATTTAACTTGTGATATCCTGATTGTCTGACTGCTCCCTGGTTGTGCAACACTTCAAGTTAGCCAATTAAAACTTAAGACTGAGTTACTCCACAGTTCCATATATAGGAAAAAAAATCTGAGTAATTTAGATAGAAACCGGAGGGCACCGGTCCAACCTTGTCGAGCGCGTTCTGTGAATCCTGTGATCGTGTGTATGGCAGGTGATATGTAGCATGAGTGTCAGAGCAGAAGTGAAAGTGAAACTGACAGGCTTTACTATTCCTCTAACTCTCTGGCCAGCACTCACACAGGAGCAGCAAGCGGCAGAAGCTCCGCAGCAAAAAAAAAAGTTAATAAATCGGCTACATATTGGCCTTTGTCGATTAATCGGCCGGCTGATTGATCGGTCGGGCTCTAATAGTGATTGGTTCCAAACAATGCTTTCGTACTTTCCTAATAAAGAATATTAATTGTATATTAATTACATAGGCCTAAGATATAACTGAGACAACATATTCCCAATTTTAATTGCAATCCTAACCTAAAAAAGAACCAATTAGAATACTTGAAGCATCAGGTCGATAAGCAGTATTAATGAAAATCTTAACAGTACCCATCCCTACTCCCCACAGGTTTGGACCATACTACATTGAGCCTGTGATTGCAGGACTAGACCCCAAAACCCTTGAGCCTTTCATCTGCTCTCTGGATTTGATCGGCTGCCCGATGGTGACTGAGGACTTTGTTGTGAGCGGTACCTGCTCAGAGCAGATGTACGGCATGTGTGAATCCCTGTGGGAGCCAGATATGGTAAGCAGCATGTGGAATCTTATCCTTTTACTTCTGTAGGACGGCTGTATATGAGGTAGAATATAACTGCATTTACATTCACCCATTTAAACTAGTGCTTCACAAACCTTTTAGGTCACAAACTATCTGCTATATTCTGATCAAGCTGATGCTCTAGTTTTTAAACTTGCACTCGAGGGTTGCCTTGACTAGTTGACAAATGGTCATTAAAAACTAATTTAGTAGTCAACAGGTCTTTGACATCACAGGCTTTTGTTTAAGGAAAAATGTTTATTGCTGATTGCAACTCATTAGTATTTACTTGTTTTAACAAACTTTGTTAAATACTGTAATTGTGCACAAAATGCACTTTTGCTTAAAGGGAAAAAGTATTTTATTGCTGCTGCAATATTTGTTGAATTATGAATTGAATATTTAACACATTTTGTTATGCATTCTATTTGTTGTGCACCAAATATTCATTTTAAAGAAGAGAAAATGTTATTGTTGCAATAAGTATAAATTAGAGATTTTAAGTTTTTTTTGCAGTTCATAATCTGACTAGTCGACCATTCAAACAGTCAATGGTTGCAGCCCTAACACACTCTTGAACAGGAGCAGCATTCACATTAAGGGTGTTAACGCAGTAACTTTAGAGAGAAGGTGAGGTTAAGAAAGGCAAAGATTTGACTAATCTTTTTTCTTCTTTAATGTAATGTTATTGCTATTTGACTTACCAATAAGTTTAATTTAAAAAATATTAGTGCCAATAAACAAAAATACTTGTCCTAATGAACAAATTGGAATATCCTGACTTAAAACATTCTCTGTTGGAAATATGTGTCTGAGTATTCCATATTTCAGCCTCAGTTGTATACTTCATTGGGGCCATAATTTTGTCCAGCTTTTGTTAAAAAATCCAACTGTTAACCCAAACGGTGTTTGACTGTGCAGGAACCAGAGGATCTGTTCGAGACCATCTCCCAGGCCATGCTGAATGCAGTTGATAGGGACGCAGTGTCTGGCATGGGAGTTGTCGTACATGTCATGTAAGTACAGTCATAGTAAGTTCAATATGCACACAGTACGGCTCAACTGAATAAGTGGCTCAGTATTTTCATCTTCTTTTGCAGTGAGAAGGATAAGATCACCACCAGAACCCTGAAGGCCAGGATGGACTAGAGCACCTGCTTCCCACACACTTCAACACGTTTTGTATAGTGATAATAAACAATGCTTGTACTGTCTTTTTTTTCTTATTGATATTCTTCAATAAATGAACTTCTCAACATTGAATTTGACTCGCATTACTAACATTTCAGATTTCTTCTCAAATTATTGAAGAAAATAAAACCCAGGGTGAGTCACAACTTTAAAGCCTGGAACATGAACTCTGGTTTTTGGGACGGTGGGCAGACCGGTGGGTTTACGTTTGTCCCTAATCTCCCTGAAAAACTGTTAAGAGCTAATATGGAGAAAGTTGCGCTCAGTCCTTCCTTTTGTCAACTTTAACGTAAACTTTATGATAACACCTACATTGTACCAAAAAATTAAGACACTAAACATTGAACTGAACACAAAACAAAGTGCAGTAAAATAAGTTCAGACCAACAACAAAAACAAGATAAAACTCCCTTTAATATGCAATGAATCATTTTCAAGTAACCTTTTTTTTTCTAATGTCTGTTGGTAACAAAACAATACTGTATACAAACACAAAATTGCTACATTAATGTAAACAAGATATAAAAATGATCCTTATGGTAATAAAACAAGTATTTGCTGCAGAATTCCCCTTCTTATGTGAAGTACTTTTTTTCCTTAGACTGACCTCCACCAAGCTCACGGTTAAAATTTAAAAATATTCAAAAACAATATGGCAACGTAACATTCAAACACCAATTTTTTCAGTTGGTTTTTTTTCAGATTTTTTTGATTTTTTTTTTTTTTTTTATCATAACACTCAGATGCTATGTTCAGTGGTTTGATGTTTCAACTTACTGGTGGAGTCTCATGTACACATCATTGCCATGCATTTTTGATATTGCATTCATTTACTTAATACATATATTCATGTGTTTAACCCCCGTTGTTCCAATTAGACAGCAGTTTGTTTTTTGTTGTCACTGAGAGTGAGAGCAAAAGAGGAGTCTGATGGCGACTGTTGAAGGAGTTTGTCATGCAATCGGACCGTTCTGCATCTGTGCGATGTGTTTACATCCGTGTTTGTATTTAATAGAAACTGTGAGAAGAACAACAACAACATGAACAGAAACAGAAGAAAACTGTACTAACGGACTGTTAACTGCTGAAGCTGACACACTCGTTCAAGGCATTAGTGACACAGTTCCTGTGCTGGCGTGAGGAGGAACGAGGACGACCAGAGGGAGGTCTGGGGATGCTGCTCCAAATTAGGCGACAGGTAGGGAGGAAATCACGAGTTCTTTGTTATGAGGCTTGAAGGGCTGAGGAGGAGGTGGATTTGTGAGTGTGTTTCTGTGCAGGACAGTGTAACAGCTTCGGTGCATCTTTCCTGTGGGAGGATGGATGGGACTTTTTGTTTTGTTTTTTTCTTTAAAGGGCGAGGTGGGGGGTGGACCTACCATTGAGAAGAAGGAAATAAGTGCATGACATTAGACAGATCAATGACAGGATGTGACTGGCTGGACTGGCAGACATGAGTCTATGAGAGGATGTTGGACATGAACTCGTAGAATCGTTTGGAGTACTGCTCCGGGTTCACCGTCGAGATCTCAGCCCCCGCCTGAGGAAGGAAAAGAGTACCAAGTAAGCACTTTTTTTTTTGTACTTGTCAATGGTTTCACTTAATTGTAGTTAGTCCTGCCACAGTTAATACATAATCACAATTATTTGAGTTAACTGTGATAATCATCCCAGTCACCTACATAAGGAAATAACCTATTTTATCTTCTGACTGCGACCAATGCCTTCATCTTGTGGCCTGTTCTTTTTGGACAATGAATAAAATGGAGAACAAGCATCGCTTTGGTTTATTTTGATGTTGCTTATTAGTCCAATATTGTAGCAATGTGGTTTGTATGTTTTAGTCATATGTCACCATGCTTTATTTTTTATTAATAAAAACAATAACCAACTATATATGTGCCAAAGTTCTATGCCTTCGTTCTGTTTTATGAGGATAAATGATGTCTTATACTAGATCAGTTGGATGAAGTCAGGAGAATGAACAATAGCATCACTATTTGTAATTATCTGTATGACAATCATCAAATTTCAATAAGGTGAGAGCCTTAAATATAAATAAATGTAAATATGAACACTTTTTTGCCATAAAATAACAGTTTCAACAAATATTTTGTGCACATTGCAATATGAAATAAGCCACTCCAAAATGTGGGACTTTAATGAGATACAGCCTCAAACTGTATAAAATGTAGTGGGTTATTGCAGTATTTACATGTAATTACATTAAGAAGTGACAATTTATTACATTTTGTTGAGCTCTTACATAATGTAGTGCTTTTACATAATGTGCTGTTACTTGTGTGGCACAAAAAAGCAAACATTTAAATGTATGTGTGCATTCTTCACACTCACCCCATGTTTCACAGTTTTGGCA
Organism: Ostorhinchus cyanosoma; assembly: GCA_029814465.1. Classification (NCBI taxonomy): domain Eukaryota; kingdom Metazoa; phylum Chordata; class Actinopteri; order Kurtiformes; family Apogonidae; genus Ostorhinchus; species Ostorhinchus cyanosoma. The sequence goes on from JAPTYQ010000001.1 coordinate 29,506,323, forward strand.
GCATGTGCAGCTTTTTTCTTAGCGTCATAGTGCGTGAGGATGTCGATGATCGCCATGAAGTATACCTCCTTCTTCACAGCACCTGAAGCAATGACAGTGACAACAACACATGAGGAGAGCTCTGTCTCAGAGGAGGCATCTCTGAATAGTGAAGTTGACTCAGCTCAGACAAGCGCCTCTCACCGTCGTGGCTCTTGATTGCGTAAACGTCCACGGATGGGTCAAACTCCCCAGGGCCGAAGAACCCGCCGCAGTTCAGAGGGTTCCCAGGGCTGTCGGGAGGTGTCCCGAAGGAACCGGTGAGGGCGCCGCCTCCCATCCCGTCATTCTCATACTCTTCTTCGTCTCCGCCACCCTCCACATCCATCTCCTCCTGCTCGGCCCGGTCCACGTCATGGATGCCCACCAGCAGACTGTAGTCCATGATCTTCAGGGTGGCCAGGAACTGAACACATACAAAAACAACATCATCTACAAATTCTATAAAACACAGGGGTGGTAAAACTATTGAGAGCCTCTGTTTTAAACAGATTTTCAATGACCCAAATATCAGTTTGAGTTCCACAGGACTGTTGAGGGTGTAGTATTAGTTTGGGCCACTTGGGGGCAGTGCAACAAGCTGGTACTGTTTACAGATGGATGTTGGCTGGTCTGTATGTTAACTAAAGAGTCTTTTCTGTAAAAACATCTGGTGCTTAGAGACGATAACCTCTTTCCATGTGTCAGGAAAGGAGCTCTCTGCTGTTGACAAAGTTAAATATCTTGGTCACGTCATCTAGGTCACGTGATCTTTGAGCCAATGAGGATATTCAAAGGCAATATTGTAAATTGTATGTCCAAGCAAATATGCTGGCATGCAAATTTAGCATGTGTATGAACAAAGTAAAACTAACTTTGGTCAAAGCCGACTGTGCCCCACTGTGCACTGCCTACTGGTGTTAGTTCAGTCAGTGTACAGACAATTCATTTAAAGTGCATTGCTGCAACACCTTCGGCCGGCATCAGTGGCGTTTTTAAGGGACAAAGACTCTGCTTCCCTTAAGCAGTAACTGCTGTTGGAAGGGCATAACTCTGGTCAAGGCGTGCGTTCGTTTTGAAGTTAATGAATGAAGAGCAGATCCTTTTTACAACTCTGCATTTCTTTTTGAAACACAGCAACTTGCAGGGTGCAAAGTAACATTTGAAACTAGAAAAGCCCTCGGAGAGCGCACACCTCCGCCGAGGCAGACAAGAACAACTAGTGGTGGTTATGCTTTCCCCAGTGATTTGACATTAATGTAAACCACACAACTGTAGAGAAATCCCTGACTTTCTGAGTTTACAATGTCAAAAAACATGACATTCTTTTAGATTGTCAAATGTGTGCAGATCTGGTGACATAAGCATGCATGGAGTTTTGTTTTCATTTACAAATATGTGTGTTAGCTCGCTTAGATTACCTGTCAATGTTAGAGGTGGTGCTGTTACAATTACTTCCTAAACTGCACATGCAAAAACATACACATGCAATACAGACTAATCTTTAAACCCAAAACTCATCTTTACATTCTGTCACCTACTCACAGCCTTGTCCTTCATATGGATTAGACAGTCAAATGCCTTTTGTCAACAATATTATTATATTGGAAGGGTTAGTAAAAAATCTGTATGTTACAGTGATTCAAAATCTATTTTCTTCAAGTCCTGACGCAGCATTTCTCATTTGGGTCTAGAGTTGGAAAACTCTGGGAACCCTTGTTATCCAGTTGCTATGGTAACTGGCTCCTATGGCTGTTTGTGGCAGGGTTCCCCTTATTATAAGGTTTATGCACAGCGTCTAAACTGAAGAGATGCATAAACTCTACCACTGGAAAAAGGAAGTGTAGTGTTTCCTGGAGTGAGTGGAATAAAAACGGTGGTTGTTGCATGTTGATGGCCAGTAGCTATTGCCATGATATTACAACTGCACTATTCAGGTAACAGCTATATAGGTCATCACAGCACTTGGCCCCTGACAAACACTGAGAAAACTCTGGATTTGCTCCAGTTTCTTCAGCTGAATATGGCAAATCTATATTCAATGATGAGGGTTTAAACTGTTAAGGTTATTACAGTTTATTTGGTGACACTTAATTCAACGGGGAGTCCATAGGACTGTCATGAACAGAAAGCATCATGTCATCAGTGACATTAGGGGTATTGTTTTTGGTTCGTTTTTTTTGTTTGTCCGTCTGTCTGTTTGTGTGTCCGCAATTTTACGCAAAAAGTACAGGTCCAATTTCTATGAAATTTTCACAAAAGGCACAAGGTTACCCAGAATAGATCCCTTTAAATTTTGGTGAATGTAGGTCAAAGGTCAAGGTCATGGTCACCAAAAATGTGTTTTTGCAATGATAAGAGATTGGGGAAATCACGAATTTTCTTTTCATTCATGTATACTCAGTTTTGCATAGAGTGTCTTTTTGCTCTCACTGTTGATGTGCATTAACATCAGAACTTTGAAGGACAAATTTGAAGACTCTGGGTCAAAGGTCAAGGTCACAATAAAAGTCAAAATTGAATTTTGCTGATAACTTTTGACCTATTCGTCTTAGAGATTTCCAATGAGCACTCGTCTTTCAATTCTGCATCTTGTGTGTATAGACTTTGACCTACTGTTGATGACTACAGTCCAATAGACTCATTGTGTCACTGCTTAGATCAAGTAAACAACTGGATGAACCAAAATTTCCTTCAGTTAAATCAGGACAAAACTGAGGTAATTGTTTTCGGTAATAAAGAAAAGAGGCTTGCTGTTAGTAAATACCTTGAATCACTGCCTCTAAAAACCAAAGACCAAGTCCAAAATCTTGGTGTGCTGATAGATTCAGATCTGACCTTCAGCAGTCAAATCAACTCAATTACCAAAACAGCCTTCTATC
>JAPTYQ010000001.1:29529803-29546381 GCA_029814465.1 Ostorhinchus cyanosoma
TGTGTGTGTGTGTGTGTGTGTGTGTGTGTGTGTGTGTGTGTGTGTGTGTGTGTGTGTGTGCTGGCCGGAGAGTTAGAAGAATAGTAAAGCCTGTCAGTTTCACTTTCACTTCTGCTCTGACACTCATGCTACGTATCACCCGCCCCACACACATACATACACACGTGCGCACACACAATCACGGGATTCACACAACGTGCTTCAACAAGGATGGGCCGGTGGTCCCCCGCTCCGGTCCCCCACTCCGCCACCAATTCATAAGAGTCATAACTCAGGAATTGTCAGCTTTCCCCACACATATGAAGATTTTTGGTTATAATTATTAAATAAGTTTAATATTTACGATTGTCAACCCCGGCCCATTTCAGAACAGTTTATCAGGGCAAATTCACTCTTTACACACCTCAGACCACAGGATACTCTTATAAGACAGAAGATAATCTGGCATTTGCCATCCTTGGCCTAGAAGGAGGAAAATTGGGACAAAAACAGCCCGATTATCTTAATGTGTGTGCCCCGCTTGAGACCAAATGCACAATCAGGTTCTCATCCTTATATTAGACAGTCTGGCTGGAAAACAATGGACTAGACTGGGGTCAGCAACCTTAAACTAGGGATGTCCCAATCCAGGTTTTTGCACTTCCAATCCAATACCGATATTGTTTGGCACTTCTGATCCGATACCAATACTGACCGATACTGGCCTATCCGAGCATGTATTAAAGTTTAAAGTTATTTAGCCTCCTTACTTAGTTGTCAGACTCATGCTGAAAAGGGTTTTACTACTCTTGATAACAACTAGCCAGCTGAATTAGATGAGTTTGAATAATACGCAATGGTTGGTAACAAGAAACTGACCTGTTTATTCAGGGATAAACACTAAATAGACAACATTATAAATAATACCTTAAACACTCAAAGAGCCATTTGGACCCAATTCCCAAAGAAAAGAAAACACCAGGAGCTACAAAACCCTTTTGACAAGTAAAATGAATATAACACTACACATGTCATTTTTACCTTTATGCTATGTATATATACATATATAAAAAAAAAAACTATTGTGTGTTGCATTTATAAAATCTATGAACTGCTATAGAGAAAATTACATTTTATTTCTTCATGCAATAAAAATATTTTGAACTCTGAAAAAAAAAAGACACTGGGTTGAAGGCAGAGCCTGATGATTAACAAGGCCAATTACAGGGTCTCATCGATTAATCAACATCAGCCAATATGTAGCCAACTTATGAACTTTTTTTTGATGCAGAACTTCTGCCCCTCGCTGCTCCTGTCCGAATGTGCCCCCCTCCTCTTATGAACTATTCACCCCCCCCACAAACACACACACACACCCACGTCTGAGCGCATCCTGTCTACCTCGTGATTTCATTCTGCTGGCACACCTTGGTATTAGTGTAGGGGAGACCGGGGACACTTGTAACATGGGTCAGTTGTAACACTTGCAATTGCTCTAATCAGGAACAACTTCGGACTCACCTACTTCACTCTGCACATGCTCAGTTTAGTCCTTAGTCCACATGGGATGTTGTAGTGCCATGAGGCAGACAAATCAACATTTGTGAGGGAAAACATAATTTTGTGGTCAGTAATATTTTTTGCACTAATTATTTTTGTGATTCCATAATTTGCTTTGTAGTTGGACTCATTAAAGTTAGGTGTCGCTTCCATTTTAAAGAATGATTTACCAAACAATTTTAGGTCACTACTTACAAAATACAGTCATCTTTTTTGTAAGTCTGCTCTCGCCAGCATAAAAACTACCACATCTAGAACCCGTATTTTCCACAGGTCACATACTAGTCTGATATAAGGCAATTATACAGCATTTTGAAGTTGTATCTTTGTGAGACAAACAAAGATTCATACAACTGTAATCCTCATGTCCACAATTACCTAATATAAGATTATTATATCCAGTGTAGATCAATGTTCTTATTTATATCGGCCAATATATCAGAGATTGGCCTTTTTTTTTGCCCCAATAATCTCACATTGGTTGGGCGCTAGTTGAAGGTTACTTTCAAATAAAATACTCAATGTCTATTTCAGTCCTCCTCGTACAGTATTTATGAAGTAAAAAGCTGAATTTAAACTATCCACCTCACCGGTCAACCTGAATAAAAAAGGACTATTTCACTGAACAAAACAATGTCAAATATATTTTGCAAAATTGGGTGGGTGGATCAATAGATACCTCACAGTTTGCTATGATCATGCACCACGGTATAGCTCATTTGTTAGTTTCTTTTTTGACATTTCTGGACAACTCGCATTAATATTGGAGCTTTACAAGATGACTGGCTTAAGGAATTCTATTGTCACTGTTTGAAGCAGGACACGCAACCCGTCTAAAGCAGGATGCAGCGGAACCTGTCTAGAGCTGGATATGGCGGAGCCCGGCTCGAACCAGTTACAGCAGAGCCCTGCTCAAGCTAGACGTGGAGCACAGCCCTTCTACTTCCAACAACCCTTCTCAATATTAACATTAGTATTCATATTAATATAACCACCTCTGTCATTGCCATGTTTATTATTGACTTCATCTTCAAAAAATGTTAATCTTCTTCATGGTATTCAGCCAGTATTGTAATAAAGAGTGGCACCCTCTCGTGGATTGATTGAGAAACGCTCATTCCAACATACATGACACATGGAAGTATGAAGGCAGTGACACAGGACAACATTAGAAACATTAGACACTTACGTACATAAAGGGAACATAAAGGAGCATTAAGGCTCTCCATCTGCTCCAAGTTACATTTCGGCTTCAGCTGGCCTCTACATCAGACCCATACCATACAAGAACCACAACACATACCAAACTGTGGATAACCTGTACCGCTGCGTCCCTAACAGATAGATTTTATTGATCCCAATCTGGGAAACTGCAGTGCAGCAACAGCTTTGACCTAGTGAAAAAAATGAAGTAACTACAATGAGAAATGGGTAGGGAATCTGGATAATTTAACAGTAAGGTGCAATAACACTGTAATATGCAGGTGAACTCTTTCTGCACCTAATAAAAAGGTTCAATGTGATGCATTTATGATAATTTTTTACTGATTGGTGCCTCTTTTACAAATAAGTAATACACAAACCACAAATAATGTCATAAGCATGCCCAGTACAGGTGCACTTTAAGTCTGGGTTGGACCAAGAGAGATTACATTTAATCTAGGATTAACAGGGGTTTCCTTTGGTGTTCACATGGTTTCTGTGCTACCTGGGCTCCACGTTCTCCCTCATTTTTTGCTTCATTTCATTTTTTCAGTATGATGCATCATTTTGGACAGTCATTGTTTTATTTGGAAAAACTAGAGGAGATAATAGCATCTGTAAGTGCACTACATAGCATTAGATCTGATCAGTTTACAGCAGGGGTGTCAAACTGATTTTAGTTCAGGGGGCACATTCAGCCCAATATGATGCCAAGTAGGCTAGACTAGTATAAAAACCTAGAAATGATAATAACTCCAAACATTTTTTTGTTTTACTGTGAAAAAGTAAAATTACCTTGCTAAATATAACAAACTATCCAAATTAAGAACATCAATAACCATGAACGAACAAAAATTTCTTAAGAAAAATAAGTCCAATTGTAACATTATTATACCTCAGCTTATTATTAACACAACTTACAGATCAGAGTGGCTCTACAAATATATTATTAAAATTGCACTTACTTCTCTTAGAATATTTCATATGTTCATATTCATTCAGGTTATTGTCATTTTTTGTGAAAGGGCATTTTGTAAATGTACAAATTTTCATGCAATTTTACTCTTTGACAATAAAACAAAGAAAAAAATGCATTATTGGTAGGTTGTAATAATAATAATTTACTGGTCTGACATATGCAAGGTCTATAAGTGTAACCTGAAATACAATGATTTTCATATCCTTGACTCTTAATATCTTCAGTGGTTTGGAGGGGGGGGTCAGCTAAAACTGGAGAGGATGCTACACACACAGCTGATAATAGTTGAGGAACCCTGGACTAGTCCTGATGCGCAATCAAACCTATTCTCATAATAGCACTGCATTGAAATGTCAACTAAAAACAGAACAGGTCCCCATCAATCCTCTGGAAACACCCAACAGCAGGATTTGCTGGTCTAATCATCCTGTTCAGCTCCATAACACTTTCCTTGCTCAATCGGTCTCTAAGGAGAAATTCAGCTGCATCAGAAAACTCTACCAGCTTGAGTCATTGCTTTAACTCTTTTTAACTACTTCACTCAGCACTGCTTGTTACAAAGAAGCATACATAACTCCCAAAAAAGGGATCCCATTTTATAGAATGGATCTCCTCTAGGGTATATCTGTTCAGAATGATGCAACATAAAATAATTTAAATCTACATTTAGAGTTAAATCTTAACGCCATAAATTGCAATCTCTCTTCATTTTAACCCATACAGACCCAAACCTCTATTAATGACCAATAGCATCTATTGATCTATGCAGTTTACTATCTTTTCATGGTCATCAGATATGACCCATTTCGACATCCAGGGGCTCCATAGTGAACATGAAAACATTGTCATCTTCTACAATACTAATTCACCAGTAAAAGTCATGGAGTTTTGAAGTAAATAGTGGTTTGGACACACTTGCTTTATGTTCAGCAAATGATATATTTTTCTGAAATAGTCACTTTTTCCACATTTTTTTCTTATTTTATATAATAAGCTTTTAATTTACTCTGAGCTTTTATAGACATTGACATGATCGGTAAATTAAATATAGGAAAATTCCTGATTTACACTGAAAAGTTAAAAAACACAGAGGGTGATATAATAAATGGCGTAGAATCACAAAAGACAAAAAATTAATTTCAAAATTGTGACAAAAATAGCTACAGGTCTTTACGGATTAAGATAAAGTTTGGTGCTACATATGAATGGAAAAATGTGTATAGAATTAAACATACAAAGAGACAAATCAGAGCAGCTACTACAAGTGAAAGTCAATATTTAGTGTGGCATGGATTTGCACATATTTGACTTGTCTTTTATAAAGTCATCTTGTTGTATAATATAAAAATGTTTGTTTAAAACCTTCTTCACACAGTCCTTTTCTGTTCAGATGATCCCATCACAACTTCTGAATTTTTCCCCGATATAGTTTTTATTTATTGTAAAATAAAAGTTAAATACATACGAGTTAACTCTTAAAAGACCAAAAAGTATCTAGTCATCTAAAACGGTTAATACCTGCTGATCCACTAATCCTCACAAGACATGTATATCATACAGATAAAATGCAGTTTGTCAGCTTTTCAGCAGCATCAGAGGACTTTTTTGGATGCATCCATAGAGTTTGTAGTGAACATGGAAATACCACTGTCCTCTGCAACACTGATTCACCAGTAAAACCTATGAAGTTTGATAAATGACAGTGGTTGGAGACCACTGTTGGAAACCTTGTTTTTATGCTTAAATAATGACATATTTTGCTTAAAATGTCATGTCTTAACTTTTCTGTTTTGATTTAATAACGTTTGAATTTTAAGAGATTTTTTTTAAATTATTAACACCTACATGGTCAGTAAATTAAATATGGGGGGGTTCTCTTGAAAAACATATGCAGAGAAAACAATTTGGATGTCACCACAAAAAAATAGTTGTGGGTCTTTACGAGTTAAATGCATATGAATGACCAACGTAACACTTGCCAGTGTAAAACAACAAACCTAGTGGTGGCCTGAGATTTCTGCACAGCGCAATAATTCAAAGGTAAACCATCATTTAATCGGCTTTAAAAATTAATCCTTGTGGTACAAACCAGCCTAGAGGCGGGTTCTTAAGCATCAATCCAAGTGAGCTTAGGTGTCTCGGGGCAAACATTTGCTAAAGTGTAGTGCAGACACGGCAAGTCCAAACTGCTGGTGCAAAACCACTCCATCCATCAGCACCGACCAGTCTGTCCTTCACTCTGCTTTTCATAGCCATAGGCTGCCACAGCCAAAAGGGAATGGGATATATTTTCTGCTCTATTAATAGGGAAATGATGTGATGGAATAAACGGTAGCAAAGATGAGCGGGCACACAGCACAAGGGCTGCAAATGAAAACCTCGGAGCAGGCTTATTTATACTAGTGCAGTCTGCAGCTGTGGAGATCCTGAAAATCCGTGCAAGTTGCCGCTCCGGCTGCCTGTCACACCCCTCCCACTCCACGCCTGCACCACAACAGCCGCAGCTCACGACTTGGCTCCCAATCCTTCATCCATGATTCATGACGGTGATTCTTATCGCTCTTCTCGGAGTGAGAATGCCCAATCTTGCAAGTCTGCTCACAGTGTTTCCCACAACTGCAGAGTTTTTACAAATCCACGTAAAACGCATGCTTAAAGCACAGCGAATCCCAGCTAACACCAAGGCAGCAGCAGTTAGCAACAAACTACAAAAAACACTTGCTCAACATGTTGCAGGTTTTAGTCCATACAGAGACATGGGTACTTGAAAAGAATCTATATATATATTAGAGTAAATTACATAGATCCAAAGCATTAGAGTCTGACAAACGAGGGTTGCTAGCTAACAGACTGGCTAGCTAGCAAAATCAAAACAGCAGCATAAACAAACCGCTCTTTAGCCAGCACGAGACATTTAAGAGGAACTTACCGTATGGTTGACACCCCACATTAAAACGCTGAGAATGGGCTCGCTTGCACGGAATAATTTCACTTTCTGTCCTATAAAATGCTTTTTTTTCGTCTTGGTTTTGCTAGCGCTGACAGGCGCTGCGCTGGTGCAGTTGGATGACATGTCTCAGGCTGGGAATTCAGGGCAAGACGGAGCTCACTGTCGTTCAGAGCCTCTACACACAACAAAAAATCGGAGAGTTAAGAGCGTTAAAAAAAATCTATAAGTGCATCTTGCCTATCGTCCAACCCGCAGCGAGTCTCTGGATAGGATAAGAGTCTTGTTGGGAGTCAGCGGTGGAGCATTTTGCGCCGTCACCACCCTTCCTCCTCCCGAGCAGGCCGCGGTGGAGTCCAGAGAGCAGTTAGCCGGCCATCAGGCTACCCAAGCGGTCTTTTAGCGAATAAACAAGCCGAAACAGCTGGTGAAATGTCGCCAGACAGCCCCTTCCCTTCTCCTCGAATGAGACTCAAAAAAGGACGAGATGCTGTTTTACTTGGGTACGAGTAATCCCATCCTGATGCGCTTCAGATTGTTGTCAGTCACCACCAACCAGCGCTGCGTTCAGGGTCTCCTCAAGATGGCGTCCGTGCTGCGCTCCACAGTCAACAGTGCCCCCTGCAGGCTGCCGGTGGCACGACAGGGGTTCCCACACTGAGACGTCAAGGACCGCCCACTGGGAGCCAGGAGACCCCAGTTCCCCCAAACTACTGTACGTTTTCATATTCTATGGATTTAATCACCCATTATGTATATGTGTAATAGTATTACATATAAGAGTCTTACTATTGTTTATAAGACTCAACAACTTTTACTAAGGTGCTGTACAGCTTCAGAAGAACTGAGGAGAATATTTTCAATGACTTTGCACATATACAGTACAATTGAATTGCAGTTATATACAGTCTGTGGAGGCAAAGAAAACGAGATGCACTGCCTGAATTCTATTACCTAATTAAACAGAAATAAAGATTAAAAACTCACCTAAACACACATCCTCATACAATTCATTCAGTATTAACACTAACATTAATTAACACTAAAACACTGTATTTACAGTTTAAGGGACTTATATTGTACTTGGGTATTTCCAGTTTGTGGGCCTTTATTCTTCTACTCTACTACATCTCAGAGGCAAAGGCAGAGAAAAGCAACTTTTTTTAAATCCTGAATTTCTTACACAAAGCTAATTGTGTGAAAGCTTTACATAAACAAGGAACATTCAGAGGGAAATTAAAAAAAAAAAAAAGTAAAATGAAGTGTTTGATTCATTAATTTTCTGAACCCGCTTTATCTTTACTAGGGTCATGGGGGTCGCTGAAGCCTATCCCAGCTACTTATGGGCGACGGCGGGGTTCACCCTGGACATGTCCCCAAGGTCATGGCAGGGCTAAACATATAGAGACGAACAATCACTCTCACATTCACACCTATGGGCAATTTAGATTAACCAATTAACCCATCAGTGCATGTCTTTGGATGGTGGGAGGAAGCCGGAGTACCCAGAGAGAACCCACGCAGACATGGTGAGAACTAGGGTTAGGAACAACAAACTGATATGACTGACAGCCGGTTTTACTGGCGAGAGATACGGCTATATCGGTAGCAGAGTCCCCAGTCGATAGTGATCAGCCACAAATCTTGATATGAATTGATTGTAGAACTATGGATCGCTGTCGCGAGACTAGAGGTCAGTTACCTGAAGCTTCAGCCCCGGGGATCGAGCCCCGGCTCTGCCCTCGGCTTGGCTCCCGGCTCGATCTCCCGCTCCACGGCTCTTTGTTATTGTTTATCTCTGGAGTTCAAAAGACTAGGCTGAAGCAGTTAAGAGATCTGGGGTATGGGAATGTTAGAGAAGTTACATTTTCCAACTGAACAGTATTTCACAACATGTAGTTCTATATTTGCTTATAATATTTGCCACTTTTGACAATTTAAGCTATAGGATATTTGTCATTTTTAGAGAGGATTTGCACTTTTAATTTATGGCTGCTGTAAATGGTGTGAAGACAAAGTCTAATGTTCTGTTTTAGAAGGTTTTTTTTTTCCTCATTGATTTTCTATTGATCCTATCCAACAAAATGATGGTATTCAGCAAGTCTTTTCTGTTCATGTCTCAAAAATAAATACATTGGTATTGAATTTTGTTGTTTATTTTTGACAATGCTTGTAAAAATGTGGTCTTTTATTACTTGTTTAAGATGATGTAAGAATGTCATTTTATAGGCATGACAAATTTATAGTTTAAAGTCTACATCAACAAATGTTATCTATCGTATTGTTTTCATACTGTATCAAACTGTATCAATCTTAAACTGTATCAAATTGCTCTGCCTCAAAAATATATCGTTTTTTTAATTGAATTGTGACCTGTGTATCTAGATACATATCGAATCGGCTTCATACCAGAGATTCCCAACCCTAGTGAGAACATGCAAAGTCCACACACAAAGGTCCCACCCCCATTGACTGGTGTTGGAATCAAACCCAAGACCTTCTTGCTGTGAGGCATAGTTGCTGTCCACAGTGTTTTACTTTTATTTTTTTTAAGGGTTAGAAATATAAAAAATAATACAATTAAAAGAAAGAACAGAGTGCATAAAAGAAAAATATGACTAAAAACATATTAAAATGAATAAAAGTGCACACGAAAAGAGAAATGTTACATGGATTTCTGTCTCCACATTACTGTTTGCAGATTATAAGTTTTCATCCTCTTCTTGTCAAGTGAAAATAACACATCTCTAAATGTGTTGATGTGTTTTGAGTGTCTGTAATAAACCTAAATGTTCTCATGTAGGTTGAGGTTAAACTGGTCTTCATCTGTTAAATAAGCTTTAGAAACTCTCAACTCTTGGATTAGCAGTAAAATGCACTGTCACAAAACTTCTGAGCTCATGAAAAGACTTACATATACTGATATAATTCAGCACTTACATTAATGCTGATGATCTAATAGAATATGATATATTGCTTTATATTAAATGACCGACAATATATACAGTATAAAGTAATTCAAACAACATGCAGTAGCATCCACAAAATGCAACAGGAAAATGAACCAAAAACACAACTGTGAATTACATTTAGCTGACAATGCTTCCATTTTTGGCCTGAGAGTCAACCAGCTCTATATGTAAAGGGTCATAAGAAAACTTTTGTTATGATTTGGCACTATGTAAATAAATGTTGATTGATTGATTGATTGATTGATTGATACTCTGCCAGGCATTCACATATCAATGAAATACATGCAAGGTGTAACATCAGCCACAGTCAAGGGCCCAGAAAACCACTGTATCTGTGACAGAAGCTTGAATTCCTCAAGGCTACAACATGTTCTGGTCTGACAACATTATTCAAAGACCATGGCATACATTTCATCATGTACTGCTTGAAACACAAGATGTTGCAGAATACAGTATTTCTTATTTCCTACATCTAGATATTTTCAGTATGGCAGTATTCGGTCTAACCTTTACAATACAGAAAAGGAAAAATTGGAATTAATGCAAAGTGCAAATAGAATATGCACTCACATCACTTCCTCTCCCAGTCAAAGTATGCTTATTTTAAGTCATTATTTGTCCTAAATTGCTCCTATTCAAACTTGTTCTTCAAAGTGTTGCATCCTGAATGTTAGGAATCTATGCTTGCTTCCTAATGAAATGAAGTTGACCAGACAAAACATTCTATCTATAATGAAATGCATGTACAAATCAAGTTTCAACGTGTTTGTTTTGCCTTATTAACTGGTATTTTCCTTTACTATTGTTAGAAAATTAGATAAGAAATTGAGAAAAGAAATGAGCATGAACTTTTCAGATCTATGGGAAGAGTGGGTTGCTGATCACACCTTTTACTATGTTGTGACACTATGTGTCTGTAGTAGGTCAGATCTCACTTGCTCTTCTATTTTTTTTCTTCATAGCAGGTGGCCTCTAGAGTTGAAGTGGTAATCTTGGAGATCTGTTTTGATCACTTTTGGCAATAAGTGGTAATTCCAGGTCTGGTTTTGCACTGCATTTCCCAGAGATCTTAACTGTTTCTGGTATGACATCTTCAGTCGCTGACAGGTTGTTGCCTGCGATTCACAACCCCGTTGTAAAAAACACAATATCGGAACTATGCAGTAAACTCAAGGACAGAGGACTGATGCCATCATGGAAGTGTCAAAAAGTGTAGTTCCTTGAATGTCCATTAGAGGCTGACAACTATGGTGAGTCAATCCCCAAACTGAAGAACTGTTATTACAAAGCAAATCAAAAATCATCTCCATCTCCACAAGCATTCATTTTGTTTGCCAAATTTGCACCAATATTAACAGAAAAACAACTGAATGTGTAACAATATCTGCTGTATTTTAATTTTTATGGTTGAAATATCTTTTTTCCTACAATTTTCAATCACCCAAATTAACTTATTTCAAGAAGCATTACTATCACTTTGCAACAACTGATAATGAAAAGCATTTTTGGCAGTTTCATAATTTATGTAAGTCTATTTTTGTATGTTTATTATTTTTCCTCTTTTTACTTATTATGAACCTAATGAATTACCTTTAGGCCTCTTTTTGTTTTGTTTTTAAGCCTTTTCCAAACTGTTTGTTAACCATAGTTTTTGGGATGTGTGTGTGTGTGTATATATATATATATATAAAATGTATAATATTGGTATAAAGTGTCCACAATGTGTCTAAGAATGCATGATATGAGTCATTAGTATCTTTTACATAAACTACCTGCTGATCATGAATTATTTGTTCTCAAGTTCCACAGGTACTTTTGGTGATTTTACTCTAACTAAACTGTGAATCTGCATTTTTTTTCTTTCACTATTAACTTATTATTAATTTCTAACACTGCTCACTAATAGTCCACCTTCTCTCAACCCATCAATGACATTTTCATAAATATCAATCACATTCAATTTTACAATTAAGGGAAGGGGAAGAAAATGACAAATTCACCAGTTTTTGCATTGTCATAAAACATCCACAAATCAATATTATCACCTTATCACTGTGTGTATGTCACTAAATGCACCTTCCACTAAATTAATAAATTGCAATACCCTGGTGTTATATCAATACAACTGATATGCTCCATATGTCTTTGTATATATTCTGATATAATTCAGCAGTTACACATTCCATTACATTGAATCAGAAACTGAATGCCTTTATTGTCATTCAAACATGTTTGAAAGAAAGAAAGAAAGAAAGAAAGAAAGAAAGAAAGAAAGAAAGAAAGAAAGAAAGAAAGAAAGAAAGGTGGTGGAATGGAGTTTGCATTGCATTCAAACACACCAAAATCACTAACCTCATTTTATTTTAATGAAAATATTCAGGTAAATGCATTTGGAGCATTTTGTCCAAGTAGAGTTACAATCGTGCATGCACAAACGGGTAGTTGATCTGAAGCAGTAGAACCAACCCATAAAGATGCAAGGTGCTTAACAGCATGTTGGCCTTCTTGATGGGAAATTTTCAGCACCAAAAAAACCCACAAAAAAAACCCCAAGATGGAACAATCGTTTCAAGTTGTTTTGTTGAAACTGTTGAAGGAGTTTAATAAACACATTAAGTGCATATACAGTATATTCTCTTTTTTCTTGAGTCTGTTTGTTCATGCAACTGAAATGCAATTACTATAGATTAGAAATGAATATTTAATCGTGATTAATTGAAATTAATCCTCAGCAACACTGTAATTAATCTGATAAAAAAAAAGTAATCATTTAACAGCACTAATCTTTATATTTAGTGATCGTTCTTTTAGTTGTGTAACTATTCTATAAGGATATTTGATCTTTTATTTGTAGATCCCACCTGGTCAGAGTGCGCTGCCTGGGCCCCAGGCTCTGAGGCCTGCAGGGCCTCAGTCTGCACACTGAATACTTGACAGACTGAGACAGGCAGAGGGCGGGGCCGCGCCGCCTCCTCTGCAACTAAATGCACGAAATTCATTCAACCAAAGTGGAATAAAAATGTACTTCAGGCCTGGACCGTGCAGGAGGAGTAGATGTGGAAAAAAGTGTGCAGGGGCCTGTAGAGACTCCGTGGACACCCCGTGTGCCCCGTGAACGAGGCGACAAAATAATATCACGTGATCCAAAATGGGCAGTCCTCTGACGGTGCTGAAAAAAGCCATTTTCTGGCGCTGCTGCAAAATCTGTCCAAGTCCAAATAATTTACCTGGATCCTGGTTGGGAGGAGAAGGAAACTTTGATGTCTGATCAGGTAGGACCGAAGCATCGGTTATCAGTGTTAATCCAGCCCGATGCGCCGATGTTTGCAGAGGAAACCCAAAGTGCACGGTGTCACATTTTCAGTCTCTTGTTAGAGCCCTCCTGATACAGCCCTGTCAGTGAATTTAAGATGGCTGCTTTGTGTACCAGGGTGGTTGTCTGTGGTTGTGCACCCCCTCTGTGCTGGTGTTCGCCGTGGATGTGTGTGTGTTTCGGTGCTCGGTGGGACGGAGGAGCCCCGGAGACACGGAAAGCTCCTTTGTTGGTCTGCGGGTCGAGGAGCGGAGCTGATGCACAAGATGAGGCCACACAGGGCGATTGAATAGTCGGCTACTGTGGACCCGCACACAGCCTGCCTTTAGCGGCTCTGCTCCTGCTCATAACCTGATATTTCTCAGCAGAGCTACCCTGCAGCGTGCCTTTACAGTGTTTGTGTTGGTCACTGGCTCTCTTTGTTGTGCTTTCTCAACCTGCTGTCCCAAGGACGAGCTGCAGACATTGTCTCTGTAGCAGCAGCCGCTCATTGACCATATGGGAAATAGTCCCAACAAGGGATATCCACCGTTTTACTGTGTAATAAGAACCTCTCATGTCGTGTGCTTCCTCTGCAGATCTGTCCAGATGGATAAAATGCAACCTAACCGGATTAAAATCACAGATCTGAACCCACACCTCACATGCCCACTGTGCGCCGGTTACTTAGTGGATGCTACGACCATCGTTGAGTGTCTGCACTCCTGTAAGTTTGTCACATCAGAGCATGACCTCAGATTCATCAACTGTCCTCATGAAGTCCAGGATCAAAGTAACACACACCTTAGATGAGGATGGGCTGCAGCCACGTGAACCAACACATCTAGAGCTGCAGCAATCAATTATTTTTTGCCGCTGATTAATCTATCGATTATTTTCTTTGATGAAACGATTATTAGAATAGGCAAAACAGTAAAAATGTCAAAAGGACATGTCTGAAAATTACAAACAACTTGTCTTTTATTCCAGGACCAGTTGAAACCATAACCTTAAGAGTAAAAGGATCAAAATATCTATAACAACAGTATAATAGTACATACAAAAATATCTATAAATGTAAAGAACAACAAACAAGTCAAATAACATCTACGAACAATATGTGCACTGTGGTCTTCAACACATTTGGATCCAACTTTCTAACAACTTAAGATGGGACTAATGCCACGTTTCCACTATGTGGTACCGGTTCGACTTGGCCTTTTTGCATTTCCGTTACGTTAAAGAACCTGGAGTCTGGTACCCAGCACTACTTTTTTCGTACTTGTTCGGCTGAGATTCCAAAACAGTGAAGTGATACTAAAATGTGAGGTGTAAACACTGCAGACCTCTGATTGGCCAGAGAGTTGTCTGCATCATTGTGTCATCAATGCGTGACCTGCTATTTTTTAAAAAACAGATTCTGAAGTTTACAGTAAATATACCAGTAGGAAAATCCATGATGACACCCGGCAAAACTACACCGTGGTCAAAGAGGTTCAGCCTTGTCTGTCCTTTGTGGCTGATGAAAATATTCAGCATGAGCTTGACGGCACAACAGGCAACGAACGAGTTTATAAGCAACTCTCTGAGCAGACGTCATGGAAGTTACGCACTGCGTCGAACAGATACTCTAAAGTCCGTCGTATCCTGTAGTCGAAACTGTCTCTAGAAATGATACCCGAGTCGAGGTGAGCCAGTGCCACGTTGTGGAAACGTGGCTTTAACATTCAGCTTAAAAGAATCACATATTTTTAATGTTTGAGTGAAAATTTAGAGTAAGTGATATTAGCATAAAGTAAACGTAAAAGTAAGCATAGACATTTTCTGCTTTTTTGCCCTGGTCTCTGCTGAGCTTTGCTCTACATTGTTTGTGTTGCTTCTTCATCATGTGCATCACAATAAGTGTTTGTTTGAAACAGAAAAATGAAACCAATGTTTAGCAGCAGCAAAATGAAAGAAACAAAGCTTAGATTCAGGAAAATTATAACGGAATCATTTTTTAAAAACAGTTCAAGACAATTAATCACCTTATTGTTTCAGCTCTAAATATGTTTCACACATCAGGTAGAAATACTTTATTACTTACATTAATTGCTTTAGTAGGCTATATTTAATTAATTCTGTAGGAACAATGTGAGAGGGACACTGATTATTCAGTTTGGCCCATCAAAACTCTCAGTATTAACAAAAGTTGAAAGTCATTGTAAATATCAAACTTCTCAACAAGAAATACTAACTCTGAGGGAAAATGATAGATCCAAGGAAAAACATTCTCATATAGATTTTTATTATTACAGTTAATCTGAAGTGGGTTTAGTGACTAATATGACAATCAGAAATTGAGATTTACTTAGCTATTCATTACTTTGACTTAAACATTCGATGCAACACTTACCTAATTTCAGTCATGCATTCTGTGTTTTCAGTGTCAGAATGTTAAGGAATACGGGTGGGGATGATATCAGCAAGTAATAAGTTATTGTTTTTTTTCTTCTGTCAAAATTCCAAATCAGATTCAGAAATCTGCTCACAGTTTATTTTAATTGCTCATATGACTCAGCTTTGTTTTCTCCTTGAGCCATTAATTGGCTGAATTGGTGCCAAACAGGGCATTTTACTAACTATTAGTATCTGCAGGCCAAGACCTAATATTAGTCTAATGAACTGTAATCATTGACTTTTAAGGACAAATAATACATAATGAAAGAAATTCACACCTAGAGTTGTGCAGATTGTCTTCAGTTTAATGTTAAGTTCCAGATTGATTAGCTAATACGTTACGTTGATTCTGATGTTCAGTAATTCACATGAATTAATATAGGTTTGTATTACTTTGATGTAGATCTGGTCCAGTTCAAGAACTTTATAATAGTCAGAGTCCCTAGCTTCAAATTATTTTTTATTATATCCGCTTTTAAAAATCCTCCATTGCTGGACCTCTTATGTGAACAGCATAAGTCACATGGGATCTGATTTTCTCACTCCTAGTTTGGTTCACCATGGCTTCGTACAGACTGTAGAGAAATCAGGTTTCTTTCTCAAATCTTTCTTTTGAGGCACCATTATTTGTACAAGCTCATATTGGATTTGTGCATCCAGACTACTGGCTCACCAACCTAATCATCATAAGTTGCTTTGGTAACCCATGATGTCAGACAGCTGTAGTGTCTGGACTGAGATGCATCTGTTGAAATCCAACTGAATTAACATTTCAGACAGTCTCCAAATGTGGTTGGGAGATTAGATTTAATTTTTTGTCCATTTTATGACGTTAATATAAATCTAAGCCCATAACAGTTTCTTCACATGTACCTTTGCAAATACAGCAGAATAGAGGCCATTTGTCAGCATTGAACCCTGGAAGACATTCAATTCCATTTTATTTGTAAAGCCCTATATCACAACAAGGTTATCTCACAGGGCTTTTCAGAGTTAATTGGATGTAAATAAACAACAGTCAAATAAACAGCAAATGGAGGAAATGCATTAATGTCCTGGGCATCCCCCGTCCTTAGACCCTCCTTCACAGCAAAGAAAAACTCCAAAAACCCAGAGGGAAAAGAGAAACATGAGGAGAACCACAGTGAAGGACAGATCCACTCCCATGGACGGACAGACTATAGATGCACCAGGACTGATGGACCAA
>JAPTYQ010000001.1:29554369-29571190 GCA_029814465.1 Ostorhinchus cyanosoma
TGCACGTTTTCATTCATAAAATGGCCAAAAATGAACATTATAAGCGGATTTCTTGATTACTATAAACGAATTATTTACACAGCATTTGTATAGAAATGATTCTGTCCCAAGCCTTTTGATCATTATAGGCGGTTGATTACTTTATCCGTGACCACTATAAGCGGTTTCCACTGTAATATAAAAGTAAAAAGGTTTCAACACAAAAGTTGACACAAGGAATTGCCGAGAGTCCAGTGTAATCCACAGCGTGGTTCCAAAACTGATACTGGATTCAAAAAGCCACTGGGTCTGTTTCAGTCCAGCTGTTTTCAAAATATCTCTGTCAAAGATATTTTTCATTTAATGAGAGGTGGAAAAATGGATGTGTAGGTTAAAGGTAAATGTGGTATGTTTTCAGTGATATTGTTATCAGGTTCTCGTGGTCAGCCTTAATGCTCCGTGTATCTTCTACAGACTGGACCCATTCCGTTGCAGTATTTGGTCAAACCCACTCGGAAGCGTAGAAGGCCATCCCAGTCCGCCGCCCAGGGCCACTCAGACGGCGTCAACACCAGCCCTACATCGGAGAGCGACTCACAAAGCGACAAAGTCCACAGTCCTGCCTCGGCAGCCCAGCCGCCCCGGTCCTCATCACAGTCCAGCCCTGCGTCCCACAGCCTCCCCCCCGCCACCCAAAGCTCCAACTGTACCACTGTGCCCAACAATACTCAGCGACACACTCTGCCCTCCAAACAGGGCACCAATGCTCGCAAGGTGACTGTCAATGGTATGAGCAGCGGGGGCAGTAAAGAGGAAGTGAGGGGCGGCGACAAAAGCGGTTTACCCCCTACGACCTAACACGTGATCCCGGCCAACAGGGAGGACAGTGTTTGTATCGCTCCCTTATTTCTACGGAGCAAAAAGACAAGTTCGAGCCTTCGGAGGACGAACAGGAGGCAGATCTCTGTTCTCATCTTTCAGCAGGAGAGACTGAAAAGTGCAGCCAAATAGACACTTGCGTGTGTGTGCGTGTGTGTGCGTGTGTGTTTATGTGCGTTAGACTAGAACAATGCACACATACAAACTGTATAGTATGTATCAAATGTGAGCATGTGTGCATACATATGTATAAACTTATCTTTTATACAAGATATTGTAATTGTTTTGTATTGTATATGCAGTGGGTCTGTTTCATTTCTGTAGTTCCATCTACATTAATTTGACTTCTATAAAACTTGAGACAAAATGCTGAATGGCATTGCAGTGCAAACCACTGCGCAAGTTGGATGTAAAGAAGAAAAAAAAAAGCTGCCCTTTGCCTTTGAACAGTCATGTTAATAACTGCTGTATAAGTGTCCCAGTATAAGCAAACATTCATCAGGTTTCGCACATACATTGAACTGTCCATGCACTTTCCTACGGTCACATTACACATGCCAAACCGACGAGTATTTTCCTCCAGGAGAAGCATTTATATTTCCGTACTTCCAAGCACTACCATGCTGAAAGCGGACGTTTGATGTTTGTCAGCAGACCATGAGCCTTTGTTTCATGGCAGTCGAGGAACTCAAAAGGGATTTGAATATTTGGCCATGTACGTATGTTGTAGTTCCATAAAGTTCAACATTCCTTTTGCTTTCTTTTGAAACATACAATGATACTTTTTTATCAGCCATATGTGCATGTTTTAGGTCAATAAAATGTTTACTTACTAGTTTTTTTTCTGATTTAAGTGTCCTGTTTATTATTCAAATACATGAAAATTAAGAGCAAAAAAAAAAAATATATATATATATATATATATACATAACATGCTGCACTCTGTTAATACATCTTGGCCAAATATAATGTAAGATTTAGTTGAAAGTTACTGCCGTACTACCGAAGGGGAGGCAAGGGCCATTGTGTTTGGTTCTGTTTCTGTGTTTAACACTTCAGCAGTAAAACTCTTGGTGGAATTCATACCAAATTGGGTTTCTAGATGGCCAGTGACCCAGAATAGATCTTATTACATTTTTGGAACAAAGTTTATATTTATGTATTTTCAAAATCTTTTTTCCCCACTTTCTTACAATGGGTGAAATTTCAAATGTCTGTAGCAGCCAAACTATTGGTTGAATTCATACCATATTTGGTTTATAGATCGCCAGTGACCCACAATAGATGAATAGATGTCATTACATTTTGGGAAAAGTA
Organism: Ostorhinchus cyanosoma; assembly: GCA_029814465.1. NCBI lineage: Eukaryota > Metazoa > Chordata > Actinopteri > Kurtiformes > Apogonidae > Ostorhinchus > Ostorhinchus cyanosoma. Next base: position 29,556,545 of record JAPTYQ010000001.1, read on the forward strand.
GGTCAAAGTTTAAATTTCTTATGATTTTTTTCTCCCATTTACTTATAATGGGTGAAATGTCAAATATCTACAAAAACATCAATTTTGTTTAAATGACTTCAAACTTAGCACATCAATAGAGGCAACTGATAGGCTGACATCAGCACATGCAAAGACATGATATCAGCTGGATCGATGCCAAAATAAGCTACAATATGAGCGAGGGGCGGGGGTTGATGGTGCCTGGTACCTCTAGTTTAGATTTGATTGTTCTATGTGTAAAACTTATTACATACATATTTATATTTGAAAGTACTGAGATATTATAACCGCACAAGGCCATTTGACCTTGAAATGGTAGGTCAAGGTCATCTGTTTTCAACAGGCCTCTGCTCCATGCCAAGATGCATCCACAGTATAAATTTGGTGCAGATATCTCAATGCATTTTTCAGATAATGCGATTATGTCATTGAATAGACAGACGGACAGATGACAAAATGATTACAATACCCCTTCAGCCAGAATTTCCCAGGGGATAAAAACTGAAGATCCAGTGGAAAAGTGGATGGACTCCATATTATTACAGACTTAATGTTCTCTTCCTACATTAACACGTTAGATCGAACATGACAAAATTGTAAATTAGTTCCAGGCCTTTTCACTCTAGTACAGCTGTAGCTTGTTGCCTTAAATCAAGTCATATGTACAGTCACGGAAAAAATTATTAGACCATCAAAAGTAATCAAAAACAATGGTTATGCAATCGAGTACTAACTCCTGTGTGTATTATGTGACTTAAAACAGATAGAAAAGGAAACATGGAATGACTAAAAGCACTATTTTTGTCAGTACAGTGACATAGATATTGATGGAAGAACTGAAGTGATGTTGGTTATTATTATAAAAAAGAAAACAAAAAACATGGGAAATCCATAAATATCAACTCTGAAATTAAACTACGAGCTATTTTTGTTGGTATCATTATATTTGTCCAAACAATTGTACCTTTAGTTGTACCAGACATTAAAATAAACCACAAACTGAAGAAAACAAGGGTGGTCTAAAAAAAAAAAAAATTCCACAACTTTATATACACAGGAAATAATTTTCTTTGTAGTCCACAACGCGGCTCTATCTGTACCTCAGGTGTTCTGTTTGTCTTTTTATGAGTTTTACATTTGTGGCATCCAGCCTTAATTTGCATATGTGTAATCTACAAATTCTTAGAAAGGACTAGAATTAATATCCCCTCAGAAGCACAGAAGTCACAAAATAAACCCTGCCTTTAATGAGGATCATGACTTTGGCTTCAGTTTGTTTGTCCACTGTAAATTTGAATAAGCTGAAGCCAGGGTGGTGCAATTAGACATTTCACCTGTAGGTGTCATTAACACACTAGAAAGTTTTCTTAACGAACCCAAAACAGGGTTCCAGACCATCCTCAGGTGACATGAAAAACCTGTCATCAATTCAAGTCAGCCTTTGTGCAGACAGCATTCTTTTCCACTGTGTACATCTACTGGGTTCTAGTAGTTTCACTGTGTACTTTCAATATAGGTACAGTTGTGTTTTAAAACATGAGTTAAACTCAAAATCCTTATTATATATTTTTTATTTTGAGAATTGCTTCACATCTGTGCTGCATAGTCGACTGACTTCTGGCACCTGTAAACAGCTACTCCAGCCCAGGATGATTTGACAGCATTCCACAATCCCTCTGCATTTCTTGGTTTTGCTTCAGAAACATTTTTGATGTCACCCCACAAGTTTTCTATTGGATTAAGATCTGGGGACTGGGCTGGCCACTCCATAACCTTAATTTTGCTGGTCTGGAACCAAGATGCTGCTCACTAACTGGTGTGTTTGGGGTCATCTTGTTGAAAACACCCATTTCAAGGGCATTTCCTCTTCAGCATAAGGCAGCATGACCTCTTGAAGTATTTTGATGTATGCAAACAGATCCATGATCCCTGGTATGCAATAAATAGGCCATAGTAAGAGGAACATCCCCATAATATCATGCTGCTTGCACCACCATGCTTCACGGTCTTCATACTGTGGCTTGAATTCAGTGTTTGGGGCTCGCCTTAGACCCAAAAAGAACAATAATAATTTCTCCATTTCTCTTTAGGCCAGTCGATATGTTCTTTGGCAAACTGTATCCTCTTCAGCACGTCTTTTTTTAACAGTGGGACTTTGCAGGGGCTTCTTGCCGATAGATTAGCCTCACACAAGCGTCTTCTAATTGTCACAGAACTCAGAGGTAACTTCAGACCATCTCTGATCTCCCTGGAGCTCATCATCGAATGGTAGTCTTCCGTTTTCTTCCACGTGTCTCTGGTTCGGCTTTCCATTTTAAAGCTTTGGAGATCATTTTAGCTGAGCAGCCCACCATTTTCTTCACTTCTTTATGTTTTCTCCTCTCCAGTCAACATTTTAATTGAAGCACGCTGTTCTACTGAACAATGTCTGGCACGACCCATCTTTCACAGGTTTTCAGAAAGAATTGCATGTACAACATGTGCTGGCTTCATCCTAAAATAAGGGCCACCTGAATGACACCTGTTTGGTCACATAATGAATGACCTCACTGATTGAACTCCACACTGCTATTATTTTGAACACGCCCCTTTCAATTAATTATTCAATTGCACAGACTCAGGAGCATGCATATCATGAACGTTAGGTCTGTTGGTTTCTCTGACTCTACTACACCTACTGGTAAATTATTTGCCATGTAATAATATAATATATATCAAAAACAGTGATTGATGTGGTTCGTCATGTTGGGCTGCTATTATCTTGAACACAACTGTACATGGCAGCTGGAATCCCTTGAGTTTCTGTACCTGCTGCTAAAAATGTTCAGATGCTGTGTGCAAAAGCTGCTGAATGAAGAAATTAAGAAAGTATGTAACTTTAAATTCAGAATATTGGCAATGTAATGTAAAGCTATGGAGATAATCATGAGAGTACTGCAAGAGTAAATAAAGCAGTGAAAAATCAACAACTTACTTTAATATTTTTAAGAAAAAACAAAACAGAACTGTATTTACACAATGGCAACAACAAAAAATTCTCAATAGCAAGTGAGCTAATGCTGAAGGGCTGTTAAAAGCTGAAATATATTTACCACATCCAGGCTGAATAGTTGCAGTAAGACCAGGACCAAACTACAGATCTAAACTAGCACTGTGGTCAAGGTGAAAGGAAAATGAACCTCAGTGTACTGAATTTCAACTACTGAGCAGTTGGAAGTCAAGTCATCCTCAGCGTGAAGGTAAATTACAGTTTGATTTCACACATTCTCAAAGTAGTCAATTAATTGTCTTCAGTTGCACTAGTGCTCAACGCTTATAGGAAACTTGGCTACATTCACATCGAAGGGCAAAGGATCACATTTGGATCTTTTCACGATGTTTTGCACATCCTATGGGCTGGGCTGCAGTGGTGTCACATGGATGTGCAAACAGTGCTGTCAAATGATTACAATTTTTAATCAGATTAATCACAGGGTTTCTGTGGATTCATTTTGATTAATCACAATTCAATATCATTCATAATTTAATCTATATTAATCCTGTTCCATTTTCCATGAGCAAACAAACTCAAGAAAGAAGAGAATATATATGCACTTGTTCTCTAAACACCTTCAACAGTTGCAACAAAACAGCGTGAAACAACTGTTCCGTCTTAGTTTTGTTTGTTCCATCCAGAGGGCCGCTGTGCTGTTTAGCATCTTCCATCTTTATTGGTTGGTTCTGCTGCCTGTCACTACCAACATCAACTGCCCATTTGCGCATGCGCGACGGCCCAAATGTGTTAGAGATGTTCAGAGTCATTCTGTGTGGCAGAGGGGTTAACTGCATTATATTTTTAATAACATTAATCATGATGACAGATTAATCCATGTTGACGCTTTAATTTTGACCCTAATAAAGAAACAAAAAAAGAACAATAACTGACACATCTGAAAAAATGTTGAAAATTGTTTCCTCCCTTTTTTACAGGAGGGCTTTTATCTCATATTTTGTTTGTTGTCTTTATGCACTCATGGGACATCACCACAGCATACATATGAGCTCATCTGAGTTATTTTATAGTATGTGAATAACTTCCTCCAGTGTAGAGTTGTGACTCTCGGAGATAAAAGAGAGAGAAGTAAAAGTCAGCTGGATTCAGATCTGACTGTTCAGGCAGGGGGGACATTTCAAAGTTCCGATCAGTGTCTTGATTGAGGACTGTATGCGGATAGGTGAGAGTTGGAAATATTAGTCTTCATGGGGTTTGTGTTGCTCAGTGTCATTATAAAAAGCATATTTGGATTACTTTGGTGTGCAGTGTGAACGTAGCCTCAAAATGACTGAAGCTCAGGGTCGTTGTGTCAACCTAGAAACACTTGTCACTCAAACACCACCTTACATATTGACAAGACATAACATTCAAACATTTGTTGATTGTGCAATTTTTACTTCTCTCAAAAGTGCAATGATCTCCAAAAAGGTTCATTTGGCAGTCCACTAGTGTTTAAGAGTCACTCTCTTCATATAATGGTGCAGATACTATGAAGTGCTGCTTGTGTGTGCCGTCACAGTACGGTGGGTTATTTGTGTACTTGCAGCCACACAACCAAGCCGTGGAGTCTTTTTCAGGGACGAATCGCAGCGGAGTGAAGCTTTTGGCTTTCAACTTGTGGGCTCCATCGCAGAAAGGCTGAGAGAAACAAACAGACCATCTTGAGACAACATATACCAAAAAAAAGTCGCACATGCACTATTTCACCTTTGGTTTTGATTACAGCAGATCTCTTTTTTGCTACATAATGCATGTTGTGGCACATTGCTAAATGGACTGCACTTATCTAGCACTTTTCCACACCTTCCTGGAACCCAAAGCACTTTACAAAGCCTCACATTCACCCATTCACACACACCAATGGGCAGCTGCCACCATGCAGGGTGCTGCCAGACCCGTATGGGAGCAATAAAGGGTCCAGTGTCTTGCCCAAGGATACTTTGACATGCGTACAATCGGAACCAGGATTCGAACTGCTGACCCTTTGGTCACTGGACGACCAAGTTCTACCAACTGAGCCACAGCTGCCCAATATGGTTCAGAATATTATTTCCATTCATAGTTGCATTCATTTGTGATTATTGATGAAGAATTACACCGCTGCATCAAGTCTTCATCACATCCAAATTAGAGTCTGGACTTTATCGAGGCTGATCCGTGTGTGAAAAGTGTCTCATTCTCCCTGAACCACTCTGTCACAACCCTGATGATCCTGATTAATCCTGTTATTGTCCAATCTTTTTGGCATTAAATAAATGAGGACACTTATTGCATCAGTTAGAGGTAAAAATAACTTGTTCCAGCTGAAACATTATTAACCACTGCAGTACTTACCCATGGAAGGATCTGAACCACGTATTTCCTTAGTTAAATCAAGGCAGTTCCTTTTTTTTGCCAGGCTATTCATTTAACTCCAACTCCAGCAAGGAGCCTCTCATTTCTTTAACGTCAAAAAGATTGAACAATAACAGGACTGATCAGGATCATCAGGGTTGTGACAGAGTGGTTCAGGGAGAATGAGACACTTTTCAGACATGGATCAGCCTCGATAAAGTCCAGACTCTAATTTGGATGTGATGAAGACTTGATGCAGCGGTGTGATTCTTCATCATCAGTAATCAAAAATGAATGCAACTATGAATGGAAATAATATTATGAACCTTATTGGGATTGGGACATTTAGTATTATGCGACAAAAAGATGTCACAGTGCATGTCTCCTGGAATAAAAACCAAAGGTGGTGGAGTGAAATATTGGCATGTGTGACTTTTTTGACCAGGCAGTGTATTTAAGGGACTTTTTGAAAGACTGATAAACAACACATGTAGTTTTACCTGTTTCTTGCTGTGTCCACAGGTGCACCATGAGTGTCGCTTCCCACCAACTAGGTCCACTTTGAATGGCTTCTTAGAGGGGATGACAGGTTTTGGAGGAACAGTACAGAGCGGAACCTGCAGACAGTGGCTCGTGGGGAACTTGATTTGACAGTTGGGAGGTGGAAAAACAAAGAGTCGATGAACATTAGAGCTGCACAGTCAGTCTCAAATGCAACCATAATGTTGGTCAAACCCATTATATAATCATAAAATGCTCCAGTTTTAGGGTCAAATGTGACTCCAGTGTGATATTTTGGATTGAGTCACAGCTGACAACATGAGTACTGTGTAAAAGCTGTAAAGCGAACATTTTCAAAAATATTTACACTGATTTTTTTAAAAAACATTTGAGTATTTTATTCTATCTTAAGTTTGTATGTTGAAGCTGAGAAAAAAAATGACCCACATTTGCATTACCTTTGATGACTAGAATGTTTTCATCATGACGAAGAGAAGCCCTGGCTTACAAAGACAGTAGACATTTTATATAGGCTTAGTGGAAATTCAGATTTTTTCTGGATTTGGTCAGATTTATTATTCAATTTTCCTGTTTTATTACTGGACGCAGTTCGATGGAACTCCTGTCACTTTTAGGCTCATATTTTAACATCTGTAAGTCACTAGACTTTGGGAATTACACAGTCTGAAAGAGGACAAATGTGGCAACATTGTGAGAAATACATGTGGTAAATATTCTGAGTAACAGCAGCTTTAAAAGAAAAGTTTGGAATATTTGAGCCTCTCTCTATCCTAGAAAAGACATGGCCCTCTGGAAGTGTGACTTTGTGTGCAAAATCATGAAAAAAACAAACAAAAAAAAAACTTCAGTAAATACTGTACTAGATGCTGACATACTGGTTCTGTCCAAAACATTTTGACATCTTGTGACCTACTAAAGGTTTCAAAAAGTTCCCACAAAAAAGCAAGACAAAGAACATTACAGCTTCAACCTATAACTCTTGTCCCACAGCTGATTGTTTCACTCATGTTTTGTCATGACAGTGTAAACAGCACAAACCACATTGAATCTGATCTTTTCAATTCTGATCCAAGCCACTTCCATATGTTGTCATGACTGGGATACAGATCTGATCTTTTTCACCATAACTTCAATCTGAACACTCAGATCAGAATTCATGTGATTCAAGAGATCTCTCACAGAAGGAGTCACTTGCAAAGGTTGGTAAAATACAACATGTATGCTACAGTAAAATGAACCCAAAACATAACACAGGGAACTTTTACTGCACAATGAATACTTAAGTGACTTGAGACTTAGATATTTCAGCTTGAAAGTAAGGCTTTAAGTACACATCTTCAACTAGTAGTGGTATATTCCTACTGTGTATATTGGGTCAGGTCAAGGAAATACGCACATCTATGAGAAAACTCTAAGTTTCTCTTATCCTATTCTGTATGCACTCATTTGTTAGCTTATTATTGTGATGTATGGTAAATGGACTGCATTTATATAGCGCTTTTCCACCTTCATAGTGCTCAAAGTGCTTCACACACACACACACACACATACACACACACACACACACACACACACCAGTAGGCAGCTGCTGCCAGACCTACTGGGAGCAATTTGGGGTTCAGTGACTTCAGGATAATTCGACATATGGACAGTCAGAGCCAGGATTCGAACCACCGACCCTTCAGTTATTGGACAACCCACTCTACCAACAGAGCTCCAACTGCCAGAATATAAGAAATGCTTGTATTAAAAATATTTAACTTGTTTTCTAGTCACATTGGTCCTTACATCATAGGATCAAGAATTGAAACAGTTTTACTTTAAATCTGTGTCAATGAGTCCAAAAGTTTCTGATATATTTTCCTAAATTTTGACATCAGTGTAGTTTAATATGTTATTTAACACACAGGCAAATTTAAGTTAATTTCCTGTGGGAACCGCATGTTAAGCACTCTGGCTTAAACCTTGTCAAAATCAGAGACATTTTGATGAAACTGTGTTATTGAGCAGATTTTTAAATATTTTGGGTCAAGATTTTGATTTTATGTAAGCATCATCCTTACTGTTTTTACAAATACCTACTGAAATATAGAACACACATTAATATAGGGTATATGTACAAAGTTAGAGCCCATTGAACATGAAACATGTAACCGTGTCACTGCTTCATGTTGGCGACATGTAAGAAAAAAAATGTAAACAGACTATCAAGTCAAAGAAGAATAATAAAAAAGACCTATGCTGTAACTCAGAATTGAATTCCAAGTCCGGCAGTGTAGTGTCCAGAAGGCCATACCAATTAGCCAGATTCACAAATATTTCCACTGAACCGGACTGTGATGCATCTGTGGCCATACAGGCATAAATTAAAGCAATTCCACCTGTTTATTTTCTGCAATAACCAGTCACAGTGTATGAAGTACAAGAGGTGTATGTCAGTTACTTGAAAATTGTGTATTACAGCAGTGTGAGAACACTGTTACTACACTCCAGGAAACATCATCTGGACTCTATATTGCCACTGTAATAAAAGTAATAAACACCAGAAGATGGAAACCTTTGACCTGTTGGACCTGGACTATCATGAGGAAAGGTCTAATCAGGACACAAGTCCAAACTACTGTAGAAGCTCACACCACAGGCTGCTTCACAACTGGAATATAGAAATAATACGTAAGTATGTAGAGCGAAAGTCCTTTTATTATCCAACACTGCTTTACATTTCCTATTTCACTCTTAAATGTTCTACTACTTGTCTTCTGCCCTTTTCTGTATTTCTGACTGTTAGTGAATCCATCCTCAGCAGTGATGGTGTTCCCAGAGCAGCTCAACAATCTGACCACATTCAAAGAGAGAGAGCTTTTTAGCCTTTGCATCAGCAGTGACAGTGGGAACACCTGACACTGAATCCACATTTTACCTTTTAAAGGCTGTGGTCTTAAATATTTGATCGGCTGATGAACAGACTATTCCAGTATGGTTTATTTTTCGTTTCACTCCCATTTCGTCTTTTTGCATTTTGAAACTCTTAGAACCTTCTTTAGATCCAACAGTGCAAAATGTCAATTCATGCCTTTTTATAACTGGTCATACAGTGACTGTTTCTGCTGGTCCTTTTCGCCCATTCAAATAATCGTTTAATCACATCCAAAACAATAATCTTTAGATTAAACGATTACAAAAATAATCGATAGCTACAGCACCAGAAAATAGTGTTTGAGGTACAAGGTGCGAAGTTTGAGTAAATTAATTATACTCAGTATGAGTCACACATTACTTTACCATGGAGGCAACCGGAGCTGTTGTCCGTGTCCATCTGAGGGTTCCGGGGAGCATTCTGAGGGTTCCGGGGAGCATTCTGGGGTCTGCTCTGGTCCACAGCCCCGGTATGTCCGCTTAAGGTGACTTCAATCTCAGCTACCGGACACTCACGTGCACAGCTGACACGATCCTTAACAGTGTCCGAACCAGACGTGAATAAAAACTGAAGACAGAGGACACAAAAATAGACAAAGCAAGCTGCATAGAACTGGAATAAATGATCAAACTGGACATATAAATCTAACTGTGACTGCCTCAGCTCCGGAGGTGAACGGAGAGAGTAAACATAGGTCCTAACTGGTCACGTGTCTGAATCTAGGCCAATCAGGAGGCAGATGTCGGTCAGCTGACTGACTTCAGGGACGACTGGACACCTTGTGATTTATGACACAACACAAACTGTTTTAAGGCATTTAATTGATTATACAGTGTGGATATAAAAGTATACTTTTACAATCATGGAAATATCAATCTAACAAGTTTCATAGATACAACAATGTTGATTTTTGCTTATTACTGCATCCTATAACAAAGGCAAACTGCAATCATCAAGTGGTTGATATTTTTTTAGTCCTAAACAGAATATTCTTTTTTATATCTGCCACAAAAAGGTTCCCTTCCTGAAGTACAAATCGTGTTTTTGATAATGATTCAGCCAAAACAAATCAAAGCAAATGGTATTCATTGAAAGCATATGCTCGGGAGTGACTCTAAAGATACATTCAGACTGCAGGCAAATGGGGCCAAAATACAATTTTTTTTTTGCCCATGTGACCGGTCTCCGATCTGTTACAGACAGTTTGAACAGTTCAAATCTGATTTTTTCAAATCCGACCCAGGCCACTTACATGTGTGGTCCTAAATCCGATTGGCTACGTATCCAATATTTTGCAATGCGACTTCAGTTTCAACGGCCAGGTGTCATTTTTTTTATTTTAGGTGACCTTTACATCAATGAAATGTGCCAAACGTCACAATTCTGCCTTCCGTAAACACAGTGTTTGTCTGCATGGTCACATATTACATCGGGACCTCTTTTGCGCATGCGGGTCATTTCAGGGATGCATTAAGTTCATACTCAAAACTGATAGAAGTCGTATTTAATGTGTAATATTAACGAGCACACACACAGAAAATGGGATTCCACCAAAAAAGAATCTGCATTTTGCATTAAGACCTGCTGTCTGAACGTAGCCAAAGTGTCTCTAAGCATTGACGCTGCCTAGAAAAGGGCAGGACTTTAAAACTGAAGCTAGTAATCTTCACTTCAATAGGCTACTGTGATGTGCTGCTGATTATCACAGCTATTGTACTTGTGTTTGGACGGATTGTTGATATATTCCTGACCTCCACAGCCTCTGACAGTCTCATTTAAAGATGCCTTTTATGGATTTGACTAAATCCTGGTAGATGACCCTGAAGTGTGAGCCATCACAGTATGGTGCATTTTTTGTTTGCTTACAAGCACAGAGCATAACAGTCTGATCTTTCTCAGGAGTGAAGCGGACTGGTGAGATGTCCGGTGCTTTTGTTCTGTGAGCTCCATCGCAGAAAGGCTGAAGGTGACAGTGAAGGGACACAGTGATAAAAGACACTCTGTTAGGTTTGCCTTCAAGATGTGCAATTCACAGCTCTGTTACCAACATAATACATCAAATCTGGTCCCCATCATCCGAGGGCACACCATAGAGCAGGGGTGGGTAATTCATTTTCCTATGGGGCCACATGAGAAACTTTAACAGTTATTAAGGGCTGGATCAATTCACTTGCAGCTCTGCTCAATTTGTATCTATAAAAACAGTAAATGAAACAACACAATGATAAAGTGAAAATGTGGAGCACAGAATGCAACTATTTAATGAATATTCACAAAAACATTTTCAAAAATGTGCAAAACCAGCTCTATGTTCACTTTACATGAAAAACCATAAATGCAGCTTTGTTTGCATATCTCAGTTCCTTTTCTGACTTCAGTGAAAAAATACTTTGAAGTCCATGTCTTGTTAAAATCTCTGCATTCTTAATCAATCTTTCTTTTTTTGGTGTTAGCTGACATCTTCATGGGCTCAAACTGACCAACAAACCAATCAGTGCATAAGCCTTATGCTGAGTACAGAAAGTACGTGTGAAAAAATGTTAATTTAGCAGATTCTACAAAATAAAAGCTGCATGATACATATTTGCATTGATTTTTAATTAGCCAGTGACCTCGTGCGGGCCGGTCAGGGTCCGCTATTGGGTCACATGTGGTCCCAGGGCCTTACTTTGCCCAGGTCTGCCATAGAGGGTCAGTGACTTCAGGTTCCTGGGTACATACATTTCTCAGGACCTCACATGGGACACTAACACCAATGCCCTTGTGAAAAAGGCAAAGCAGCGCCTGCACTTTTTAAGTTTACTGAGAAGGGACAACCTGTCCCAGGATCTTACCCACAACATCTTAGTGTGGTACAGGAACAGCTCTCAGGCTGACAAGAAGGCTCTGGAAAGAGTCAGGAAGTCAGCCCTAAAGCTGTCCTCTCTGTCAGACATCTATAACACCAGTTGTCTGCACAGGGCCAGAGGCATCACCTCTGACGGTTCACATCGCGGGCACAGCCTGTTCTCACTGTTGCCTTCAGGGAAGAGGTACAGATCCATCCAGGCCCGCACCTCCAGATTTAGCAGCATGTTTTAAGCAAGTGCAATACGGGTACTGAACACAGTGCAGTCACAATACCTCAAATAAGGATACATATTTAACATATACCCTCAGTGTCCATCCAAGGTCAAAGTGCAATATATATTTATCTTTAGTGTTTCTTGATTGGTTGACATGCTTGTTTTTTATTCTGTATATAAATTCATACTTTTTCTTTTTAAACTGTTTTGCACCACACACCGCAAGAGAGTTTCCTCTCTTAATTTTTTTGTACATATTTATAATGACAATGGCATTCTATTCTATTCTATTCTATTCTATTCTATTCTATTCTATTCTATTCTATTCTATTCTATTCTATTCTATTCAAATAGGAGCAGCTAGGTATTGTATGATGGGAACTCCATATATCTTATTATTATATAATATACAGTATACATTTCACACAAAAAACAGATGAGAACACTTTTAGAAGGTTTAAATAAAACAAATGAGCCCAGTTTAAGGTACTGGAGTCAGCATACAGGGGGAATTTCAATCTACAGTATAATTTAGTCAAGTTTTGAATAAGTAATTCATCCTGATTAGATCATCATTGTTCTTGTATTAGTTCACTGATTAAAATCAGCTAAAAGCAACAGTAAAAATAAATGCAGGACTAGCTGCAAACCATCTCTCAAATGGCCAGTGTCAGACTGGGTGGAATGTAAACACTGGTAAATGAACCCTAAATGACCAACATCCTGCTTTTAGACCATATGGGCCCCCTGAAACCTGAACCCCAACACATTGTACATGCAGACCTGTTTCTTGCTGTAGCCACATGCACACCAGGCGAAGCGTTTCCCAGCAGACACTTTGACTCTATAGGGTATCCGGGCAGCAGGCACAGGCTGTGTGGACTGCAGGCAGTGCTGCACCTGTAGGACAGAGCACTACAACATCATCATCATCATCATGTGAAACGCAACAGCAGAAATGTTCATGGACATTGAATTGATTGAATAGAAGAAAATAGATGGATTAATCGATTACAAAAATCATTGATAGCTGGAGTTCTACCTTGGAGACCATGTTGGAGACACCCACTGGTGGTTCTAGGGGCGAGGCCACAGGGGCCCGTGCCCCTGCAGAAATCTGATTGGCCTCTGAAGTGCCTGATGTTGCCGGTTTAAATGCATTTTCTATGTAATTTTTCAGATGTGAGGGTAAGTTCTGACTAACAAAAAGTCAAGAAGTACTGTGTATGTTTATGCATGAAAACAAAAGAATCATTAACAGTTGAACTGACTTGTTGTTTTTATTAATAACTGAACTGTTTGTAATATTATAGTAACAATGTACTTATTATACTTGATTTATTAACAATTGAACTCTTTTTTATTTTATTATTACAGCTACTGTTTGAAAAGATAAAAATATGCACTGTATCATACATGTGATACGTTTCGATGTCGACTGTGTACTTGGCCCCTAAAGTTTAAATGTGGCCCCCTAATGGCCCCTGTCCCAGAAAAACCCTAGAACCGCCACTGGAGACGCCACCTCCTTGGTTCCTTTATGTTTACACTGGAAAAGTGGAAGCGTTCGTAAAGAATTGTGGGCGGGGCAAAGCGGTACGTTCTCCCCTCCTGCTAAAGGGTGAGCGTGCACAGCTTCCGCTTTGGACCTGAATGCAGATCCGTGCTAAAGGTAACTGAAGAAGGGTGAGTGGAAACAGACTCCAGTGGCCGTTCAAGGAACTTCCAGATACCAAATACCAAATGCTTGAGCCACGATCAACAACCTGGTAAATATTATCCGTGGTCAGAGCAGAAACTCTTTATGTCTAAGACACTGGAGACACTCACCATGGTGAAGGAAGCAGCCAGAGCAGATGGAGGCCGCGTGAAGGTCTGCGCGCGTCCAGCCCGCAAAGCGGAAGCAAAACCAGCCAAGTTCATTGTGTCTGCACCTTTAGCGGGTGGTGAACTGATTCAACACCGCAGACAACCAAGGAATACCGGTCATACAACGTCAGCAGCACTGGACGTGCCGAACCCCTCCCCTCCCCTCCCCTCCCCTCCGCACCCCTTCCACGGCCCCGGATGCGTCAGGCCACGGGATTGGATGGAGAATGTAAACAGTTGAGCTCTAAGCTCCGCCCACAAGCCTAAGACCTTCCTCTGACCTAGAGGCGGTCATGTTAGGACAGACGAAAAGAAAGTGTGTGTGAAAGTCTGTCTTTTACCTTAGAAACAATGTATTTCAAACAAGTGTAAAGAATAGCATGTAATATAGAATGTATACCCTACCAACTACCCGTATGTAAGATCTTCTTTCTATGAAGCAGCCAGACCCTCTGCTCATCTAAGGATGTTTCCAACTCATTAACTAAGAAACATTTGTCTGTTCTGAAAATCAGTAGAAGTTGCTTGAAGACATCACCTAATTTACCTAATCGGAAATGTGCTTATCAATCAATCAATCAATCAATCAATCAATCAATCAATCAATCAATCAATCAATCAATCAATCACTTTTTTTTTTTTACAATGTGCCAAATCCTAACAAGAGTTATCTCATGACACTTTACATATAGAGCTGGTCTAAACCAGGCTCTGAAGCCAATTTACAGAAACCAACAGAATCCTCTGGGAGCAAACACTTGTTATGGAGACAGTGGAAAGAAAGGTTTCCTTTGAACAGGCAGAAACCTGGAGCAGACCCTGACTCCTGGAGGATGGATGTCTGCCCGGACCAGTTAAAGAGGGGAAAAAGAGAGGGAGAGAGT
>JAPTYQ010000001.1:29649164-29662888 GCA_029814465.1 Ostorhinchus cyanosoma
GGGCTGAGTGTTTGGGTTCCCTCCTGAGGATGTGATCAGTGAGTTTTAAGTTCCAGCAGAATGCCCAAACTTTAATCGTTTGTCTGTGTGTGAAAAATGCCAAATGCAGAGGGCAACATTATAATAAATAGTGCTAAATAACTTGGGAGAGACAAAGAAAAAAGTTGTAAGAAAAATATTTGTGGATCTTTAAGGGTTAACATACAACAAGGACATACAGGAAATATGTGCACACTATTGAAAACACACATTAAAAATCTGAAATAAATGTCTTTTACAGGTGACAGCCATTATTTATTGTGACCTCTGATCTGAGTAGCCTCAAACACAAGAAATGTTTGAAAGGTGCTGAATGAAAGCTGGTCTAAAACAGCAGAAAATTAGAGCACTAAATCTCATATTGTCTATAAAAAACAGTTTGAGATATGCAAAGGGAGGTCACACTAAATGTCTGACACTTTGGTCTGTTGAAACCTTTTGCATGACAGTTTAGTTTTTAGTACTATTCACATACTTCCTGTGTTTTCTGGTTGTATAGTCATTATAACCTGACCAGAACAATAAACCTGATCATAATGGCCTAAGACTGTAAAACAGTATTGCATTTTAAAAAAAAATTAAATCTCCCACCATGGTTACCCCAGGGCAGTCATACATTTGGTTTGGGAATTATTGCCTTAAAGCAATTAGGTCAGTGAATGACAATAGAAATTGCTTACCTGAGGGCAAATTAAGCCTTGCTGGTGTAATATGTTAGACTGACCTATATTTTACTGAGATAAAATCAGAAAGTTTCTGCACGTACAAAGTTATTTCCTGTCAGGACATGTGCGTCATATATGATGCACACTCACGCATTTTTAATCATGGTTACTCTCAGTCAAAGTTTTATTTAGTCAATACAAGGTGCAGTCTGTCAGTGCTCTCAACAGATTACACAACTCTTGTGTTTGAGGTCAGGTGTTGGGCTATGTTCCTGTGCTTACCCGTGTGGCTACGCTTGTGCACCAGCAGTACGTTAATGCTGACGCAGGACAGGCCGCAGATGTCACAGCTGAGTTTGCTCGTCGGGTGGATGCGGGGGGTGGTATGGGCTCCGGGCATTACCGCTCCCTCTGCTGTGGCCGTTGCTGTGTGGGTGTCCGGCAGGTTCACGTTGTTGTAACGTGAATAATCGATGAGCGACAGGTCCTGTGGTTCGTTCAGGGCGTCTCCCTCTTCGTCTCCCTCCCCATCCCTGTCCTCATCTTCGTCCTCCTCTGTCCTCTCCTCATCCAGTCCTTCTTCCATCCCATCCTCACTGCCTCTTTCTCCTTCCTCTTTTGGAAAAATGTCATTTTCTTTTTCAGCCTTGATATACTGCCGGTTATCTTCCATTTCTTCTGCCTCGGTCTTTATTACGCCTAAAGAGGGACGAAGCCAGAAGAATTGATTTGGCGTGACATCTGACGTATTTGGATATCAAGTTAAACTAAAAAAAACCCCCAAAAAAACAGATTTAACATGTAGGAGTGAGCCATACAGTAGTTACTTCCAAATAAGGCACAAATTAAGCTTGATCAGACTCCACTGCTGCCAGAATGTAAAATGCTGTCACTTCTGCATTTGTATTTGTAGCTGGTAGTTTGATATGAACACTAGCACATCTCCAAAGTGAGGGGAGCTTAATATGGGCTGAGGCGTAGTGTCACAAAGACATTCAAAAGATGTGTGCGAGAGATAAAGGCAAGGCATTTCCTCCGAATACACAGAAAGTAGAACCAGGGTACGAGAGAGAAGCAGCAGGCGCCTCACATTAACAACACTAATGCCTTATCTGCTTTGAAAAAAGATCTCACTTTGATTATTTATTGCCCGTGTCAGAGACGCGGGAAAAACATGACATTTATCTAATATTTGTCATGCTCATTTTCTTTCTAACACAATACATTATGATGCTACCATTAAAATATATGGCAACCATCCTTCAAAGTGTCTTGGATATGTTTTTTTCAATACAACACCAAGTCCAAAATCTACTGCCTGAGCTGCAAGCCAGTGAAAATGTGAACCCCCCCCACACACACACACACACACACACTTTTCCACCAACTTCCAGCACATTACTTTCAGTTCACTCCAATACAATACTATAGTTTTCATTAGTTTTCCTTTTTTAACTTCAATAACATAAACTGACCTGTACCGTCTAGACCCCCTTCCTTCTGCATGTCAAACTTCCATGCTGTATAGAATTCAAGCAGAAATGATGTACGGTACCCACTAAAACTGATGATGTGCATAATCTCAAGGCTTGGTTTGCAGGACCTCTTACCTAGCCTTTGCTAAGTGTCAACCAACCCCCTGCATGCTCAGTTCCATCCAGAAACCACACTGTGGTCTTAGCGGTAACAGAAGAGCAGCGCCTTGTATTGTGGAAAGCGCTGAGAGGTGCTATGGAAACTTTGCACACACAGGACTGAGAGGCCCGATATAGAGTCCGTAGTCTCAGAGCAGTGAACCACAGGCTGTGCATCATAAATACACAGCAAAGCTCTAGGAAGTGCACCCACTGGGGCAGATGGGTGGCAGTCAGAAATAAGTAGGAAACCTGTCTATTATCTGTTATTTTTCTTAAGTGACTAATAATAAAGCCACAAGGGTTAGTGAACACATTTCTGTATCGAAAACAATAAAACTTATATCAAATTGGATGTTGTCATCAGAAATAAACCAAAAGTGATTTTAGCAACTCATGTGATTTAATATCACTCAAACAATGTGTCAAAGCAGATAATTATGATTATTTGCAAGACAGTTTAGTCTGATCATGATAAGCACCAATGCAGAATGACAATAAAGGCATCTTTACCCACAGCCATAGATAACTGTGCTGTGACCTTTACCATATGTATAATTTTCATGGTAGCTAAATTAAATATAGTAGTGCTTACTTTTATTTAGCATTCTGTATTTCTGCAATAAGTACTATATGTCTCATTAGGGGATATTTATCTTCTTGGGGTCAAAAAGGAACTCCAGATGCAACCTTTGCAAAAATAAATTGGTGATTTCTGAACTAAGAAAAATGTTGCCCTCTGTGAAATGTTTTAAGCTTACGATGTCTTTTCATGGAACCCTGAACTTGGTTAGGGTTATAAAAGTCAGATTACTTACATTAGATTTCATTTGACAGGAGCATCTTCTAGCTTCTGTGTTTTCCATGTGGCTTAAACACAACCTCAACTGCTTCAGTTTAAACACAGATCAGTTGTAATGTAACCCTAACCCTAACTTTGGGTTTGATGAAAGGACAGGCTGTTAAAAGGTTCACACCCATACTTACATATCTCAGTTTTGACAAAAAATTGACCTTTGCCCTAAAATGGGTCACTGGTGGCCTGGTGGATGTTGACAAAATGAGTAAGTGCACAAATGCTCAGTCACCTAATTAAAAGTGAGTGCGTTTATGTTGGTCATCTTGGTATTTTCCTGAATCTATGTCTTTCACACTTTTTCCATCTATTCGTCAACATAAATGGAATAAGTGGGATGACTAAAATGCAAATCATAATGGAAAGATGTCAGGAACAGTGGAACCTGTGTTTGTATTTGTATGTGTGTGAGGGCATGTGTTAGTTTATCCATCACACCTTCAGCACACTCAATTCTGCTCTCATTGATGGTGTGATCCCTCCTCTCTCCTTTCTCCTCCTTTGGCTTCACATCTGCAGTTTCACTGCAAATATCTGAAATTTGACACAATGTACAGGAGTTAATCAGTGTTACTTTGTGTTTAATAAAGAAAACCTGAAACCAGTCAACTATCTTTTCCTGTACACATTATAACTACACGAACACTTCCAGCTTTCACTACCCTACTGCTCTAAGTTTGTGCTGTGCAGGACCGTGGCAGTTGGGAGGGAAATGTGCAGCTCAGATCATGTTCAGTTTTACACCACAGACACAATCAAATACTCACCAATCCCTTTTCCCTCTTGGGAGTTAAACTCAGGATGTTTGTCTGTGTTCATGATGAAGAAATGTTCTGTTCTGTGGAGAAAAAAAAGGCAGTATTGAATAAATAGAAGGTGTTAGTTTGGAGACCCCCCCCAAAAAAAGAAAGAAAATAAAATCAAAAAAATCAAAATAAAACCAAACAGAAAAAAACATACTCAGACTATTCCTCTTACGCTACTCTGTCACTGTCAGCTCTGGCACAAAGTATTTACAGAGCACCAAAAAGACCACTGAACCTTCTAACCAGGTGGATCTGTTGCACACTTTCATGATGATGGTTTGACACTATGACACTAATACATCTTTGTGAATGTCCTTTACTCTATTAAAAGACTTCACTGCTATTTCTACAAAGCAAGTGAAGAAATAGAGGTAACACTTGCATGTCACTGTTCCTGTTGGTTGGACGGCATAAAAAGAAGTTTATTTTGAAAAAAGAAAAAAAAAAGTGGGTAAAAGTCCACGGTTGACTGCTCGACCCTGTAACTACATTTAGCCTTATTGAGAACGAAATTATGTTCACTACACATGCATTTCCTGCCCGATCTTTTACACAGGACCATGTGTACAAGTGCCTTCTGCACTGACACTCCAAAACTGGTGGCCAGAGATAGATAAAAACAAACAAACAAACAAACAAGCAAACAAACAAACAAACAACCCCAAACCAATCCAGTGTCAAATTCAATGTGCCCTTAAAGTTATTTAAATTTTGTGAAAGATGAATATATAAAGTAGAACTGTGATGAAAAAAACATGGTCAGCTTTTTGAAAACACTTGGAGAGCTGTAACTACTTTTACTTTACACTTTCACTCATGAAAATTAGATTCATCACAAACATTCTCACATGGTAATAAGAGGCACTTGTCTACGTTTGATAAATTCCAAAGTACGTTGAATTATCTTCCACCTTTTGTCTAAAAGAAATTGAACCCATCATCAAACGTTCTTACCTGATTTTCTGCTCAGCACCAGTGGAGAACCAGCCTCACAGTAGGAGATTCCACACTCCTCCACAGGACTATCTCTGAATATGGAATATAGGCAACGTCACTATTCTGCATTTTGGAGAAATCCCTTAAAGGAACAGGAACTCTTTTTCTGTGCAGTGAAGCGACAAAGACTAGTGAATGTTCACAGCAAAAAGATGCACCTGTTAAGTTTTGTATACTTTTGTCATTCAAACTCCTAAATTTCTTTACTAAACCTTAACACCTTAAATCTACAACACAAAACATTCGTAATGAAAAAAGAAGAAGTGGGCGTTTGAAAGCAGATGAAGCTGCTCATGTGGTCTTTGACAGCCTAAGGTCTCTATTAA
The DNA here is from genome assembly GCA_029814465.1 of Ostorhinchus cyanosoma. Taxonomy (NCBI): domain Eukaryota; kingdom Metazoa; phylum Chordata; class Actinopteri; order Kurtiformes; family Apogonidae; genus Ostorhinchus; species Ostorhinchus cyanosoma. The sequence continues at coordinate 29,654,487 of JAPTYQ010000001.1, forward strand.
AGGAGCTATTACTCCATCTTGTGGCCAGGCATGAAGCTACTCTTCATTAAAAGTGGTCTCTCCTCAAAAAGTCTGTGGAAAACACATCAAGGAAAAAAAAACAACTAAAGAAATAACAAAAATAGTGAAAGAAAGCTTTTTCATTTGCACAGCTCACTCACAAGCAGCGCATATTAAGAAACCTTACATACATTTCTACCCACTGTTAACCTTTGCGTGACCCCCACATCTCCTCCACCCCCTCCTAAATGGACTGAAACACCTCATAAAAGGCAGGTAATAAAGCTGCAAAGGGTGAGCTTCAGGAGCCTGAACTACCCACAGCCTCAGTACAAGTGAGTTACAGCCCGTTGTCTCATTAAAGCTATTGACTCAAACCTGAAAAACTGACCGCATGTCAAAGGGGTAAGGATTGATTACACTTTATTTAGATCATTCATTTACAAAGAGTTTACAGCACATTTGTTACACTTGAGCAGCTTTTTAGTTAAGATTCAATGTATCAACCATTTCACTTTGTCTGGAAATGACTTCACACACACACTCTATGGATAATAACCGTCACTCATCCTGTTCTTACTGGTATGAGGCTAATATGCATGTATCAGACTTCATTTGGTAGAGAACATCTCCGTTTTAATTTGTGTTGGACCGTGTGGCAGAAAAACAACCTGAACTATATCAGTTCAAACATGGTTGAAATGCAAATGTGAAAATATGATGTTTTACAAACTAATGGCATTTGTGGAACTTGGATCCAATAGTGGCTGCTAATGAGTGTTAGGTTACTCTGTTTGGAATTAGTGGCTTTGAAGACCAATAATAGGTTGAAAAATAAACCTGTTTTTAAAAAAAACCGAACCCCCCAGCAAAAAAACAGCTGTTGTCTTCAGAGTTACCAATAAACTGCTTTGAGCTTCATGCTCACTTCAACGAAGGCTGTGTGATATGCTTAACCATGACGTTTTTACAAAAGTTGTTTACTTTACAGCACTTACAAAGGTGTCAATGTGAGTTATTTCCTTAAAAACTAGGGTTAACTACAACTGTTTTCTCTCAGTTAGTATGAGTATCATCGAATTCAACATACAGTCAACATATCGACAAAATAACAAATGTGAAAAAGTTTGGGAACTACTGTATGACAATAAAAAAATAATGAAAAAGGATATATTTTGAATTTTAATGGAGCAAGAAAGGCCTTCAGAGGCAGCACTAACATAAGTTTTGCAAGTTTTCTGAAGCAAGAGCTTGATTCATCACATTAATTTGATATATTGCTCAGCCATCAGTTCCACATTCATCCAGTTTGTAACGAAGTCAAGGACAGTTCGACTTTGCCGTGTAGTATTTGTTCAGGAAGGGTGTGTGGTGGGATGCTGTTGGCTCATTTACTAGCTATGGCTCTTTTTCTACTTATCATTGATATATGAGCTGTTAAAAATCCACTACCTTCCAAAACCCTTCCTCAGTTCCCAACTAAAATTCTTCAATGTTATTCACTGGTCTTAATTTCATGTGTTCTATTACATGTATCATTAGGGAAATATAATACAGAGAGAGCTAGGGTATAAATTAACCCATAAAGACCCAGTGCTACTTTTGTGGCAGTTCTATATATAAAATTTCTTAAGTGATTTATCACTATTTATTACCATATTATCCTCAGTATTTTGCATTCTTCTGTGAAAATCAGGTATTTAACTTATTGGTCATGTAGATGTTCATAAAAGCTTGGGTTACGGTTGAGGGTTATTTTAAAAACAGAGAAAACTTACCAAAAAATGGCCTTTTTAGCAAAGATATCAATAATTGAATGTAAAAACAAGCGTCTCCATCCACTGTTAATCATCAAATGACATGGGTTTTACTGATTGGATCATTGTTGTAGAAGATGACAGTATGCATGTTCATTACAGCGCCTCTGAATGTCCAAATGGGTCTTATCTGACGACCATGAAAAATGCTGAACTACATTTTATCCTTATTATTTACATGTTTTGATAGGACAAGTGGTTCAGAAGTTATTAAACATTTTAGATCAGTATGATTTTGGTCACCGGTGGATGATCGGGTCTTTGAGGGTTAAATAAACATGATCAATCCAATCCATGCTTTTTTTTTTTTTAACAAATGTCCATATTTACCTATTAAATACTGAATGTAAACTATACTCCAACTCACCAACCATTTCCTGTCAGCTGGATTTAAATGATTAATTCAGAAATGTATTTACTCTTGCAGTGCAGTGCTGTAAGCAGGCGGGGCCCTGATTTAATTTCTCACTTACATGCCTCTAGTGCAGGAATGGCAAATCTGGGTGCATGTAACTAACAACACACAAAGAAGCGCCTACCTGTGTGAGTGCACGGCCCTGTAAGGGTTGGCTGCTGACCATGGCCTGCCTATGGCAACCAGCCACCAGCCCCTCAAAAAAGCAGAAAGAAAGCACATTCACAAAGGCATTACAACACATGCTGGGTTTCCATGGCAAAATGGAGGCAAAGGAACACAAGAAAGAAAAAAAAAAAACAGGCGTTGACCAATAAAAGCTATGATTCTGGATCTTAAAGGCTGAGTTATCTTTGCACGAGTAAACAAGAACAAATTAACACACACATTTACAGAGACTTTCATGATCAGAAGCATACATATATTAAAAAAAGTCCCAGTCCTTTTAGAATTGTAAAACTTATTCTGCTGTCCCAAGCCAGGGTAGGGCATCAAGGGGGTGTTAGACTGTATTTGCCTTTTTGGTGGCACTCTCCAGTAAGTTGCAAAATAAAGAAAAAGAGAAACAGCAATTTGCAGGACAACACAACGAGAGGGTGGTGCGATGGATTAAGGTGGAAAGAGGGGTTTTAATGGAAGTGACCCGGTTCAGACTGACCACTGGACACAGGCAATCACACAGTGAGACCCCATGGAGGTCAGACTATGAGGTGGGCTTGTTGTTTGACCCCATAGGAACATTATCATTTGGGGTTGATTAAAGCAGAGAGTTGGTGTTTTCTGTTATTTCCCTTATGGATCCAAATGTTTTATTAAATAATCAACAAATACTAATCAATATATCTGAGTTTGTCACATGATACAAGAGTGCAACTTAAGGAGAAAAGGTAGAAAATAAAGGTGAGTGTATTTTGCGTGTGAACAAGAAAGAGGGCTTTTTAGCGGGGTGTTTTTTTTTTTTCGCCTCTGTTGGTGCACTCAGGACTGCGAGAGGACAAGTGAGTGAGAGTGCTTATGAGCCTGTGTGTGTATGAGAGAGCAAGACAGAGGGAGGCAGAGGGAGAGAGAGCTTTAGCCTGGCTTTTCTCTGCTGTGCTTTTCAGCTCCTCTCTCTCTGTAGAAAGAGGCGTGTCCATGGACCAGTATAAAGTCCAAGGAGAGTCACTCATGTTGAGCCATTCTCAGGAGCGAGTCCTTTGGACTGCACACCAGCAAGAGGAGGAAACTGCAGTGGTGACTTAAAAACACTGCCTTTTCAACACTTTGCATTTGGACACTTGGTCCTGTTTTTTTTGGTGCTTCAGCAGAGACGGGCAAGCCTCTGGCTGAAGTGAACTCGAAGAAAAAGCAAGACTCACCTGAACACTCTGGTGGATATCCTTCCTGCAACTGTTCCTTCCAACATAAAAAAAACTAGTTCTTGTCACCACTACATTTGCCAGCAAAGCAGATCAAGAGCAGGCTCCAATTTCTGCACTGTGAAATTGAATCAGAGGAACGGAGAGGCAGTACAGCAGAGGCATTGTGTCCCTGCAATTGAAACACTAACCAGCTGAAAATATCAAAGACCATCCTGGACAAAGCATTCCTCTCAAACCTTCCTTGTTTATCTAAAATTTGCTGCTGAAGTAGAAAGTGATCCAAAAGCAAGAGAGCAGAGGGGCAGAGGACTACGTGCAGGTGCTGGGGCTGTCATGGTGCGTGGAAGGGGTGTGGCAGCGGCTCCGTCCTGCCGGGGCCTGTGGGCACTCGGTGCCCTGTCGCTGGTGGTGTTGTGTCTGTCTGACCAGGCTATCCGATGCCCGGTGTGTTCTGAGGAGAGGCTGGCCAGCTGCCGCCTGCCGGAGGGCTGCGAGGAGACAGTACGAGAGCCTGGCTGTGGCTGCTGCCCCACCTGTGCCCTGCCTAAAGGGGCGCACTGTGGCGTCTACTCACCCCGATGTGGCACGGGCCTTCACTGCTACCCACCTCGTGGTGTGGAGAGGCCACTACATTCACTGATGCACGGACAGGGCGTGTGCACTGACGAGAGGGAAGTGGAAGAGAATTCAGGTGAGAACCAAAGGTCCAGAGTGCTCACTCATAAATTGTATTTTCACACACTGCAAAAGAGTTCCTAAATTGTGATGGAGAAGAATGCATGCATTCACACCATTCAGGTGAAAGTGTTATGTAACCTAAAACTAATTGATGACTGTTTGCAGTTGACTGCAATGTAAGTTTACTTATTTTTTTCAAGTCATAATATCATTTCAACATAAAGCAATATTATCACAAATTGCAAATTTTTTCTCATATTAAGCAGCCCTAGTTGGCAAACATAAGAGAATTAGTTCCTTTTTAGTATCTTGTTCCCCTTCCAGCATGCTCAGCATGCTCTCATTCTATTAACATGTCAACTGTGAACCATGGTCAAAGCAGATCTGTCCAAACTGGGACTGACACTTCTGGACATAGTTGAGCTGACCAGAATATTTTCTCCACTCCCTGGGCCTTCCTTACCTGAGCTGGGCAGGGTCAGAGCGGGAGGTGGGGGGTGTGACAATGTGTTGCTTGTTTACCCTAATCTCAGCTAAGCCCCAAACCAGAGCGTGCACACACACCCGCTCCTCACGCATGGCCTGATGGGAGAGTGCACACAGTCCCTCTGCTGTCTTGTGGCCACTTGCAGTGAAAAGAGGCCCTGGTGTAAGACACCGAGCAGGTTGCAGAGAGTGGACAGCTGTGCATGTACTGTAAATGTCCACAGGTATGTTTTAGTTACAGGGTTGTGCATTTGGTGAATACTCCCGATACTTCAAATTGAACCTTTGAATTGCCTTATGCCAGGCTTAAACTGAGATCTTTTGTAGGTAGGTAGTCAAGGACTGTAGAAGAGCAGCGAAATGCATTGTGATGGTGCTGGGAATGTGAGTCTGACTACGTGTGTATGAAAGTGAGTGTGTGTATGTGTGTGTGTTTGTAATGGGAGGAGGTAATAAAAGCTGCTGTATGAAATGACTGTAATGGAGTGTGGCCAGTGTGGGGCTATTAGAGCTCTCTGCGATCAGTAATTCACTTGGTGCTCTCTCGTGGACGCTCTCATTCCACCTTCTCCCACTGTTGCTGCAGATGTCTCACTCTTCTTCTACTGTCAGTGTCTCCATCACACTCTTCTGGGCTGACCTCTTATTCGCCTCTTTGTTGTTGCATTCCTCTTACAAAGACAAAAGTCTGTTTCTACTTTTACACAGTGGGATGTCTAATACTGGATGTCTTATCTGCATATCCAGTTCCAGTTCACTGCTCAGACCCTTTCTACTGAAGAACCCGCCTCTACTGTTTGTCTTTCCCTGCTCTCCACAAAGGGAGTGGTGCTGATTTCCATTATACCATATGAGACAATTGTTATGAAGTGTTATAGACAAGGTGGTTCTTACATTCATTCCAGATTATCTACTAACTGGCCTGCCTTTACTTCCATTGAGCCTGGGCTCCCAGACAGTTGGTAAATGCAGTAGGCTATCAGTTAGTGCCAGAACACCAAAGGTTTGGATCAACTTCACCAATATAAAACTCCCAGGACACTCATCTCCATTGCAGCATCTGTTTCCCCTGGCCCAGGGCGCATACCACCCCCCCACCCTCCCACCAGCACTAACAAGCCTTCGAGCGCATCGCCCACCACGTCCAGCTCCTTCATGAGGATGAGCTCATCGGCACTCTTGCTGCCAGAGCTGAAATGAGAGCCTTCTGCTCTCTGTGCAGGGCCAGCATAGGTTAGGCCGGCACATAGCGTGACTAAATGGAATCAGAAAGAAGACGAAAGCGGTTTAGAGCATGATAAAAATGGAGGGCAGTCTCAGCTTGGCCGACTCTGTTGATCCACACTATTTTATCTTGTGGAGCATTGTGCTCAACATTATTTAAGCTCTTTGATGCTGCACTGATTGATCAGCTGGTTCAGAAGTGGGTTATAGTGCACTGGGGAGAGCCTTCCTCCAGGGCGGAGCAGCTTTAGATGGAACATTTTGGAAAGTTCAGAAGTTTTGTTTTTGGTGTTCTGTAATCCGAGTGCAGAGTTCTGTTTGCCTCCACACTCCTTCTCACCCCTGGAGTCTGTCATAACAAAGCAGGGAAGCTCTGCCCAATAAATCTCACTGTAAATCAATTCCTGTGCACAGCAGCTCAGATCTGCTGTATAAGAATGTTCAACGTAAACCATGGCAGCAGAGAAAGACAATCAGAAAAGCACAGGGGAGAGGCAAAGAGCAACTCCAGTCAGAAGCAGGAGATTTCCTTTGTGGCGCATTCACCGTACTTATGCATTATTAAACAAGGGGGTGCATCTCCTGAATACATGTCTGACACTGCCGCCACTCCTAGCAACAGCGAACAAGCTAGATAAAAATAGCAGGAGTGTTTTTAAAAACCAAGAGAATTCCTAATGAAAAGGACCCTGTGTTACAAGCAGACCTTGACGGCCCATTGAAGAGAATTTAGGATATACAGTGTAACAGTTACAGTCCTGGATAAGAATAATATCCATTCTGGCAGTAAAAAAATAAGTCATGAAAAGCCAGGGCAATATTGACAAAACTGTGAGCTATCAGTCCCAAAAAAACCACCTATTTCTCTCTCAAATGCATCAACTTTGCAGCTTTCTCAACTTTTGAACTGAATTTTCATAACAACAAAAAGCACTATCTTCTTGCATCTTGTGTCAATGTCCAAGGCAGCTTTAGTGCTTCTTAATATCTCATTCTTAGAAACCCTCACTTAATACTTGGAATAAATCACCGTGAATGGGTTGGCGTCTGTTCCTACATTCCAGCTGAATCTGCCCTGGTGTCGTATTCAAACACTTCCTTTAGACATTATTTACAAACTGATACAGATGTCTGATATGAAAAGCCGTACACCCACGGGCAACCAAAGAGTTGCATGAATGAAGGTGTTGGTGAAGCCCAGCCTCAGCCCAGCTGACTGTGCCCTATTTACAGTGACGCACACAAGTCTTTATGAAAGCAACATGCTAACCTTGATTTCCTTTACTCCTGCAAAGGAAGGGCCCTCAGCAGGCTTTGTGAGTTACGAACTAGTTAAAGATGTGGTTTTTATTTTCTTAGTCGTAAATGAAGATCTTCTAAAACCACTTAGCAGATGTCCCCTGATGTTGTGTATTTGCTTACTTTGCGCTGTGTCGTGCATTTGTACAGCTGGGGCTCTGATGCAGGAGTAAATGTGATTAGCTAATTGCTGTCCTCTGTGGGACAAGGACCCCCTTCTAGTGTTGGAGCTCAAAGAGGTACACAAACAATCAAACATTGTCCTGGTCCTGAAACATGTCTTATCTTAAGAGGACAGTGAAACCTCAGGATGTAGGACTTTGTATGTGAACTACTTAGTTTAGAATGAAAAACAAAGAAATCAAATCCCTTAACATTAATAGTGTAAGGGTGTATCTTTTGAGCCTTTTCTTGTAGTTTTGCTTTTCTAAACCTATGTTCAGGACACAAAATAGGTCAGAGATGTGGTTTATTAAGGCACTGATTGACAGTCAAATACTTTACAATGCTATGATACATGGTGACATTGTAAGGCCACTTAAGGTCAAACAAAAACAAAGATCATTATGGTGACTTTGTTATACAACCTAAGAAAATATCAGCGGGGGGGGGGGGGATTCTATCAGTTACACTGGGAACCAAAGTGCTTGCCTGTGAACAGCCTGCGTTCATTGCTACTGTTTTGTCCCTCGACACTTACTGTACTTGTAGTAAGACTGGTGCATGATGGGATAGGTTGTAGGAAAAGAACCACATGTCTGCAAGTGGATGTATGAGCAGCAATAAAGATGACACAGAACTCTCAAAAGATGGTTTTTATTTAATGCAACACAGAACAATACAACTTGGCCCAAATGCCATTGTGATATTCCATCTGCAACTTGTCAACTTGTTCCAAATTTGAATTAGGCAGCAAATTGTATTTATTCAGTGTTGTTTTGATGGTAGAGGCATTGCTCTATGGCATGTTAAGATGTCACAATATTCCTTTTTTCATCATTCTTCTTCCAGGCCCTAACTCTAAGTATTAAAACAATTACCATACTGGCCCGAATATAAGACGGTGTTTTTTGCATTGAAATAAGACTGAAAAAGTGGGGGTTGTCTTACATTCGGGGTCTA
>JAPTYQ010000001.1:29714650-29732332 GCA_029814465.1 Ostorhinchus cyanosoma
ATAGATAGATAGATAGATAGATAGATAGATAGATAGATAGATAGATAGATAGATAGATAGATAGATAGATAGAGTTACATGTCAATTCGATTTTCCAGATGGATAGCCTCCGATTTTTGACAGACAGACCTCGACTGTAATGTTAGTCAGGTAATGTTAGCTACTATTAGGCTAGTGTTAGCCATAATTCCCTGAGGGTCGGCAGAACATTAACCTTAATCAGTTACCCATGGCCTGCTCATCACAATCCAATTCATTTTCCCGATGCAAACACGCAAGATATTGTTAGTCATTTTACTTACCAGCAACGTTACATTGAAAAGCTGCCAATTACGCTGACAAACAGGCACATCTTTCCAAGTTAATTTCAGTAGGAGTAGCATAGGGTAACGTTGGTAAGTAATTTTCTGCTGATCAATTTGACCTAGTTAGCTACGGGCTGGTATGTCGGGGTAACAGTGAGTTGGCTAGTTAAGTAGCTGGCTTGCCAGTTTCCACTCCTATGGGCTGCCGATCTGGGTTGTGCTACGAGCTTTCTACCACTCGGGGATAATTGGATGGATCATAGATTGGGTACAATTGGCCACCAAATCGGGAAAAAACTAGCCTGGAGATACCATCCCGATCTAGCGAGCTCACATTCAGATTCGCACTGCAAAGCATCAGGCGGAGTGACGTTAGGAGAAAACGGGATACAGTCAGAAACAAATAAAACTAGTAACGTTGGACACATCTGTCACCTCCTAATGACGCAAGCAGGCATCCTATAAATGCTGCATCCTGTAAATGGGGACTACAAATTGAAACAAGCATTCCTGCTTTACTCTGGTGCAGTTACAGTTTATCAAGTAACGTTATGTACAACTGAGATATCAACAACTAGTCTACAACAGAACTCATTAATACACGCTGTCCAGTCTAAGTCAACATAACATTACATTTATCATCTACCAGGCTACTGGCACCCCACAGTGGCTTAAACACAATACTACACACATTAATTATCCATCCAATTAGCTATCAAAAATCACCAGAATGCACTAAACAAAGTCTCCTGATCGAAATTTTTTCTGGGGGAGGAGTCCCAGACCCCCACCAATTTTGGACCCCCCACTACCACGCCAACAAACCTATTCCAGGGGAAACACTGTAATATCATTCTGTGTATTTGCATTTTTCAGTGAAAATCAGGTATGTTCCTGTTTTTGATTTACTGATCATGTAGATGTTCATAAACCACTCCAGTTGAACCGAGAAGACCTACTAAGAAGAATGATGACCTGAGTAAATGAGAACCTACACAGACATGTTCATAAAAAGTCAGAGTAAAATTACTTTTTCAGCAAAAATATCAATAACTGAACATCAAAACAAGCATCTAAAACCATTGTCATTGATCCAACTCCATGGGTTTTGCTCGTGAATATTGTAGAGGATTATGGTGTTTCCATATTCACTACGGAGCCTCTGAACATCCAAATGGGTCATATCTGATCACCATGAAAAGATGAATAACTGTATTTTACACCAATTATTTACATGTATTGATAGGATTAGTGGATTGTAGATCAGTAGCTGTTTTTGGTTGCCAGCAATGGTCCGTTTCACAAAGCAGATTTAATGAAAACTCTGAGTTTGTTGACCCCAAAATGCAGAAAACCCTGAGTTTTTCATCTCACAAAGGGTGGTAACTCAACCCAGAGGCAAAGGGGTAACTCTAGCCTGTTTCACAAAGAGAGGCAACTTAAATTCTGGGTCAGTTGCCACAGTAACAGACTGTAAATCTAATCTAGTCGATAGCAGGTAAGGCAAGGCAAAGGCAAAGCTTATTTGTATAGCACAATTCATACACAGGGCAATTCAAAGTGCTTTACAGAAATGGCAAAGAGACAGGTTAAAAACATACAATTACAGTTACAACATAATAAAATCAATGAAAATCATAAGAGTGCATTCAAAAGACAAGATTGAATATAAGTCTTAGAGTCAGGGCACCTCTTTCCAATCCCACATCACTTTTACCCAGAAAACCTATAATTTTCTCATTTGAGTCCTACTCAGATGTAAAAATAAAAAAAACAACAATTTTGTTCTTTGTGTCGAACTCAGGTGAAAAATTTTACAAAAATTGTCAATGAAACCCTGGTTTCTCTGTGTCTTCACCCACTTTCAGACACACATGGTGTTTGATATGCTCATTCATTCAGTCAGTAGGAGAGTTGTAGCGTAACATATTTCTGCAATTGTGTAATTTAAAACCAAAATCAGTCCATAGGCCTAAATTTTAGGTCCATCAGACACAGCAGGTGGAAACTTTTTTCACTAACATGGCATGTCCTTTGGACTATGATCCATTACTGTGCAGAGAACTTGTTGGTAGATGGTTCTCAGACTGTGCAGATGTTCTAGCATTTCCAGTCAATTAGCATTTTGCATTGCGAAAATCAGATTTTTGCCAATCATATTTTTCTCATTTCTAGTCCAAATAAAACAGAATCACCTAAAGAGGAACTTTTCAGTGAGATATAAAGAACTTATTTTAGACAATAGAAATCAAATTTTAAGAAATCTTACCAAGATAATTTTTGCTTCTTCCATTGGCAGATTTTTTTTTTCTTTTTTGATTAAAGTTTTTTTTTTTTTTTTTTTTTGCTTAATTCAAGCAAAAAAAAAAAAATCTGCTCCAAGATGTCAAGGAGTCTTGTGTATTGGTTTGCTTGAGATTCCCTAGTGGCAGACATTAGGAACTGCATGTTTAATGTAGTTTGCCATTGTTTCACTGACTTAGGGAAACCAAAGCCCTCAGAAGAAGTTGAGGCTCATCCAGGCAGTGAGGAGGGGACATCAGAGGACAAAGAGAGTGTTCCAGAAGGTGCAATAGAGGAGGGAACCAGCGACAGTAACACAGGCTCAGAAACCACCTCTGCTCAGACAGAAGACGCGCCCACCAGCGAGCCATCGGAGGGTCCCAGCAGGGCCAGAGCAGCCCACTGACTCCCAACAGCTGACGGGCTCTGAACTCTAAGGCTGTCATTCCATCTGCTGCCCTCTGCTATTCTCCTCTAATAACATATATTGCACAGTATCATCTCAGATTGTCAAAGCATATAGTGTTGAAATGGCTCAATGTTTATCAAGACGCTGAGTCTGAAAACACAGTGGCTCACTGACGTGCGCTGAAAATGAATAAATGAAAGCACTTGAAGCCAACAAAGCAATGGTCCTGTCTAAATTCAGTGGGTGCTGAGTGCCCCACATGAGCCCAGGTGAAAGCGCTACATTTCCTCCACAGGCCTCATTGCTCTCTGAAAGAAACCATACAGGCCATGGTTAGCACATATCGATACATATCTTTCATCTCTCTAGCACTAAGGCAGACCACAGAGAGTCGCAAATGAAGACTGGCCCTAAGAAAAAGGCTGTCACCAGACAAAAATTGTTCAGTGTTATATTTAACTTTGTTCTTTGTATTGTAGTGTCATTGTTGCTTTTGTTGTTATTTTTGCATGTTGCAGTTTTTAAAGAGTTGGCACACTTTTGAAAAGTGGAGTGGGGTGCCCATCTCCTTGGCCGGCGAATATTTGTTTACTCTCTGTATCAGTATTACAGTGACAGTATTGTCTCAGGAGTTTGTAGTCACTAGTAGTGGTAGATCCTTTTGTTATTTATTATCAGCAATTTTATTATGATATTTGTGTATTGGTTGTCCTGGGGCATGGCCCAGTCCTCCCATAAGTATATTACATGATCATCAATGCTGTACAGTGCTCTACTACCAGTGTTCTCAAGTTTGCTAGCTGTCAATCAAATCAAAAGCAGTATGCTTAGAACATTTCTGTGTTTGAATCAATATTGCAATTTCAAGCAGTAAACTTTTCAACGTATCGTAAATATGTACTCAGTGTTACGAGGTTTGCTTAAAAATGGAGATTCTTGTTGTAAAACAGCTTGAAGAACCGTCATGAACATGCAGTCTTAAAATGAATTTCCTTTTGCATATTTATACCAATAAACTTTTTTACCCTAAAACTGTCCTCTCCAAAGTGACTATCATGAACACACACAGTAACACACAAACAGGTGGAAGAAGTACTCGAACCACACTCAAAATGGGCCACTAAAACAGTGAAATCAACCAACTAAATTCTGCTTCACCCAGTGCTGGATCAAGTACTGAAACACATTTTCAGTATTTAGCACTGGAAGTACAAGTATATGCTTGACATATGTAAACATTATAAGCTCCACATCATGGAAAGTCAGTCATCATTATCATCGTGTGTGTTTCTATCCTGTGATAGCCAAAGTCATGAGTTCTGTTCTGTATGTGATGGATTTTTCCCACTAATTCAAGTGGTTGTTAAAGCGTTTATTTACATATAAACTAGAGTTTATTTACAATAAAAGTTAAACAAGATACTGATAAAGTTGAAAGGATTTGCTTATGAGGGGAATGGATATTTTCTCAAGTTTGCTAAGATGGTCAAAGAAATATTAAGTGAGCTGAAGAAATTTGAATAAAAAAATAAAATTATTATACGCTTGGTGTGAAAATCAAAGAACAGTTTTAGTGAAGGAAATTCAACTTTGAAACAAGTTTCATCTGAACACACAAAGGGTAAACATTTCCTCTTTAAGTTTATTACCTACTAAATAAGAACACCTTTGGTGATAGATGGTTTTCACTGGACAGGGACAGCTTGACAAGCTATAATTAGACAAGTCATAAAACAGGCCTTTGCTTTGTCATTGCATTTTGCTATGTTTTGGTATTTCTACAAAATATATGGGAGTACAGTAAAAATACAGGTGGTTCCAGGTACAACAAACCCCGCCCCTCACGCTTATTGCAGCTTTTTGTAGCATCGATCCAGCTGATGTCATCATGTCTATGCATGTGCTGATGTCCACGTATCAGTTGCCAAGTTTGATGTAAATTAAAACAAAATTGAAATTTTTATAGACATGAAATTTTGCCCATTATAAGTAGGTAAATGGGAGAAGTGAATAGATTAAAAAAAAAATCTTAAAAACTTAAACCTTGACCTACTTTTCCCAAAATGTGATCACATCTATTCTGTGTCACTGGCAATCTATAAACCAAACATGTATGAATTCAACCAAACATTTTGCTGCTACAGGCATTTGAAATTTTGCCCATCATAAGTAAATGGGGAAAAAAGATTTTAAAAATTCTGAAAAAATGTAAACTTTGAACTACTTCTCCTAAAATGTATGGAGACCTAATCTGGATCACTGGAAATTTACAAACCAAATCTGGTATGAATTCAACCAATAGTTTTACTGCTAGAGTGTTAAGAAACAAACAAACAAACTGAACCAAAAAAACAATCGCTCTTGCCTCCCCTTTGGGGAGCGGGGTACAGAGAATCTAGAGATGAAAAAATGCAATATTTACCTCTAACATGTGGTGGAGTAGAAGTTACATAAAATGGAAACCCTCAAGTAAAATACAGGAACCTCACATTTGTACTATAGTGAGTTTAAGTACTTTACACTTTGTTACCACTGTGTATGTATGAACACAATTACACATCTATAAATGTAAGCTAGAATTTCAAATGTGACAGCACACGATACAACGGTGTACTAATAAATGGTTCCATTTGCGTTACACTGCACAAGCAAAGGCAACACATATTCTTGCATAGGGCATGTGTCCTTTGCACTGTAGCAGGTAAGGGAAGTGGTTTAAGATGAGAGGGAACTGTTCTTATTTCCTGTTTTCGATACATTAGTAGCATTCCTCATGTGTGTTGAGCTGCTTATTAACAGAGTTTAGCACAATCATGCAGAGGAATGGGTGACAACTGCACAAACTCTTGTGTAATGAATCCTTTTAGTTTCAGCATCTGATTACATTGTGATCAGATTTGGTGGTGCTTTAGTTTTCAGACATGCCTTAGATGCTCTGTATTGCACCTTGGCATGTTTTGTACTGTGTGTGGTTAGCAGTGCCTCAAGTGAAAGCTACAAACCAAAACCGCAAAGATACAGGTGTGCAGAAGAAGCATGTGCAAGGTTGTTAATGGGCAAAATGGTCGTTCTGCAAAGTCTCCTCAGTCATCCTACACAATAAGACTACATGAGAGGGAATTAAGGAACCGAACAAAACAAAACGCTGATAGAAATTCAATGGAATATTTGCCTCTGAAATGTCATGTCTTTAAAATCCTATTCACGCTGATGTATTTTTCACTACAGACTGTAATTTTTTTTTGCTCTGATTCTGATATATCGGATCCAAGACCGGAAAATATATTATTTCACTTTAACGCCTGGTAAATGATATAAATTAGTAGATGATTGATGTAGTCAGATCACTGTCTGCCGTGTGCAGATACTGATCAGTGTCTGCATCTGACAGACTTTGAAGATTAGAGATAGATGCTGCAAAGTCTGATCAGTACTGACAGAATGTAGCTCTAATAGTGGTCGATGAATAATAGTAGACTTCTCAAGTGGAATGTCTTGAAGAGAAAACAAGAACTTGAAATGTAAACTTTGCACCCAGTATTGGCTACTGACAAATTTATTCATTGCTTTGATTGATTCATTCACATACTGGTTGCTTTGTTCAGTTATCCATTTTCTAATCAATACTTGTTTATTTTACATTTTTCATTTAGTGATAACATCTGCAGTTTCATCTGAAATGTATGCAGTGATGAAGGCTTTAGTACAATGGAGTAAGCGGAGTAATGGACCTACTTCTGGTTTAGATGTAGAGGTCTGTGGTTTGTCTACTCACATGATCATTGTGGGATGAGGGAAATCATGAAAAAAAAAGCAACCTTTCAGACAAGCAGGATTGTTTTTAGTTCAGTGAGGGGAAACCACCATCAAACACAGATACACAACTCTTCATTTAGTGGCTTCACCTGCAGAGTACAACAGGGTGCCTCATTCGACCAAGATGACGTCTGTCAGCCGTAAGTACATGATCAGAGCTTTACATATGGTTAAAAAGACACACATACTGTTAGATAGCATATATGGAGGTCGGATACAGTTAATTTTCAAAGTTAAGGAGTTCCAAAAGCAAAACACTGAAAATATATTTGAGATTGTAGGCTGAGGAGTCTGCGACAGTCTGCTTAATATAATCAGTCAATAACATACCTGTTGGCTTTTACAAACTGAAAACAAAGTTTACACTTGAGTTTCTGTAGCCTTCTGTGGTACTGATCACATGAATTGGTGGAATGACATGACTTAAAACAACACATGGCTCTCTATCTGCTTGATTTTTAGTCATGTTCAGGTTCTGTGCTTTGACTAATGGCAGCTCTTGACATTTTGTCTGCAAGAACACCAAGATTATTTTTCAGTATTTTAACCCAAAAAGACCCAGGGCCACTTTTGCAGCAGGTCCAAGATAGGCTTTTCTCTGTATTTAACTTTTCTTAATTGATAGATCACCGTTTATTCTGATATCATCCTCTGCATTTTTTGTGAAAATCGTGTATTTTCCTGTATTTAATTTACTAATCATGTACATGTTTATTAAAGCTCAGATTAAAGTCGAGGAATACTATATCAGAAATAGAGAAAACTCAAGAAAAAGCGACTTTTTCAGTGAAGATATCAATAATTGAACATAGAAATAAGTGTGCCTGCCACTGTCACTGATCCAACTCCATGGGTTTTATTGGTGAATCAATGCTGTAGAAGATGACTGTGTTTCAACTTCCACTGCAGAGCCTCTGAACGTCTTAATGGCTCATATCTGATGACTATGAAAAGATGATAAACTGCCTTCTACATCAGTTATTGACATGTATTGATAGGATTAGTGGATCAACAGATATTAAACATTTTAGATCAGTAGATGCTTTTGGTCACCGGTGGCTGCTTGGGTCTTTATGGCTTAAATGTGGTTAGCAAATTATAGGATGCCACCCTAGTAACAGAACAGTCCACCCACATTTACCCACTACAACATTACACTACAACACTGTTTGTGCTTCAGTAAGAGATTCATGCTAAAGGTAAAATGTAACTACTTTTATTCAAGTACTTTTTTTAAGTACAGATTTAAAAGGCTTCTCCAACTTCTACTCAATCTACTGGAACTACTCTTTTTCACTTTTATTCCGTTACAATTGTCTGACAGCTTTAGTTCCTTTTAGATTACAGTTTTTTATCCCCGTCACGTCCAATGAAAGCCTTTAATCTCCAAATGTGTCGATGTGTGTTAAAGGTTTGGTGAACTGAAGGTTGTGTTTCCTTTATGGGTTGAACTATTTGTCCTCCTTCTTAACATGAAGCCCCTTTTCAAAAACCCTGACAATAAAACACATGACGATCTATTGAATGTGATGTATTACTGCTTGTCTATACATTCCTAAATAAGATGCCATTGCATAAATGTAGTGATTTTTTTTTAAAGGAGAGCTGACTTTTTTCCCCAGATTTCCACCAACTTCTGTCTATTGTCCTGATGTGGTCGATGAACTGTCAGGTAAGAAAACAGAAACATGCAATACATCCATTGCTGTAAATACTGAAACATAAAACTATTTTTTAGGCCATGCGGTGTACCTGCCAACCCCAATCCTCTCCTCAAATATTATAGATCCAGCCTGGATAGAAGTGATGGTTATAGGTTAAAAAAATATATAAAAAACCATTCGTCTTTACAACATGTGAATGCTTACTTCCTGTTGCTGAGTAACTGAATCCATCTTTGATTTCAGGTTTGCTTGTCTCAAGAAGACTTTGACAATACCACCAGCTACTATGATGACGGTGATTCCAACTACACTATGGACTACGGTGGATTTCCAGGGTTGTGTGTGAAAGAAGGCAACCGTAAGTTCCGTCGCTGGTTCATGCCCACCTTCTACTCCGCCATCTGCTTCGTGGGGCTGGTGGGAAACCTACTGGTCATTCTGACCTACTTCTACTTCAAGCGCCTTAAGACCATGACAGATGTGTACCTGCTCAACCTGTCATTTGCAGACCTGCTCTTTGCTCTGTCTCTCCCCTTCTGGGCGGCCAACTCCATGGCTAAATGGGTGCTGGGTGTAGCCGTGTGCAAGGCCATGCATGCTATGTACAAGGTCAGCTTCTTCAGCAGCATGTTCCTCCTCTGTTCCATCAGCGTGGACCGCTACTTCGCCATTGCCAAGGCCGTCTCTGCTCACCGCCACCGCTCCCAGGCAGTGGTTTTCAGCAAAGTGTCATCAGCTGTGATCTGGGGGATGGCGCTCATCTTCTCCATTCCAGAAATGGAGTACACCACTGTCAATAACGACACCTGCACCCCTTTCTCTAGCAACAGTGACCCACTCCGTGTGAAAGTCCAGACCAGTCAGATAGTGGTGGCCTTTGTCATTCCACTCCTGGTCATGAGCTTCTGTTACAGCAGCATTGTCCAGACTCTTTGCCAGGCTCGCAACTTTGAACGAAATAAGGCCATAAAGGTGATTCTAGTGGTGGTGGCGGTGTTCTTAGTCTGCCAGATGCCCTATAACCTGGTCCTATTTTGGACCACACTTGTCACAGCAAAAGGTGGAACCAAAAACTGCAAGTATGAAAACAATCTTCTTTACGCCACAGATGTCACCCAGTGTGTGGCGTTCTTGAGGTGCTGTCTGAACCCCTTTGTCTACGCTTTTATTGGCGTGAAGTTTCGGCACGACCTTCTAAAGCTGCTGAAGGATCTGGGCTGCATGAGCCAGGAGAGGTTCTTCAGGTACACCTGTGGCAGGAGGAGGAGCTCAGCAGCCACCGACACCGAGACCACCACCACATTCTCTCCGTAACACTTCTGTGCTACAGACTATAAGCTTTTCACATTTCCAAATTCAGCAGAATGATCTCAAACCACACAATACTTCTTACTTGTATATAGCAGGAGATTTCATAAAAGATTTCACACTTTGGGGATTTTTGAAACTTTTTTGTTGTTTTTGTTTGATTGAGTTGATTCTAGACCAGGGGTATCAAACTCATTTTAGTTCAGGGGACACATTCAGCCCAATATGATCTCAAATGGGCCAGTGGGACCAGTAAAATAATAACCTATGAATTATTTCAACTCCAAACTTTCCTGCACGTTTTAGTGTAAAAAGTCAAATTACATGATGAAAACGTTTACATCTACAAACTACCCTATAAAAAATTTGAATAACATGAACAACCTGATGTTTCATAAGAAAAATAAGTGCAATTTTGACAGTGTCATGCCTCAGTTTATTATTTACACATGTACATTACAACTTACAGATCACAGTAGATCTACAAATACATAACACATGTAGGAAGACATAATATTGTTAAAACTGCACGTACTTCTGTTAAGACATTTCATATTTGTTGTGGTTCATATTTGTTCAGGTTATTCACGTTTTTGTGAAAGTATAGTTTGTGAATGTAAATGTTTGCTTGCGATTTTGTTTTTACACTAATTGAAAGAAAAATTGTAGCTATCATTAATTATAGGCTACTATGATAATGTTTTACTGGTCAAATCCACCTTAAATCATATTGGTCTCTATGTGGCCCCTGAACTAAAATAATTTTCACATCCTTGACTGCTAACATCTTTAGTGTAATTTTTGCATTTGACAAATCATCCCATGGTCCAGAGCGGACCCTTTGGTGGGCCAGTTTAGGGCTGCGAACCACATGTTTGACGCCCCTGTTCTAGACAAGTCATATAAAATAGGCCTTTGCTTTTTCTTTGCATTTTGCTATGTTTGGTATTTCTGCAAAATATATTGGACTACAGTAAAAATATAATCACAGGACTGTTACTTTAACGTTTTAAAGTGCAAATGAACTTAAAAGTAGAACAATGAAAACATCAGTTTACATATTTTTAGTGTATGACTTGTGATTTGTAACATTGCAGAAAAAAATGACTTGTATTCACTGGAACAAGACTTAAAATGAACTGCTGTCATAGTTACACTTTTTGATTACTCATATGTTCTAACACCTATTTTAACTTGAAACTTATGTGCTATATTTTGGTCATTAGGTAGTCCACTTTCTGCAGGATAGAACCAATTCAAAAAAGAACTAACAACTAGGAGGTACTGTATTTTCAATTTTACCAGTTAAAACCAGAGGACTCATAACATCATATTTGGTTTATGTTTAAGTTCATGTTAAAAATGCAGGTAAGATACAGGCATTATCAAGACTGCTGAAGCTGGAATTACATACATTACAATCCATTATGACAAAGCAACACAAGGACAGGTTTTCTTTTATTTCTTTTGTTTGTTTTTAAGTGACAGAAATGAGGCTAACTTATTTAAGCAGGAAACAAAAATATTTGCACAATCTTTGAATTAAGAGCAGACAAAGGCATTTCCAAAGGCAGCTGCATTCTAGCTGTGAGTTCAGTAAAAAAGGTACTTCTCATATAATGCTACTGCTGGTATAGAATAGAATTTATTATTTGTCATTGTACAGGAGAAAATGTTACTCACATACATATACTGATGTATGGTGTAAAGAATGAGTAAAATAAAGTGTATGAGTATTTAAAAACTATTGTTGTTTCAACATTTCTGACACCTTAGATACATCGCAAACACAGCTACACAAACTACTGAGTTACTATTTCATCCTGCTCTCAATAGGTGAGTCCTGCATCTCTCTTTAGGATGGGATATGAGCTCTATGATCTTTAGAAAGAAAAATGTCTTCCCTCAAGCCATAAACTCTACATTGCCTAGATGACTTCATAATCTAGCGTCACTAGGATTAGTAATGCTCACAGCTGATTGGCTTCCAGGGAAAAGGGTGGGATCCACTAATAAGAGAATGCAACTTGTGAAATGTTGAAGTGAAACAGTGAACAGTCCAAGAGTAACACAGCATTTCCACAGTGGAATCCCAACCAAAGGAAAACAAGGTAAGGTTTTCTATCTTTAACTTAATGACAGTTATAAACACACACTGAGTGTGAGCTGCAGTAAATGCATGAATTGTTAGTGTAATCTATTTTGGAAAATCAAAATTCTAACCTTCTTTTTAGTGTAAGCTTTGTCTTTGTCCATTATGAAAGGAGGAACATCTCTGTATCTCTGTGTTAGAGAAACGTCTTGTATTAAACATATCAAATTTAGATTCATGCTTATTTTTGTCACAGACAAACAGCTACTGTAAATTGTGGTCTATTAAGATGCTCCAAATACATACTGTTACTCATTAAATGAAAAGGATGATAAACTCAAAAGTGTAATTGCAAAATTTGGTTACTTTAAATGAAATTCAGGGGCTCACTCTCTTCATAAAAGAAAATTCAACTGAACAGCAGTAGATCTACATGACAAAATACTACTCTAACTGTTGTCACTGCTGTTATGGGAAAACAGTTGTTTAACTATGGCAACCGTGGTCTCCAAGGTGACTCACTGTGGACCACGCCTTGTCTGAGGCACAATATGAGCCCCATATCACACACCCATGCGCTGATGAGTGTGGATTCCCAGTGCTGATATGACCGTGGACGTGAGCCTGTGCATGTTTGTGTATTCATCAGAAGGCATGCTCTAAGAAAAGTTTCCACTTGTGGTTGGCCAGGGATACAGATTCTGACTTGTGCCTCATAGGGAAGGGTAGGATGTTGTAAATTTACTGCCCATAACAACAACTGTCATGTTATTTAATGATTCCTTATTTATCTATCTCATAACCACCTTTCACAATTCATTATGTGTGGTGCGTGAGAGTTACTGTACCACAGTTCACATCATTTTCACAGCTTACAATGGTTGTGACAAAGGCAGAACCTGAGGACAGGGCATCTGATCTGTTTCCTTTGTATTTGTGTCTTTGGTGGCTTCAGAGGACGCTGAGCTCTCCTAACATGATGCCTACACCTCAAGGCATGAACCACATGATACCCAGTCACGTTCTGAGAGTGGGCCAAACAATAAGACTGGATGAGTTGCAGGAGACAAGAGGCGACGAGCCCAGCAGTAACCATGGCGATCCAGATCTTGATGTTTGCTTAGATAATCTCAATCAGCTCATCCTTGAACTGGATCCAACATTTGAACCCCTCCGAAGCCCCTCATGCATCAGTCCTCCTGCAGGTACAGTAAAAGTAAATCAGCAAACAAATAAATAAATACACAGTGAATTTGAAAGGACAGTATTTTTAGAGAATGGATATT
This sequence comes from Ostorhinchus cyanosoma, assembly GCA_029814465.1. NCBI lineage: Eukaryota > Metazoa > Chordata > Actinopteri > Kurtiformes > Apogonidae > Ostorhinchus > Ostorhinchus cyanosoma. The sequence continues at coordinate 29,727,814 of JAPTYQ010000001.1, forward strand.
TCAGGGATCAAAGTATCCTACTAATTCCATGAATATTTACTAAAGAAACATTGTTGATAAAAACTGATTTCATTTGATTAATTTGTATTTCTTCCACTGAATAAAATAATCCTTGAGCATAGAAACAGTCTGTTACAGAAATAACATCACTCAACAATGTTGTTACTGACCAATTAGAATGAAGTCAACAAAACTCTGTGATAAAATAGCCATAGTTTGCGTTTGGAAGAAGAGAGACGATTACCATCATTCTCCTCTTTGTAATTTATAACAGATTTTTCAGTTTTTCAGTCAGATGTATTTTCACAGGTCAGTTTACGGTTTCTAAAACAGGAAGTGATGCCTATTTGGAACAGACTGGGCTACAGATAGATTAAATCATGTTTGTGTCTCTACAAATTAACGAACATGTCTTGAATCCCAGCCTGGTCCTTTTCAGGTACCAGCCTGTCCAGCTCATACTAAAGATTTCTTTATGCGCCACACCTTGTATCATTTTTATATGAACCTACTATAATGTCATATAAATAAATATATCAGTACAGGGGTGTCAAACTCATTGTAGTTCAGGGGTCACATATAGCCAAATATAATACTAATAATGGATTAGATTTCTATAGCACTTTTCAGACATCCAAAGTGCTTTACATTATTGATCCATTATTCATTCACTCTCACATTCTCCCTCTGGTGGTGGTAAACTACATCTGTAGCCACAGTTGCCCTGGGGCAGGCTGATGGAAGCATGGCTGCCAATTTGCGCCAAACAGCCCCTCCGACCAGCACCGAACATTCATACACCAGTGTGAGTGACACTGGAGGCAAAGAGGGTGAAGTGTCTTGCCCAAGGAATAACAACAGACTGACTAGGAGAGAGCGGGATTTGAACCGCCAACCCTACGGATATTGGAAGACCCACTCTACCTCCCGAGCCCCGAATATGATCCCAAATGGGCTGGAGCAGTAAAATACTATCATAATAACCTATAAATAATGTTAATTGCAAACTTTTCTCTATGTTATTTAGTGGAAAAAGTAACATGAACATGAAAATGTTTATATCTACAAACTATCTTTTTAAAAAATGTGAATAACATTAACAATAAAGGAAAAACCTGAAATATCTTTTGCACTTACTTCTGTTAAGGCAACTCAGGTTGTTCATATTGGTTCAGGTTATTCACATTTTTTGTGAAAGGATAGTTTGCAAATATAAACATTTTCAAGTAACTTTAATTTTTTACACTAAAATGAGGAGAAATTTTGAAGATGTCTGTATTTCTAGGTTATTATGGATATTACTGGTCTGACCCATTTGAGATTGAATTGGTTTCTATGTGGAACCTGAACTAAAAAGACTCTGACATCCTTGATTAAGAATTTCAGTGTATTTTTGGCATTTGACAAAGTCGTCCCACAGATGGGATACAGCCCTTTGGTGGGCCAGGTTAAGCCAGCGGGTTTGGCATCATTGTGTTAGTGGAAAAATAACCAACAAAACCTCAAATGTCATTATTATATACTCTATTACCCTTGTGGTTTTTAGAAAAGAGAATAGCAGTATAATATTACAAAATTATAAGTGTGTGTAATAAAAGTATATTCATTTGAAACACAATCAAATACTGGCCTACAGTCATGAAAACGCACACACGCACGCACGCACGCACGCACGCACGCACGCACACACACACACACACACACACACACACACACACACATGCACACACTTTTTAAGTTTGCTTTCATATTTATTTTGTCATGGAGTAACTGCACTACTTCAGTGTCTCTGGGATTACTGCCCAGGCTAAGTACCACACCCAAGGTACAAACAGTGAAGCTCACAGTCAGTATGACACCAAGACAGCGTTGTGTTCACTGACTGATGCTTTGAAACTAAGCGTATAAATAGATTTCCTGTTGGTTGTCCTTTCTTTGAAAATAGTGTGCTTATGACACTGCAGAGCCATGACTTGAGAGGCCAACAAGAGGAGGTCTAATGACACAATGATCAAAGGTTAAAGCTGGGAAATTACTGTTGCAACATGCTTCCTGCTGTAAAACACAGACAAATTTTACTGACTGGATAAGCCAGTTAGTCATTATGTAACTAGAATGTACCCCTCTGGTCATGGACGACCACGCAGAATATTTTCCACTGGTTTAACTCAGACTATGATGCAGACAGAAGAAGAAGAACAAGTCAAGACTCCTCTGAGTGATTTGGAAACAGGGCAACAGCTGAAATGTACTATTCAACATTAAAGACGGAATAATCTGTGTAGTGCAAGTAGGAACCTGTGAACGTCTCTATCGTGTGAGTTTTGGCAGCTGTGTATTTACTTTCAGAGCCCAAGCCCATTTTGCTAACACAAAACCAACGCCAACAACATCAGGGAACATGCAGGGCTTTTTTTCTCTTTTTCTGTCTACTGGATCTCTTTCACTTCCTTTTATGACATTTCCTTCCTTTGCTTTTATTTTGTGTCCAGATGAAGACATGTCTCACTGCGTCCTGGTCTCCAGAGGGTGTCCGCCCTGCCCCCCTCCCACCGTGGTCCAGTCTGTGTCCCCTGACATTCCCATCCCTACCCACAGCAGTCTCAGCTGCAGCCCCCATGGCACGCTGGTCTTCTCTGGCTCTCCTTCCTCTTCCCTGCCTCCGCTCCCATGTGGAAGTGCACCTCGGCGAATACCTGGACCAAAACAGGAGGGAACCATTTCCCAGGGTTCCCTGCGCTTGTGTCACTCCAACAGAAACAGTGCTACCTCGCTCCTGTCCACATCAACATGCTCAGATACCAGCTACATCCTTGGCAGGTAGAGTTTAACATCATTTGTTGCCAATGGCATTAATTTTGGAATTTTGTATCAGTTTCAATTTATATTTAGTTTTTCTGTTTGGTTTTTGATTTCACATTCATTTTCGATGAATCCATGAGTGCATGAATACTTTTAGTTGTATTTACTTTAGAGCTAAAACGATCAATTAACTCAAATTGAAAAATAAAAAAATTCAAATACGGTGTTCCACTGTTGTGTTTCACACAGATGCTTATTGTGATGCACGACACCAGGATTATCACAAAGTTAGTTCCATCTTAAGTTTTTACTAAGTTAGTAAGTTGGATACAAATGTGTTGAAGACTGCAGTGCACATATTGTTTGCAGATGTCATTTGACTAGTTTTTATCTATAGATATTTTTATATATACTTTTATACTGTTGTTATTGCTATATAGATATTTTCTTATACCCTTTTACTTTTATACTTTTGTGGTCGTTGTTTTAGCTGGTTCTTGAATAAAGAACAAGTTGTTTGTCTTTTTCAAACGTGTTCTTCACAAACTCCCAATTTTCTTGCCTATTCAAATAATCAAATTGAATAAAATATTCAATAGATTAGTTGATTTCAAAAATAATCGATAGCTGCACTCTAATTTATTATGAGGTATGGGTGTATTCTTACCTTTTATTTTAGTTGACGGGGGTAGGATAAATGAATGCATGACATGAGATATAATTAACAAAGTCACTGTTTACTAAAGATTATACATATTTTATTTTTGTGTCGCACACAGCAAGATTTACAATCCAGCCGCCAGTTAGTTAATTTTGGTTTTTAATTTAACACTGCTGGTTTTAATAATTGTGTCTTTAACTATAATAAGTCCTGAAGTCATTCCTCTTAAAGTACTGTCCTAAATGTTTCTTCCTGTCTAGTAACCTGTCCTTGGCCAGTGAAGATGCCGACTCTCCAGAGTCCGGTTTCATCATCGAAGAGTCCAGAGCAAATGCCAGGTACAGTCCAGACCAGCCCTTAGCATCAAAGCAGGAACATTTACAGGAGTTTCACGGCAAAGGCATCCGCAGTCGTCCAGCATCACTGTCTGGGTCTTTGACCGACATACCTATCCTTCTGGTCAATGGTGCACCTCAGCCAGACCTGCACATCCTCCAACCGTCTCCTGGACCACAAACACAGAGCGTCTTCTCAAAGTCATTTTCTTCTCACAGTGAGTTTCAGTCACATCCGTCCATTTTGTTTGCATCCCATTTTCAACGTATGTGACTCAAATTTACAATTTTATGGCTGCTTCAGGTGCATTTAATGCAAGTCAGCCCTCTATGAAGTTTGTCATGGACACGTCAAAGTTCTGGTTCCGTCCACACATCAGCAGAGCAGAAGGTAACATTTCAAAGAGACATTTTTCCCCTCTGCATTATGAACACACATCTGACTAATGTTAAGATATTAACAACTCCGTTTAATCGTTTATTTGTAATGTTTAATTCATTGTAGCTGATGCCCTGATAAAAGACAAAGAACCTGGAACATTTGTGATTCGCGACAGCACCTCCTACAGAGGCAGTTTTGGTCTGGCCATGAAGGTGGACCAATCACCCAGCATTTTCTCAGCAAGTGCCTACCCAGGTAAACCTAGATTAGATTAGATTAGATTAGATTAGATTAGATTAGATTAGATTAGATTAGATTAGATTAGATAGAACTTTACTG
>JAPTYQ010000001.1:29800883-29813400 GCA_029814465.1 Ostorhinchus cyanosoma
TGGATGGATGTATTGATGTATATATATATAGATATATATATATATATATGTGTGTGTGTGTGTGTGTGTGTGTGTGTGTCTATTAGAGTTTAGAATAAAGAGCTCTGAAGGTCTGCCAAAAATGTCAGTATGAACTGATCCAGACTGAACATATCCACACTCACAGTCTGGAAGATTGATGTAACCACTAGAGGGAGTAGTGAGTCACTGTTGACAGTCTGGAATAGGAATACTACATAGAAATCCCTTAACTGAAAAGATATTGTAGGTCATATCATGGGTCAAAAAGTCAAATATTAGAGCTGCTAATTAAATAAAGTTATGGTCACTAAAGTCACAAAATTTTGATTTGCTAGTAATAGAACTATATGAACAATTCTGATGCATTATATTGAATGTGCAGCTCTTGATAAAATGAAAAATAGTCATAAAAATCTATAAAAAGACAGAAAAATAGTTCAATTTTTGCCTTTTGCTCTAAAATGATGGTTGGTCAACATGGCAAAACATAGAAAATCATGGGACACCTTAAAAATGAATTTCACAGTGAGAGTTTGATTAAAAACTCTTATATCCAGTCAACAGTGTAAGATTAGCCCAATTACTTGAAAATGTAAATGATCAACACTTTCAAGTGGTTAATAGTACTTTTGACAATAAATCAGTGTACATGATCACATTTTAATCCTGTGAAAACTGCCAAAGCAGCCGCCTGAGGCAACGGGATGTTGAAACAAATCAGCTTAATAAGTAACTACCTTGGCGTCTCTGACATGTGTCTACACTTGATCAGCTCATAAATACATAAATAAAAAGATGATAACAAAACAGTTTCATGGTACCGTGACAGAGCAAGAGGTCAAGTCACATGTACAGTTAGCAGTCATCCTTTCAAGTTTAAGAGAAAATGTTGTGTAATGAGAGGGAAAAGCATGATTAAATAAATACAATAAATGTCCTTTAATCAAGTCCAACTACCAGGAATGTATGTTCAACTTCACAGAGATATAAATCAAGTAATTATGACTCATTTGCTTACTATGCCCTTAAACATTGACACCTTAACAACCTAGTGTTGACAACCCAAACAAAAGGTTCACTTTCTTGCTGTAATCTTCCCTCCTGTTCAAGCAAGCCATTACAATACCATTACTGCAAATGGAGGAGAAAGTCTGTTTACTGTTCAGTGCCAAATTTCCTTTCCTTTCCTTTCCTTTCCTTTCCTTTCCTTTCCTTTCCTTTCCTTTCCTTTCGCCAGTTTGTACAACAAAACTTTAGTCAATATAGGCATACTATAATATAGAAGTAGGCAATTCTGACCCTCGAGGGCTGGTGTCCTGCATGTTTTAGATATTGTTATCAGCTTCTGCAGAGCTGATGAGCTGATCATTAATTGAATCAGCTGTGATGGAAGAGGGAAACATCTAAAACATGCAGGATACCAGCCCTTGAGGGTCAGGATTGTCTACCCCTGCTATAATATTATACCTTGTTAAACAAGACAGTGTGCTTCATAAATTTGGGGATGCAGCTTACAAAAGTCCAAAGAGAACACATGAAGCTTTTGGCAGGTCTTGAAGGTTGTCGATCACAATCTCTCCTTCTACAATGGCCTTCAATAAGGCTGGACTGCATGGATGCAGGGAAGATGTGGGTGCAGCACCTTCAGACTTAACCAAGAGGTTCCCAATGTCATTGTGGCAAAGAGAGACAGCTTCATCAGAGCTCGTAATAAAAATGATCAACATATGAGCACTATTATTAATTTCTCATTAATAATATTTTTTGTAACTCCATAGTTTCATGACATATATAATTCAAACAAAATATGGGTTTACAGTGCAAATCCTAACCCTGCCCCTCCAGGCTTGTTCTGTAGACCAGTGGCTCTCAAATCCTGTCATAAACTGGTCAGAAAAAGGCCCTGAAATAGGAAGTTTTATGCATATCTCTGTGATGCTTTGACTTAAATTTATGGGCTTTACAGTGTGTCATCACACTGTCCACACACACCTGTGTGTCAAATTGGAAGAGTCTGGGTCAAACGCAAATAGGGAACCTACCTGAAAATGGGTCCAGAACTGAGGCGCCGCTGCAAACTAAAGCAAAGTAAGAACTCATATCTCTGACAGTTTGATTCAGTTTCACTAAATTCATACTGTGTGATGATACCATTTAGCCTGATATGTGTGCTGAATTTAAAGGGTCCTTGTTTAAGTATGACTGCACAAAAGCAGAAAATGTGCTAAAATCAGTTCTTTTTAAGCAGAAAGCAAACATTTCCCACCATTTCTCAGAGGTGCTTTAAGTTAAAACTACCATTTTCACATGGCTTCGTTGTCATGTGCTCATGTTAATTTGTGCTGAGTTTGAAGGTTCTGGATCCAAAGGGGTTTCGCCAGAACCAAAAACACATGGATTCCTCTTACTTCCCTTCCACTTCCTGTTTTACTTTGTGAAGGTCTCGTCTTCCTGTTCGGTCTGGACTCTGTCTTGCTTGTTTATGTCTGTGTCTTCTCCTCTCTTTCCTCTCCTCTCCATTCCTCTCTCTTGTTAAGACACACATGAAGACCCGGTGCCACCGGGATCGGATCCGGTGCCAGTCAGATATGACCTTAGTCCACCTTATTTATTTCCTATTTTGTATAATTCTGCAATAAATTGTATAATAAAGAGGTTATCCAGGTTACATCCAATGGCGTCCCTCGTCACGTTAAGAATTGTGGGTAGTGTAGTGCCTGCAGAAATCCCTCACTGAGGAAAAACTTAGTGTTTGCTGAAATGAAACAGGACAACACAAATCATGAATCAAAAAATGATCGTAAAATCAGCCGATTAATGAAGTAGTCTCTCTGTGGTGAACAATGCTGCTTTAGTCATCATTTTAAAATGTCTAAATTAATACTGGAATGAATGGACAGCAGAAGCACTGCTCTGAGCATCACATATCGCTGCCAATGGGTTTGTATCAGTTTTGCTAGAGAACCCCCTGCGTCAGAAAAAGACTCCGAGCGACACCTTTTGCGTCACATGGTAATGTGACTGCCCACTTGATCAATGGTCATGAGGTCACATGACCGGTCCATTCCATGATTAACACATAAAGACTCAGAACTGTTTTTGTCAACACTACCAAATCATTTTTTTGTCTTTCCCAAGTGATTTATCAGCATTTATTACATTATCCTCTGCATTTTCAGTGAATACCATGTATTTTATGTACCTATATTTAACTTACTGATCATGTAGATGTTCAGATTGAAGTTGAGGGTTATTATATCAGAAACAGAGAAAACTGAAGAAAAAGTGACTTTTCCAACAAAATAAATAATAAACTGAACATAAACCAAGTGTCTCCATCCACTGTCATTTATCAAATTCCAGGGGTTTTACTGGTGGGTCAATGTTGTAGAAGATGACGGTGTTTCCATGTTCATTATGGTGTCTCCAAATGTGACCAGGAAAAGATGACAGATTTTATTTTACACCAAATTATTTACATGTATTTGATAGGATTAGCAGCTCAACATGGATTAAACATTTTACATCAGTAGATGATCTTAGCAAATAAATGAAAAAGAGCACCAATTATGTGGGAAGGAACCAGTAATGCCAGTGAATAGATAATGGATAATTACTGCAGTGATTAATATGTTTCAGACTGGACTGTGTTTCAGGCGATAAAGATCATGTAGTGTGATGAGTCCATCATGGTGAGAAGAAGTGATTACCCATCATTCCTAGTGTCTACAGCTGCGGTTCTCAATTCTGGTTCCTGAGGACCAGCGCCCTGCATGTTTTAGATGTGTCCCTCTTCCAGCACACCTGGTTCGATTAAGGATCGGCTCATCATCAGCTCTGCAGAAGCCTGAAAATGATGTAATGCCTTCCAGGTGTGATGGAAGAGGGAAACATCTAAAACATGCAGGATACTGGTCCTCAAGGACCAGAGTTGAGAGCTACTGGTCTACAGAACAAGCCTGGAGGGGCAGGGTTAGGATTTGCACCGTAAACCCATATTTTGTTTGAATTATATATGTCATGAAACTATAGAGTTACAAAAAATATTATTAATGAGAAATGAATGATTGTGCTCATACTGTATGTTGATCATTTTTATTACGAGCTCTGATGAAGCTGTCTCTCTTTGCCACAATGACATTGGGAACCTCTTGGTTAAGTCTGAAGGTGCTGCACCCACATCTTCCCTGCATCCATGCAGTCCAGCCTCATTGAAGATCTTTGTAGAAGGAGAGATTGTGATCGACAACCTTCAAGACCTACCAAAAGCTACATGTGTTCTGTTTGGACTTTCACACAAGCTGCATCTCCAAATCTATGAAGCACACATTCCAGTTCATCCAACAGGCTCTTCTCATGTTGGGTCACAGTCAGCTGAAACCAAAGTTACAAACACTGAAAAAACAGCTTGAAATGTAGTGTCAAGTCTACTGTGAACAGCCATGATTTAGTATTTCTCAGTTACTTAGCATATTTCCACTATACACTTTACTGATATCTAAGTACCTTCATCTTACTGAACAAATTACATTTCACTTTGTGCTTTACTGTTTGATCCTGTTTGCCTAGATTTTCAAACAGTTCTTTTGTATATTTCTAATTTATTATGTATAGTGCGTGTGCTCTTGTATTCTATTTTTATTCTTATATTCTATTTTTACTGTTTGTCATGCTGCTGCTGCAGTACAATTTTCCAGTTTGAGATCAATAAAGTCTGTCTGGCCAAAATCAAGGTGTGAATGTAAGTCATTATATAGTTCAGTGATCTTAAAGGAGACCAATGTAAGGTCTTGCCACACGTACACTTTTTTCTGCTCCTCTTGTCAATATACATCTCTTTAGATATCCATATGTTTATTTCTAGGAGAACTTTTAAAGAGTGCAATTAGGAATTTTACTTGTCTTCTAATTGACAGGGTTTGTGCAATACTGCAAGACTCCAGAATGTTATCTTGCACTGGTTTTTGAAAAATAAATGTTTTTCTGAACATTTAAATGTGTTCAATTTCTTTCCTTCAATACAATACAAAACTGTAAAATGACATTTGAAGAAACCTGTGTCAATGCAACTTAAAATGTTTCAAATCTAAAGTGATCTAAGGCACATGGTTTCCGTGTAAATTTCTAGTCCACCCAACTTCTTGGGGTTTACAGTGTAGGATTGCTCCAGTTGCTCAGTAATATTATGTGTCAGCTGACAATTTGAATGTACAAAGTGACCAGGTTTTAACATCAGTAATATTTTTCTTCCCTGATGACACATACATATTTCAAGATGACAATGCCAGGACTGCTTGGGCTAAAATCATAAAAAAGTGGTTCAAGAGTGTCAGTCGTCATTTTCACTCATGGATTGGCCACTACCATGTCCACACCTGAACCACATTGGCAATAGACTATTTAGAAGGCTTGATGTAGCAGTCCAATTCTCCCATCGCCATCACAAGATCTGAGACAAAAATTAATGCAACTCTGGAGGGGAAAAAATGTTGTGGCATTAATTATGACATCACATAAGCATAAATGATACTACAGTGAATGTCTCTGATATCAAAGATAAAGGCAATCCAATGAAATGTGAGTGAGTGACTTTTTTTTACTCTTTCAAAGAACTGAAAGGGCACACAATGATGTTTCTGCAACACTGCATCACCTCTAGTAACACATGCCTGATAGATGTGTGAGTACTTGCACATCTTTATGACTTCTACATGTCAGTTATTTGAAGTCACCTAAAATACCTTTACCCAGTTAAAAAGACTATAGGACTATAGTCTAGAACACAAGACTCTTGATGCACCACCACTCCCTTCTATATTTCTAATCATAAGAATTAAAACAGATAAATTACAGCCTGTGTCTGCGTCACCCATCTGACTCACTGTTATAATTCTAGAGCACTTCCTTATCCTATAATCTGTATCATCCAACAGGTCTTTAACGGTATACATGGAATACCCAAATTTTCCAACTTTTCCCACTGCCAAGTGTATTCTTCCAGGAACCCCTGGATCAAGTCTAAAACCCCTGTTTCCACATCAGCGTCACTCTTTTGACACTACCTTCAAAAACACTATGCATGGGATCAATAACATGCATTCAAAGTGACTCAAAATAGGGCATGATGCACACCATTATCTGTGATAAGGACCAGGAACCATTCCTGTTACAACCAGCTTCCTCTTTAAATCTTTCCTTGTGAGGTAGATTCTTAAGAATAACATATATAACACCTACTAAATGTTTAACTCCATCATAGGACTGAAACCAATCAACACACAGCACAAGACCCAGATTACATGCATCACACAGGATGGGTTTGCCTTGTTCAGAGCCCAACCCTGGCCTTGCCCTTGGAAGGCAAAAACTAACAGTTAACTGGCATTAAGATTCGCACTTTACCACACTAAATAGGATGATATGAAATCGCAAGCAGTGATAAGCTGCCAGAAAGCTAAAATCATGCTGGCAATCTTTAGCTAGTACTAAGCTAGTTGGCTAAAGTTAGCTTGGACTAATGCATGAATATGATCAAACACATACCCCCCCCCCATGATGGTCTTATGATGATGTGAGAAGGCGTTTGTTCAAAAAAGGTTGAGAACCACTGCTCTACATTATCAACAGCAGGGGGAGTCCAACTATTTAATTTAATATGTTAAGTTATTTGATGATGAGAAGGTGGGATTAAATGAGGTTTTCTTCTTCCCACTCCTTTTCGAGTGTAAATGAATGATTTCGGAATTTCCCTTTTTTTTTGGTTTTCTTTTTGGCATGAATTCTGTGAATGCTTGAAATAAATGAATAAACAAACAAACAACTAACAAATGAAAGCTATGGGTCCACAAACTGTGCTTTAAACAAATTGTAATTAATGCTCCTTATAATCTTTTTCAAGACAAACGGTAGTTGTATTGTGGGGAATGAATGGATGAGTTTCATTTTCATTACCTATTAAAACATAAATATGAAACAAATATGAAGATCTACTCTCCTAACAAATCTAGAGTATTTACTGTGACAGAAACTGGGAAGTTTTTGAGCAACAAAAGCTGATTCAGACATGTTTTTAGAATAATCTTCTAAAGTCTATGAATACATATGCCAAACTCACACAAACAAACAAACAAACATCAGAATGACAATACTGACAAAAGAAAGCCCCACAGTCGAATACTTGGTTGGACTGTCTTTAGCACTGATTTCAGCAAACATCCACCACAGTATAATTTCAGTAAGTTTCTACAATGTAACAACATGCATTTCCATAATTTTTGGACATATTGTGTTGCTGAACTGAGATCTGACCAACTGTAACCCCAGATCATAACACTACCTCCACAGGTTTGTACAGTAGGCACTCGGCATGATGGGTAATCATCAGACCACATCACCTATTTCCAGTAAAACACTGTCCAAGCTTTATGTTCTACATCAAACTAATGGTTGTTTCAGAAATGAGAAGCTACTAAGGATTGAAGAACCTGTTGCAGATTAACTATATGAATCACTATTCAATGGAAGGATCTGAACTATTGGCTTAGGCAAATCCAAGTCAGGTGGTGCATTTTAGTTTAAGGAAAGAAAAGTTTATTTGTATAGCACTATTCATACACAGGGAAACTCAAAGTGCTTTACAAAGGCATAAAAAAATCACAGAAGAAAAAAAGAAAGCAAGACATTGAAGTGACATTAAAATTAAAAAAAAAAAAAAAAAAAAATTCGGTTTTATTTGTAGAGCCCCATATCACAACAAGGTTATCTCACAGGGCTTTACAGAGTTAGTTGGATATATTCCTATAAAAAAAAGGGAAAAAAGACATTAAAATCATCAGAGATAAAATGTGATTTTAAAATGCATTCACAGAATAAAAGAAGGACATTAATTATATCAAAACCATACATTAAAATTAACATTAACATCAAAATAGAGTAAAGCAAGACATTAAAATCTAAAAAGTGCAAAAGGACACTTTTCAGGGTATGGATGAATGACTCTGGCTAAAGTTGGTGTAAATTAATCATCGCCTGGATTAAGTTTAAAATGAATTCATTCCGTGCGTCAAACCACTTCACTGAACACTCACTGCTCATGCGCGTGACAGCCCTTACCTGTCAGTTTGACCTGAATGCCCGCCCACCACGCCCTGCGCGCGCACACCTAAGATAGTGAGACAGTGTGTGGAGCATCTTTCCACTCACCTGTTCCGCCTCCAGGACAGCAGCTATAAAACGCATCCTCCTGCTGCACCGGCACCAGCTCCTTCGCTCCAGTCCAAGCTCCACTAAACTCACAACACAAGCCGGCATGAGCAGCTCCGTGCGCCGCGGGACCTCCTCCATGTCCCTGTCATCTTTGCCATCGCTGTCGCGCTCACAGCGGGCAGCCAGCGTTTACGGCGGGTACGGCGGGTACGGCGGAGGGGCTTCAGGGGGCTGGGCTTCCTCCGCCTCCACGGGCTTCGGCTCCGGGTTCGATTTGGCAATGCTCGGAGGAGGAGGCGGTGGAGGAGGCGAGCGCATCGGCAACGAGAAAGTGACCATGCAGAACCTGAACGACCGCCTGGCCTCTTACCTGGAGAAGGTGCGCACGCTGGAGGCCGCCAACGCCAGGCTGGAGCAGCAGATCCGGGACTGGTACGACAAGCAGACGCCGACCGTCCGGGACTTCAGCAAGTATGAGGCCGTCATAGCAGACATGCGCAGAAAGGTCAGTGTGCATGCTCACGCGTCGGATTATTCACATGTCTGTTTTGTATAATACCATATTTTATCGTCTTTTTTTCTTAACATTTATACAAACATATCGAGCGCGCGTTTAACTTGTACCACAATAAATGAACACACTAACACCCAGGGCTACTTTTGGGGCAGTTCCCAAATGAATGTTTCTCTCGATTTAACCTTTCGAAGTTCTTAAAGTAGCATTAAAGGGCTAGGTTAATGTTGTACTGCCCAATCAAGGTCAACATCAACAGGTGTTAAACATTATAGATGAGTAGATGGTTTTGGGTCTTTGAGGGTTAAGTTGTTCCCAGAAACAATGGCAACAGCAATACCATGCCATGAAGAATAAATTACAATAAAAATAAAAAAAAACAAACAGAGTGCACATTTTCAACTGTTAAGGTATTCATATATGGTTCCCAGAGCTTATAAAAGTCCTTCCTTTTGCCCTTTGTCAGTATTTCCAATAGAGCCTGGAACCCCCTTCAACCATATGGTTCATGTCAGTGTCCAATCTTTTCCAACAGAGCACAATTACTCTCCTGGCCTGAATCAAGTCCAAAGTCCAACAATGCAGAATGTTTCTATGGACGTTGAAATTGCTTTGAATATATTGCAAGAACACACAATTTGGCGTCAAAGGGACCAATGGTATTAAAAGTCTCTGACAAACCATTTTAGAATATCCTTCCAGAAGATTTGGATCATTTGACATTCTTGCAGATAATAAAACTAAGTGCCCTTCTCTGGTTATGCACATATTTACACTTTTAAATCCCTTTTTAAGATTTTTACAAGAAAAAACAAAAAGAAAATGGGGCATTTCCATTTTGTACAATAGTATGAAATAGTCAATGAAAAGAGGCATGTTTCAGGAAATAAAAGCTTTCAACATCGACCTTAAATTCTCAAACTTGTCTGCTTGGTTACTGATGAAGAAAGTAATTATTTCCATCATTAAGATTTCATATGCATATCATACCAGTCTTCTTTTGATGGCAGGTTTAGTTTTAGCCAGTTTTTAAATAATAATCTCTCAAGCAGCCACAGAATCCTAAATAAATACTTTGTGTCAGTAATTGTGGATGTTGAGGTCAAACAGGTCAGAATCATATGAGTTTAACCATGATGGAAATGGTTGTTTGTGCAGGATTTGTGTATGTTTCGAGTCCAGGAAATTCACTGTGAAAATGACTGTGACCAAATCTACAAAATTCAACAAATCACCGTTTCATGGTGTGTTTTGATAAAACTCTATAACTATCCTTGGTGCTGTCCACATAAAGATTAGAATACAGTTTTCAAACAGAAAAAAAACCTTCCCTCATTGACTTCATAATGAGTCTCTAACATGCTGAGACTGGTGTTGCATATTTATGTGCCCTCAGGACATGAATAGGCTAGTACTTATGTAGATTTTCTTTTTAATTCAGTATCGTATTTCATAAATGTATCCAAAAGTTAAATCTGTATTTGAGTCTCTTCATTTTCTTCATGTTTAACACTCGAAGCACATTGTAAAAGATCCGAAATCAGGCATAAAACACCTATTCTTCTAGTTAGTCAAGCCCTCTGGCCTGTATTACAAATACAGATCACAAATGTCATTGATTGAGAATGCGTGATGTATTCTTTTAGATCAGCGCTGCCTCTCAGGACAACGCTAGGTTGATGCTGCAGATTGACAATGCCAGACTGGCAGCGGAGGACTTTAGAATCAAGTAAGTGGCACAAACCTTCACGACATGGCGTAACTGTGATGAATATCAGACAATGTGGACACAATGTCGGTGAGGTGTAACAGTCAATGCAGTGATGGCAACAGAGTGGTGTAACTGGTTTTAGTGGTTCTTAAAAGCGGATCCTTTGTTGATAGTAACAGAGTTATTGTGTGTGACAACATTAAACCGCTGTGTCCTTTTCTCTAAAGGTTTGAGAATGAGCTGGCAGTTCGCATGTCAGTGGAGGCGGACATCGGCGGTCTGCGGAAGGTTTTGGATGAACTGACCATGGCCCGATCCGATCTGGAGATGCAAGTGGAAGGCCTGAAGGAGGAGTTGGTCTACCTGAAGAAGAACCATGCAGAGGTGGGAGCTTTGCTGATGAGATTTTAGAACAACAGCATGAAATTGTTTTTCTTGAGACTGTTTGCCAAATGTCATTAAAAAGGTGTCACCATCCACTTGTATAAATTATGAGTTGCACAAAAGACATCGTCTTCCCTGAAGGTGTGTACCTCAAAGCAGGTATTGCAACAAGCTGCAGGGTGACATCGTATGATAACAAAGCATGTGACATCCCTTTGGATAATTTATGACATGTTCATGATTACTGATCAGCACTTATCATGTGTTAACGCTTGAGCTGTTTGTTCTTTCACTTGCAGGAGCTTGCAGCCTTGCGTGGCCAAATTAAATCCAGTTCAGTAAATGTGGAGGTGGATGCCTTACCACAGGCTGACCTGAACAAGACACTAAATGATATAAGGACTCAGTATGAGGGCATTGCTGAGAAGAACCGGCGTCAAATGGAGGACTGGTACAAGGTTAAGGTGAGGGCATGTCCAAAACTATCCATAACAAGCCTGCATCAACCTGAAAACTTGTCTGACTTGTCTTGTGCCAGAAAAACCCCTAAAACATTTCTTTCATTTCAAACTTTTGCTGTGCAGTGATTTAAACCTTTGACATTCATCTGCTGAGGGAAAGAAGTTTCAGTCAACCAATGGTCAACAACTGTGGCACAAGTATCTTAAAGTGTAATACCACTGACAGCCACTAGATGCTATTCCCACAAGTGTTGACTCCCATAGGATTCTGCTAAATTTATGTCAAGTTTGCACAACCTGTGAGCTCCTCAAAAAAATTTTTATTTCACCAACTCAGTGACGTTTGGGCCTTCCGCCCTTCATCAGACAACTGACGAAGGGCTCACAGGCTGACCTTTTTCACTCTTTTATCCATTGTTTCTTTGAGATCCTGCACACCTCCTATGACTGGATGTGCATGCATGCTATCACCTCTTTTCGCAAAAATACAAAGTCAACATTTTTTTTAGAAGCTTTTAATGTCTACTGTGTTACTGAGACCTTGTGTTCATTGAATAAAAGTTATGGCTCGACACTAGTACACTACTATTGATGACAGATTTTATTGATTGGTGTAAGTTGTCTTTCTTAAACATCAGTGTTTCCAAAACGAAGGAAATGTTGGTTGATTTCAGGAAGAATCCCCCAGTTATTATGGATAGCCAAACCATAGATCTAGTGAACCAGTATAAATACCTCGGTGCAGTTATTGATGAGAAGTTGACCTTCGAGGCACAAGTTGATGCTGTTTGTAAAAAAGCTAATCAGCAGATGTTCTTTCTTAGGAAACTAAGAAAGTGTAATGACTTTTATACAAATGTTTTATTGAAAGCATTATTTTTTCTTTTGGGTGTTGGTATGGATCCCTCTCTCTTAAAAGTAAGAGTAGACTGCAGAGTGTTGCTAAGCTGTGTTGCAAAATTGCCAACATGAATCTAAACGCTCTGCAGGTGAAAGACGCCTGGTGCTTCCAGCCCAGCACAGCTCTACATCTCTAGCCAGACTCTTTTCTTCTGTTGTTCCCAAATGGTGGAACAATCTACCAAACTCTGTGTGTACAGCTGTGTCCCTTTCTACTTTTAAGGGACTATTGAAGACTCAATTATTCAGAGAACACTTTGGCACTTAACATGACTCTTCTCCTCTTTGTCCTTGGGGTAGAATAAGTCAGAGGGTCCAAGA
>JAPTYQ010000001.1:29831933-29844328 GCA_029814465.1 Ostorhinchus cyanosoma
TATTTTTTGTTTTTTTTAATTAAATTAAATTTAATTTAATTTAATTTTTTAAACTTAATATTCTGTAAGAAAAATAACAGTTACAGTTCTATTGCATCAACCTACTGAACTTTCTACTCATTTAACCTTCTTGTTAAGGTTAATAAATATATATTCCCTATTTCTACCTCAAAAAATGTCACTGCCAGACATTGTCTTAATAAATTTCAGTTTTCCAAGCAACCCTCAGACGTGCTTGTAAAGTCAGTGTGCTGCCACAAACAACTACTGTTTGTGTGCTTCCACAAATAGGTGGAATGGCTGCAAAGCTGTGAATGAAGCCATCTCCCCTCTATCTCACCCACTCAGCGAGGTAATTAAATTGTCTGTCTAAGTCTCTGGTATGAGCGCCATCCTATGCTAATGCAGTGTTCCTTTGACAGGTCTGCTGAGACTACATAGTTGGTGTTTTCACATGGCCTGATTTTCAATTCACGCTCAGGTTATTTCCATCACAGACATCTTGGGAAGCAAAGAGGAAAGGCTGTGAGACAGACTGAAAAAATGGGCTGAAGTTGCATGTAATTGCGTGTATGATTTTTGAAAGGCGTCTTTCAAGTGCTGTCTTAATTGCCAGTTATTCTGCTGGAAATGTTATTCTCCAACATGTTCAACATGGTTTTGTGTTCTATTTGAATTACTTATTTAGAAATTATTAAGATGTTCATAAACTCCCTCACATCCTTTGCAGAATTTGTTTTCTTAAAACATACGGATGTTTACTGTAGACTCGTGAGGTTTTCGAAGCTCAATGCTAGATGGTAAAGTTTTTTGAAAAAGTTTAGGGAAGCACCTCTAACAGCCCATCTCCAATCTCTTCTCCCCCAACAGAACACTGCATCAGCAGTTCGAGAGCTACAAACAGGAAGTGCGTCGCATTGGGGCGGAGACACGACGTCAGCAAACCCAGCAGAAGGATGATGCGCCCACCTGCGGGATCTGCCGCAAGACCAAGTTTGCTAATGGCTGTGGTCACCTTTGCTCCTACTGCCAGACTAAATTCTGTGCTCGTTGTGGAGGACGGGTCTCCTTACGATCCAACAATGTGAGAAACCTTCACCTGAGTCACTCTTCTTTCCTTCCTTTTACACTCACTGCCCTCTTGCTGCAGCTGATGTACACTCTGTCCTGCTTTTGTGTGTTTGTCACTGTCTGCTTCTATGCTTCCCTGTCACACTTTGGTCAGAACAAAGTGTATTGGAAGAATGGCTTGGCAGCAGTCATAGGTCCTATAGGCACATTTGAATTCTGAGGCTGTAGTGTCATAGTTTTGGAATGGTTATTAATTACTTGAAATTAAAAGCTCACCAGTCACAGCATCTTTGTTGTCTTGTGTCTCCTGTGACTGCAGCCATTAAACAAGCATGTCAGACAGTGGTAGCAACTTGCCCAAAGAACAAGGAAAAGATGAAGGAATGTAATAAATAAGAAGACCTGAAAGTGTACACATACTTCCACCCAAATGTATTGCAAATTTTAAACAAGTATGTAGAAAGTCAGCAAATATGAATCTTTGTGTTTCCATCTACGTGTGTTTGACGTACGATGTATTTTGACTTGAGAAATGATGCCTCTTTTAGCTTTCAGTCCCATTATCTCATTAAACCACTCTTCTGGATCCTATTATGTTTCAAAATCTTGCACAGTTTGTCAGAGTCAACTTTGGCAGCTCTTCATACATGGTGACATTTCATTGTTTTCCACCTACTATGGCATTTGTATTTCTTGATTGTTCAGTATTAAATTAGTGACCTATTGATGCAAACACCCTTCCACCTCAGCTCTTCCCAAACAATATTTAGAGATTTTCTTCAAATTTTCAGCTCTGAAATTTAATTGAAGATCTGAATACAAACAGCTGAATGGAAACACACCCACTGTGTAGTTTGCTTCCAAGTAAAGAATGGCAGAATTGTCTCAACTGTCAAATTATATTTTTTTGTCTTCCCCAAGTGATTTGTCACCATTTATTATAATGTTATCCTCTGCATTTTGCATTTTGATGTAGATTGTTCATAAAAGCTCAAAGTAAATCCAAAGGTTATTATACAAATATACAAAAAAAAAAAAAAGAAAACGTTACATTGTCAGCAAAATGTATCATTACCTGAACATAAAAACAAGTGTGTCCATAAACTGTCATTAATCAAACTCCATGGGTTTTACTGGTAAATCAGTGTTGTAGAAGGCGACAGGGTTTCCACGGTAACTACAAAGCCAAATGACTCATATCTGATGACCATGAAAAGATGATAAACTGTATTTTGCACAAATTATTTACATGTATTGATAGGATTAGTGGATCAAGAAACATTTTAGATCAGTAGATCCTTTTTGTCGGTGGTGGATGATTGAGTCTTTATGGGTGTACCTGTACTACTTACACTACATTTATCTTTTTGCTCAGTTTAATCCAAAAATGGCTAAAAATACACTATATCCATCGTACCTTAACTGCATAACTTTTCAGCATCTAAAGTAACAATGACTATTTTATTTAAGATGATCATAAATGCTAAAATAATAGCAAACCTCAGTGCTGTGGCACCCATCCATAAACTGAACATGTTAGTGTTATTTTAAGACCTGGCTCTATTCCATCCAACATACTCTGGGCAGGTCTCCAAGCCCAGTGTGGACATCCTCCTGGGTATCTTACCTGACTATGGGCCCTCCGCCCTTGGCCTGCTGCTCCCCAATCTGTTCACCCCTCCCTTACTGCTCCTACCTCAGTTCATTCTGGACTCACACTGAGACCAAATGTAGGCACAACTCAAAGGCCAGTGAGATTAATAGATAAACATAGCCATTGATAATACAATCGGAGCAGGCAGACTTTTATAATGTGAATCAGACAGGATGTAAACATGATATAGATGCAACCAACGCAAAGTATACAAAGGAAATAGTGCTGAAAACTTCAGGCACTGTTGTCTTTTTTACTGGAATTTAAATGGTTTCAGACCAGTATAGAAAGGGGAAGAGATTTAGTGTACTGCACACACCGTATGTTATGATATCTCTGCTCTACTTGTCACTATACATCTTTGGCTGAACTGCTTAGTGGATCTGAGTATATGTGTGTGTTTGTGTTAATTTGTCTGTGTGTGTCTATGATACAGTTGATCAGTTAAAACATTTATGTCCTCACAAATTTAATGGGATTAAAAGACACCCAATACTGAACATACATCATTCACTACCTAGTTTCTTCCATAACTCTACTCTTTTCCATTTACTGTTTGAGGCTTCAAATAATAATTACCACATCTCAAATTGTTTTGTTTTTTTTCACAGATCTCTGAATGTACACTTAGACACATCATCAGTGATGTAACTTTGGGTCATTTGGTGTTTAGGGGTTTCAACATTATACACCCTCACCCAGGTGACCAAGCTGGGGTTGATCAAGCGCTGACTTATGTCCAAGTGGCTTTTGTGGTCCACAGATCCACAGCTATCTTGATTTCCTCTTTGCATCTGAGATCTTCTTGATGGTGTATCTGAGATCTTCTTGATGGTGCTCTTGCAATGCAGGCCTCTGACTCCCAGCCTCTTGAGTGTCCTATAGAGAGACTGGCCTGCGAAACCCTACACCCAACACCACACCTGGTCCTCCTTCCCTTACTTCGGTATTCACTTACCAGCTCCTCATACTTGGCCCTCTTCCTTTCCGAGGCCTCCTCCATACATTCTTCTCAGCGATCAGTCAATTCCAACATGGCCACTTGCCTTGATGTTTCTGACACAAGAACTATATCTGGCCTGAGTGATGTCTCTGTGATGGAAGCTGGAAATTTGAGCAGCTTCCCTAGGTCCACCTTTAGTTTTCAGTCCTGAACTGTTGCCAAAAGACCCCCTGTTTGTCTTGAGCAATGGTGTGCCTTCTCCCCAGCCATGACAAAAGTGATAATATACTTTGTTGGTTGCTGTTGCCTGCTGTTGATTATCCTTGTACTGATGACCTCTGCAATGACCCTCAGCACCCGGTCATGGCGCCAGCGATAGTGTCCCTCTCTAAGGGCTTTTGGGCAGCAGCTTAGGATGTGCTCCAGGGATTCTCTTCTTATGCAGAGTGGGAATGCTGGAGTGTTTGCCAGATCTCAGCAGAAGAGGTTGGACGGGCTGGGGAGGGAGGCATAGACTGACCAGATGAGGAACTTTATTCTGGTGCAGCTCGACCTTCCAAAGTTCTGACCACATGATTTTCCGGTTCAGAACCTGCTCCCATTGGGTCCAGGCACCCTGTTGCTGTATCCCCACAATCTGACTTGAGCAGCCTTCCTCCATCTCTGCTCAGATCTCCTCCTGGACCAACTGACGCTTCTCTTTTCCTATGACCTTGTTGAAATGAGGTCTTGCGTTGCTGCCAGGCTCAGCCCAGCCCATCCTGTTGCCACTGCTCCCACCAGCACACTGTGCCTCAATCGTGATTCAGCCTAGTTGACTACATCTTGAGTCCACTTCCTGCCAGTTCTTACCTCTATGCCAGCTGAGGAGACCTTAAAGTCATCTGAGTCTGTTCAGCAACACCTCTCTTGCCTGGGTAACCATAAACTCCTCCGTCACACTTTAGAGGGGGATTTGCAGCCTGTTCTTCCTCCCAAACAAGGTGATGCTGCTGAGGCTCGGACATAGGCCCAACTACCTGCATAGGTACTGGCTGACCTTCCTCTCATAGCCCTCGATGATAGTTAGTTATACTTGGTAGGCCAGCAGGGGCCAGAGTAGTCATGGCAAGATGACCATGCTGGTAGATCCAGGCTTAAAACTTGGCCGGCAGTCCTAATTTTTCCACTGCTGCGAGCCAGTTCGCCAACTCTCTGCCAGTTGCTTGGAGCACTGCAGTATCTGTCATTGTGCTGTTAAACATCTTGTCCAAGCTCTTAACAGGCTTCTCACAGTTCAATGGAATCTGGACACCTCCAAAGGAGAATCAGAACTTGTTAGTAGCCTTCCCCCTTTTCAGAAACAGGGATCGTGACTTGGCTGGCTTGAGGGCTATAGTTCACCAGCATATTCATGGCCAAGGCAACCAACACCATGACATTGTGCATCCCATAATGATGCCCTTCTCTAGCTGATGAACTGCAGATGGTACTGTTCCAGAGGTGACTCTCAGGCTGAAGCTGTTATAGCAGTCCATGATGAGGTCCCTAAATGTGATATCAAGCAAGCAAGGTTTATTCCAGCTTGTGGGGGATTGACCTGTAGGCAGTGGCTAAATCAAGCCACAGGACTGGCAGATCTCCTTTGCCCTCTCTTGACTTACACAGGTATAGAATGCTTCTTTTTCTTTATACACATGCACTGGAACATTATATCTTACTATAGTGGCTGTTAGTAGCTCAGTCAAACACTTTGTAAACATATCTGCATTAGCAGTACGGCTAGCTCTGTGGCGTTGGTAATATGTTTTATTTGGAGCTTTGTTTCAGTCCAAACTACAGTAAGAGCTTTGTAAGGTGAGACTGAAATGATTCTGTATGAAGTTTAATGTTCATGTCGGGGCCTGGAAACTAAACTGCCCTTCGGGAACAAGACCATTCTAACAGTAGAATAGTGTGAATGCAGAAGGATGAAGCAGCTAATGCTGAACTGCTAATGCAGAATGATGAAGGTGTTGAATGACTGAAGGAAGTTATGAAAATGCTTGAATACTTTGTGGAAAAGTTAGTGCAAAAATATATTATTGGGACACATCTTAGCACATCGGTCTGTGAGTAATGCTCCGGAGTAAAAGAGACATAGAAGCAGCAGTTGGATGTCGAAATTAGGTTTCACTTTCATTTTCACAGACTTTATGAAGTTTGCTTGTTTTCTCCTTTCAAACGTCATTTTGCACCCTGCAAGTTGCTGTTTTCAAAAAAAGAAACGCTTCAAAGCAAATGCTCTCCTTGGCCAGAATTATGCCCTTACAACAGTAGAACAAGTGCTCATGGGAAGTGGAGTCTTTATCCCTTAAAAACACCACCGCTTCTGGCCGAAGGTGTCACTGCAATACACTTAAACGAATTCTCTGTACAGGACCTTTAAATAAATGAATTGAATTGTAGATGACATATGGCAATCCAGTGGATTCTGGTGCTGACTTGGTTCTTGCAGCCCTGATGATCTCCTCAACCTCCTTCATGGTCAGCTCCTTGTTGTCAAATGCCACTGTTGGTTCTGGAGGAGTAATCAAAGTCCTACATGGCCCAAGCTATTGCTCCTTTGCCACATTGCTATAGGTGGTGGTGAGGTATTTGTTGATCTCATCCTGCGTGCCGGTGAGCTGACCACTTCGTTTCTGCTTGAGGATCTTCCTGGTGAATCCTTAGGGATTTGCAATGAAGTTTACTTGTTTCCTGGCTCTCTCTCTCTGCCTATGCCATTCGGCTTGATGGAGGGTGGTGAGTTTCTTCCTCACGATGTTGCGGAGGTCAGAAAGACTGATCTTATCCTCCTCCCTTGCTTGCTTATACTGCTTCCCTAGCATTCTTAACTCTTGCCCCAACTGGCTGATCTTCCCCTCTCAGCAGTTTGGCCTCCCTTCACCCCTAGTTGGCCGCTGCTCCTTTGTGCCAAACCACTTTGCGGCAATGCTTATGCTCATGGTGCACATTGACCACATCTTCTGGTCAGTACTCGCCATGGCCGTGGCTTCCAGCACTTGGTCCACATCCTCACTGAACTGGTGCCACTCGCTTCTTGTTGGTGGCACGCCACTTAATCCTGTTCTGAGTGCCAGGTTTGGGCTAAGGCTGGTGGGGCATTGAGGGTCTGGGCACTGTGGGGTGACTCTGGTTATTCCACCTGTGTCTCACCAGTTGCTGGACCTGTGCATTGCTCCACCTGCTTCCCCATTAAGCATCTCATTTCAAGGCTATGTGGCTTCCTAAGGACCTTGCCACATGTACAGAGTGCACTCATTGTCATTTTTCCATATGCCTGGGTCGTTACCTGTAAATCCATTCAAGGGTGCCCCCCCCCTCTCTCGGGCACCCCTGGGGGTATGATTCTTCAGGGTTTTCTGTAGCTTGTTTTTGGGTTCTCCCTTGCAGGAGCTACAGTTTGGGGTGCTAACCCTCCCTGCCTTGGTTACTGTCTCTCCAGTGGTTCGCCGTCTCTCCAGCTGTCACCAAGCTATTCATGGAAGTCATCCAGCCTGTTGCCAGAAGTCACTGGCCCAGCCAGGTTGACTGTTTTTTTTTTCACATATCTCTCAATGCAGACTTAGACACATCATCAATAATGTATTAAAAGACTGAAGCAAAACATTTTTATTTGTGTATTCATTCACATTTTTCTAATTAACTAACTAGACATTAAATTCAAATAAAATTTATGATACTTCATGATACTCTTTACTGTACCCTGTAGATAGTTTAATAAATAATTAAATTATTAGATTAGGAACTCATTGTAAGTCATTGAGAAACAGAGGTTATAATTCATCAATTTATGTTCTCCATTGGAAAAGGTAGATAATGTTTTAGATTTAGTATTAGATTTTACTATTAGCTTAACATACTTTATCTGGTCTCTTCTTCAGTTATAAAGCATTGCTACTGCAAGTTAGCAGAACACAGCACTACTACAAACTGCCCTTCTAAATTACCACAAAGTCACTTGTAGAAGTATCTTAATACCACTAAGAGCCACACTCAAAAAAACCAACATGGGTGTCTGTTGTTGTAACAACATATGTATAACATGTAGCTTCTGTTATATTAATTCATGTTTAACAGTTAAACATGTTTAAATCGTGTAGTTTTAACATAACATGCAAAATCCTTAAAACTCCAAGATTCCTTTATGTTAACACAACATAACGGGTATATGTAGGAATCCCATCTGCACCACCCCTCCAGAGCAGAAGATGACATCATTTCGTCTAGCCCTAATCCTAAACTTCTAGCTCAGATCTAACCTTAACTTTAATCCTAAACCTAGGATTGAAGCACCAATGTAATCTAGATCTGTCAGAGAATAATCAAACCAATGCTTAATTAGGATGTCCACACCAGAATGAACAAGACCACATTGACTTATGATGTTTCAAAATGGCTGCTTCATGATCAGGTGTTCTGGCTGATTCCACCTTCAACCACATTGGTGTAAGAACTTAAACACATCTGTGGAGACTGATGGATCTGGAAAACTTAAAGAAACCATAAACCATTAAAAAAAAAAAAAGTAAGGAACTGTGACTGAGGGGAAGGTTTTTTTTTAGAATTTCAAGGGATCTAAGAACAAGATGAGAGGAAATAATCTAATGATTGAACTTACTATAGTGTTGTTCAGTCAGCATGTCATTGTTCCACTTCAATATACTGCAGTCCGTACCCTATCTAAATAAGTTATACATGATCATTAAACAGGTTAATGTGACCCAAGACAAATAAGTCAAATCCTTTCTCAGTAAATATGTTGAAACGACTTTTACCAATTAAGCTGGACCCATACATTGCAAATAAGTAATAGTAATGCCAATACTTTATGTTCACGCAACAAACTTACAATTAGTTGGTTAAACAAAATTGTGTCTCGCTAAATGAAAGCATTTTAACTAGGTAGAAATTCTTTCCATAATTGTATTACTTTCATTCAACAGATGATTTTTTTCAGTGCACTTGATGTAGCTCCAAAAAGTCCTGGCTCTGAGAGACTTGGATTCTCTAAAAAGGCCATACATTTTTTTTTCCAGGCGTCCTAGTTTCATTCATTTTACATGGAACCTCTAATAAGTGATCCGATTGATTTTTCCTCAAATTAGGTCAAATAGAAGTTTGATCTCTCCCATGTTGGGTTTTGATTGACAAGTCTTCACTGACCAACACAGACTTCTAGAGTTTTCATTTATTTAAGAGTCTATTTGCAAAAGCCTGGTCTTGACCAGCTCTAAATGTAAAGTGTCTCATGAGTTAACATTTGTTTTGATTTGGCACTATATAAATACATTTTGATTTGATTTGATTTGATTTGATTTGCACATTTTCTCCTGACAGACTCATCCACTGTAGTTGATAGGTATGAAGACTGTGAAAATGACTTTGTTATATAATGCATCAGTATGGTAATCTTCAGCATTAGTTACTCACCCATGACCCCTTGCAAATGCTTTGACCCCTTGTATTCCACCCATTTACTCCACATACCGACACATCTGGCTGCAAAACAACACGATGGTAATCAAATTAAACCTATACTTGTTTAGTAATTATATACTAGTAATTTAACAACTTACAACCTAAATTCCATAGAAGTAGGGATGCTGTAAACAGAATGAAATGATTTGCAAACTTGATAAACAAATGATTTATCTAATATGGAATAAAGAAAACATATCAAATATTTACATTTTGGAACAGAACTATGTTGAATTTGATGCCATTAAAATATCTCAAAAAAGTTGAGACAGAAACAACAAAAGGCTAGAAAAGTAAGTGGTACTAAAAAGAAACAGTTGGAACAACATTTAGCAACTAATAGAATAACACAGCAGTTATTGGGTATAAAAAGAATATCTTAGAGAGGCAGAGGTTCACCCATCTGCCAAGAACTGCAAATTGTGGAACATGTTCCTAATGTAAGACTTTGAACTTTTCAGTTGCTAATATAATCAGAAGATTCTTGAGAATCTAGAGAAATCTTAACATGTCACTATTGCACTAGTTTTCTATTGTGTTACACTGGTTTACTTTCTTTCTTTTTTAAATAAATGATCGGCCTCAGATATTAAATGTGTTAAATTATACATACTTTAATAAGATAAATTGAAAACAAATGACCAAAGTGCTGATTATCTGATTTTTTCAGTGTATATGATATAGTGTTATTATACATATATATAGTGGTTTATGTGAATTTATATAATAGATTTATCACTCTACCAGTATAAAGAACATGCAAAATGAAGGTATTGTAATGGGCAGACAGTGTTTTGCAGTAGATCTGGTAGTTCTGATACAAAACATTCCTTTGGAGTAAAACCCATGACTCACATTTGGTAAAGATTCACTAGTTTTATTCTGGAGGCATTTAACTTGTAAACCAGTGATTTTAGAGCTCATTAATTATTGCAGTTTTTTGCAACAACATTATTACGAGATACATGATTGGACATAAACTCTTGCATACATTTAAGCAGCTTACTCGAGAGTTTCATACAACCTCATTGGCTGAGCTGTGAAGTGCTGCTCTGTGCCCTGCAGAAGGCATCAACGTCCTCCTGCCTGGCATCATACATTAATACGAATATCATCACCATCATACGTAATAGAAACAGCGATTTTGTTTATCACTAGGATCCCTATTAGTTATTACTGCAGTTACAACTGTTGCTCTTGCGGTCAACAGACATGAAAAGACCTCCAAACATCAGATTAGTCAATCTGACTCTCAACAACAAAATGACAAATAAATAATTCCTTCCCTTCAGAACAGCGATTATAATATATGAAAACAGAGAGTGGTAATATTACTCTTTTTAATACTGTGATCTCTGAAGTTCATATATCTTTTCATCTCAAAATAACAAAATACCCTTTTCTCAGGAAAAGTGGTGGTTAATGTAGTGCAGCATGCTTTTAGGTTGAAAGATTGCAGTGGATTTAGACACAGGAAATAGTGGAACTACAGTGGAGTCCAGAGGAGCAGGTCCTCCCTCAATAAGACATGAATTTCCCAAAAAAGTATGATTCGTGAAATTTGCGAAGGTCCTTACAATGTTGACAATATACTATTTTGCCATGCCTTTCTATTTTTTCTTCATCATGATCGAATCTGAGTAGTTTATTCATCACTAGTTAATTAACTTGTTATCTTAAGAAAATGGCATTAAAAAAGTAATTAGCCTTACATACAGTAACTGCCCCCAAATAATAGTGCACAGTGAAGTATTACTTGAAGAAAACCTTATTTTCCAACAATACTAAAGCCTATGCTAAGCTTATTTATTTATTTATTTAATTAATCTATATGCTGCTCTTACTTTATTTTGAAAATTAATCTCTCCTGTAATCTTAACTCTAGCAGTAGTTTGATCCAGTTGAAGATTCAAATGGTTGATTAACTCAGTGTACTACATTTGCACTCTTTGTTTCAGCCAAATGTTTAATACAGAAACAAAAGCATTTTCCCTTTCAAATGAAATCATATATGTGCAGAGTGTCCTTAAACTTATTCTGTTATAACCCTAACCTCAAAAGAAAGGTTAGAGTCAATGAAAAGAGTGGATGTTAAAGGGTAAAAACAAAGATGATTAAATATTTTGTAGCTAAACAATGGACCACAAAATATTTCAGTATAAGACTAAAATCTTAAAAAGTGGCATGTCTTCAATGATAAGCTAAGAAGAGGTTAAAGAAAGTTTCAGGTTATGCAAGATTGTGCTCCATGTTATTTTTCTGTGTCTTCAATTTCCTGTTTGTGCTGCGGAGTCATGACATATTCTGATGATGTCACTCTGAGGTCATGCCGAGTCAGGTCATGCATGTCGCTGCAGTGTTCATATATTTTTCATGCTATCATCCTCACCCGCTCATATGCTTTCACTGAATTTGAAGTCTGTGTATCAACTCACAATGTAATTAACAAAATGTTTGCGCCACATGGTCTTTCCCTCTCTATCACCTTTATTTT
This sequence comes from Ostorhinchus cyanosoma, assembly GCA_029814465.1. NCBI lineage: Eukaryota > Metazoa > Chordata > Actinopteri > Kurtiformes > Apogonidae > Ostorhinchus > Ostorhinchus cyanosoma. The sequence goes on from JAPTYQ010000001.1 coordinate 29,843,598, forward strand.
TCTTTTTCTCCCTCCTTTTCCTCCTTTTACCAATTCTTCACATCACAAATTCACCCTATCTGCATCTATTTCTCTTATATCTTTTATGTTCTTATCTTTCTTTCTTGCCCTTCTCCTCTTGCTCCACTTCTTCCCTCACTTTTCTCAACTCTCACTGCTACCTGGACTGCATGCCACAAAGGAGGACAAAGTGGTTAGCATCTTTTTTGTGTTCTCTCTGTGCTGTGAATGTGATATTTGTGCCAAGTACCAGTAAAAAAGGAGAAAAAAAACACTGGCTGTGTTCAAGTCTGGAGCTGATCTGGATCAAACCTGGTGATGATGAAAGTTGTATGTCCTTACGATGGCCAGATATATAACTTCCAAGCTGAGAGCGAAAGAAAAAAAAAAACAATAGTGGCAGATGAAAGAGAACAAGCTATTGGATTAGAATGGAGCCAGTGTGTACAAATCCACTTATGGATTACTGACTTAACTAAACAGAGGGGGTCTGTGTCAGTTCTGTTAACTTTGATATTTTAGAAAGTGTACTGTACTGTCTGGGTGGGGGGGTGGGGGGGTCACACCTGAGACTATAGCATCCTGACTATCCTTGACTAACTCTGTCTCCATTGTCTGTCTCCTCCCCTTGCAAAGTGTCTCATAGTGAAGGACAGGGTAAGGTTTGTTGGGTGATGGATTTCCTGCATGGGTCACTAATATTGCCCCCCGCCCCCACCCCCCGAAACACA
>JAPTYQ010000001.1:29887641-29901127 GCA_029814465.1 Ostorhinchus cyanosoma
CAAATGGGCAGGTTTGTGTGGTGGGAGGAGACATAACCTTTGAAGATGTTTTCTGCTCTTAAACAACTCATCTCACAAGCACCGTGTTATGGTTATTGAGCTGCAGTCAGCATCAGTGAGGCCTTCATCTGGCTCTGTCTTCACAGACAGCCCATCAGATCCTCCTCTGAGCAGGTGAAACTTTTTTGGATCTACCTCTTGACTTACTTGTCCCATAACCTTCAGGATCTTTTAAGAACTTTAACCTGGCTCTCCTAGTGCGTCTGAACTCAGCAGTGATGGCACATTGTGAGAGGTTTTGCTTGTTCAGCTCAACAATTCTGCCACATTCACATTTGTCATCAGGAGGTCATAAGAGTGTGAACCTACAACCTGTTTGAGCTCCACCTTTGCAAAATGGGAATTCTTGTAATTTTTCCCTGGTGTTAAGATTTTGGTTAGGGGTGTACATTACTGCTGTTACTGCAGGATGGTTCTTTTTAACTTTGGTTACATAACATCCATTCCCTCCAAAAAACCAAACAAAACACCTGATAAAGACTGGTCTGAGCAAAATCCACATTTACACTAACTGTTGGTCCATCCCAGATGATAGAAGGCTTCCTTTTTTTTGGTATGCATTTCTACTTGAATGTGAGGAACTGTTGTATATTTACAAGTGACACAAAGTTGACCAGACAAAACCCCAAATATCATATATTCATTTTGTTTACAACAAATCACAAGATGAATTATGACTGTCATATTTGACATTTTTCTGAGTTGGGGTTGTGCATTTTTCTGACTATTTCCAACAGCATATTATATCTTTTGTAGACTGTTTGTAATTACGTTTGAGCATCTTACCAGTAACTTCAGCAGCTACAAGAGCTTTGTTAAGTAAATTGTTATTAAGGGTTTTCTCATGAACCATCTAGAGCCCTCATGCAAGAAATAGTTTTGGCCACTGAAATAACTTCTGAGTAATTTTGGGGAGTTTTTGGAATGTAATCGGTCACAGTGTAAAATAGAATTTATCTTGTGAATTAATTGATCGAGGTAATGTAATTATGAAATGTTTCATGCTAATGTGCACATTAGACTATGCACACAATGGGTTACGATGTGGACGTGTTGTGAATATGTTAATCGCATGTTGATCCTGGCGTCATAATAATTTGCACCAAACTACATTAGAGCCTAGTGATATACACCTCTGAAACCAACTGTCAGTCTGATTTACAGTATAAACACCAGACTGTCTGAATTCCCACAGAAGCCATTTCCTCTATTTCTCTCTGTTCTGTTAATCCATTGTAAAGAATCGTGTTAAATATTATAGATCTGACTTCCCCGCCATGAGCAGCCCAGATGGCTTTAGATCCTTAGATTGGGTTATATAATCAGTATTACACATAATCTCCCCATATATATGTTTATGTGTGTGGGGTCAATCCACAGGGAGGGCAAGAGGAGCCATCTCTACACTGTTACATAATGAATTCCTCGCTCTGAGGTCACAGACAGGATGTAGAAGATCTCATGCAATGATTGCGAGATTCCTCTGAGTGATGTGTCCCCTGCAGTCAGCAGCATGGCATTTCTAAACAAATGCTTTAATTTGACAGAAGCCTGCTTCCTGCTTCCCATTCCCTTATGTTTTTGGTTTATGCTTATTTCTTTCAGTTGTGTGTGTCATTTTTGTTTTCCTTTGCCTTCCTTTGCACGCGGGTGTTTCCCTCCCCACCCACACCCCATCCCCATCTGTTGTGTGGGCGGGGCTCTTCTGTGTAGCTCCACCCTCCCTGCATGCCTAAAGAGCAAGCTGCTGCACAGGCAGGAAGGGGGCAGCACCACCATGCCACGTAGCATCCTTACACACCGTGTGCTCAGGTTCACAGATGAGGTCACAGTTAGGTAAGAACACACCCACTTCACACACACACTCACACCTTCCTTTTTCAGGTTATAGTGGCAGCTGAAGAGTGCAGTAGTACAGCATTAAACAAGCACTAAACTCCTAAGCCCTTGGCCTGAAAACATGATCTGCAATGTCATGCGATGGCACAAAGCCAGCCACCTGTTGGGTAACGCCAAGTCTCTGTCGTCACAAAGCAGCACGACGATGACAAATGCACAGCCATGCTCCTCTCCTAATCATCACTTCAGTACACACTTATTCACTCCCTCACACACATTTACACACAGCCCTCTGTTCCACTTAGACCTGGTTCCCATGGCAACTCACCAACCTTCCATGTGAGTGGTCTCTCAGTGTATGGCTGCAAGGAATGACTGGCTTTGATACATGAAGATACAGCATCACAGCCAATACATGTTACTGCACTGTCTGATGGCCTTTCTTATTCTCTCTCCATCTCCCTCTGTCTCTTTTTACATTGTCCTGTCCCCCACCATATTTATATCTGCCTCCCATTTGTTCCTCTTTGTCCTCTCATTTTATTCACAACCTCCTCTTCCTGACATCATTGTCTTTTTTTCTTGCACACTTTGTCTCCATCTTCTTCTTTTTTTTTTTCTTTTTTATTTGTCTCTCTCTGCTGCCATGCTGTGGCCATGCAGCGACCTGCAGCCGTCGCTGGACAGAGTGAGGAGTGCCAGCACCACATGTCTCAGACCAGACACCAACTTTCACTCAGCTGACAGAGACAGGTATATAAAGAAAACATGATTGCATGCAGAGAAACACACATGCCTTCTCAAAATGCAGTATAAGTTAAAAAGGTTACATTTAGAAACATTGACTGTAGAGTTAATTTTCAGTCACAGTTTCACTGAAGTGTGGATTTGCATGATAGCATTTAACATTTTGGGTTGGGAATGATATGTTCACTCCAGCTTATGTCATGTATCTCATTCATTCAAAAATAAATGAGGCTTTGCCCATTTTCCTATAAAGTACCTAACTAGGGGCTGTATCACTAGACAAGGTTAAGATAACATCAGATTACCAGCCAGTTATTTTAAGTAAAGATTAGGCATACATTTGAGTCATGTTTAAAATGATGTAGTTTAGGATATATTTCAGCCAAAGGTTATAAACAGATGCTCCTTTTCACATGAAGTCTAAAACATGCATGTAGAGAATGCATCTTATGGGACTTTGTTTCAGGAAAAAAAACTGTAATAAAGTTGATGGCGAGACACAAGTAATTTTTGATCCCATTTGAATTATTCTATCATTTACACATGTTTTTTGTCAGTTTAAAAGATAAATTTACATGTAATGAAAGTCACACTGTGTGGTAAAACTCGATCAGACTGTTAAAATATGTAAACAAAAGACCGCAGTCCAGAAAATCCCAGCGTTGATGTCATTATAGCATTCTGAGTCACTGATGGTGTCTCTGCAGCTTCAACATGACAAGCAAGACTTGTTGTGATTTTTAAATTTACCCTATGTGTTTTGTATTTTTAAGGGAAAATCATGTATTTTCCTGTATCCTTTATTTACTGATCATGTAGATGTTCATAGAAGCTCAGAGTAAATTCAAAGGTTATCAGATCAAATCAGAAAAAAATAGCAAAAGGGACTCTTTCAATGAAATATATCATTAATTGAACATAAAAAAACTAGAAAAGCACTCAGAGAGCGCACACCTCCGCCGAGGCAGACCCCCCCCTGACCACCACCAAAATTTAATCATTTGTTCCTTGTGCCATTTCCAACAAATCCTGAAAATTTCATCAAAATCCGTCCATAACTTTTTGAGTTATGTTGCACACAAACAGACAGACAAACAAACAAATAAACAAACACCGGCAAAAACATAACTTCCTTGGTGGAGGTAACAATCATCTCCTTCCACTGTCATCAATCAGACTCCATGGGTTTTACTGGTGAATCAATGTTGCAGAAGATGATGGCGTTTCCAAGTTCACTACAGAGCTTCTGAACGTCCAAATGAGTCATATCTAATGACCATGAAAAGATGACAATCTGCAGTTTATATCAATTATTTACATGTATCAATAGTGGACCAACAGGTATTAAACATTTTAGATCAGTAGATGATCTTGGTTGTTGGTGGATGTTTGGGTCTTTATGGGTTAAATTTCTGGAGAGTAGTGGAGAACTCTAATCTAGATGGTCGTCCCAAATTTCAATTCTAATCCAGTGAAAAATAAACAGTTTGTAGCTGTTCACATACCGGCCCTGAGTAAATGAAAATGAGCTGAGGGCCACATTTCAAAATGAGCCTGTTGTCTGGTTCTAGACTACAAGAACTTCACCCTCAGAGCAGAGTCCTGCACGGGTCAACTTTTCACTAACTGCACCCACCCGTACCCGTCATATTCCATTCCAAACCCGAACCGTTACCCAACAAAATTCAATTTTAAGTTCCGCTCCCGGCCCGAACCGCTAAAAATAGACCCGTTACCCGAACCGTACCCGAATTAATATAAATCGGAAAGCCACAATGAAATGCACACGTTTATTTTTAAAGGGGGTTTTACTTAGGGTGACCAACCGTCCGGGGTGTCCTGGTTTCTTTTTAGAAAATGAGGAAATGTCCGGGTTTTTAAGATTACCTTTCATTTAGTTTCAGAGATTTTGTTATGTGCAATTTCCCATAACAATTCTCAGTTCAGACTCCGCTAGCTCCGTCCAGTGAGCGTTCTGCAACCCCCCAGTGATAAACCGAGGCCCGTATTCCACATGCCGCCCCCCCCCCCGCCTGAAGGTGTCCTATTTTTTACCAATGAAAATATTGTGACGTGTTGGAAGAGCAGCAGGGGGGAGGCATCCGACACGGGCAAAAATGTTTCACCCGTTGAATAGAATGTAAAGGTTCACCTGCGGTTCACCCGCGGGTACCCGAACCCGTGCAGGTCTCTGCCTCAGAGTGCGACTCCTGCTGTTTAGTTCAATCATCTGATAAAATAAAGATGTGAAATAATGAACCTATCTATGCCAGCTGTATTCACTTCTGTAGGAGTTCCATAGTTTACACAGTACAGATTTCTGCAAAAGCAGAATCTCTGATGAAGCTTTGAAGGCCTTGAAGAAAAGAATTGTCATAGCCTTCACTGTCCCATTACTCAATGTTAACCTCCACCTCCACTCACTGTTCCCACCTTGGGATGCTCCTCGACCTCTTCCTCCTACCCCTCCATCCCTCCAGGTGCTCCAACTCTTTGCCCCGCAAGACTCCCCCAAGCCCCAGGATCTTAGTAGAGCATGTGGCCCCTGAAGAAGACAGGTACCAGGCTTGGATCAACCCTCCCCCACCACCACTTCTTCTGATGACCTCACCTCTTTTAAATCTCCGCTCTGCTTCTTGCTTGCTTGTCCCTTTTCCTCCCCCCACATTGAAGCCTTGCCTGCAGCCGGTAGTTCATTTTGTAGGTGGTAGTGCTTCACAACCTTTCCCTCTTCCCTATAAATATTTGTGCTCTAAGGTTCTAAAGCTCTATAATCCCTCTTTTACTCTGCTGCACCTGCCCTTTTCTGCTGTGCACCTGTTTTTCCAGTTTCCTCACTTCTCTCTGCTGTAAAACTGTCATTCGTAAAAAATCAACAGTACACAGCAATCAGGGCCGTAGCCAGAATTTGCAAAGTACTGAGGTCACAGAGTATGCACCAACATTTTTTATGCATATTAGAATAGGTGGGGGTGAATTATACTTCGCACAAGACAGGGCATCAATAATGCAGCATCTAAACAGTCATTTTTAACCCACTATCAGTACCCAAAATCCCATCACCCTTCGGTGGTAGAGTGAACCTTGACATCTGAATAAAAGCACCAATAACTTCTGAAAAGTACACAGAGTTTATTCAAGGCATTGTTTACAAAGCCATGCATCATTCAGAACATTTACATGCACTTAGAGAAATTCAACTTATTGCTTTAGTCCGGCTAATATCGAAGTTTTAAAAGTCATATATACACCTTAGTTGGACTGTAGTCGAACCGAAGTGATGGTTTTGTAATTGGACTATTCGTGCCAGATATTGCGGTTCTAAGTTGAGCTTTTCCAGCATGTATATGCAAACCGCGTTTAGCCGGATTATTGACTGGCCTAGACACTGCCCCTTGAGAAGAGTCACAGCATGACAACAACAGAGTAGCAGAAGAAGAAGGCAAGGAACAGTGAAGAAAAAGTGTGCAGTTTACGTGTAACCCCATTGGGGTGTACAGTATGTACGAAATGTACTGAGCTGCTGCATCGTTGTTGTCCATATTCTCACTCAGTGTTGTTGTCCTCCTTCTACTACGTCTGCTTCAAACCTGCCACGTTTGTTTTCTAATTGTTCTTTATCCATGACGCTAACCGGAAGAATGCCAACTCAAAAGGGTGTGTGGTGCCCCCTAGTGTCTCGGAGTCGAACATACCTCAATTAATAATTCGATTCTCTTGCCGTGCATGTACACTTTCTCAGAAACTCCAGTTAAATCCTCAGTTCAGTTATTGCCAATAGCTCGGCTTAGATGTGCGTGTAAACGTACTGAGTGCTGCGGTCTGAGATCTAGGGGACTAGCTGCAAGGTGCAAGGCAATAACAAATGGAATTATAAAACGATTAATTATAAAATATTATTTTTATAACGTGCAGTTTTGTGGCATTGAAAGAGATGTTTTTTGTTCTTAAAGCCCTTCTCTGAAAGATGCCATTTGATGGTTATTGGGCTGCAGTTGGCACCAGTAACCACCTTAATTTGGGGCAAGGATCGTCCTGTATCTTCACCGATAGCCAATCGGATCCTCTGGCCTTAGCACCGGTGAAGTTTTTTTGGGTCTACCACTTGACTTTTTTGTTCTATAACCCTCAGGATCTTTTAAGAAACTCAAAATGACTGTCTTACTTTGTCTAACCTCAGCAGCGATGGTACATTGCAAAGAGGCCTTGTTTATGCAGCTCAAAAAATCTGACCACGTTCAAAGAGAGAAAGATTTTTAGGCCCCATCCCAAAGTCCCCCCTTGGCCCCTAGCACTCGTTTTAGAGTCCACTCATTTTTAAGTGCACTTCGGACGGAGTCACAAGGGGTAGGGAAGTTCTACGGACGCAGTGGGACACTGACGTCATCAAAAAGTGAGGTCGAGTATATGCGGAAGTTGACAGTAAATATAGCAGTATATGAATCCACATGATGACAGAACAAAACTACACCATGGTCGATCCAGGAGATTCAGTCTGTGGTGGCCGACAAAAAAATTCAGACAAAACAACACGTAATGAGCAAGTTTACCAACAATTCCGTTAGCGGAAAACATGGAAGTACTCTGCGCCCGCTTTCACATTCAGGTAAAGTCAGAACTATTCTGTAATGGAAACACTCCAGAAATATGCAGCCGAGTCAGTACCAGTGGAAAAGCGGTATTACATTTGTGTAATTCCTTTCCAGCTCCTGTTGACATGTTTACCATATGTTTATGCTGGAAAAGTTCGTTCATAAAGCACTGTGGGCGGGGCAAAGCAGCCTCCATTTGAAGCAAAAGCAGCGAGTCTGCATCCAAGCTGACTCGTTTTCAAGGGACAGAATGTCCACTCCCCCTCGATGCTAAAGAGAAATGGGACACACTACCCCTCCGAAACTTCACTCGAAATGTAGGGGTAGGGACGAAATGTAGGGGAAGGGGGAACTTTGGGGTGGGGCCTTAGACTTTGCCATCAGGAGGTCATGACAGTGTGAATACCTGACAGAAAATGACATTGAATCCACATGTGTAGTGTATTATAAGAGCATTTCTCAGATGATTTATTGCACAAACTTAGAATCTGTCTATTTCTTGCCAACTTTACTGAGCTCCAAAGCTATATTGAATTCAGTTCTTTATGTCTTTATAAAGAATCTTATAAATGAAATCTGTGTACTGCTCAGAAGTTATCAGTGCTTTTATTTATGTCAAGACCCGTATCACTCTACTGCCGAAGTGTGATGGGATTTTGGGCACTGACTGGGGGGTAAAACAGTAGTTTAGAGACTGTATTATCGGTGCCCCATCCATTCCCATTTATATGGGAATTACGCAGTCTCATTATTCATTGGTTTTCGTGTTCTTGGTCTCTCGCACAAGCACAATACAGTCACAGAAGCCACAATAATATTTTAACTGAATTAACAATATGTTTTTTTCTCTGAGATGTTTTTTAATTGCTTGAGTTTTTAATTTTTTTTCTGGGTGAATATTTAGCAACCAAATTTATTTTTAGCTCTTAAAAATTACTGAGGTCTGGACCTCGATGATGTCATAGCTGGCTATGGCCATGACACCAATATATAGTACATACTGTTTTACTGAAGCGCCCAAAAAACAATAAGTCTCGTTCTGAACATTGCATGAACCAATGCTCAGTTTGACCATTCTCTGGTTTTCCATTCTCCATTCCGTCTTTTGTGTTTCTTTCTTTCTCTTTGGTTGCTGATTGCCAAAACAGGCAGTGTAACAATTCATCAAGTCCAAACTGTCAAAGGGGCAGCAAAAAAAGCCTGGAAGGCGACAGGTAAGATCATTCATTCATTCAGTCACTCAGTCAGTTGGTCATTTAAGTAAGTCATTTCATCTCTTTCCATTACTGTCATGTCTGTCTTCTCCCCGTTATAACTGCTGCAATTTAAAACATTTTTTCCAGCTTTTGTAAGCACCATACACATGAATATCAGTAGTATGTGTGATCTGGTGTATGAATGCTATGAATGTTTGCTGATGGTCGGAGGGGCCTGTTGGAACTCCAAACACTGTTTTACCATCACCAGAGTGTGAATGTGAGAATGAATGAATAATGGATCAATAATGGGTGCCTTGAAAAGCACTATGGAAATCTAATCCATTATTGTTAAGTGCTGGAGCCTTTAATTGATAAAGTACAAAGAAAAGAATTCCTCTTTTTTCACTGACAAAATTCATTCAGATTTCTGCAGCACACTAAAAAGATATCTGTACCACTGTGTCACATGACCTTTCTTTTTTTCTTTTAATCTTTTTCCGCAGTTGAAAATCAGATATTTGGACATAAATCAAACAATAATAGGCAGATTAAGATAAAATTTGGTTCATATTGATTGTCTTACAAATGTCCATGTTCTGGTTGCCATCCAGAGATCATATGGTGTCATTTTCATTCACTAGGTGAAGTTTTGTGGGGGAAAATTGGTTCTCTGACCATTATTCTACATCTGTCACCTCGATGTAGCTCAAATTCAGTTCATATTGATTGTCTAACAATCATTGTGGGTAGATTTATAGCAGACGATTGGGGGGATTTCGAGGATATACCCTTGCTGTTGGCCCCAGACAGCATAAGCCTTGTTATTTAACGTTTTTTTCCTAAACTGACAAAATTTCTAGAGGATTTGGTTCCACAGAATATCAGATCCAGTAGTACCTGACCAATGACCATCTGTTCTCTCTTCTGGTGCTACCTTTGTGTATTTTTTTCCCTTTGTATTTAATTTTTCCATATTTATCTATATTTACTTTATGTCTGTTCCTGGTCTCTGCCTGCTGGCGGCAGTCGTATCCAGCCCACCTCTATCCTGAGGGGCAGTAGGGGCCGAGGCGGCCCACTGAGGCCCTTTGGCCAGACGGTCCTGGCTGGGTCGTGCCCTAATTCATCATGGCCAGACAGGTGCATGCTACTGCCAGCCCAAGCCCCTACCCGCTGTGTCTTAACCGCTCTGTTCCTCAGCATGTAGTTGTAGTGTAGATGCCATCCCACGAATCATCTAGTATCCAATAACCCTACAAATGCCAGGTTACGTTCACATACATTAGAACCACTGCTGATTCTGGTCCATTCTTCTCCCCTAACCTGACTTTTGACCTGTATTTGTTGTCTTTGTGATTTAGTTTTGGGCTTTGCAACATTTGATGGGATCAATGAATAATAGAGTCTTTGTTTTTTGTTCATTTTTGTCAGAGCACACCCCCATGGCAGCCCCTCCCCTCCTACAGGGACCCCCACATCAGGTCGCAGGGGCCGCCAGTTGCCACAGCTTCCTGCAAAGTGCAGCAGCATAGAGCAAGGTATGGTGGGAATGTTACCATGAAATTCTAATATATTTTGCACATTACTGGTTAACAACTTGTGCATTTGAACAACTGATATAATACTGATATTGAAGACAAAAATGATCTACTTTCAGAAAATAATCTTTGACGCTTTGAAATTGGGAGACGGTTGAAATTAATTTCAAAGTCAAAGCTATAAACACCTAAATGAATAACATTTTACTCTCACTCCCTGTCTTAAAAATCCACAAATACTTTTCATTTTTAACAGTTGTAACTGTAACAGCTTCCAGACAGAGATCATCATGTTTTGGATTGTGTTATTGACATAGACCTTTAAGTTCCACTGGTTTAGTAGTCGTCACATTTAGCATCAGCTTCAGTTTACATTGCTCACAAACAGCCCCTAGAAATGTCCTTCAAACTCCTTTTTTATACTTTGAGTCCATTTCAGAGCCTGTACCTTTACACTTTTACTACATTAACGAAGTGGAATCAATGCTTGCACTTCTACCATTGTCCTTTTACTTCCACGGGAGTAAATAATATGAGCGTTTATAGTACTATGTGTGTCACGCGCCATCTAGTGTGTAGAGTTAGATATTGCATCAAACAAACAGCCCATTTTTATGATCAGAAAAAACTGATAACTGTTAATCAGATAATTGTACAAACCAGTTGTGACGCATTTACATGTACTTCAGAAATATGATAAACAAAAACCCTGGTTTAGACCTTTTAGTCTATAACTGGATTTCTTTCAGATTACATTCATACTGTATGTAGTAATGGTTGAATCAAACTTCCTGTTATTGTCTTCATCTCACATCTGACTACGTCACTTCTGTTTCCTACAATTTAATTGATTTTGCATATGCAGATGTAAAAGATCAAAATGAAACAGGTTTGACGGAATGAATGTTTTTACTCTGTAGGCTCTCACCAGGATGAGTATTATATTGAATATCAAAAGGCTGAATAGTTGTGATAGTGCTTAATATGTGATAGTAAATTAATACGGTTCCATGAACAGGGTAGTCAATTAGCGTATTTTTCATGTTTTTTTTTTTTTTCATTTTTATTTCATTTTGCTGAAAACTCTGTTACTAGTTGTAGTGACTAATTATGTAACATATTGTTAATTTATTTTGTTTTAGTGTTATTTTTTATTAATTACGATAAGCATAACGTAGATACATAAATATCTTTTTTTTATTATTCATAGCATGGTCCTCTATAATAAATAAATCAATAAATATACAGAGAGTTTTCAGACCCTCTTGCATTTTGCACTATTTGTTATATTGCAGCCATTTGCTGAAATCACTTGAGTTAATTTTTTTCCTCATTAATGTACACACAGCACCCCGTGTTGACAGAAAAAACAGAATTGTGGACATGCATAAAGACATTGGAGTATTGGGGAGAAATCCAGGTGTGTTAATCTGATTTCTCATAATCAGATTACTGCTGTTACCTGATGAAGCATATCAGATTATACTGTTTACATGATCACTTGAATAATCCGATGCTCACAGCATTAGTGTGCATGTAAATGGGCTGAAACGTTTCTTTAATTTCTTTGTCTTCCTATCTCTGTCTATCAGCCCTTGCAGTGGAGGAGCGAGCCCGACGGCTGCCGATGAAAGTACATTCCTACAGGCCTTCAGCCTCCCATGACCCTGAGACGGACCTCAAGACCAAACGGGAGGTCAGCATCCGTCTGTGTTTTCTCTGTTCTGAATCTGAACAACATTACTCACAATCTCACTGATGTATGTTGAGAGGTGACACTTGCGCACTTTCTCCAAATCAATGAAAATTCTCTTCATGGAATCTGTAGGATGAGAAATGGAAACTAGACCAGTGTTTATGTGTCATGTGGATCAGTAGGTAGATCAGACCACCATCCAAACCATCCAGTCATAAACCCAGGACCATTTATTCAATGGAATAAATGTTTTTACTCTCTAGGCTCTCACCAGGATGAGTATTATACTGAATATCAAAAGGTTGAATAGTTGTGATAGTGCTTAATATATTGATAGTAAATGAACACAGTTACATGAACAGGGTCGACAATTATTCTATTAGGCTTTATTTTCATGTATTTTTTCAGTTTTGCCTTTTTCATTTTTATTTCATTTTGCTGAGAACTGTTAGTAGTTGCAGTGACTGATTATGTAACATATTGTTAATTTGTTTTGTTTATTGAGTTATTTTTGATTAATTACGATAAGCAAATCTAGATACAGAAATATTGCTTATTTTTTATTCATAGCATAGTCCTCTATAATATATATATATATATACAGAGGGTACAGGAAGACTCCTTTACATTTCACACTCTTTGTTATATTGCAGCTATTTGCTAAAATCATTTAAGTTCATTTCCTCATTAATGTACACAGCCCCATTTGGACAGGAAAAAAAACAGAATTGACATTTTTGCAAATTTATTCCAAACCCCCCCCCCAAAGAAAAACCAAAACTAAAATATCACATGGCCACATGTTTTTGGAATCCTTAGCTCAGTATTGAGCTGAAACACCCTTTTGAGCTAATAGAGCCATGAGTCTTCTTGGGAATGATGCAATGAAGTTTTTGACACCTGGATTTGGGGATCCTCTGCCATTCCTTCTTGCAGATCCTTTGCAGATCTGTCAGGTTGGATGGTGAACATTGGTGGACAGGCATTTTCAGGTCTCTCCAGAGATGTTCCATTGGGTTTACGTCAGGGCTCAGGCTGGACCATTCAAGAACAGTCACAGGGTTGTTCCAAAGCCTCTCCTTGCGTAATTCAGCTTTGTGCTTAGGGTCACTGTCTTGTTAGCAGGTAAACCTATGGCCCAGTCTGAGTCCCAGAGCACTCTGGAAAAGATTTTTGTCCAGGATATCTCTTTATTTGGTCACTTTCAACTGTCCTTCAGTTGCAATAGTCGCCATGTCCCTGCAGCTGAAAAACACTCCCACAGCATGATGCTGCCACCACCACACTTCACTGCTGGAATTGTATTGGACAGATGATGAGCAGGGCCTGGTTTTCTCCACACATACCACTTAGAATTAAGCCTAAAAAGTTACATTTTGGTCTCATCAGACCAGAGAATCTTATTTCTCATAATCTGGGTGTCTATGTGTTTTGGGTTTTTTTTGGCAAACTATGTGGGCTTTCATGTGTCTTGCACTGAGGAGAGGCCCCTGTTGGACCACTCTGCCATAAAGCCTCAATTGGTGGAGAGAGGTTGCATCAGTGATGGTTGGCTTTCTACAACTTTTTCTCATTTCTCACTCAATCCCTAATAAGCTCAGCCACAGTGATGTTTGGGTTCGTCTTTACTTCTCTCACCAAGGCTATTTCTGCTCAGTTTGGCCATACGAGGAAGAGTTCTGGTCATCCCAAACATCTTCCATTTAAGGATTATGGAGACCACTGTATTCTTAGGAACCTTAAAGGGGAACTTCGGTCATTTTCAACATGCTATTCTATTGCTCGATCTACCCAAGAAAAGCATGTACCGAAGAC
>JAPTYQ010000001.1:29901227-29914350 GCA_029814465.1 Ostorhinchus cyanosoma
CCCCTTTAAGTGCGGCAGAAATTCTTTTGTAACCTTGGCCAGATCTGATTTGTCTTTGAGCTCTTTTGGCATTTCCTTCAACCTCATGATTCCTAATCAAATCCAGTCAATTTAACTAAGCACACCTGGACTCCAATGAAGGTGTAGAACCATCTCAAGGATGATCAGAAGAAATGGACCACACCTGGATTAGATATACAAACATCACAGCAAAGGGTCTTAATACTTCTGGCCATGTGATATTTCATTTTTTCATTTTTTATTAAATCTGCAAAAATGTCTACAATTCAGTTTTTTTCTGTCAGAATGGGGTGCTGTGTGTATATTAATGAAGGGGAAAATTTTTAATTTAAGTGATTTTAGCAAATGGCTGCCATATAACAAAGAGTGAAAAATTCAAAGGGGTCTGAATACTTTTCGTACTGTACCCACTGTATAATCAGTGTTTTTAGTAGTATAGTCCAACAGCATGACTTTGAAGTAACCACTATCAGACTGATTTTGTTTTGATGTTAACCCTTAAAGACCCCAAATCATCTTCTCATCTAAAATGTTGATCCATTAATCCTATCAATACAGTGAAATGATTCAGGTAAAATGCAGTTTGTCATCTTTCCAGCAGCATAACATGTCATTTTCAGATGCATCCATAGTCTCTGTAGTGAACGTGGAAACACCGTCATCTTCTACGACATTGATTCACCAGTAAAAGCCAATAGAGTTTGATAAATGACCATGGATGAACACATTCGTTTTTTTATGTAGAATAAATGATTTATTCGCGATATCATGTGATGTGATTTCTCCAGTTTTCTCTGTCCTGATAGAATAGCCTTTGAAATTACTCTGTGCTTTTATTAACATCTACATGATTGGTAAACTAAGTATAGGAAATTACCTGATTTTTTCACTGAAAAGATGGAAAATGCAGATAATATAATATAACTTGGTAGTGTCACAGGGGAATGAGGACCCACAAGCAGGCTCAGAAGATCAGGCAAAAAGGCTCTTTGAGCTACAAACAAGGCTAGGAGCGTGGTGAGACACGCAAAGTCCAAAACATAGAGACAGCGTAAGTGCTGTACGTAGACTGATAAGCATGTTGAAAGCACACACAAACAAGACTCACGACCGTGGGGGGCTACCGGCAGAATCTGGTTGACTAGCCTGGTCTGGTGGAGGCAGCTCGGAGTAGTAGAGTTGAAACAACCGACAAAGAAAACAAGGAAAAGAGAACTTGGTGATGAGGACAGGTGTGTGAGACTGATGATCAACAGGTGAAAGGAGTGAGAAGTAATAGGCAGGATGAATGAGTGGGCGTGACAGTGTGCCCCCAAACAGCCAGCACCCAATGGCCCTGGATTTCCTGGGTGGTCCGAAATCTGAAATGACGGAAGGGTCAACCACATTGTGTGATCCAGGACCATTCCTCGGGACTTTAACCCTCCCAGTCAACCAGATATTGCCAACCCTGACTCCGGTGGCATGCAGCCAGGAGGCACCACATGGAGTAGAGTGGACTGCTGTCGATCATCCTGAGCGGAGGGGCGGGTTAGGTGCGTAGAACCAGAGGATGGTGAACCAGATGTGGCTTAATCTGGCTGATTGGGAAGGTTGGATGGATGCAGAGGGACCTAGGTAAGAGAAGCCTGACAGACACAGGAGTTATGATTTTAGTGAAGGGGAATGGACCGATGAATCTGGGTGCCAATTTATGGTTCATCCCAGAGTGGCAGGTCCCGGGTAGAGAGCCAGACCCTCTGCCCTACCTGGTACAGAGGAGGATCAGCGCGGCGCCGGACAGCTGCCCTCTTGGTGGCGCCCAAGGCTTTGAGGAGCAACCGCCTGGCATGACCCCAGATCCTCCTGCACTTTCTTGTTTTTTTTTTTTACTTTTTAGTTAAAAAATTTCACACATTAAAACTGAACAAAACATGTGAGACAAGATAACTCCTGCACCTTCTTATCAGAGCTGCCGCTGAAGGGACTCTGACCCCCCCCCCTGCTCAGCAAACAGGGAAGGTTGGAAGCCAAACACACACTGAAAAGGGGAAAACCCGGTGGAAGAGGAGGGCAGAATGTTGTGGGCATACTCCACCCAGATGACCTGCAGGTTCCAGGTGGAGGGATGGGATGTGGTGAGGAGGCACAGTCCCATCTCCAAAACCTGATTGGTCCTCTCAGCCTGCCCGTTGGACTGGGGGTGGTAACCTGAGGAGAGACTAGGTTTGGCCCCAATAAGCTGACAGAATTCTGTTCAAAATCTGGATACAAATTGGGGCCCCCGCTCCGACATAATATCCCTGGGAAACCCACGCACCCGACAAACATCCAACAGAACCCCTGCCATCTCCCCCGCAGAGGGGAGTTTTCGCAGGGGACCAGAACCACCATCTTTTCAATTCAATTCAATTCAATTCAATTCAATTCAATTCAATTCAATTCAATTCAGTTCTATTCAGTTTTATTTGTTGAGCCCTATATCACAACAAGGTTATCTCACAGGCTTTACAGAGTTAATAGGATGTAAAAAAACAACAGTCAGATAAACAGAAAATTGAAAGAAATTCGTTCATGTCCTGGGCATCCTCCGTCCTTGGACCCTCCTTCTCGGCAAAGAAAAACTCCAAAAACCCAGAGGGAAAAGAGAAACCTCGGGAAGAACCACAGTGAAGGAGAGATCCACTCCCATGGACGGACAGGCTATAGATGCACCAGGACTGATGGATGTCCATTTACAGATGGAGTTCCAGTCTGTAAGGATGCAGTAGGCGGGGCTTATGAGGGGGGCCATCTAGTCAGATGGGACAGGTGAGGAGGTCCATCCAGGCAGGTGAGGGTGGGGGAAGAGATCAGGGTTCACAGGTCAGGGCACAGATGGGTCACTGCACATCCTGTTGTCATTGGGTTCCAGGCAGCTACAACTGAAAAAGCTGCCACTCCCCCAGAGGGGAGTGGCAAAACCATCTGAAGGGGGCAGCCTGGTATTAAAGTCCATGGAGATATGACTCCATGGGTGCATGGAAATCGACGGGTTGCAGGATACAGCGGGGCACGCGCATCAACAGGACGAGAAGAAACCTGATCCCTCACCACCCCCTCCATGCCCTCTCACCAGAACCTCTGCTGGATGAACGTCAAGGTTCTCCTGGCACTGGAGTGACAGAAAACCCAACAGGTGTGACCACAGTGAATGACCTGGGGCCTCAAGGCAGGAGGAACATGAAGGAGACCCCTGGCACAGTCCACGGTGGCCCACACCTCTGCTTGTCCTGTTAGGTGGGTGATAATGAAAGCAATCTTCCCTCAGATCTGTGGGATAACTGGATGGAGACTGCTCAAAGTGAATACTGCACTGAGTTAAAAAAAAAACAAAAAAAAACATCACACTGATCAAGGTCTCCTGAAAAGCTCTGTGGAGGGGACAGGTGAGTCGAGGTGGCTGCTGACATAGTGGAGACCAGGACAGGTAGAGACTCAGTAGTGAGGGCTCCATCCCAGAGGAACGCAAGGATAAAACCTTCTCTGCCAGACTCCGCATCTGTTCGGTGAGCGAGTGGAGGATTTGCTCATGCCGGTGGGATGGGTCCTTTAGAGCCTGCTGGAGATGGATAAGTTGCTCCTCTTGAGCACAGAGACGGAGAGCTTGGTTTTGGAGGGCGGTTTCAGAAGGTCCCAGTCTGCTGAGTCCATTCTTTGTCAGTTTATTCTGTCACAGGGGAATGAGGACCCACAAGCAGACTCGGAAGATCAGGCAATAAGGCTCTTTATTGAGCTACAAACAAGGCTAAGAGTGTGGTGTGACACACAAAGTCCAAAACACAGAGACAGCTTAAGTGCTGTACATAGACTGAGAAGTGTCTTTAAAGCACACACAAACAAGATACAAGACTTGTATCGCCGGCAGCCCCCCCCCAAGTTGTGGGGGGCGGCCGGCAGAAGCTGGTTGACTGGGAGCTGGTGGAGGGCGACTGAGACGGAGCTCAGAGTAGTAGAGGTAAAACAAACCGACAAAGAGAACAGGGAGAAGAGACCTTAAATAGTGTGTCGTGATGAGGACGGGTGAAAAGAGTGAGAAGTAATAGGCAGGATGAATGAGTGGGTGTGACAGGTAGTGAGAAATTCATTTGGATGTCACCACAAAAAATAGTCCTGGGTCTTTATGAGTTAAGGTGAAAAGAAATATTATAAATAGTTGTTTATTGCAAAACAAAACAAAAAAATAGTCATCCACTCATCATTTGTAAGTATAAAACTGAATTCAGGACTGTCAGTATTTGACAGTGTGGTGCTTTTCCTGCAGCCTCTAGATCTCTAAACCTCCAGCTCTGAATCTGAATGACAGCTGAGATGACATCCTCACCACAATGAATGTATGAACCATCCCATAGTAAAATAATTATTTGGTCACTGGTTACTTTTAACCCATAGAGACCCAGTGTGACTTTTATGGCAGTATTTTTTTCTTCATTTAACCTTTGTTAAATGATTTATCACCATTTATTATATTATCCTCCATTTTTTTTTTCATTGAAAATGAGGCATCTACATATATTTAATTTATTGATCATGTAAACATTTATAAAACCTCAGATTAAAGTTGAGGATTTTTATATGAAAAATAGAGAAAACTGAAGAAAAAGTTACTTTTTCAAGCAAAAATATTAATAACTGAATGTAAAAACAGTGGTCTCCAACCACTGTCATTTATCAAATCAAAATCAAATTATGAAATTAAATTTTATTTATATAGCGCCAAATTATAACAGAAGCTATCTCATGACACTTAACATGTAGAGCCGAACGAAACCAGACTAATTTACAGGAACCCAACAGAATCCTCCAGGAGCAAACACCTGCGACTGGTGACAGTAGAAGGAAAAACGTCCTTTTAACAGCAGAAACCTGGAGCAGACCCTGACTCCTGGAGGATGGATGTCTGCCTGGACCAGCTGGGATAAAAGAGAGAGGGTAAAGGAGGAGAAAAAGAGAAAGAGAGAGAGATATGTATCACAATACATGGTTTTCATTGGTGAATAATTGTTAAGGAAGGAATGGTGTTTCCATGCTCACTAGAGACACTATCAATGCTTCTGAGCAAATCACCTGATGCTGCTGAAGAACCGCATTTAACCTGAATGATTTCACAGTATTGATAGGAAGTTTATATTATATTATTATATTATATAACACAAGTTATATCAGTAGATTGTCAAACTACATGAAAAATGAACATTTCTTTCCATTTAACCTCTCTAAGTGGTTCATCAGTATTTATCATAATATAATCCTCTGCATGCTACATTTTTATACCTTTATATGTAACTCACTGGTCAGACAAAATATCATAGTAAATTCAAGGGTTATTACATTAAAACCGAGAACACTGATGAAAAAGCAACTTCTTCAACAAAATATATGATTAACTGAGCATAAACCATGTGTCTCCATCTCCTGTCAATGATCCAACTCCATGGGTTTTCTGGTGAATCAATGGTGAAAATGACAGTGTTTCCACGGCAACTACGGAGACTCTGAACGTCCAAATGGGTCATATCTGATGACCATGAAAAGATGACAAACTGTATTTTACACCAATTATTCACATGTATTGATAGGATTACTTGTTCTAAAGTTATTAAACATTTTAGATCAGAAGATGCTTTTGGTTTTGAGTGGATGTTTGGGTCTTTATGAGTTAATCATTAACTCATGTTCATATATCGGTTTCAGGCTGCTAGCATGGCAGTACATAACAGAAATAGGACAGATAAATTATGAGCTATCATCCAACTGTTTGCAACTCCTCCAGAACTTGATAGACCCTTCATTAAGTTTTTGTGAAGGATCACTTGTGTTTCCACTTGAATATGTAAAATACTTACCATTCCGTGTCATCAAGTGAAGTGTCCACTTTCCCATTCAGTTCTGGGTGAACACCAGTTGCTGTACCCATCCCTAATGGGATCTTTGTTGGGAAAATGTTTAAAGCATTACCTTTTGCTTCATTTCTGTTTTGATGTTTCCTTGTTTTTGTTTTATTTTCTGTCCTTTTATTGACCGAATTTGTTGCTTTTGTTGAAAAAAAATATATCACTGAGGGCATTGGATAGCTACAACTGAGATCATTGATCAGAAACTAGTATTGTCCTGAATGTCCTGAAAGGAATACTTATGGTTTGGAGCTTAGGTGAAGTTGAATAATTTCTGTAATTACACCTCTAAAACAAAAAACTTTGAGCTCTGCTCTATCTGAAGAATCCTAATGTCCACACAGAATTATGATGAATTCATAACTGTAAGTCAAAACCTCAACCTAAACCGTGCAGAAATCCAAAGGGAAAGTTTGACATGATCTAAAAAAGCCAAATTTTGAAGAAATAAGAAAAAGAGAAACAGGAAATAATTATCTTACAATATTTTGCTGTGATCATGACGAAGGTAAACTCTCCTCATTTTAACTTCTGACTGATGATAGCAAACCTAACTTAGATTATTAAAGACAAACATTTTTATGGAAATGCACATTTGTAATAAAATGAATAATGGTAATCATCATTATCATTATCAACATCATCATGTTTGGGAATTGTAGAAATTATATAAAATTGCAAATTCAACTGGGTGGGGTAAATATTGATAGAGTTACATAAATCAAATTTCTAGGGGTAACAATAGATGATCAGATCAACTGGAAGCCACATATCAAATATATACAATCCAAATGATCAAGAAGCACAGTAGTGTTAAATAAAGAAACATGTTCTGGATTACAAATCACTCTGCATTCTCTACTGTTCAATAGTTCTTCCATATATAAGTTACTGTGCAGAGGTTTGGGGCAATAATGACATCAGTACAATCTATCCACTAATCATTATATAAAAGACAGCAAGCAACAAGGATCATTAACTAAGTTATACTTTTTCCCACCCATTTTCGTGCATGTAAATGAAACTCTTCTGCTCTTCTGTCTAAGATTGTCTTGATTGTTGATGTGTGTACTGCTATTTATGCTTTACTTGTTCACATATATGTTAAACTTCAGTGCATGTTCGGAATAAATCACCAAAATCAAAAATCAAATCAAACTAATACAGTAAGTGAAGCAAGACATCCTGCCGCATTAGCTTTTGAATGCCAGGGTAAAAAGGTGGGTTTTCAGTCTCGACTTGAATTATCCCAAAGACTGAGAGGATCTAACAGACGGGGGGGGGCTATTCCACAGTCTGGGTTCTGCCACAGATAAGATTCTGTCTCCTCTAGATTTGAGCCTAGCTTTAGGCACAGCCAAGCAGAGCTGGTCAGCTGACCCCAGGGCCCTGGACTGCGACAGCTCAGTCAAATAAGATGGGCTTAAATGGTCTACAGTAGACATTTAAAACAAGCAACAAGATCTGAAATTGCACACAGAAGCCAACAGAAAGCCAGTGTGGGATGCACAGCACAGAGGTGATGTGCTCACGCCGTTTAGTTTTTGTGAGGAGATGGGCTACAGCATTTTGGATACTCTAGTCTCTGAAGAGAGTCCTGGTCTAACCTGATTGACAAAGAATGACAGGAGTCCAAGCAGGAGGTCACAAATGTATGTATTGCCCTTTCAAAATCAACACAAGCAAGATATGACTTTACTGTATTTTGGCCAAAAGTCTCAAATAATAAAAGCTGGACTTTGTGAAAGCACAGAAGTTACCTTGAAGTTCTTTAAATTTCAAACACAGTTATGTGATAAAGCTGCAGAGATCATGGACCTGTATAGGAGCTGAAGGGACGCAGGGCATTGAAATTAGTACATGAACAATGGGTTCACAGTTGATTCAGTGATGATGTACGAAATGACATGGTGACGGATTAATTCTTACATAAGGTTTATCTGGTTTTGATTCAAGTCAATTAATTGTTTCAGCTCTAATCCATTCATACAATATTTGTTTCACACATTGTACACGTATCATTGCTGTCAGGTGGAAACCTCATATGTCCTGAAGTGTTACTTTCCAGTAAATTAAACTGAAATTATGTCTTTCAACATCAGATGTTCTTAAACTATATGTTACTTGATACTAAGGAAATATGTTTTTGACGGCTTTTATTTAAATGCACCGTATTTTTTAAAATCAAATTTGCAAAACAAACATCTAATCTTTTGCCAGATGTTTTTCTTCACATTTTCATACAAGAACAGAGAGCTGTACAGTTTGTTTATACGAGTGTAGACTTTGCTTCCAGTGCCTTCCTCAGTCTGTGGTTCACAATGACTGTGCAGGTGTTACGTTTCTTCACAGGTGCTGTTTTTTATTTCTGGAACTCACCTGCAATGCCTTGTGCTCAACAGATGTATGCAGAACAGAGGCGTAGCAGTGACAACATGTCCGCCAGATCATCAGACAGCGACATGAGCGATGCGTCGGCCCTCTCCCGTGCCAGCAGTGCCTCCAGACTTAGTAGCACCAGCTACATGTCGATCCAATCAGAACGACCAGGTGGACGACTCAGGTCAGTGTCTAAGTCTGCATGTGTTTGTTCACATTGCATTGTCTTTAAATCACTCTCATTCATTCTCATCTGTTTGCTTAAGTCTTCTGTTATGTCTTTAATATGTGGGTTAGTGACTTGCTTAAATGTCTATGTCTTCGTGGTTTAGTTAAGTTAGAAAGGGTTACGTGTTGAACATGTTACTTTCATACATTCTTCTTTTGAGAAATGAATGTAATGTTTTTCAATTTCTTTTTGTTTTAATTCATTTTTATTATTATATTATATATGTATTGGGGAATGTCAGTGTGGTGTAAGTGTAAAAGCTGATCAAATAATCAAAGCAGCTCACAAAAATCTCATTCTCTGTAAAACATGACACCTAATTTGGAAAAATCTCATATTAATTTAAGCGTGACATTTTCTAAAAGATGGTTAGCCTGGTGGTTGAAGCGGAATTTCAACCACCAGGCTAAGAGCCTTTTTTTTTTTTTCAACATTGGTCAAATTTGGAAAATTTGGTTATGTTGAAATTAACCCCCATGTACATGTACACATGTACAATTCAGCTCCATCTGTCTACTGGTCTCATGTAACAGATCGTTTTTGTAATGTATGACTTGGACCATTTAATTTTGTGGAACTTTACGCTAATCATTGTGTGTCTGTTTTTTTTCTGCATGCCAACCGCTGCATGTTTCTGTCCTGCATGCTCTGTCTCATATATCACACACAACCACATAAACATACATGTTTTAACATCTGAATTGCAAAATAACAAAAACAACAAACAAACAATTGAACTCAGGTCCAAGTCATTAGAGGAGGAGAAGAAGGACAGGAGGATCTCATGGGGGGTGGATGGAGAGGAGGAGAGGAGGAGGGCAGTAGGAAAGAGACGTTTCTCAGAGGAGTTAAAGCGCAGGAGACACACTGTAGCTGGAGACACCAGGGAGTCCAGGTAATAGGTCAATAAAAGATCAATACATCCTACAGTGACAATAGCAGCTCATCCTTTCTCTCATCTCACTGCACTGATAGACCCTGAATCTCAATATGTTTTACAGTAGCCAGGATATTTTTTAAATGGCAGCCAAATACAGACAATACTTTATTGGTCTCGGTGGTAGTTTTTAGGGATTACACCCCCTAGAGCAACAGAACAGTGTCCATGAATCTAGCTGGGGTTTGTGAAATATAAACCCAAAAGCAAAGGCTAACCCCTTAATGCCTGAATTTGAATACATTTGAATATGATGCAAATTGTAATGGCAGGGATATAATGGCAAATAGTCATGAAAAAGTAATAAAACATATTTTCCTGCCTCAGGAGATGGAGATTGTTTTATTTATGCCACAAAATAATTTTCAGTGTCCTGACAAGGTAGGAATTGAATATGCCCGAACTAGCATTTTTTGGAATACATATGATCCATTTCATGGTTAGGGTTAGATTTCTATGTTACAGTCACAGAGATACAAAGTTAGATACAAGATGTTCCCTTTCAAATGAAGTCTAATACATGCATATTGACCTTAAAAATATTCTATTACAACCCAAACCTTAAGCTAGGGTACCCTATCTTTAAGCTACCCTATCTAGGTAGATTCAGTGCAGAGACACACCATCAATTTCAGATGCAGGTAGTTCATCCATCAGTCCATCCTTTATTTTTCCAAGTTCAATAACAACCTAAGCAGAGAAGTTTAGTTGGACACGCCTGAAACACCAGGAGGTATGCAACCAGATCCCAAACCACCTTGACTGGATGAACAGTCAAATTCCTCACCCTGTCTGTAATTTCTGCCGCTTGTATACGCAGTCTTGTTGTTGTGATCCATACCCAAAGGTAGAGTTGGGGAGTAGATGGACCGCTTTGCCTTCAGCTCTGCTCCATCTTCACCACAGTGTCAGCAGTGACGCAGATGCTGTACAAACTCATCTGTTCCACCATCCAACACAGATTGGCCAGTTTATATCTTAAGAGTGTGATGATGTCTTAAAATGATTATTTTTCAGTTGGCATTTTCAGAGAAAAAAAACCCCTCAATGGAAGTCAATAGTGATAGACAAACAATATGTTGACCCTGTCTGAATTATTGTCATTATGTTTTTAAGGTAAAAAAGTCATAGTTTGCCATAAACACAGTCAACTGTCATTTACATCAGTGTAATAAATGTTACCAATACAAAATGTAGCGCTACCATGGCACATTTTATCTATCGAATAAGAAAGAGAGTATTAAGAGGTAAAAGTCCAGTCATGTTGATCTGCAGTGATGTCACCAGTTGGTCAGTGAAGAGAAAATGTTAACATGAACAGTGATGTGTAGACATATTTTCACAGTCTAATATTAGTTTCATGACAGACTTTTGTTTGTTTGTTTTTTATTTCACCAAGTCAATGGAAAACCAGCTTAGGTTTAGATTTAAATTTGCTGTAGTTGTTGTTTTGTTTTTCAGCCACATGTTAAACAGAGGCTGGAAGCTAACCCTAACTTAGGACTGGGGTTCCATGAAAGAGTGGGTGTTAAAAGGTGAAATAGCAAAACAATCCATTGCCCCAGTTTTTTGATGATCATAAACACACCACTGACTGGTAGCAGTGCGCTGACAGGGACAAACGACCACATCCCAGTGCTGAGGCTGGTGATGTACTGCAGCTTATTAGCCACTAATGTATCGAGGTCTAGGAGGTGGAGAGAAAAAGGTCCTGTTCTTAATGGCCTCACAACAGATCAATCCAAATCGAGTGTTATAAAAGCACAGCCCCCTGGCCTTTGACACACTTTAGAGAGTTTGAGGTGGGAGGAAGCAAAAGAAAAGAAAGACTCAGAAACATCTGTATTTTATGGGTCTCAAGAGACTGACCTCCAATCACATTGTGGGCAGAAGTAAACAAATAATAGTCAACAACAATTTGCCAAATACTAATTTATAAATCAGCAAAGATCAGTTTTAGACACGGCATCCAAATTAGTACAAGAACAATGGGTTCACAGGTCATTACATTCAGCGACAACCTCTGAAAGTATATGGTGATAGATTTACTCTTCTATATGGTTCAGTCATCCCCTCTTGTCTGCTACTGGACATCTCATCATTTTCAATCTCAAGTGTCACTTAATTTTTTTTTTTTTTTTTTTTATACATAAATTTGCTTTTCTGCACAAATCAATTTAAAACCCCTCACTACCTGCTACGCTTTATGTTTTTGGTCACACTTGTTTTGATCTAATTTGTTGGGTGAGCCCTGCTGATCAGAATAAAAGCCCAACACCAACAACACTGAGGTTAATGTACAGTACGTGTCATTTTTTGAGTTGTAGTTTTTAAACAAGCAGATAATTGGCAAAGATTTTAATTACAATCTATTCATACAGTTTTTCTGTATTTCATGCACTGTACATGCTGTATCATTGTTGTCAGAAAACCTCATATGTCCAGAGGTATTACTTTCCAATAAATGGAACTGAAATTGTGTCTTTCCACACCAGATGTTCTTAAATGATATGGTAATTTAAATGCATCTTATTTCTTTATTTAATTTGCAAAGCAAATTTAAGCAAATTTCTTTTACCAGATGTTTTGCTTCACATTTTCATACAAGACCATCTGAATGGCTGTACAATTTGTCTTTACGAGTGGTGTATTCTGCCTCAGTCTTCCAAAAAAACTTTTCCAAAGCTGTAGTAAGACACTTGGCTGCACCATTATATTATTAACATTTACCCAAACAAACATACTACCTCATATCCTTGATTTATGGACAAAAAGTAAACAAGCTCTGGATGTACAAGTTTTCTACCTTACACGTGAAAACCTACGTTTCAGATCTTAGTTTAGGTGTTATTTTCTTGTTTTGTGGTATTTTTGACCGTTGTGTGTGACTTTGTGTTTGTTGGCTCTCCACTGTATGCCTCAGATTCCTTCTTGCATGCATCCTGTGCTGTGACTGCTCGGACCCCCACCACCCTTACCTGGATCCTCCCTCCCCATCCTACTCCTCCTCCCCTCGACCTTCCCTAGCTCTAATGCAGGGGGCAGTAGAGAGACCTCAAACCACCCTTCCATTGTCTACTCAGTGTCTGGCTCCCGGGTCCTGGACAGAGCCTGTCAGGACTGAACAGGGTGTTGATGTTGGGGAGGACAAAGGCAGTATAGCTGGGCTCTCCTGCAATACCCTTGCACACTCTGAAGGCCTGGACATGCACCGGCTCCTCCGAAAGCCTAGGGGGCAGCAGCGAGGACTGGGCATCATTTGTCCAAGTGCATTAGCCTGTTTGAGAAAATGAGGAAAGAATGAAAGACATATTTAAATCAGCTTTGGATACTGATTTAAACTTTAATCATCAAAATATGGAATTTTTTTTCTCCTGGTAGATTGGATATGTTTGTGGTTTTCCATGTTGATTAAGGCCTAGTCCAAACATACAAAATTACAGGTTCACAGTCCATTTTCAGATCAAGTGTTTGAAGCCTTTCTTACAGGCATTTTGAGCCTTTCTGTCTTTACGTTTGCATTTCTCCAGACTTTGCCAAACAAAATTACCCATAGTAAATTAATCAAGGGACGGACGGACGGACGGACGGACGGACGGACGGACGGACGGACGGACGGACGGACGGACGGACGGACGGACGGAC
>JAPTYQ010000001.1:30045099-30059523 GCA_029814465.1 Ostorhinchus cyanosoma
TTCACTTTCATTATTTGGGGTGTCTTTGATTTCCCCCCTCTATAGGGTGATCATTTTCATTTCTATCAAATTATGTGTTACTAATACATCAACTACTTATTATCAGGAAAGATATTCAAGATCATTTGCTCCCCATTTAGATCTGATGTGTTTTCAAAGTGTTCCTCTAATTTTTTGAGCAGTGTATTTTCCATCCACTTGGTGTCACTCCAGAATAAACTAAATGGACAAATGTTTATACTTCCCCAGGTATTGACAACCGTTCACAACAAATGTCGCTGGAAATTGTCACAAGACTATCTTTGGTAGCCCATAAGGGATAAAAATAAATATAACAAAAGCATGGCAAGACTCAGAAAAAAAGTGTGTTTGAGAACTACGTGAGAACTACCAGCCAGGGGTGGCCATGGCTCAGGAGATAGAGCGGGTATAACTATAGTTATTTATACCCCGCCCCCCAGAGGGTAAGGGCCAGGGTATTGTTTTTGGTTAGGTTTGTCTATTTGGTTCTCAGCAACTTTACGCCAAAACTACAAGACTGATGTCCATGAAATTTTCAGGAAAGGCGCAAGGTGGTCCAGAATAGATCCCATTAAATTTTGGTGAATGTAGGTCAAAGGTCAAGGTCAAGGTCAGCAAAAATGTGTTTTCTCAATTATAAGAGATAGGGCAAATCAGGAATTTCCTTTTCATTCCTGTATATTGAATTTTGCATATAGCTTCTTTTTGCTCTCACTGTTGATGTGCATTGACATGAGAACCTTGAAGGCCAAATTTGAAGACTCTAGGTCAGGGGTGCCCAATCTTGGTCCTCAAGGGCTGGTATCCTGCATGTTTTAGGTGTCAACACACCTGACTGTCATTATCAGGCTTCTGCAGAGCTTCATGATAGGTTTATCATTTGAATCAGGTGTGTTGGAAGAAGGTTACATCTAATACATGCAGGATAAAGGCCCTCAAGGACCAAGATTGGGTACCCCTGCTCTAGGTCAAAGGTCAAGGTCACAATACAGGTCAAAATTGAATTTTTGATATAACTTTTGAACTATTCATCTTAGAAACTTCCAATGAGGACCAAAATGCTCATCTTTCAACTCTGCATCTTATGGTATGTCACTTCTTTGTTTGCTTGTTAACACTTAAACAACAAAACAGTTGTTTGACCAATTTTTCTCAAAATGACATCTATTCTGGGTCAATGGTAATCTATAAACCCAATTAGGTATGAATTCAAAATTAATTTTTTTTTTTTTTTTTTTAGAAATTTCTAAAATCTTTTTAATTCTCCCGTTTACTTATAATGGGCGAAATTTCCCATGTCTATAATAACATAACTTTTTTTTTTCAATTTACTTCAAACTTAGCACATACTGTATATAGAGACAATTGATATGCTGACATTACACAGACAGACATGATGGCATCAACTGGATTGCCAAAATTAGCCACAATATGTGCGAGGAGCGGGGTTTGTTAAACCTGGCACCACTTGTTATATATACTTTTATACTGTTGTTAATGTCTCTATTTCTATATAGATATTTTTTTCAATATCCTTTTACTTTTATACTTTTTGTGGTTATTGTTTCAGCTGGTTCTGGAATAAAGGACATGTTTGTCATTTTCATATATGTCTTTATCATATTCTTACTATGTTTTTCACCTATTCAAATAATAATTTCATCAGTCGAAGAAATTAAGCGATAGATTAACTGATTACAAATACTACCGATAGCTGCAGCTCTAGTCATGTCTATAACCTGAATTTGTCTCTCTTGTTGCAATTATTATCTCCATACATGGATAAGCGTTTGTCACTATCACACACCAATCTGTTTCTGACGTCAGATGATGGTGTGTGATGCACAGTGACAGTCGCCATTAGCCTTACAATTAATTTTCCAAACAAAATAATAGAATTATGCAAATGAGAGTGGGACTTACACTTGTTCAATGGGTCTGTATCTGCGTTCAGTGTGTGGAGGAGGGGTGGAGGCTGGGTTTCAGAGAGGATGTGAGTGGGTAGAGGGACACATCTGAGTGCCATTCACAATGTGAGTGTATACAGTTTAATTTTCAGCCACTGCTGTTTTGAAGGTTAAGAGTGATCACTATGTTGGAAGTGCAGGGAGCAGGGCTCTCCAGATGAATTCATATGAGACATGGAGACCAAGGCTGCCAGAGAACACACACTGGTTTGTGGGACTAATTAGTGAACTTCACTCAGTAGTTAATAATGCTGTCAAAGGCCTTTTCATCAGCTCTCTATCACTTTTAAAGGGAATATATTCAGAATGGAAATATGAGTTAGGCTGTGGATGAAGGAAGTTGATTGTCACTGTATAATTTTCGGTCTGTCAACCTTGTAAGTGCTAGAGGCGTAGGTGTGCCAGTGACAAGGAGCTTGCTTTTCACTAGACAGCTGCACAATGCTTGTCAGTAGATGTTTTCCCCCCAATCAAAATCCCATTATTCAAATCTGTGGAAATGTCAGCAGTGCAAACCTCAAACTTTTGATACTTTATGCTTTTATTTCAATTGGAACTTCCAGCAGCTCTTAGAGCCATGTGACAGAGCAGGAGCAGAATGCATGGGTCAAGAAATGATTACATTACCATCCTCTCGGGGGTGGAAAATTCTGACCTCCATTTTGTCTCTGTGAAGGTCAGAGAGAGTCTGAGTGAGGTTAGGAGAGCACAGTCCTGTATTGCACTGTAGGCTATGGGACAGTGACCCACTCCATACAATCACCAATTTCACACAGACACTATTCAACCTCTGGATGTAATCCTTTCAACTCTGCCATAGTGAGGTCAATTTGTGACTAAAGGGCTGACAGTAAGAGATCCCCAGTCCGTACTTTCACTACAGCTGTGGACAGGAACACAGTGCATTATGGGTAGAGCTAATGTCAAATTGCTGATAATGACTTTTTGGTGTTGAATTATTAGGCATTATTCATCATTGCATTAATAGAGAAATTTAGTCATTTAACATCCACTGTTGAAGATTTCATGTTAGACTTACAACAGCAGAAGACAAATGGGTTAAGCCATGTGTTAAGCTTCATTAATGTTCTACTTTCTGTGTGTAAAGTGGCTAATGCACAAACTACACTATGTTGGTTTATCCTCTTAACACCTGGATTTATATACAAGTATATAAAAAGTGTGTGCTTTTGCTTTCAAGCAGATGCTAAAGTAAGATTGTTAATTTGACTATAGCACAAATACTAGAAATAGAAAAGAAATTTGGGTAATGATGCACTGTGTGACAACAGGAACAATGGTCAAAAGTAATTAAAAATTAATTAAACTTGATTACACAAAATTATTTTCAGTGTCCTGAGTAGGTACATATGAATATATCTGAACTGGCATTGGGGGAATACAAATATTATCTTGACTGAATAAAATGTAACCCTAACCCCAAAATGGGTCACTGGTAACTGGAGGGATGTTAAGAATCCTGCTTGTTTCATCATCAAATTGTGGCTGACAACACAAAAGCAACACATACTCTATTATTTACACTAACTGTTTCAAAGTAACATAATTTCTAGACATAGAATACAACAAAATTCAGATATAGATAGCCACAGAGATTCAGAAAAACATTAGACCAACAAAATTCACCCATATAATACACAGGAAATATGTAAAGAACAAAATTAAACATAAATGTAATACAATAATTTGAGAAAACAAGTTAAACAGGAATTGCATCATTAGTTAAATGACTCGGGAAGCAGCTGTTATTAAAGAGGGGTGAACAGCAAAGGCCCAGCTCCCCTTTGTCACCAGCCAAGACCTGGAATTAAAAGGTCACTGACATAAGGACCAGACTATGAAGTGCTTTAAAAGTTAATAAGAAAATCTTAAAAATCACTTCTAAATTTCATTTTCATGTTTTCCTTACATAAATGACTTGCACTCTTACATCTACAGGATCTGGTCTAAGTCCCATAGGTAACATTGGCTGCTTTCAGACCTTTTGGATTGGATTTTCTGGCTTTCCAGTGTCTTCCTACCTTGATATGCTTTGCATGGTGTCACATTCACCCCCCTGGACACTTAGGTCCTGTCCATATAAAGTCACTGAAACCGCAACTTTTTGAAACCGGGTCCCAGAGTGGAAAAATTCATCTGTACGATCAAACTGCAACTTTTCTAAAACAATGACGTCATAGCCCCACCTCTCTAACCTAAGTGGCAAGATGCCACTTCACAACAACAACAACGACAGACTACAAAGTAGTGCTGGTGCTAACAACAGCTGTTAAGCTTATTGGAAATATTGAATCAAAATCTTCGACTACTCTTTCATTACAAAGAACGAAAAACAACCATAGCTAACAATATTCACTACATGCTCTTAGATCTACTGTGGAGAGGGGCAACCACAAGGAAATATTGGATCAGACCCGGTAGGACTAAGTAAACTTTATGCGTATGCTCCGCGTCTTCTTCTCCATTTTTTTACGCGAGCATTAGTGGCCCATACAGGCCTGGCATTTGTACTACACCATTTTCAGTCATTTTCAGTGGTTTCATGTGGTTGCAGATATTTCCTGAAACAACTTTGTGTTTACACTAGCACTTTTTTTGAAAACGACAGAAAAATATCAGAAAGATGCAGTTTTGTGTGGACATGGCCTTAGACACCAGTAAACAGTCACTGGGAGCAACTTGGGATTTGGTGTGGTACTTAGGGACACTTTGATAAATATACAGCAGTTAGAGATCATTGAATGAATTACCAACCGTTTACTTTGTGGATGACTGCTCTACTCTCACTGAGCCACAGCTTCCTCCAATATAGGAGAATATTGTGGCGTGGTGAAGTCTAGTCTTTGCATTTGCAGTGTGACTAAATCAGATCAAATCTAATTTTATCTATACACTATAGCGCTGGTCAAGACCAGATTCTTAATAAGCCAATTCACAGACATCTGACTGAATCCTACAGGAGCAAACACTTGGAGACAGTGGCAAGGAAAAACTTCCTTTTAACAGGCAAAAACCTGGTGAAGACACCGGCACTGGAAGATGGTTGTCTGCCTTGACCAATTGGAGTTAAACAGAGAGGGGTAGAGGAAGAGACAGAGAGAAAGAGAGAGAGAGAGAGAGAGAGAGAGAGAGAGAGAGAGAGAGAGAGAGAGAGAGAATGGTGGGGGGTAGGGGGACATATGGATGCACAACAAACTGAAATATAACTTTTAAAGACTAGAACTGCTATTATCAGTACAAGAATAGAATAACATGCTGTATTTTGGTTTCTGGTTTAGCACAGAATATACACAGTCCTTTCATGAATCTGTTTTGTTCAACAAAAGAGCCATGAATGAAAGACAAAAGAAATTCACAGAGATGGTGAATGAACAACAAGTGGATGTCAGGTGTAGCCTGTCTGACAGAATGAACACCACATTAAGATGATGGCAAGAATGTGACTACGAAAAAGGACTAAATCTACATGTTAAAAAAGTAAGAAAATGTTCTTCTCTAAATCCTACTTATATACATAGACTGTATATTATCTGAGGCTTATAATGGTAGTATTTTGCATGTTAAATCTTTACAATTTTTTATGTTTTGTTGTTTCATGCTGTTAGTTCTATTTTTGATGGCTGCGTGCTCAGTATCACAGCACACTTCCTGTCACTTCAATGGTGTAATTAATGTAAAATGGGGGGAGCATTTGTAAAGCAGGTCACTTTTTGAAGACAAATGGATATAATTTTCATTTCTGAAGTTGACAGAATAAGCTGAAGTTCTCCTCAGTTTTTTTTTTTTTTTAATCCTCATTTGAACATTTGTTTGACTTAAAGGGGTCATATTTTGCTAAACCCACTTTAGTTTTACTCTTTGGTTCATTTATTTGTGTGTTTGGACCTTAATAGTTTAAAAAGTTTGAATTTGAACCCTCCAGGTGCCACAAAGTTATCTTTATCTTTGAGAAAAAAATCAAGTGAATTTCCAAAGCCTGTTTCAATGCCTTCCTAATTTGTTACATTTTATAACTAGTTACGTCACGACATTTGCACATGTACGCTCAAGACTTCCGACAAACATTTCTCTGAGTATGACATCATTCTTTGTCAGTAGAGGCGGTTGCAGTCCAGACTGAAAATATGTCCAAACTTCGAGCAGATTACCTAAAATTTTCAGTTGTTGGTTGTATTAACAAATACAAGTGGCTGAACAGGACAAAGTGCACAGTCAACAACCTGGAGGGGGTGGGGCATGAAGTGTGTCATTTGCATTTAAAGGGCCAGAGCTCAAAACAACCTTTCTCATGTCATTAGTCAGAAATAGGGTTGAAGATGGACCTGTGGAGTTGAATTAATGAAGAATGCAGACCCAAGGATAGGATTTACAGTTTAGGTACACAAAAGCAAAATATCACCCCTTTAAGGCTATGATGAAGATAAAGATGAATTACATTTAAAAAGAAAACATTCAGCTTATTCAACAGCTGAGTTTACTTGTGGATGAATCTTCCCATGCGCATCATTATTTTTGAGCAACTCAACCTTTTGAAGTGCGATCACTGCTGCTCTTTCACACTAGCTCAGACTCTTCTCCGACTAAAGTCTTCCTGTTTTAAGTTAAGTTTTTGCTCTGTCTAATCTAGAGGTTGAAATTTACTAAAAGGTCTCCAGTTTAAATTATTAACGTGTAACTGTATAAACATGACTTCCCTTGGACAGCAGTTCAGAAACTATCCACACAGTACGTCCATCAGTGTTTCTCCAGCAGACTTAAGAGGAGATCTGAGATAATAAAACACAGATGTGCTCTCACCGTGTAGCATCAAGAGCCACCGAAACTGCAAACCCTACTGTTGTATTTCAGACAAAGATGTGTTTTTGGAAGATTTATTTGATGGAAAAAAAAAACATATTATGCTTATGAAGTAGGAGGCCAATGGTTTCCTGGCTGAAGGAAGAACAGTCAGAGTGTGGAAATGGTTGGATGTTATTTGTTTTCCAATAGCCACAGTTTCACTGCTTGTTTCTCGCAAATCATGTTGCACAAACAAGTATGATTAACTTGATATCTCAGGAAATGGAATAATAGTACGACTCATGGTTCACTGCAGAGAGGAAATGAGTTCTGTGATTGTGCTGCCAGGCTGTTTGTGTTCTTCTCTTTTCCTTTGCTGGGTTCAAGAGTTTGTCACAGAAAGTACAGCAGACAATTCCACGTCAGTGTACATTTCTATAATTAAACGCATATTTGTGACCAGTGAAAATGATGTGGAATTTTAGATTGGATGTGCTGGTCAGGACTGTGGTTTCAGAGAGCAGTTCACAGATGTCATTGCTCTGTGTGTCTTCATTGTTCTAACTTTAGTTTTTTTGTTGTGTGTTGCTGTAGGTTCATCTTGGTCTTCAGCTGCCTTGTCCTGTCTGTGTTCTCTACCATCCCAGCTCACCAGGACTTCTCCTCCTACTGTCTACTCATTCTGGTAAGAAACTGGATAAATGCTCAACCTAAAGCACTTCCCCAAAATCTTGATGTTAGAAGGGTATTTACTTTTATGCATACCACTTTTAAACCATTTTTACAGACCTGTAGACCAGTGTTATTGAGACACAGATTTAAAACAGCTATTTACTTGTGTTGACAATTAATTGTCTTGCAACTAACTGTATATGATTTTTCATAAATGTAGTTAATTTGCATTGTGCACTGGAAAATGTTTATGAAGACAGCAAAATCTGAAACATTTTCACACACAAAAAAATCTTATTTACCTGTCTGAGGGGATGTTTGCAGTTTTTTCTCCAAACAGTAAAAGCATATAAGTACGAATAGAAATATCCTTTTAAGGATAAATTCTCATGAAATTCTGAAAAATAAACTGTTTGATCAGCTGTTTGCTGAACTTTCAATGTTCTGTACAATAGGTCATGGACTTTTGATGAGACCAAATTATTAAAAAAACATTTAAAGAGAAATCAGTCATGTTAGATAAAAAGAACATAATGTTATGATTCTTCTACTGTTCATTACAGACATGTATAATGTTGTCTGTTGCTTCACCTGCTGGTGACATGATGCAGGCTAGTTTATTCAACTCAAACCGCTTTATGAAAACACATTCATTTATGTGCATGTTCATGTATGTTCATGTCAAACTTGCTTAACATTTTATGAAAACATTGCTGTGACTGACCGTATTCTTGTCTATTGGGTCAAACCACTATAATAATAGTCTTATGATAGTTTGTTTTGTTCACATTTGTTTTGTCTCGAAGCATGAGCAGCTATTCTTATTTTGTTGTATGTAAATGTTCATAAAACCTCAGAGTAAATTTGAAGATTATTATATGAAAAAAAGATATAATGTATTTTTTTATATACTGTATTTTAATTGAACATAGACATAAGCATCTACAGCCACTGTAATAAGAATCTAATGAAAACAAACAATGAGATTAATCGTATGTACTGGAATTGGTCATGTTTATAGATTAGCTCTAATAGGACTTCCTCTTCTTTGTTTTTTTTCCACTTTTTATCATTAACCATTGGTGATCTAGAATTTCTCTACATTTAACTTTTCCTAAGTGTAGTGTATGAAAATATAGCACTGCTCAGATATGTCTGCAGGCAGGTCAGTATAGTGGATGACTACGGAAATATGAACCCATATATTTTCCTCTCACCCTTTCAATCACACTAGTAGACCAGGATAGTTAACTGACATTGATTTATTTAGGCTTCAAGTCCAGTAATTAACTTCTCTGAGAAATTAAGATTCAAGTATCGACTTTCATAGGTATAACAGACAATAGACCTTCACTGAGGCTTGGTCAACCTGTAAATTATTACCCCTTCTTAACAACTCAGACCGCTGGAGTTTTAATTTCTAGACTTCAAATGTTAGCCTAATGTGTATCAGGATGATATAACCTTAAGTTAATCAGTCAAAGCTTCTTATCCAGACATTCAGTGTCAGCATATACACATCCAACTACAGGAATGTCCAAACCATTTGCAGTGGTTAATTGAACAAATCTTGCAGGCAACTGTGATTTCTCCCCAAGCTGCTCTTTAAGGTGCGTCTCTGACGTGGTCGAAGCCAGTGTCTAACAGGCAGCAAGTTTTCACTCCATGAATCAGCACATCTACAGTAAAGCAGTCACCAAAGGCACTTTGTGGGTCTCCCACCTGGGCTGTCCCTGACTGGTCAGGGGCAATGTAACGGGTCTAACAGAAGCTGTGCTAACTTTTGCCGGGGTCTGTCCCCTGTCCTGCTCTGGCTCTGATGCAGTGACCTTAGCTGGGCATGGTCTTCCCTTACTTTGTTGAAAGTTATGGTTTGTATGTCCTGGCTGCCTACAGGAATAACAAATGAGTCTATCGTCTTGATCGTGCAAAGGTGGTCTTTTAGCTTCCACCTGTGGCCTTATGTACAGATGTACATTATGTACTTATTATACAGATCTGCCTTTTGTAGTGCTGTAAAAAGCTCATCCTGTCTTGCAGCAAGTCTCTGTATGGATTCATGCAATGACTGCAGTGACAGTGTAGGGTCACTCTCTGCTACAGCTGCGCTGACTGTGCCCCGGCCAAGGTTCTTGGCTGGGGCAGTTAATAGAGCTTCCTCCTCTTCTGACCAGTCAATTGTGGCCTGCATAAGTGCACTGAATGTTGAGGAAGGCCACCCTTTAGCTTGGTGCTTCATTTCTCTATGTAATGAGTTATCATGCAGACCCAAGACAAACTCTTCTTTCACCACTGCATCTGGATCAGGAAAGAGGTCTGGGTCATGTGGCTTAAGTTTGCAAATTTTTTCCTGTACGTCATAGGCACATGCCCTAATTTTTTCACCTGCCATCTGTTTGCGATCATAGAACTCTCTTAACCTTGTGCCTAAAGGGACTTTCTCACTGTATATGTCCTCAAGGACTTTGAAAACAGACTTGAAGTTGGTGGTGTTGTCCTCCAATATAAGTGAGCTTTGCTTCCCCCTTTAGATGCAGTTTCTGTAATTCAACCTGATCTTCCTCAGAAATCGTACAAACTTTAAAGTACAACTTCAATGATGTTACCCACTCTTTTTAAGATTGCTCATCATTACTTTTGCTGCCACTAAAATCCGTCAACGGATGCTGAGGCGCATAGTGCCAAGAGGTCACCAACTTTCTGCAGACTCAATCACAACAGACCTCCAAACTTCAATGTGGCCTTCAGATTAGCTCAAGAAGGGTGCGCAGAGAACTTCATGGAATGCTTTTTCATGGCTGAGCAGCTACATCTAAGCCATACATCACCAAGTGCAATGCAAAGCGTGGGATGCAGTGGTGTAAAGCACGCTGACACTGGACTCTAAGAGCAGTTGAGGCGAGTTCTCCGGAGTCACGAATCGTGCTTCTCCATCTGGTAATCTGATGGATGGGTCTGAGGTTGGTGGTTGCCAGGAGAACAATACTTGTGGGACTGCATTGTGCCAAGTGTAAAGTGTGTTGGAGGCAGGATTATGGTGTGGGGTTGTTTTCCAGGAGCTGGGCTTGTCCCTTAGTTCCAGTTAAAGGAAATGTGAATGCTTCAGCAGAACAAGACATTTGGGACAATTCCATGCTCCCAACATTGTGGGAACAGTTTGGAGCTGGCCCCTTCCTCTGCCAACATGACTGTGCACCAGTGCACAAAGAAAGGTCCATAAAGACATGGATGACAGAGTCTTTGCAGGCCAGTCCAGTTCATCCACACCAGAGTCCTGACCTCAACCCCATAGAACACCTTTGGATGAATTAGAGCGCAGACTGAGAGCCAGGCCTTCTGCTCCAACATCAGTGTATGACCTAACAAATGCACTTCTGGAAGAATAGTCAAAAATTCCCATAAACACACTCCTAAACCTTGTGGACAGCCTTCCCAGAAGAGCTGAAGCTGTTATAGCTGCAAAGGGTGGTTATATATAAATGAATAAATTGATATGAATGGCATTTAGATGATATTCTGCATAAAAAATAAGTGAAATACCTGTAAATTCAGTTTTAGTAATCAACTGCTTATAGTGTTCAAATTGGTTCTGGACCAACGTGATCACTATAAGTGGTTTGAACCTGTATTATATTGTCCTTTGCATTTTTGCAGTGAAAATCATGTATTCCCCAATAGTTAATTTTCTGACCATGAAGAGGTTAATAAAGACTTGTTAAATCTAACGGTTATTGTATTTAAACAGAGAAAATTTGAGAAAACAGGACATTTTCAGCAAAATATATCATGAAGCATCTCCCTCCGGCCACTGTTATCTGACAAATTCCATGGGTTTTATTGAAGGAATCATCATTTACTATAGAGACTCTCGATGCATCTGAAACAGATATCTGATGCTGCTGAAAAGCAGAGAAACTACATTACTTAAATATGTCACTGTATTAATAGGATTAGTGGATCAAAAGTTATCACTTATCAGCAAAAGTTATCAGTAGCTACTTTTGCGTCTTTGAAGGATAAAAGCCCATTACTACTTCAGGCTGCAACAAACCTTGGCATAATTACTTTAAATTCAGGCTTTTCTCTGCCCTTCCGGCACATGCCCTCTCTCTGCTCTGTGAAAGAGAGGGCCTCGATCCCTAAATATAATTTAAAAATATATGATTACTTGTAAATGAGTCGCACAATCATTGTGCAAATATCTTAAGCTGTCTTTGTGAGCACAGTGAATTGAGTGGAATGACTTCTTACTGTAAATCTGAAAAATGACCAACTTGAAACCACCTATAAATCTATTAAACTTATTGAAATCTAGTCATTCTAAAAAATACAACATTTAGTGATAATCGCAAAAAGCAGAGAAGCTATATAAATTCACTGCAGAAGAAAAATGAGCTTTGACAAGATTAAAAGAACATTAGACAAACAATGGACAGTGATGTGGAGATAATTCAAAAATACGCTATTTCTGTGAGGTTCATAGCTTCATAAAGGTGAATGGAGATTATTATGTAGGACAAGTTCAGTGTTAGTTCAATAGATAATTGCCTGGAGATGACAATAAGTGACAAGTGAATAGTGATATGAATTAGGGGTAGTGTACCTGTGATACATCTGTATAAAAACAGTGCATGCCAGCAAATGTGTGACTATGGAGTTTACTGCAAAATTCCAAGTGTTTCTTGTGGATTACAGAAAATGAAAGCAATGATACAAAATGTCTTATTACAATTGGCTGTGACTGTTGTATTGGTGCTGGGCTCGTGTTTTTGTGTTCAACATTAACACACTGTCTTTCTGTCCTTGACCCAACTAAACAACAGGAGTTCGTGATGATCGTGGTGTTTGGGCTGGAGTACATCATTCGGATCTGGTCGGCAGGATGCTGCTGTCGTTACCGAGGATGGCAGGGTCGTCTGCGATTCGCCAGGAAGCCATTTTGCGTCATAGGTGAGTTGATGGAACAGCCACTTCTCACCAAAATGCTTGAGCTCTTGGAGGCTTTTTTGGAATAAAAGTGTTTTTTCCAGCAATAATATTCTTCTACCTCATTGTTGATACTTCTGGTGCACTCTTCCTGCCCTGTAGTGAACCACAGCCATCTTCTTAGTAAGTGAAATTTCATATTAGATGTAAGCACGGTTCTACAGCACGCTATTGACCGATTGATTGATTGGTTTACTCATGTCATTTTCAGTTGTGGTCAGAGCTCATAAGTGGAAAGAGCATTTGTGTAATGAGGTTGCATTAACTGCCTTTTATTCTTTCCACTGTTTAGACATGGATCACCTTACTCCTTTGTGGAAAGTACAGTAGGGCAGTTGAGGATGGGAGGTCAGGCAGGGTCCCATGAGCTCCCTTTATCGGACAGGATAATGGAAAAACTAAGAAGTCAACATGTAGCAAGACAAAAAACAGAGGTAGAATGAGAGGGGAGAGGTGAAGCAATGAAATGAAAAGACTGGTTGAACTAGGAGAACCTACCTCATCTATTGAGGTTTGGCTGGAGTATTGCTTAATTTTCCGAGCAATTCACCACATTGTCAGAACATCTGAAAAAGAGAGAGAGCGAAATAAAGTGTATTTCTATTTACAGTTATATAAATAAAACTGGTCTCATCAAGCCAAACATTACAGGTCAGTGTTTCCTACTCCTCAGTAAAGAAAGTATCTATTTTTTGTCCTAAAAGTCACGACAAGTTGCTAAATGGCATCATCACCTAATTTGCATACTTGCAAAAGTGCCTATAGTATAATGAATGATGTAGGAGAGAGGATTAACATCCCAGCTAGCAATCTTTTGTTCTTAAAACATTCTGAAAATGTGGCCAAGAATGTTATCTTTTCACAGAATGTTTGAGAATAACATTCTCTCAAAACATACTAAAAATGTTTGGTGGTATTGTTCTCAAAATGTTTGATGACAAAGTCAAAATGTTAGGTG
This sequence comes from Ostorhinchus cyanosoma, assembly GCA_029814465.1. Lineage (NCBI taxonomy): Eukaryota > Metazoa > Chordata > Actinopteri > Kurtiformes > Apogonidae > Ostorhinchus > Ostorhinchus cyanosoma. Next base: position 30,058,504 of record JAPTYQ010000001.1, read on the forward strand.
ACAACATTGTTAGAACATTATGCCCTAATGTTCTTAAAAATGTTCTGAGCGGGCATTCTGTCAGGTCTCTGTTTGATTGGTATACAGTTAGTGGTGTAGATTGTGTGTTGCAAAACATCCATTTTCCCAGGCATATGATTACAGACCTGTGGGTTAGGCTCCAGGAGATGCCCTATTACCTCCGCCAAGGAGGTTATGTTTTTGCCGGCGTTTGTTTGTCTGTCTGTCTGTTTGTGTGCAACATAACTCAAAAAGTTATGGACGGATTTTGATGAAATTTTCAGGATTTGTTGGAAATGGCACAAGGAAGTGATTGGAAATGATTAACTTTTGGGAGCGATCCGGAAGAAATCCTGGATTTTGGATCACTTCGAAATGTTGCGCTTGGCAGAGGTCTGCGCTCTCCGAGTGCTTTTCTAGTTTGTTTTGGGATTTTTATTCTCCCTCCTTTAAGTGAGCATTAGACACAGCAATGTTGATGTAATCTTTCAACTCCATCCGTACTGGTTCTACAGGGTGTACCACAAAAAGGTGGACTCTCTGAAAAACGTCCACCAAATTTACAATTGAACATTTTCATGAAATACCTTTATTTGCATATGTTCATATGGACTTCCTGCTTTGGTCCAGACAAAAATTTATTGCATAATTGCATGCATGGCTAAACACAGGCCCAGTTTCCGGTGGGCAAATTGTTTTTTTTTTATTCCAAAAAATTGAAGGCTTCAAATTGGATGAAAAATATTAAACTGTGATGCAAAATGTGAACTTTTGTTTTTCTCCGCTGCAAAACTCAGATTAACTGTTTGTTTCCTGCTATTTGCACTGGGGCAGTGGATGTATTTAAGTGTGTGGGAAAGTCACACAGTGGTTTGCAAGTGATCACTACCCAACCACCTACTTAAGAGGATATTTCGAGGAGCAAGTCACTAACGTACCCAATTTTTATCCACAGCTGAATGAAAGGAGTTCCATAAAAACATCAGAAGTATGAAGCCCACATTCTGCTGTGACTACCTG
>JAPTYQ010000001.1:30059623-30071272 GCA_029814465.1 Ostorhinchus cyanosoma
AGCCACTTCCCAGTTTGTTTACAGCCCCGGCTTCCTGCAGCCCAAACAAGTTGATCGTCGAATGCACTTACTTGCTCGTCAATACAGAAGAGCATTGAAGAGCAAGTAAGTGCACTACGAGGGGAGGATGCGACGTGTGGCGCAGGCTGTTGAGGTGGAGCAGATGGATTACTCGCACTTTTGGGTTTAGAAGGCTTTGGAGATGGCAAATGTAGACTTCAAAGTACAAAAGCACAAAATACACCAAAAAACCCCAGCAAGAATGGGCCCTTTTGCTGTTTTTTAAAGCTTGTTGCAGGAGCCTAAAAAGTGAGAGAGAGATCTTTAGTATAGCAGCTCAGTAACATGTTAAAAAAAAAAAATCATATCAACATATGAATCTAAATTTCTATGTTTATACAATATACTCTGGGTAACATGACAGACCTGGATGCACAGCCCTGTACCCAAAATAGAGTTTATAGGCTATACTTGTTCCACAAAGGTGTTAACAGTACGGATTTGATCTTATCCTTATTCTAACGATCTGATTAATTTAAGATGCATTTGCAGTGAGAGGGGAAAATCAGAGATCTGACAGATAAAGTAAAAGAGTATTATTGGGGAGTAATGCATCAGCAGGTCAGTCTGTGAACTTATTTCAGGGAGGAAACTAAGAACTACCTGCAATATAAACAGGCACTTGGATTAAATATCAAAATTTTGAATAATTTTCATCCCTCCGTCTCGAGAGTAAAAGATCACTTTTTATAGTTCTAATTTTATTTTACTATTGTGTTTGAACTGAACTGATTCTGTGATCATAAAATGCAATTGCACCGGTCCAGACCCCTAAGAACTTAGATATACAACATAAGCAAGAGGAAGACCGTCCTCCTCAATCAATATCATCTTATGAAATAATTATGAAGATTGTTTTAGCTTTGTTTCCAGTGTTGCCTTACTGCTGCTTTAGGTTGGTGCACATACAATGTTGAGTCCTTGCCTGTTCCATCTCTACTCTCCAGACATCATTGTGCTTATAGCATCAGTGGCGGTGGTGTCAGCAGGAAGCCAGGGCAACATCTTCGCCACATCGGTCCTGCGGAGTCTGCGTTTCCTGCAGATCTTGCGCATGGTGAGGATGGACCGAAGAGGAGGCACCTGGAAGCTGCTGGGGTCGGTGGTCTATGCCCACAGCAAGGTTGGCTGAACAGCTCATTAAACACAATGCACACATGCACTGGCAAGAATAAATAATGACAAATTAATTAATCAACATATCATCACATTGGCTTCTCTTAGAGCTTATGAGAAGTGATGAACATAACAAATTCACTCCAGATTGCATTTTAAATTCTGGAAGACAATATCTAATGATGACACTGTAGTGATTTTGGTGAATTTATAGTAGACCTTTTGGTAAATTTACAAGACTAACATACACCTGTCAAATATAATCTGTTTGGCAGAGCATAATTAATGTAAATTTGTTTCTCAGAAAAAAAATGACTGTATTTTACTGTACTGAAATACTGTGCAATGAAATGATGAATTGCTGAAATGAAATTCACCAGGAATATACACCACAGGTAGGTTATGTTACCCCTTCCATATTCCAGACAAATGATCCTACTTCCTTTTCTGTCCAATCTAGAACAATGTGACAAACTGGGATACAAAAGCAAGTGCAGGTCATTGTTGCTGAAATTTTAGAGTAACTATTTTTTGATATGAACATGCACACTGATGAACATCCATATTAGAGTAATATTACTTGTAAACATGCTGAAACAAATAAATAGGTCTCATAAATGTGTGTGAAGGAAAATCTAGATGAAACTTTTATGATTGTGTCTGTGATACATCATAACACATGACAATTTACAATTTGTTGTACTGCCCTCGTAGTGCTGTATAATCATGGTAAATGCCTATAATTAATGGTAATGTCTGTAATTATCCATAGACACTTCTAATATGTTATGTGTTTAACTATACATTTTCAGAAGGTTTTATAACAATCTTCATGATACATTAGGATGTATTTGTGCCAAGACTTCACTCACTGATCAAACTTTATTGCAATTCATTTGCAACAGAAAAAACTAAAATAAAGGTCTCTATTATAATGCATTACAAGCTGGTTTTAAGTTACTACAGTATAAGCAACAGTCTCAACAGTCAGAGATCTGTATCACTTATGACATAGAGTTGTGGTGATCAGAGATGACCATGGGGTATATTGGCCATATTAGACCCATACTGGTGATCTGCACTTGCAGGTAGACGAGTGGGTCGTGAACAATCCTAGTGAACCTGAGACAAGAATAAAAGCAGATCAAATCTGAGAATGTCCTTTCCTACTGTCTGTAGCATGGGAGCGATTAGTGAAATCCTTAACTTCAGTTAACTACTACCTAACTGTAGTTCTAAGGTACAATTATTATTCTATGTGATAAAAGGGAAGTGGACTATTTTCGGTTGGAAGAAACTAGCGAAAATGGCAAGTTGATAGGACCAATGTTTTTGGGAGATATTAGTAATTTTGGAATACAATGGCCTCCCAATGGGCAATCCCATTGCTATGCCCCAAATCATCATTGAAGTGGGTGTAGCAATAATTTGGGATTATTAATTAATCGGATGAATAATTAATTACCCTATAACTTCAAAACCAAAATATTGGCATTTTACCATTAGTTTAAGACATGAAAATGACTTTCACAGCTTGTTTACTCAGGGCACCACCGTTAATTTTTAGATAAAGACAAAAACAATGGAAAAAGACTTGTTAGTAATTAATTATGCGAATCAGTCTATATCTGAAAGTGTTATCAAAACTAAATTCTTTGTTCTATGAACAGCGACTCTAGACCAGTTATACAGACAAAAACACCTCACACCTTTTTTATATAAAAGGGGGGTTTTATTAATCTACCAACTATGATGCAGAGATACGTAAAACACACAGACGAGACAAAAGACATTCATGAACAGATAAAAACAAAAAATGCTTAGATAGTATATCTTAGGTTTTGACAGTTTAAGAGAAAGAATCTACCAGAATTAGATAGAAATTTAGGTTGATTAAGCTGAATTGCATCAACTGTACCCAGAAACACAAAGTCGACTCATGGACCAAGATACAGGAGCACATGGTGAATAAGGGAGTCCTCCGTTGCTGTAGTAACAAAGGCCTACAATGGCGGAAGACCTTGTGGTCAGCTGGAATGATGACTGGAGAAGCTGTGGAGAATCATACAGGCTGGCTGGAGGAGAAGTTTGACATTCTGGGGTCTGACGTCCTTCACTTCAGAAGGGGACACTGGTACCTGGAGGTTCCTTTCTCAATTTAGGATTGATGCGTTCTGGCTATCAGTTTGGAGGTGTCCCTCCAGTTCAGGGGATCTTTGTTCCAGGGACCAAGTTATCAGGCAGTTGTCATTCACAGGAAAACACGGACCAAAGCAACTGGAAGTCACCATCAGCTGCGGTGCATGCTAGAGGATGTGTGCAGACGCTGCCGGCTGTGAGATGCATCAAATCCAGGAGCAGAAGCGAAGGTCTGGTGGGGGCCAGGTCAAAGATCCGGGTTCGGAGAGTGTGTCCAATGGGCAGTTATGCCCAAAAACATGCGTGAAGAGCAGGAAAAGTGAAAGAGCAGAAGAAGAGCCAAGAAGAGCCAAATAAAAGTGAAAAGAGCGAAGAGACAAAGAAAACATCTGTTTTTATCATTTGTGTCTTAAGGTGGTCCAGGGGAGCATGTCTTTGAGGCGTGTCTTGAGTTTGGCAGGAGATTTTGTCGCAGCCTCTAAATTAATATTCACTAATTTGGTTAACTTCCACATAAACTCCTAATAAATTCGTTCTCTTTACCTTTACAGTGGATTAAACTTCATTTTCTTACAGTTCATACTTTTACCAAATCAAATATGGCCTATCTTTGGTGATTAAAAAAACATAAACCATTTACTTAGTGTTTCCTAAGTCATTCATGTATAAAACTGTTACAGTACCATGTTTCCTGGAAGGAAAGGCATAATCAACGAGAAAAGTACCCCGAGAGTGCAGACCTCCGGCAAGCGCAACATTTCAAAGTGATCCAGAATCCAGGATTTCTTCCGGATCACTCCCAAAAGTTAATCATTTCTTCCTCGGGCCATTTCCAACAAATCCTGAAAATTTCATCAAAATCCGTCCATAGCTTTTTGAGTTATGTTGCACACAGACAGACAGACAAACAAACTAGAAAAGCACTCAAAGAGCGCACACCTCTGCTGAGGCAGACCCCCCCCCCCCGACCACCACCAGAATTTAATCATTTGTTCCTTGTGCCATTTCCAACAAATCCTGAAAATTTCATCAAAATCTGTCCATAACTTTTTGAGTCATGTTGCACACAAACAGACAAACAAACAAACGCCGGCAAAAACATAACGTTCTTGGCGGAGGTAAATATTACAATACATGAAGCACATATAAAAACATGAGAATATATTCATTTTATATCTTCTGAATATAGTCATTTTATATCTTCTGAATGAGGTCTCCTCTGACCTGAGTTTGACATGCAGCATGGGGCTGGGTGCAAGGGGAAGGAGGGGTTGAAGAGGAAAAGACAGGAAAGATGTGGGTGCCTAGCAACCCAGTAGTCTGTCATGATGGGGTCCGTGTAGTGAAAAACCAGACTCTCAAGCCACTTGACCAACACTTGATCAAACCTGAAACTTAGTCCCAAACTGACCCAAAACCAGAGGCCGGTGTGACGGGCTCACACCTCTCTAGTCCAGACTGCGCTACTTAATAAATCACTGTCATATTTACCACCTCCTCCATCTCCCTGTTATATCACAACCTCAGAGCCGGGCTGTGACAAAGGTGACATCTACTTTTATATCGGGGTTTTACCATTCAGAGTTGACTTTAACAATACATGCTCTGTACCTGCCTAAAAAAGCACTTACACTGATGTAAAGGCTTAACAACATCTCTGTGCATGGAGAATATAGTGATTGAACTAACATTTAATGGACCATGACTTTATCTCCTCTCACCTGGTCCTATTTCACAGTGATTTCCATTTTAAGAATTAATAGAAAAGCCCCTTCAGGTTTAGCTTTATTCAGCATTGATGCATCAAAGTGGAAAACATTAACAGAATTGTGCATTTCTCTGCCTGCAGGAGCTGGTAACTGCCTGGTACATCGGCTTCTTGGTTCTCATCTTCTCCTCATTTCTGGTCTACCTTGTGGAGAACAAGTCTAACAAGGAGTTTGCAACCTACGCTGATGCCTTGTGGTGGGGCACGGTGAGTTTGTTCTGCTTGTTAGAACGGTCTACAAAAATTCCTTAGAAAGCTTTAGAAACAATTCAAACACTTTTGAGAGCAGTGGGTAATATCTTAGTAATTACGTAAATAAGTCAACTCAACTGTAGCTGTAGTTAACAAATTCAACTATTTAACACATGATCTTATGGTGCAAATGTTGGTTCAAGTTTGTGTTTAATATTAGCCTGTTCACTGCCCTTCAACTCAGGCCTTTGTCTAAATCTGGTCATTTATGCTTCTATCTAGTGGTCAAGTTAGACATTACATCTAAGTGAATACACAGTCACACCTGCATTTAGAGTATAGTGGTGACAAAAATTTAAGTTCCCCTACTGGAGCTGTAGTTATTATTTGCTTTGATTCGATTAAATGATAATGTGAATAGGCAAAAATAAAATCGTAAAAATGTGAAAAAAAGTCATGTCTGAAAATTGCAAATAATTTGTCCTTTGTACCAGAATCAGCTGGAACAACACCAACAAAAAGTATAAAAGAAAAATTATATACACTATATTGCCAAAAGTATTCGCTCACCCATCCAAATAGTCGGAATCAGGTCTTCCAGTCCCTTACATGGCCACCTTTACAAACATATGTAACAGAATGGGTCGCTCTCAGGAGCTCAGTGAATTCCAGGTGGAACTGTGATAGGATGCCACCTATGCAACAAATCCTGTGGTGAAATGTCCTCGCTCCTAAATATTCCACAGTCAACTGTCAGTGGATTATAAGAAAGTGGAAGTGTATGGGAATGACAACAACTCAGACATGAAGTGGTAGGCCACGTAAACTGACGGAGCAGGGTCAGCTGATGCTGAGACACATAGTGTGAAGAGGTGGACAACTTTCTGCAGAGTCAATGACTACTGACTTCCAAACTTCATGTGTCCTTCAGATTAGCTCCAGAACAGTGCACACAGAGCTTCATGGAATGGGTTTCTATGGCCGAGCAGCTGCATCCAAGCTATACATCACTGAGTGCAATGCAAAGCATCAGATGCAGTGGTGTAAAGCACACCACCACTGGACTCTAGGGCAGTGGAGGCATGTTCTGTGGAGTGACCAATTGCACACCTCCATCTGGCAATCTGATGAATGGGTCTGGGTTTGGCGGTTGCCAGGAGAACGATACTTGTGGGACTGCATTGTGCCAAGTGTAAAGTTTGGTGGAGGGGGGATTATAGTGTGGGGTTGTTTTTCAGGAGCTGGGCTTGGCCCCTTAGTTCCAGTCAAAGGAACTAGGAATGCTTCAGCAGACCAACAATGGACAATTCCATTCCAGAACTGTTGGGAGTGTTCTTCTGCCTTCATGGTTTAATTATAGTGAAGAATATTCATTGAGCATGAGCTGGCACTTCCAGACATAGGTGTCTTCATAAGACATTCCCTTTAGACACATTCAATGCCCTCCTGTGATTGTCATTTCAGTAGTTGTGAGTCTATTAGCAGAATTTGATTGGGCTGCTGTTGAATTACGTCAGTCACTTTCAATGAGGTGAACATTTAAGCAGCCAAATATTCAGATTTATATATTTTTGAATTGACATTACTTTGTAGACATATGTTTTCACTTCAAATTACATTGACGATAATTCCATTTGTAAAATCAATAAAAGTGAAAAAGTTAAGGGCAAAGCCCAGGGTAGTTAGTTTTAGGACCCGAAAAGCAGACATTGAGTCCACTTTAGGACTTATTATCAAACAAGAAAAATAAAGCACTGATGACACCCCAGCAAAGGTTCACAAACAGCAGGCTGGAAAACATGGAAACTTATGCCTGCCACACACTAGAGCTATCTGCTGAGCAAAAAGTCATTTGAGACCATTAGCTCAGTAGAGAGCTCGCTATGTGTACCTAATTTTCAGTGAGTTTTCTGCCTCACAAGGCCTTGAGGAAAGAGTTTTTTGCCTCACCAGGTCCAAAACTCACCGTGTGCGCATTCATTGAGCTGTCTGCTGAGGGCAGAAATTAAGGTGACCAATCAAAACATGTCCTCCACTCATGTGATTCCAAGATGGCAGCCCCCAGTTGTCACAAACGAAAATTGAATGAAACGGACACAGACATGGAAATGGAGGAAATACTGCTACTCCTTTTGTTGAGCTGACATCATATAAAAAGGTATAGGCTGGCCACATTTCGACCAATCTACTTCCCTGGGGGCTGCCATCTTGAAATCACGTGTGCGGAGGACATGTTTTGATTAGCCACCTGAATTTCTGCCGTCAGCAGACAGCTCAACGAATGCACACATGGTGAGTTTTTGACCTTGTGAGGCAAAAAATATCAAATGTGTTTGATTTTCACCTCAAAGCCTCATGAAGCAGAAAACTAACCGAAAATTAGGCACACACCGCGAACTCTCTGCTGAGCCAATGGTCTCAAATGTTTTTTGCTCAGCATATAGCTCTAGTGTGTGGTAGGCATAAGGAGAACACTGAGGAGTCCACATGGTGAAATCTTCTGGCAATTGGTTTGGTGGTTAGACCCAGCTTATATGCTGTGTACTTGTCAGCATTAACTACTCACACACTTACAGGAAGAAAAAACAAAGGGAGGGGAAGGAACAACAGAAAATGCAGACCACCACAGAAAATATATTATAGGCACTGTATGTCTATGTAAAGTCATTCTAACAGAGAAAAAAACACATCAATTGTCATCTTCACGGAAGTATACACTAATGAGAATTATGAATATTGTAGTCTATATCTGCAATTATAAATCCCTCTAAATCTTACATACTGGATCTGTAATGCCTGAGCACTACATTACATAATGAATCTGTTCTCTGTTGGATCTTTTGGATGGGTTTTTGATACTGTCTGTCTAATGACTGTCTGGCAGGTTTCTGAGGTAACTGGACACTTTTCTGCAAAGCAGCACATTTGCACCTCATTCTGCACAGTTACTTACCCACCTGAAATGAATGTCTATCCTAACAGTTATCCCCTCCTCTTCCATAAACATTAGACCAACATGGCTTAATGTATGAAAGCTGTATTTCAAGCCGGTATGAAAAGCCACATTTTCATACCAGCTTGAAAAATCATCTAATCCAATCCAATCCCCAGCCACTATGTCAAAACGCGCATAGCTATTGAAAAGGATTTGGCCCAAACACAAATCTTTGCCCTGACCACGGACAGTTGGACCTCCCAAGCAACAGAGTGTCACATGACTGAGATGGTCCACTACATGCTGGATTGGCAGATCAAAAGTGCCGTACTGCAGACTCGTCCCCTGTATGAAAGCCATGCAAGCACACATTTAGCAGAGGAGTTGGGAAATGCGGTAACTGAGTGTAAGCTACAGTGGCCAAATATGAGTATGCCTGTCGCCACAGATGACGCAGCAAATATTGTGAATGCAGTCAATAAAACCGATGGAGTGGGATGACAGATTGGTTGCTTTGTTCACACTGTAAACCTCACAGCCAAGAAGGCAGTGTCAATCAACAGGGTGTCCCGGCTCCTTGGGAAATCTAGGAAAGTTGTCACCTTTTTCTACAGAAGCCCCACAGCCCATCATGCACTGACTGTGAAGCAAGATGTTAAACTTACCAAAGCACAAGTTAATTCATGATGTGATAACTCGGTGGAACACAGCACATGACATGTTGTCACGATATGTAGAAGAGCAGCCTGCCATCTACTCTGGACAAAAACCTGAGGAGTCACATCAACAAGGATATGGCAATGTCGACTGATGATGAACAAAAAAATGGCAGAACAACTCATTGAAGTACTCAAACCATTGAAAATTCACGAGCAGTGAAACATATCAATGATCCTTCCACTGAAGGAAATGATTATTAAATCCATGGCACCAGGAAATGAAGACAGTACAATAATCAAAGAGCGAAAGCAGCCATTGCACAGGACCTGGAAGAAAGGTACAGAAGTACCTCCAAAAAGCCACAGCCCTGGATCCCAGGTTTGAATCTCTGCAACCGTCCCTTCTCAGACTCTACAGGGATCTTGCCACAGAAATCCTGGAGCATGAACCGCAGGTATTTGATGATCATGTTTTGTGTAATTTTATGATTGTATATTTATTGATTATTTTTTTTACTGTTAAAGTTAAAAAAATAAAAAATTATTTACATTACTTACTTGTACATATCTGTTAAAGGATAAAACAAAAAAGCAGGAGAGCGTATCTCTATTGTGATCATTTGAATTGAGTTTCACAGGAGCAGAGTAGGTATTCATAACTTTTATTATATATTTTACATATTTTTATCATTGTTCTTGCAGAGTCAAATGGAGGCATGGCTATCCACAGAGGGACAAGAGTCCCCCCACCCCCTCCAAAGAAGAAGACAGCTATGGCAGAGCAATTTGGAGAGGTTTTCAAAAAAACAAGAACAGGTCAAGCATCTTTCCCAGATAGTTGAGGATGAAGTTGCTTCATACAGGTTAGCAGACTCCATTGATGTTGATGCTGATCATTTCATGTGGTGGAAGACAAATGAGAGCAAGTTCCCCCATGTTACAAAAGTTGCACAACATTGCCTCTGTGTCCCAGGAACTTCAGTTTCATGTGAGAGAATTTTCTCCACTGAACGGGACATTGTCCGTGCAAACTGCTCTCGCCTTGCACCAAGCAGCGTTGACTGACTCATCTTCTTACAGAAGAATCTTTCAGTAGCAGATGAGTAAATAGCATTGCACTTCATATCCTGATTTCTTGAATGTAGCATTTATTGAAACATTATTTTGTTCTGTTTGTTCAAAGCACATGCTATTTCAGAATGTATGTTTGTCAAGGAAAAAGTGTACTTTTTCTTTTGAAATTGGTTACCTCATGTACCAGTAGTCATGGCTAGGAGCCACTTGAACATTTTTTGAAGTGTTTTTCTTTACATTTTGTATTTTTACTCTATTTATACATATTTCATTATACTACTATATACAAGTAGTCAAGGAATAAAAAAAAATCTCATGTTATTCAGTGTTATGTATTCAGTACAGAAAGTGTTATTTTACTCAGTACACTGAAATAATTTGTTCCTAGTGTGAAATTCAGTTTTTGTTAACAAGCAAAATAAAAATATATTTCAGGGCAAAAGGTGGTGCAAGGCCATGGAGGGATTCAAAAACAGAAGTATTTTAAACTGGATTCTAAAATGGACAGATGATGCTAAACCCAGAGAGATGTGCTCATATTTACGAGTGCCAGTTAAAAGACATGCAACTGCATTGTGTATTCTTTGGAAACAAGCGATGGAAGACCCACTAATTCCCAAATACAAAGCATTACAGTAGTCCAGCCGAGCTGCCTCCGGACGCTCAGCATCTCTGGGGTGAATGGAGCTGTGGGCAGGCTTCGGCTGGCCTGGACGCTGAGCTTCCACATGATGATTGGAGGATCAGTCGAACGGCTGAATCCCGTTTTGATTGACAGGTATTTGGAGATATACACCGTCACTGACAGCTCACCTCTGTCCCATCGCAGAGTTTGCAAGCAAAGTCAAAAGACTGCAACCCATTTATTGTATTTGCTCAGCGAAATTACTTATTCATTTCTTACACTGTAAATAAAACACAGTCATAGTATTTCCTTGTTTCAGTTTAACACAATTTCAACATTTCCTTGTTCAAGTCTCTGGAAAAGACGCCAACTTGGTACAATAGGGTCACAGACCATTTTCTTGAAAAGGAATGGAGGGCAGAATTTACATATATATAAAGTGACCAATTTCATCGTGTAAGCTGACAATGAGCTTCCCCTCTTTGAAAGACCAGCAGCCGCAACTGATCCAGTTGTAGTTCCGAAAATCATAACCTCAGTCTTATCTTCATTAAAATGTAAAAAGTTCCAAGCCATCCATGCCTTAATGTCATGGAGGCATTTGGAGCAGTGGTCTGACAAAGGGTTCTTTTTTAGAGACATATAAATTTGACTATCATCTGCATACAAATGAAATGAAATGAAATGAAATAGCATGTTTCCTGAGTATGGAACCTAGTGGGAGTACGTATAGGGAAAAGAGTAGAGGACCTAAAACTGAACTTTGTGATCATAATGGTACCCGATGTCTGCAGTCACCCTTATCTTGTATGACAATAATAAACTGAATGACAAATAATTCCAAGTAATGACTGACGAAACAGTATGACAGACAGATAATTTGTTTTTCTTTCATTAAAACATCATTACTCAGGTTCTTCTTTAATATAGACCTTTTAGTCTTTTGTGGTTCAGCGAGGCCATGTATTACTGGTTAAAAGAGCCTCTCATTGTGTCTCTGCAGATCATCCTTGCAGAGTTAAGTACGTCCACAAACATGCATGACAATAACACTGCAGTTGTTTTATCTGTTTATGTGCTT
>JAPTYQ010000001.1:30071372-30089627 GCA_029814465.1 Ostorhinchus cyanosoma
CGAGAGAGCTCATTGACTTTTCGAGGGCGCGTCTGCCCCCCCGTGGTTGTTTTGCGCGCTACACCCAGATTTCTCCTTGCGCACAGGGATGATTTGGGCGCTTGCAGTTAATATCTACGCGTGTGAAATAACAAAATACGCGACCGCGTTTTGAAACTAATTTGACGCCATAAACTAATAGTTCTTTCAGATAAGTACGGTAAGTGCCTGACCCTGTGGGTGAAGAGTATTTTAAAGTCGATCCTAGCTTTTACAGGAAGCCAGTGTAGAGAAGCCAATGCAGGAGAAATATGGTCTCTGATACTGGTTCTAGTCAGTACACAGTCAGCAGCATTCTGGATTTGCTGAAGGGTCTTTAAGGACTTTTTAGGACAGCCTGAGAGAAGTGACTTACAGTAATCTAGTCAGGATGTAATAAAGGCATGGACTAATTTTTCTACATCATTCTGCATTAGAATACGCCAAATTTTAGTAATATTACGCAGGTGGAAAAAGGTGCTTCTAGAAATCTGTTCTATGTGTGAGTTAAACAATAGATCCTGATCAAAAACAACACCTAGGTTCCTCACAGTGGTTTTGTGATCCAGGGTAACACCATCCATGGTGAGTACTTCACTGGATACTGCATCCCTAACAGTTTTTGGACCAAGCACAATGACTTTAGTTTTGTCTGAGTTTAACAGCAGAAAGTTTTTGGTCATCCAAGTCTTTAATATCTTTAATGCACTCCTGTAATTTAGTCAGCTGATTAGCATCATCAGGTTTAATAGATAAATAGAATTGGATATCATCAGTGTAGCAATGAAAGTTGATGAAGTGTTTCCCAATTGAGTTTCCTAAAGGAAGCATGTATAAGATAAACAGTATTGGTGCAAGGACTGAGCCTTGAGGGACTCCATAACTAACTGTAGTGCACTGAAAGGATTCATTTCAATATTAACAAACTGAAAACGATCTGTTAGATAGGATTTAAACCACATTAATGCAGATCCTTTCATGCCAATTGATTGTCCCATTCGTTGTAGCAGGATGTGATGCTGTACAGTGTCGAAAGCCACTAAGGTCTAAAAAAAACAGTATGGAAACCAGCCCCTTGTCTGAAGCAGTTAGGTCATTGGTGACTTTGACCAGCGTTGTTTCTGTACTATGATGTTCCCTAAAACCTGACTGGAAGTTCTCAAAAAGACTGTTGGCTTGAAGGAAATCACATAACTGATTAGCTATTATTTTCTCCAGAATCTTCGATATGAATGGAAGATTCAATATGGGTCTATAGTTAAATAACACTGCAGGGTCAAAGCTGGGTTTTTTAAGAAGAGGTCTGATTACAGCTATTTTGAAGGACTGTGGTACATGGCCTGTTGATAATGACAAGTTGATCATATCAAGGATCTGGCTGCTAAGTAAAGGTAAAGCATCTTTGATGAGTTTTGTGGGAACTGGTTCTAAGAGACGGGTGGACAATTTAGAAGAGGAGACAAAATTAGCTGACAGACCTCAATGGGAGAAAAGCCATCCATGAAACCAAGTGGTTCAGTTGTCAACTCTGTAGTTTCTGGGTCTGAATGATTTAAAAGTGGACTAGAATTTGTGGATGGTAAGAGGCCATTAATTAGATCTCTGATGAGCAAAATCTTATTATTGAAGAAGTTCATAAAATCATTGCTATGGAGGGTTGGTGGAATACTAGACTCATATGCACTGTGGTTCTTTGTCAGTCTGGATCCAGTACTGAACAGAAACCTTTGACTGTTCTTATTTTTCTCTATTAATGATGAATAATAAGCTGCTCTAGTAAAATGAAGGGCTTTCTTATATTTCATTTAGACTGTCCTGCCAGGCTGAATGGTGTTCTATTAGTTTAGTAGAACGCGACTTTCTCTCACATTTTTTGGGCATGCTGTTATAACTGTCGAGTATGAGAATTAAACCAAGGACCACGCTTCCCTTGTTTTAGTGGTGCGATTAGATCTAAGGTTTATTGCAGAGTGCCTACTGTATTGTCATCAAACTCAGAAATTTGAGAAGCATTAAAATTGACTGGGCTGGGGGAAGAATCTGCTGTGTAATTCAAAAGCAGGATTACATTAAGCGCTGTAGGGATTTTCTCCTTAAATTTAGATATGGCATGATCAGATAAATATCTAGTGAAACATTTTTTGTTGGGAGGGAATCACTGAGTAACAACAATTCAAAGGTTATTAAGCAGTGGTCGGAGAGGTTTTAGTGGAAACACTATTAAGTCTTCAAGTTCCACACCATAAATCATAAGTCAGGACTAGGGCTGCAACTATCGAATATTTTTGGCATTCTGTATTCTGTCGATTTTTTTCAGCGATTAATTGAGTAATCGAATAAATTCCATTTTTGTTTAGTTTTTCAACTAGATCAATCAATAAATGGGGTTCAGAGAAGGCTGAGATATATTGAGGCGTGCGTGTCCGCACATGTGCATGCATGCCCAGATGGATGAAAAGCAATGTTGCCTAATAATTAAACTACCTGAGTGAGACCTTGGTACATTTGCTAAAAATAATTACAACACTTAAGGCTACATTCTAACAGGTGCTAGTATACATCAGTTAGCAATACATTACTTTTAATAGCGTAACTTGTAGAGGCTGTGAGTCGCTTGAGGAAGTGCTTTTGATGAGTGCATGCTTTCGGTTCAGGTGTTGCAGCATTGATAAGTACTGCAGTGGTAGGCCAATGTCTTGTGTCTGCCTTGTCTGCCTTACGCAGTGTAAAATGGTCCCAGACTTTCGACATTTAAAAATTTTTTTTTTTATGCATGCCGCTACTTTTCGCCATTTCCGCTGACAATTGAGCATACGGCACCGCCAAACATCTTAAATCTTTGAAGTGTACGAGACGTACATTACATCAGTTAAAACAGTCTGTGTGAAACAATGATACTGGAGGCGCGAGAGTGATATGATAGCAACAAGATGAACTTTGACATGAATTAAACAAATCTTCAAGGCAATGAATCTGACTCAAACATGTTTTGTACTCAAATTATACGAAGTATTCGAAGAATTGTTTCACCTCTAGTCAGGACTAAGTCAAGGGTGTGATTAAAATGATGAGTGGGTTGACAATGTACACGCTGACTAAAGCCTATTGAGTCTAATAGTGACATAAATGCATTACTGAGACTAGCTCTAGCGTCATCTATGTAAACATTAAAATCTCCAACAACAATGACTATCTGTTTCAAAGACTAGACTGGTTAGGAACTCAGCGAACTCTGAGAAAGATTCAGTGTATGGACCAGTAGGACGATACACTATAACAAATAGCATAGGCTGGAATGGTTTATACTTTGGGTTGGATAGACTCAGACTAAGACTTTCAAATGAGTTCAAGTTTTGCTTAGGTTTAGGGTTTAATTGGGTTTAAAATGTAAGCTCACTCTTACATTTTTGTACCAGGTAACACACAGATGAAACCTTAAATTTCAGTAATAACAATAACTTTAAACAGTTTCCAATGGCTTACAACTCACTCATTACATTGTGTCGTTATTCTTTTCCTCATTTCTCTCATTAGTAAACTGAGTATCATCTCCTTTCTTTGTTTACTCCCACACCCTCTCAGAATCCAGTAAGGAGTTGACAAATGTCTTCATATTAATGCAAACTTATTCCACACCAGCAATAATTTAACAAACAATATTTAAAAAAATATTCTGCCTATGTGTTAACCAAGCACTACATATATGAGGCATTCTACTGAATTGGTTCAATTGAGTCCTACAATGAAAAACACAATTTAAAAAACAATTAGATATTCAGACTTTACATGTGTACAAATATCATATTATGGTCTAATTAATCACAATATATTAATTGAGATAATACAAAATTAAATATATATATATATTTTAAAATAATCCTTAATATGTTACTTCATATTAGAAGGTGGCTGTCCCAACCTCTAACCCCTAAATTTCAATTCATGAAAATAGTACTAAAATGATTTTTCAAATGTTGGCACAGCTTATTCCAAGACAGCAAACATTTATTACAGCTGAAATATTATGCTGAATGCTGTGAAATTTACATGGACCCTATAGAATAGGACACAGATCTCCCATACAAAAAACTATGCCTGTATTCCCCTAGGTGGCGCTATAACAGATGCATCTGCATTATTGCCTCTAACTTCCACATTGACACATTTTTAAACTTTACATCATTTTATTCCTTGCACGTACGAAGTGAGCAGGAGCTATTTCTCACTTTTACGTCACACCCGGCCACGACTCCACCAATCCAGTGAGAGGCAAGCACACGGGTTACATTTCCTTCAGGGAATGTAAGAATTTCTTGTTCTATTTATCAGTTTTCTGATTGAACTGCAAAGTATTGTTTGTCATTCCAAATAAATGGAAACAGCAAATGAGACCAGTTGCTGTCTTTTATAATGAATTACCATATTCTATTGATCCTGTGCTTATTACATTTCCAACGTGATGCATGTTGAGTTAACATTTAGCCAAAAGAGTTGCTGTATTGTTGCCATAGCAACCATATGCTATGGTCACTACCGAAACACTATTTGTTTTGTCAAAAATAAAAGATGAGTTATCAAACTGTGTTTTATAACAATGAATGGTTAGGTGTATGTGTAATTTCAACTCTTGTTGATGGTGAAATCAATATAATCATTTTTATACATTTTACAAGAAAAATAGTGTTGGATTTTTATACATCATAAGAATTCAACATGACAAAGTATGTCAAAATATTAATTTTCATTTATTTAACCGTGGAAACCACCTACATTAATTTAAAAATATAACATGTACATGTGGGAAAAAAATATTAATACTTTATCTTAATTCGAAAGGTAATGTTATGTTTCAATAGTGACAAATTTTGGGAGAGGAAATTTATTCCAATTTCTTATGCAAATAAAAAAATTTAAATTGACTGTACTTTTACTAAATATATGTTCCTTAGATGTGGTGCAACATGGATATGGTCAAAGGATTTCCAAAAGAGCATAAAAACTTCACACACTTTCCAACCCTGAATTTGAACCAATTGGGTAGAATGCCTCATATACACTACATTGCCAAAAGTATTCACTCACCTGCCTTGACTCGCATATGAATTTAAGTGACATCCCATTCCTAGTCTATGGGTTCAATATGACGTAGGTCCACCCTTTGCAGCTATAACAGTTTCAACAAGGTTTAGAGGTGTGTTTATGGGAATTTTGGACCATTCGTCCAGGAGTGTATTTTTGTGAGGTCACACACTGATGTTGGAGCAGAAGGCCTGGCTCTCAGTCTGCGCTCCAATTCATCCCAAAGGTGTTCTATGGGGTTGAGCTCAGGACTCTGTGCAGGCCAGTCCAGTTGATCCACACCAGACACTGTCATCCATGTCTTTATGGACCTTTCTTTGTGCGCTGGTGCACAGTCATGTTGGCAGAGGAAGGGGCCAGCTCCAAACTGTTCCCACAAAGTTGGGAGCATGGAATTGTCCCAAATGTCTTGTTCTGCTGAAGCATTCCCAGGTCCTTTGACTGGAACTAAGGGGACAAGCCCAGCTCCTGAAAAACAACCCCACACCACAACCCCCCCTCCAACAAACTTTACACCTGGCACAATGCAGTCCCACAAGTGTCGTTCTCCTGGAAACCGCCAAACCCAGACCCGTCCATCAGATTGCCAGATGGAGAAGCACGATTGGTCACTTCAGAGAACATGCTTCCACTGCTCTAAAGTCCAGTGGCGGCGTGCTTTACCCCACTGCATCCCACGCTTTGCATTGCACTCAGTGATGTATGGCTTGGATGCAGCTGCTCGGCCATGGAAACCCATTCCATGAAGCTCGCTGCACACTGTTCTTGAGCTAATCTGAAGGACACATGAAGTTTGGAAGTCTGTAGCCCTTGACTCTACAGAAAGTTGGCAACCTCTTGGCACTGTGGGTCTCAGCATCCACTGACCCCGCTCCGTCAGTTTACATGGCCTACCACTTGGTGGCTGAGTTGCTGTCATTCTTAAACACCTCTACTTTCTTCTAATCCATCTGAGAGTTGACTGTGGAATATTTAGAAACCAGGAAATTTCACCACTGGATTAGTTTCACAGGTGGCATCCTATCACAGTTCCACCTGGAATTCACTGAGCTCCTGAGAGCGACCCATTCTTTCACAAATGTTCGTAAAAGCAGTCTGCATGCCTAGGGCTGGAGTTTATACACCTGTGGACATGGAAGGGACTGGAAGGCCTGAGTCTGACAATTTGGATGGGTGAGCGAATACTTTTGACAACATAGTGTATATTTAGCCCCCTTCCATTTTTTCTGGATCCACCACTGTAACTCTAAACCAGTGGTTCCCAACCTTTTTTGGCTCATGACCCCACATTAACATCACATATTTCTGGCGACCCCAGACATTCAAAACTGCCTTTTTTGGCTAAAATGTATTTGTTTTTGATCATGTAATAGTTTTCTATACTATGTTGCAAATAAACGTTCATTTTAGATGGCATATAGGCTATAAACTGTATTATTATGGACAGAAGCAGACAAGCCAGGTCAAGATTACTGCAAAAGTCAGAATTTTATTTTCCTTGGTCAGGATATGTACAGTCAGTCCAGTTTGTATTTGCAAGGCTGACAATTAATACTGAAGAAACAATAATGCAACATTTGAAAATCTTTTAAAGATAAACAGTACCACAGTGCTTCAGTTTCAGCCTCCGTTTGTTATGTCTTTTATGTATTGTGATCGTCTCTCTCAACTCACCATCTATTTTTTATTAGTAAATGTTTTTTATTTTGATTTTTATCAGTTACTAGAAATTTCAGGTGACCCCATTTGAATTCCAGGTGACCCCATGTAGGGTCCCGACCCCAAGGTTGAAAAACACTGCTCTAAACAATTTCTAATGTTTTATAGGGGAGCCATTGTGTAAAGTGTTTCCTTATCATTTGTTCTGTACCCTCACAGATTACCTTGACTACCATTGGCTATGGAGACAAGACACCAAAGACGTGGACAGGTCGGATGCTGTCTGCAGGGTTCGCCCTCCTGGGGATCTCCTTCTTTGCCTTGCCAGCAGTAAGTCATCATTCATTTCATTATTGATGTTCAGAGTGGAAGTTGATTTACTAGCAATACTACCAGCACTGCATCCACAGCACCAAACAGTGTCATTGGAAATCTATTCAGGGGCTTACTCACACACAGTGTAAGTGGAACGGAACGGAAAGGCCCTAAAGAAAGACCCTAAATATTTCTTTCGTTTTTTTCTTCTTTTTCTTTTTCCATGACCCTTTAAACTGGAATTTGACCCCCTAAACATGCACAAAAACTCATCAAATTTGGCATGCATGCCAGGTCTGGTGAAAAATTTTAGAAAATGTAAAGATGAACCTCATAGGTGCCAAAATGTGCTCTCTAGCACCACCAGTGTAAAAACAAACAAACAAAAAAACCTAGAAACTGCCATAGTGGTGAATAGGAATGTCGTACAGACATGAAAACAATGCCAAAATTTTTGTTTGATGATCCACTAACAATGATACACTCATACCCATTAGATGACTCCAACAGGAAGTTCGCAATTTGCTTTTCTTGTATGATACAGTTTGTCGTAGTGGCTTCTAAATTGCACCAAAAGACAGAGAAAACCCTTCTCAAAAAAGTGATCTCGCAACTTCCATGCAATATCAAAATTAACCGCTTATGTGCCAAAATGGGCTCTGTAGCACCACCTATGCACTCATAAACACACAAAAATGCCCCTAGTGGCCAGTAGGAATGTCGTAGAGACATGAAACAAATGCCAAAATGTTGGCCAGCCTGACAAATTATATACTGACACCCATGAACTACCTCCAACAGGAAGTTGGCAATTTGCTTTTTAAAGTGACTCCATGTTCCTGTGATTACTGCTTATTCATTTTGGACTTTTTTCACACATATTACATGTCAACACATTCACAACAATCTGCAGAAGCTATGTGTGAAATAATTTTTGAGACAGGACCTACGGTTATGGAATAATTGTAGTTTGTTTGAAGAGTACTTCTACTTTCATTTTTAACTTATAATAGAATAATCCATGTCCATGGCAAAAGACATTCTGGTGAAAGTTTGGTTATATGGTCATCTGGTGAAATGGTCAGGGTATAGGACTGACACTCATAGGATTGGAGTTCAGCTCCCAGGTTTGGGCTGAATATTTTTTTCCTTAACATTTTTGAAGGTTTGCTGTATTGCATTGTAGGTATGTGACATTTTGCACACAGAGGAAAAAGTACACACAGTATGGTTTTCCAAAATAGCCTTATTAAAACTTATAAATGAGTATTAAATTACTCCATTTTTATGCCTAATGCTTGACTGTTTGTACAATTTTATTTTATAAAAACGATTCTTTCTCACATGCACACATAATAGGGTTTTTCAAAATAAAAGCCTTAAATGTGGTAAGTCATGAGTTTTATGCTCAACTGATACGTATAATAATGTATAATTTCAATTCATTCAAATTGATTCTCTTTCTCACACACACACACGCACACACACGCACAGTAGGTTTTTTCAAAATAAAAGCCTCATTAAAAGGTGATGTTGGGGCGCTGGTGTTCTGTAGGGATGAAAAGAGGACAGATACGAAAGGGTGGGGCTGGTGCTGGAATGGAGAGGTGTGAGTGGAGCTGAGGTACTGACAGAGCTGACATGTTAACGGTCATGTGAGGCAGAACATGCAGTGCGAGGTTCTGTCCAATGCTCCTTGCAGCTTTAATTTTACTTGTATTGCAAAAATCAGCATTCGGTGGCAGCAATGTACAAAGAAATTAGTCACAATAAAAAGGTAGCAAAGAGTATTCTAAGTATGCACAGCACCAGTTATTAATGCTGGAACACTATATTACATTAAAAGTGAAAATCAGTGAAGTTTTTATAAGAGCTTCAGCTATGGGTTATTTTTGTAATCAATTAATTTATTGATAATTTCAATCTAAGAAACTATTTGAATAGGCAAAAAAAAAAAAAAACAAGTTAAAATGTGGAAAAGACATGTCTGAAAATGACAAACAACTAGTCCGTTATTCCAGAACCAGCTGAAACAACAATCACAAAATAGTATAGAAGTACTATATATCTATACTATATATGTATGAAGTATTACACTTTTGGGCTTGTTCAAATAGCTTCCATTTGAGGAAGACATGATAAAAGTTTGGTTTTTTTAGACCTCGAAAACACATTGAACATTGTTTAACATGTATAAAATAGTTTTTTTTCCTTTACATAATCTAGTCTTAGTATTATGTTAGGTTCTGAAAATTCTGCTGAATGGTAGGTCTTGATACAAACAATCATTTTATGGTTGGTAATATCATTCCAGGGGATTTTGGGCTCAGGTTTTGCCCTTAAGGTCCAGGAGCAGCACAGACAGAAGCACTTTGAGAAAAGGAGAAACCCTGCCGCCTACCTCATTCAGGTAAAGTAAACACCCTTTTATACTGGCACTGAGCCGAGTGAGCCAAAATTCCCATCACATCATGTTGTTCATGTTGTTTTTTTCCCTGTCTAAGCTTTATTTTACTGGTAGACATCAAAAGAATGCAATATATTCTAAATTCCTCATATATTATGAAGGTTTTGATGCTGCAGGGTTTGTGTGGGTTGATGATCAGATGGTCGGTCTGCTGTGATTGGTTGTAATACAGTTAATCACTATGGTTATGCTGACAAATAGTGCTATTGAGTATGACACACTCTTCCTACCACTCCAGCTTAGAAGACAACATTTATCTGACAGCTTTATTACTTGTTACTTTTAGCTAACAGTTCTTAAAAAGGATATGGGTTGTTTGAAGAGGTTTTGTCAACTGACTAAAAAGTAATGAAAAACTATTTTTCATAATGGTTTAGGAGATTTTTGCTAAATATATACATTTCATGTTTTTTTTTAAATCTGTGAAATTGAAGCTTTACATTTAGTCATTTTGATAATTTTAAGGTTTGGCTGTTGTTGAACACAGCAGTTTTGAGATGGTGTCACTCTGACTAGACTATTTTCTGAATTTGTACAACCCGTTCCTTTTACATGGTTCTGAGGTCTACCATTTGGGCTTTCAGTCAGGGCTGTAAAAATGATAGATTGGTGAAATTTATTTATTGTACCTGTCGGTGGAAGAACAGAGCAGACAAAATGGAGCTCACACAAATGAGTCTACATCTGATTTTATGGAGCCAACAATTATATATTACATCCAGATGAAACTCTTCCAGTTGAAGTCTGATGTGTTTTTGAATGGCTTCATCTACAATGTTAGATGCTAGCCCCAATATGTTTGCTAAGCTAGCTGTACTAGTACATATACTAAAAGGGGAAAGGACCTCAGCTCCAAAATGAAGTTGTAATAGTACCCCCCCATAGACCCATAGAATTATCAGAAACTTGAGTCATAAGCAAATCTTTTTGTCAGGCTTTTGTTGACATATCTGTAAGACAGAGTTGGACTTAGAGCTTCAGTTAACTTAATGAAACACAAATCCTGACAGATAATTGTAATAAATAGTTTTGACCATCATGACTGTAAAATGACTTTATTTTGCAATGCTTAATGACCTTTGCCATTTACAGAGTTATTCTGATCCCTTTGGATCAAATATGGTAACCTCTAGATCCAAAAAGAAATGGCAGCAGGCAAATCAAAAGATTCTGGCTTCAGAATGGTGGTTCAGAAAAAAATCCTCTATTCAGTTGTTATCCACAGTTTATTACACTGTATTTTTACATGACATCATCTAATGGCCCAGACACAGCCACAAAGAGAAACAACCAATCACAGCAGATACAATACATGAAGTAATAGTTTGGCAGGAAAAAATTTACCTAAATAAACATTTTCATACACACTGAGATCTAAAAATAAAGTACAAAAATAAATAGATATGCCAACAACTTTGATAAGGTGCGCTTCCTTTTCCATACAAAATATTCATATATTAGTGTTGTAATATTAGAATTGTTAATGGAGGAATATGCACAGGTACTAGGAATCCACTCTTAATATACTCTGTGAACACATTCTACTGCTCGGTCAACCCCTGTAACATCAATTTTTGATATGCAGGATACCAGATGGAAGTAACTGTGTCCTTAACCATCAGAAATGAATGGCATGAGGCAGGTGACATATACTAAACAAAAATATAAACTTATCTAAATCTTTTTGCTCCCATTTTTCATGAGCTGAACTTAAAGATCTAAAACTTTTCCTATTTCTCTCAAAAATTGTTCACAAATCTGTTTATATCTGTGTTAGTGAGCACAAGCCTTTTATTGTGGTCAGACTAAGGCACACCTGTGCAATAATCATGATGTCTAATCAGCATCTTGATATGCCACATATGTGAGGTGGATGGCAAAGGAGGAGTGCTCACTAACACAGATTTAGACCGATTTGTGAACAATATGTGAGAGAAATAGGCCTTTTGTGTACATAGAAAAAGCAAAAACAAGTGTTGCATTTATATTTTTGTTCAGTGCAGCTGAGTGGCAAAAATCTTTGAAGGTTGTTAGGGTAGGACACTAAAGTTGTCTTTTCCTGCTGTGTTTATTTGTATTTCTGTCTTTGCTCTTGTTGAGTTTTATCTCTGACCGTTTCCTCCTTACCCTGACTCTGACCCTATTTCTAACACCAATCAAGTTGTTTTTATGCCTAAACTAAAGCAGGCCATAACTGACATTGTCCAGATGTCTTTGATACAATCCTGCAAATTAATAAATGGCACCATTTCATCCTATCAATAAATGGTGCTCTAAGGAACCAAGCATCAGCATATGATAAGATGGGTGTGTGTGGGAGAAGGTGTAGCCTCTGTACAGCTTTTAGTTGTGAACTCTATTATAGAATTTGCTGGCAATTAAAGTTATTTATTGGAGCTGTTGTTTCATTTCTGCCAGAATATGACAGTGTGACAGAAAAATACACATCTGGTATATTGCCCAGCACTGCTATAACATATATGTCCTAATATAATTCTGAAACATTGCCTCTATTGAAGACACCACTGAGTGAATTCTTCCATAATGCCAAATGTAATTCTAAATTAAAATTTCTTTATCAGTCTCCAGTTTCTCTTTTTCTCTGTGGATTCATTCTACATGGTTGACATCAAGTACAGTTCTCAAATTGCTTTTGCAGAGTCAGCGCTCCAGGTGCTAGGAGGTGCCTTAAGTTAGAGGCTTCGGTTTGACAAACCCTCTCATCCTTCTCGTTCGTCTGCTTCATGTGTTCCAGCCTGATCTTCACACCTGGCTTTTTTAATTAACCTTGTAACATTCACTCTTTACATGGATCCCTCACACCAGCTCAGAGTTAGGGCTAGGGTTACAACATAGGAAGTGTTAGGCCAATATCCGTGGGTTTTGCTGCTTTCGCACGGCTCGTTTCAGCTTGACTTGCCTTGACTCGGCCTGGGTTGGTTCCACCTGGTCAGCAGTATGCAACATTTCTACTGCAGGTATTTTATATGTTCATTGCAGCTACTACCCTGAGGCCACTTTATCAATATTGAGTCTAGTGGAAAATTTGCTGATGTTTTTGAAAATTTCCTTTTAGTTTGATTCAGTATTTGACATCTGGATATGGTGATGCATAAAGTATTGGTATAGTCATGATTCTGATGATTCTGGTGCGACAAATCAGTTACAGGCATGATTATAGATCATGATTATAGTATGGCATCAACTTGCTTGGATCCTCAGTGTAGGTGGTATTAGAAATAGTATCTGATTCATGCTGTTGAATAGTGGAAACAACTGTGAAAGCCATGCTGAGTCAGAAAGAGTGGAGCTGATCTCGTCAGTGGAAAAGCAACGTCAGTAAAAGGGGAAAGTCTTATAGTCACTGTATTTACCGCGGCTGAAACACAACCTGAACTACATAATTTTAAATACAGCTCAAATGTAACCCTAATCCTAACCCTGAATGGGATGCCATAATCTGAAGGATTTTCAGAGGTTAATTTTTGTTTAAGATGACCATGTCATCCTGTGACATTTTTCCATGTACTTTCTTCTTTTTGGTGCAAACCCACTCCCATTCATCCTACACTCTCATTGTCCTCTGTCCTCACCTGTCCTTCTCTTCATCTTCTTCTTGTCTTGCCACCTCTTCACCTTGTCCATCCCCATGTTGTACCAGACTGCGTGGCGTTATTACTCCACCGACAGCACCAGGCCCTACCTGGACGCCACATGGCGGCACTATGAGAGTCTCCTGCCTTCCCACAGGCATGTATCCATGCCTGACCTCCGCCCAGCCACAGTCGTGTGACTCACCTGGTTTATGGTTTCACTAATCAGCTTTTATAATTTTGTTTTTCTATCCTCATCTTCTTTCTCTTCTTATTCCCTCTTCGGCCTTGTTTTTTTCCCCCCTCTCCATTTCTATATTTTTTGGTCTCCTTGTATTTTCTTCCTGGTTTTGTGTATTCTGCATGCAGTGTGTTTGGCGTAGTTATGCGGCTGATGAGAACTCGGTTTCCATTGCTACCTGGAAGCCTCACTTGAAGGCGTTGCATACCTGCAGCCCTACAAAGTAGGTACAACTATGGCAGCTGGTGTCTGTATTTGGTGTCTGTGCCTCATTTTCTCCTTCACTTCAATTATGTATTTTTAGGATATTGTGTATCTTCTTTTTTCATTATTCAGCCACTTGAATTTCCACCGTCTTTTGCTCCATCTTTTCATTTAAAGCTGCATTCTCTTTCATGAACACATAAATGCATTTATTTTATCATTTTAAGGTTTGCAGCCAATCAAAACACTGATCATTTCCAGGCTCTGTTAATCTCAACTGGCATGCATTAGCAAGAAAAGCTGACCTATAAAACATCCCTGAATTACTTATGCTATGTTGTTACTAAATTAATGAACATTTTATCCTTACGCAGCACTCATACTGAGTCAGTTTCCATTTTTGACCAGAGCACTCAATGGACTGAGTGCTCAATAGGCTGGAGACTGGTTACGATGAGAGACAGAGTCACCCTCTGCAACGTAATTTCAATATTTATGACAGGAGGAGAGCCTGGAAGTATTGGTAAAATTGTACTGTTACGTAACCACAGCATACTTGTATAAAATAAATCATCACAAAATGATTGAGAGACACAAGCTTTTTTTATTGCAACTGCTTACTTTCTTAGTTTGCCTGAACAGCATTATTCTGCATGTCTGTATTGAGCCTGCTGTATGTTCATTTCTCATTACCACTGGGATGCTTTATATTGATTGGTATGCTGCTTCATTGGTAAAAGCAACAACTCTTGCAACCATGTTTTTCTGAAGGACCACACCCGTGTTTTTACATCCCATAAGTATTTGACAGATTTCATAGTGCACATCATGCATTTACAAATATCTATGTGTGCAGTTTTAAACCTTTGAGGCATCCATTGATTTCCATTTGGTAATTATGGCTATAAGAGTCCAGATAAACACAGTCATTTGTTACCACAGTATGTTAATGAGTTAAGGTGTACAAGCCAGACAAATTGAGACATTTAACCTATAAAGATGTCCAAATTAATTTCTCTTTGCATTTTACCATTACCAAGTGATTTATCATCATTTATTATAATATTATTCTCTGCATTTAATATTTTGAAAACCACTTTTTTCATTATATTTAATTTATCTATTATGTAGAAGTTCACGAAAGTTCAGAGTAAATTCAAAGGTTATTATATCTGAATTGAGAAAACTGAAGAAAAAGTGACTTTTTCAGCAGAATATATTATTTATTCTACATAAAAATAAGTGCATACAACCACTGCCATTTTTCAAACTCCATGGGTTTTAAATGTGGAAAATGACGGTGTTTCCTTGTTCACTAAGGAGCCTCTGAACGTCCAAATGGGTCATATCTGATGACCATGAAAAAATGACTGTACTGTATTTTACACCAATTATTTACATGTACTGATAGGATTAGCGGATGAATAGGTATTAACCCTTTGACACTGACTCGTTTTCAGTTACTGCTCTGGGTTTTACCCTCCATTACATAGGCGCCAGGGGTGTACTGTGCATTTTCAGATGTCTGTGGAAAGCACACGGTCTACTCTCTTGAAATTTGTCCTGTTGAGCAAATGGTTGAATTTGTATGAATATTTAAAATACATCATAATTCGGATGCGTCAGCACTGATACGTCAATAGATGCTCTGGGGTCTGTAAGGGTTGAAAACACAAAAAAAAGCAATAGAAACTCAAATTTATGTTTGATAATATGCTTGAACCTTCAGTGACTGACACAATCAGATATATTGATGCATTCAACACATACAGAAATATTAGTAGAGAGGAAAACAAGACTACAGCATTTATAAAATATACAAGTACCATGGTTCTGCCAGATTCCATAATCAGCAGGATCACTGGTAAAAGGGGAGAACCATGATTGAACATAAAAGGAGAATCTACTACAGGATGAGTCTGGACAAGAAATGGGTCAAGGCTCTGTGACAAGTTTCATGAGAGCTTAAAAAGCATTAAAGTACATGATAATATGAACAGATGGAGTCCAGGGCAATCAGAAAGGCAAGAAACCATTGTTGAATATTATTGACCCTCGATCCTCTGTTGACGTTGCGTAATAAACCATCATGGTACAGTGATGAATGTAGACACATGGGCTCATATCCGTATCCAGAAACACAACCTGAAAACCAGTTTGTATGCATCTAAAATGGAAAGGAAAAAAAAAAGAGAGAAAAAAACATGAAAATAGTTATAAGGTATAAAAACAGCATCTTTGATGGTCTGGGGATGCATCACTGTTCACATAACCATTAATGTCGAGACATAGACTGGAGTTTTACAGTATTAGTTTGTGCTACCATCAAATTATCATGTTTTCCTAGAAGTCCATGGTTTATTTCAGCAGGAGAAGGCCAGGCCTGTCCACATCTGTCCCCCAATGAAAAAGCTGGGCATAATGAAGTGGAGAACTGGCCACCATGGAGAGCTAAGCAGCTCAATTCCTTACAACAGCAAAAATGGACACAGATTACACTTTTAAAAGAACCTTGTCTTTTATCAATTAAATACAGAGTCAAATGATTTAACAAATTCTAGATTTGGACTTTATTTCCCACTTGTTTTTTCAATGGTTTTTGAACAATAATGCACATGATCACAAAGTACAGAAGCCTTGAACATCATTAATGCATTCATATTTCACAAAAACTAAATGGAAGTCAATGGATGTCTAGTGGGAAAGAAATACTCACTAAAGCAGTAGGACTGTGTGTGTAATTGTTAGCTTTTATTTAAAGCCCTGGTCTGGTTCTTTTAGCATAGTATTGGTAAATAAAATGTAATGAAAAGATGTTTTGTATTGAATCTTTTCTCTTATTTTTATCTCTCAACTCCAGGAAGGAGCAAGGAGAGTCGACCACAAGGTGTGTGTTCAATAAAAACCTAAACATCTTTTTAGGAGTGACATTTGTTTTTGGTCAGACTGGAAAACTTTGTTTCCTCAATCCCTGATTTGAAATGTCAGTTTTAAGTTAAGTTCTTATATGACAGCATGTTTAGCTGTTTCATGCATAACATCAACTAGAGTAGGCAGTTATTATATTCAGTTAAAAGTGGACAGTTGTGAATTTTGCTCAGAATAAAAAATATTGGGAAAAACTGGATTTAAAAAATGTGATGGCATGTGCAAAATATAAAGCAGTAGTTCATTTAACAAGCAGTGCACTCAGTATCATTTTGTGTTTACATCCCAGCTCCGCTAGGGGTTAGAGTGAGTAGAGGAAGTAACAGAAGAAACCGGAAGGTAGCAAATGTAAAGTGCAATTTCTTTTATTTTGTAGCACTCTATTGAATAAGCAAAAAACAAACACTAAATAGAAAGAGGGCCAAACAGGTACTGCCAAATTAAATTAATGCTATCTTAATTGGCGCCAGTGACGATCCCAAAAGAAATATTCAATAACAAAAAGAGTATCACTTCTAACCAATCAAACAATGAACAACAAAGAGGCGGCAGTACCTGGTGGCTAAGCTATACTAAGCTAGACAAAAGGAAGACCTAACACAAAATAAAACAACTACTTCTTCTCTAGGCCACGCTTTAATTTTACAAATTTACAAATGTTTACTAGTGCTATAACTTAAACCAAAAGGACAAAACAAAACTCTATACTGGATACCAGTGGACAGAATCTAGACACAAAAAGAAAGCTAATTTACAAAAACTCACAGCAGCTGGTGAAACACACAGGAGCTGGAAAAAAAAATTACTTAGCATAGACAAACCAAAAAAGCTAGTTTTAACAAAATTGAGCAGAGTTCATAACTGCATACAAGCAGAACACCCACATGAAGGTGAACTGTCGCCCAGAGCAGTCACCTGAAGGTACTTACATACAGTTAACTGGTAAGCGGGGCTCAGGCGGGTGCTGGCATCTTCCAATGGGCTTTTCTCCTCATCAGAGGAACAGAGGAGTAGGAAGGAAGTTTGAAGAACCAGACTCAGCCTTTCCCAATATAAGCAGAGGTTAAGACAAACTAACGGGAGGAGATAAGGCGGAACAGCCCACTGGCTGTACCATATTGTATGCCTTCTTTGTCATAAAAAAATTCAAGCAGTGCAAACCTACACTTGCACTGTTTTTGTGTAAACTGCTCCATCTCTGGAGGATGGGTTATAAAACCAGTGCTGCTAATAGTGATTCTCTGTGACTCAACACTTGGTGTTTTCATTTGGTACTCTTTATCATCTTTCTTTTTATCACTTTGTTTTACTCTATCAAAGCTCAAACATGAAGTCATACACACTCCTACATCCACACACATGTATTTCTCTTCTTCTTACTGCTATGATATTATTTTTCCTTTGCACAACTTTGTTTTACTAGTCCCAAACAGTATTCTAATGGTCCACCTGATGTTGGTCTTTTGAGCTTGTACAGCCCAGCAGTGAGGGTTGACTGATGTCATTTGTTCTCTTTGCAGTTATGAAACAGTCCTGAATGTTTGTCTGCAAATCTCTACAGCAACGTGAAGGCATTTGTACTATTTTTCATTCAAGTCTGGGGTCAGAAACAAAGTATACATAATGCATTACACACTGTAGGAAACAAGTGAAAAGACTTTTAAAAATTAACTCTGGTCAATATCTGCAACTCTAATCCTCACCCTAAAATGAGTCACTGGTCAGGTCACCAGTGACTCATTTTAGGGTGA
>JAPTYQ010000001.1:30114433-30126587 GCA_029814465.1 Ostorhinchus cyanosoma
CCCGAAACGCTCAGTGATCCCAGGCTACATCACTGATGATGCGTCCCAGTTGCATCCAGGAGATGTTTCTTTCAAGCAAGATAATAATAATAATATAAAAATGGACAAAAAACAATAGGGATTTGGTGACCTGCCCTTCTGGCTTGGTACCTAACAAGCAGCCTTGGGCGGTACCGTACGTTCTGCGTCCCTGCACCATCGACACCTCAGCCCCTTCTGCTGAACCACCATCACGTTTTAATGAGTCTTTTTTTTGGAAAACATCCTATTATATGGATGTGTGTGTGTGTGTGTGTGTGTGTGTGTGTGTGTGTGTGTGTGACAGCCAGAATCAGTTTGAATGAATTGTAATTATAAGAAGAGTGGAGCATAATACTCATGATATACCACATTTAAGGCTTTTATTTTGAAAAGCTCTGTGCCTGTGTGTCTGTGAGAAAGAATAATTTTTAAAGAACTAAAATTGTACAAACGGTCGAGCGTTTGGTCATAAAAATGAAAAGAAGTTATTTAATATTCATTATTTATTAGTTTTAATAGGGCTTTTATTTTTTTAAAAAAACCAAACAAAAAAAACGTACTGTGTGTACTCTGTCCTCTGTGTGCAAATTTTCACATACCCACAATGCAGTAATAAATGTGAAAGAATCCACACAGTGACATCATTTATTTGACCTTTATTTTACCAGGTAAAATGTTTGAGAACCAGGTCACATTTACAAACATGATCTGGCATAAGTGGAATAAAGATTTGTCATATTGAGGCTTGATTATGATTTATTTAAGAGAAAACATGTCAAGGAAGTGTAAAGGCTGCATTTCAATTTTGTTATTTATACAGATTTATCTCTGATTCTTTTTTTGTTTTTGTTTTTTTTTGTCTGTAATTTAGTGTCCTCTCCAGCAGATGTCGTCATAGGATCATCTGCATCGCCTATAGGCAGGGCCAGGCCACTAACTGCTTTATTAACCCATAAAGACCCTTCTTCTTTGGTAGCTCCCTAACAAATCAGTTTTAAAAAAAAATGTAATTAATCATTCTTAATTGATTTACCACCATTTATTATATTACCCTCTAACCCTAACCCCAAAATTGTCACATACCCACAATGCAGTAAACCTGTGTTTATGAATGTAAATGGAAAAAAAGCCAATCCAAATGGAACCTTGGTCCTATGTGTGGCAATGCTATTCGCTAACTATTGCTCTATAGATGCAGAAAGCCACCACCTGAAAAGTAGGTGTTTTAACATAGACATGAATGTTTCAAAGTTAAACTTGAAAGTAAAATTATGTGTCCAAGTCATTCACCAGTGTCTTGGCAGTTGTTCTGGGGTCTTTAGGCATATCTCTCACTAGTTTTCTTTCCAGGGTCTTTGAAATCTTCCTCCTCTTACCTCTGCCAGACTTGTTCTGTGCTGTATGGCTTTCTTTGAATTTCTGGATTGTACTTCTCACTCCAGTTCTTGACACTTGGAAACAATTAGATAGCTTTGTACAACTTTCTCCTGCTTTATGTGCATCAATAATTATTTTTCTCGAGTCCGAACTGATTTCTTTAGTTTTGGGCATGGTGCTTTCTCAACAGACAGCTCAATGACCCATACTGAGGCTTTTATACCATGTTTTAAATAAAATTTTGGGTGAAATCACCTGATCACCTTTAAGCTAATCACCTGTAAAGTTAAAGCACATTATTGCACAAAAGTGGTTTGTGCAATGATTTAATAAATGGTCATTTCTTAAAGGGGGCTAATAAAAATGTCCCTGTTTTGATATGCAAATATAAATACTTTTTGCCTTCTAAAGACAACTAGTATGTTCAGAA
Organism: Ostorhinchus cyanosoma; assembly: GCA_029814465.1. Classification (NCBI taxonomy): domain Eukaryota; kingdom Metazoa; phylum Chordata; class Actinopteri; order Kurtiformes; family Apogonidae; genus Ostorhinchus; species Ostorhinchus cyanosoma. Next base: position 30,116,262 of record JAPTYQ010000001.1, read on the forward strand.
ATGCTATGTTGAAAATTCCTTGCTTTGTTAAAAAAATACTTGGGAAAATCATAGGGGGGCTAATAATTTTCTCCTCAACTGTAACTGGCAACTATTTTCTCCAGAATCTTAGTTATGGATGGAAGATTTAATATGGGTCTATAGTTAGCTAGAACTCCAGGGTTAAGACAGGGTTTTTTATGAAGAGGTTTGATTACAGCTACCTTAAAGGACCATAGTTTTAATGAAAGGTTGATCATGTCAAGGAGGTGGCTGCTAAGTAATGGTAAGACTGTAAAGGTCAAAAGTAGCTGATTAACCTTAATAGGAGAAAAGGAATCCATAGAGCCAACTCAGTCAACAGTCAGCTCTGTGATTCCTTGGTCTGATGATTATAAAGATGAACTAAAATTTGTGGACAAGAGGCAATTAATATCACCTCTGATGAGCTAAATGTTATTGTTGAATAAGTTCATAAAATTGTTTCTATGGAGGGTTGCAGGAATACTAGGCTCATATGCACTGTGGTTCTTTGTCAGTCTGGCTACAGTACTGAAAATAAGCCTGTGACTATTCTTATTTTCCTCTATTAATGATGAATAATAAGCTGCTCTAGTAGAACAAAGTCCTTATGATGACAACAGCTAATATGTGACATACTCAGCCTTACCACAAATGCCTCCCACAGTCTAACACTGCATTATGCTACCTTTTGCTTTAATTATGATACGTATTCACATGGCATTATTTCACAGCATTTATATCCATAACTTTTTTGGACGCATAACATTGTGAACCCAGACCTGACTTAGGCCCCGTCCCAAAGTTCCCCCTTCCCCTACATTTCTTCCCTACCCCTACGTTTCAAGTGAAGTTTTGGAGGGGTAGGGTGTCGCATTTCTCTTTAGCATCGAGGGGGAGTGGACATTCTGCCCCTTGAAAACGAGTCAGCTTGGATGCAGACTCGCTGCATTTGCTTCAAACGGAGGGAAGAATCTGCCGCTTTGCCCCGCCCACAGTGCTTTACGAACTCTTCCACGTTTCCAGTGTAAACATGTTTAACATATGGTAAACATGTGAACAGGATTGTGTCATAGCCTGGCTCTCACAGCCATGACAAAGATAAAGTTGCGCCATGTAAAGTGAATTTATTACAAACAATGATTTAAATGATACAAAACAAGTGGTTTAAATAATATGTTAACAAAGACAAAGATATGAGATGTGAGTATCAGTAAGTATGTATGTAGTGCATGTTGTATGTTTGAAAGCAGGATGTATGTGTGTAAAGTGTTGGAATGCATTAAACAAAAACAGCAACTCAAACAAAGCACATCGCTGGGCTGGCGCATCTGCAGGGGAGAAAAGAGAGAGAGAGGCAGAGAGATTGAAGCCACGGCTTTTATAGTCTGGCAACACAGGGCCCAGGTGTCACCAATGACCATAATTGCCTATAGACACCAGATAGAACTATTCTGTGACAACAGGGGTCGTCACAATTAGGAAAGGAATCACACAAATGTAATGCCGCTTTTCCACTGCTACCGACTCGACTCGGCTCGGCTCTGTATTTCTGGAGTGTTTCCATTACAGAATAGTACTGACTTTACCTGAACGTCAAAGCGGGCCGTGTTTTCTGCTCAGGGAATTGTTGATAAACTCGCTTGTTTAGTGTTGTCTCGTCTGAATTTTTACGTCGGCCACCACAGACTGAATCTCCTGGACCGACCATGGTGTAGTTTTGGGCTGTCATCATGTGGATTCATATTTACTGTCAACTTCTGCATATACGCGACCTCACTTATTGATGATGTCAGTGTCCCATTGTGTCCGTAGAACTTCCCTACCCCTTGTGACCCTGTCCGAAGTGCACTTCAAAAACGAGTGGACTCAAACGAGTGCTAGGGGCCAAGGGGGGACTTTGGGATGGGGCCTGACTGACCCAAAGCCAAATCATTGTACTTCCCCCAGATGCTTGTGCTGTAGGTACTAGGCATGCTGGGTAATCACTTTATCCATCTCTCTTCTCACCCTGATGCACCCATCACTCTGGAACAGGGTCAATCAGGACTCATCAGACCACATGACTTTTAACCACTGAAACACAGTCCAATCTTTATGTTCTCCGTCAAACTGATGGATGTTTCAGAAAAGAGAAGCTAGTCACTGCAACAGTAAAGTGTTAAAGAACTTGTTGTAGCTGAAACATATCAATCGCTGCAGTAATTATCCAATGGAAGTATCTGAACCATTTCATGAGTTAAATCGAAATGGACACTATTCATGCATCAGGGGTGAATATGGCTTGGAGAAGAGAAAATTAAAGCATTCCTTTCAAACATTTATCCTGAATATGTGCTTCAGTAAAACATAAGAATTACTGAATATCTAAAAATAGATTTATAAAGTAGGTCATTTAAAATCACCTTTAATGTGACTTTAATCATAGTGTTCTGTGGTCCTGCCTCTCTCCTGCCTTCATTGTCATCATTCACATATCCATGTAGTTGTGATAGTGTGTATTATATAGTTCCATAGATGGTAGAAGTTTCTATTATTTGTGCTAACAGTGGTTTTATTTTTATTTATTTTATTATTGGCAATTATACTAACACCAGCTGATCTTGCCAAACGAAATTTCAAATCAATGGTTTGTACTTTGATTGTTAGCCAGTTTAACCTATAAAGAACAAAACTTCCACTGGCGACCAAATCCATTTACTGATCTAAACTGTTTAATACCCATCGATCGACTAATCCTATTAATCCATGTAAATAATTGGTGTAAAATGCAATTTGTCATCTTTTCATGGTCATCAAATATGACCCATTTGGACGTTCAGAGAGGCCCTGTAGTGAATGCGGAAAGACCGTCACATTTTACAACATTGATTCGCCAGTAAAACCCATGGAGTTTGATAAATGACAGTGAATTGAGACGTTAGACTTTTTCTTCAGTTTTCTCAGTTTTTGATATGACCTTCAACTTTAATCAGAACTTTTATAAACATCTACATGATCAGTAAATTAAATATAGGAAAATACTTGCTTTTCACTGAAAAAAAATACAAAGGATAATATTACAATAAATGGTGAAAAATCACTTTAGAAAGGTTCGTTAGAGTGAAAGAGTCATTTACAAAATGCCACAAAAGTAGCACTGGGTCTTTTTGGGTTAAAGAATGCTCAATTTAGAATCAGAATCAAAGAACTGAAAAACATCCATCCATGTCAGCTCCATTCAGCTGCCATGCAGTAAAGAGGTGGTCCTCTACAATGGCTCTGTTTGTACTGCAGACCTACGTCCATATAATACAAATAATTTCCTGCCTACCTAAACTATGCCCAGTGTGTCACATTCATATAGTTGAGTCTTATTGTTCCCTGACAGAGCTAGACATCCCAGACATCCCAACCTCAACAGATACACAGAACTAAAAACACTGCAACAAATTAAAGGAGTGATCATGTAGATACAAGAACCCTATTGTCCTTTAGGTGATTCAGCATGAATATATTCCACTTCCACTAAACAAATGTGCACTTTGAATGTGCCTAGTGTTGCCAGTGGCCTGAGGTAAGGGTTGGGCTCTTTATTTCACACTGCCTGCTCGGACAAATCAGTCTAAAAGCACATGTTAGCATGTACTTTTGTTGGAAGCTCCAAGAATTTGTCCGGATTCTTTTCAGTCTCACTTTTGTAAATTTATTGAATTGACTTGATCTGACCACAAACAAAGCCTAACACAGCTGAGAAACCACATGGGCCACAAACAAAGCATAAGTCAGCTGAGGGCTACCCACCCCCACAGCGAACAGTGGAATGACCACACTCTCCTTAAACACTTCACTTTTATACTTTTTGTTACTTGAGCCTCAATCTATTGGCTGACCCCCTTTGTAAGCCAGATGCATTGGGCCAGCAATGCACTGGTGTCATTTGAGTCTAATTCAACCCCCTACACTAACTTCTTATCTCCTGTGGGCATGTAAATCTGCCACTTTGTTGTGTTAACCAAGGTGAACTATCCTACCTCAAGAAACCCATCAACCACCAGTGAAACAAAAGAATACAGTAAAACACAGAAGTCTAGCGAATCAAAGGAACCTAACAACACTAAAATACTAGTTACTAAAAAGATTAAACTAAAGACCTCAACTATGTATGAAGATATTGCATACACATTAGGAGAGAACTGAGGATCTGCACAAAAAAACACTGTAAAAGTGCAATGTGGAAGATGGAGAAGGATATAATTGCAGAAATAGAATATCATATTCAGAATGATGTTTTCACTAGTTTATCACATGGAAATAAAATCATTATGTTTCTGTTTCCATAAAAGAGGTTGTTTATATCTAAAGAGGGAGCAGCTCATTGTTCACAATGTCCCCATGTTTCAACAGTAGCTAAGAATGGATGTGCTCTTCCTCCTTTTTTCTTTTCCTCCCGCTATGTAAGGGGCAGTATCCAGCACCAATCACCGCATACTTTTTGTGTCAAATGTGACCTGATCTGACATTTGACAGCAGAAAAATCCATGAATACCAATTTTATAGCCTGAAATTTGAGTGAGGCCAAATTTTGAAGTGCCACAAACTACACTGTTGTGCAGTGAGGGTGTTCCAGGTCAAATGTGATCCACATCAATTGAAATGTATTTTGAATTCAAAAAAGGTGGTTTTAAGAAATCTTAATAATGTTCTAAATTTTTTTTTAGGTAGACAGTAGGCTACAGCGGAAATATTAGGCTTGTATAAAAGACGATGCACTCACATAATGGTTCAGGGCCAAACTGAGGCAGACTTTCAGCCATGATGTAACTACTCTTAAAGTAGAACTATGTAACATTTTTACCTTAATTAAACAACTTCAAAGTAACTGTGATGGTTAAATGGCTTATTAGGGTGAGAATGGAAGCCCGCCCCCTTCCCACCATGGTCTCAAGGGCCAAATATGCCACTTGTAACTTCTCTACCATTATCCTGGTGACCTAGATCTTGTCTCTTGTAAGAAACGACATGGTTTACGGCACTACGACACAAACACGCCTCCAGCCAGGTACCGCCGCCTAGCTGTAAACAAAAGCCAATCATGCCCTCATTTTACAGGCATTTACCATGGCAGAGCCAGCAGAGAAAAGGAAGAGGTGGCCATTGACGGAGGATGGAGGAAGAAAAAAAAGAGTGAGTGACCAAACGGGGAAGAACTTTTGCAGAATGGTGAGAGTTGAAAGAAAAAGAAGCATGTAAAATGGAAGCAGACTTGGCGTTGTTGCTGTCGCACTTGTAAATATCACTGCAATAAATTCTGTATTTCAGTGTATTTGAGCACTTTTGATGATTGCTATTTATAAAAGCGTTTACTCGTTTATGAACTAATTTTATGAATGATGCTGGATGCTTGTTGGCTAGCGAAGATGTTTGCATATTCACTAGAAATCACAGTTATTTGTGTCATACAGGTGTATGTGTGTTTAGTTTACTAGATCGCCCTTCATCTGCCTTATGAGTGCATTTTTACTACTAGCTACAGAATTTTGTCAGTTGAATCTAGATTTTGTGATATGTAGTTCATTGTATGACCCATGTTTAATTAGTTTTGTCTGAATAGCAACTAGCATAAAAACAAGCTTTGATGTTTGATCTTTACAGGGTTCCCAACTCTCACGCATCTGGTGTGTGACACATATTTTGACTTTAAATCTCACAGTCTCACCCTGCCCTATGAAATGTCATGCCAAAAAGGAAGAGGATTAAAACAAAAACATTAAAGGGGGGGTATGAGATCTTCGAAAAACAGTTTGAGCACTTACATTTTGAAAATACACAATCCAAAAGTCCAAACATCTTCCTTCAGACTTCCCCCCCAAAGCCACGCCTCTAGAATACTGGCACACGCAACGCTTGTTCCCGAGGGTTCACGAATGCTGCACAGTAACAGTTTTCTGGGCTCCGGCTCGAGGCTCCGGCTCGGAATATCATTTTTATATTATATTTTAAGCCCAAGGAGAGGACGAGAGATGTGGTAATGCTAGAATGCAGTGCGGAGGAGGAGGACAGGGGCATCACAGGAGGAGATGGAGCAATGGACCTGCTGCAGAGGCCGGCAACATGAGGGAAAGTGATGAGGAGAAAGAGCAGTTATCAGTAATGAGACCATCACAGGTAACTTAGCTAGCTCACAATTCATGCTTTGCAGCTGATTTCATTATGTAGTGCTAGATCTGTTGGGTACCAACACAAGTGTTAATTAATTGGTTCATTAAACAAATTGAAACACCTGTGTAGATACCCAACATGGCAGGTCTAGGACTGTTTGCAACACATGAATACCAGCTAGCTTACGTCATGCACCACACATTTCAAGTTTTAATGTATATTAACTAAAACTGGAACTTACTTCAAATGAGTTTTCATAACATTCTACATGTCAAGGGAACATTCACACAATACATACACAAATAAATATCAATAATCTTGGAAATAAGCTTGCATTATCCTGTCATCGTTATTCACTGAATGATGAACAAGTTAATTCAAGTGGCTCTAAAAGACAGAGAAAGTCGCATGACAGTACTCAGGAAAGAGACCCTCAGATATTGTTAGTCTACCTGTGAAAGGCCATATTTATATACTGTACATTGTCAATGAAAAAAAATTTTTTTTTTCACTAAAATCTCACTCAACCCAAAAACCCAAAGTTTGCAACTCAAATCTTATATGGTGTTTTATGACACTTGTACCTTGTCCGGGTGAAGGTCTAGATGATCATTGTTGTTATGAATGTTAGCCCTAGGATGACAGCATGCTAATCGCTAATTGGACAAGGATGCGGTGACAGGAGGGAGTTGCTAAGGTGTATTAACTGTAAGCTCTTAAGATGTGTAGCTAACATTAGCAGCGTGGTGCTAGCAGCTGCATACAGAGCTACACACCAATGGTATCTGCACCCACAACTAGCATGTCAATTTGACCCATTTGCCTGGATGGCAGTGGGGTTCCTGTCCGCACACCCCCCCCTCGCTTGCAGCTCCAGTTCCACGACTTTCTCCGTGAAATGAAAACAAATGTCTGAAACTTTCAGCTAAAGTTTCCCACTCTGCTCCACTCCAGTAGCGTCTTTCATCACCATTTTTTTTGCCTTCTCATTGGTTGCTTCATTGAAAACAATGCACATGGTCAGAGCGGGAGGGTTAGGTGTGGATGTCATGACAGTGAATATGTGCTTCGAAACTTTCTATAATTTTATAACTTTGTGTAATCAAATTTTCATGCACCTTTGTCTTGAAATTGTATTTTAACTCTCAATCAATGTGAAGCACTTTGGGCTACAACTTTTTGTATGAAAGGTGCTATATAAATAAAGTTTATTATTATTATTATTATTATTATTATTATTATTTTCCAGTAAAGACATGTGAGAGACTGAAATGCTTTCTCCAGGTATCTGGTCTGTTAGCAGAATGAAATTGGATCACTGTGAACAGGGCTTTGCCATTATTGTTTACAAAGAACAAGGAGAAGAGATGAGTGCAAAAACATGTTTACATATTCAGGCAACTGCTACAATCCACAATAAACCCATTTGACACAAATTAAGTAGCATGAGATATTAAGAAAGGCCTAGTTGGACCTTTCTCCATGACCTTAATGTGCAGTGAGATTAAAGCAGTGAGTTTAGATCCCAGAATAACCCACTGGGCATAGCTCACTGGCATTTCTGTAATTCAACACCAGCACTGGCTAAGGAAGACTAATATACAGCTTCAGTGTCTGATTCCCCTGACAATGACACGTCTGGACAGTTAGAATTAATTTTCTCTGAGTGTTTTTTGGGATCAAGTTATACGCAACAAGTTTAATTTCTCAAATTATGCTGGAATGAAAGCATGTAGAGAGTTGCTATATGACGCAAAAGCATATTATTTATGTGTCCACACACTTATGACCAACTGTTTCAACAATGTCTGCTGCATTGATTTGCATTAACTTTGTGTTGGTGATAAAGTATTTGTTATTGATAATGTGATATGTTTAGCAATCAAATTTTATTTATATAGTGTCGTATCATTGCAAAAGTCATTTCTGACACTTTAGAGCTGGCCTAAACCAGAATCTTACACCAATTTACAGAAACCCCCCCCCAAAATCCTCCAGGAAAAAACACTTGGTGACAGTAGAGAGGAAAATGAAACTTCAAGTAGGTCGTCTTCAGTATGGTCATCTGCCTTGGCCAGTTGAGGTTAAAAGGAAAAGGTTCAAATTTATATTGTGATAATTATATTTATGATAGTATAAACCATTTTCTTTTGTCTTAGGGTTTATTTCCTGTCCAGTCTCAGTTACAACGCTTGTTTTGATGATTTGTTAACTGGACTTAATGTGTATTTTGATGTTGACCAAAATGTTGTCATTGCAATTGTTTTGAATGTTCTACCTGTAGATGTGTGAAACGCTCAGCTGTTTGGTAAATTCCATGTTCTGACCATAAGAAATGTTTTACAACTACAAAAGATGTCTTCTACATTTTTTTTCCTTTCTTGCAAAAGAACTCAGATTGTACTCTTTTGATTTATTTTAATACCTTAAACCTTAAAACGAAAACATGTAGAGACATGCAGTATGAGGCCAACTTTTCATTCAACTGCCAACACATGTACAGTAACAACCTTTAGGATACAAAAACATCTGCTGATTTGAAAGGTTTAAAAGCTGTTGACCCACTAATCCTGTAAATATATGTACATGATTGGTGTAAAATGCAGTTATCTTTTCATGGACATCACATATGACCCATTTGAATGTTCAGAGGTTCCGTAGTGAATGTGGAATCACACACATCTACAACATTGATTCACCAGTAAAACCCATGGAGTTGGATCAATGACAGTGGGTGGACACACCTTGTTTTGCATTTAGTTATTGATATCTTTGCTGAAAAAGTCACTTTATCAGCAGTTTTCTTAAGCTTTTACGAACATCTACAAGATCTATGAATTAAATATAGGAAAATAAATATTTACAGAAAAATCTAAAATTCAGATTGTGATATAATATATATGTAATGTAATATAATAAATGGGGATAAATCACTTGGTAATGGTTTAATTTAGAGAGAAATTAATTTGGACATCATCATATTTCTGGGTCTTTATGGGTTAAAGAATAAGCATTTTTGGCTTGATTAGTGGCATTTTGTATTTATTATTATTATTATTATTATTATTATTATTATCATTACTGTTATATTTGTCATGTTATGTCTTTGAGGAATATTACAAATTTTTCCACATTGTCCAGCAGTAGGCAACCACCCAGACACCAAAAGCTACATTTGATTTAACAGAAAACAATCTGGACAGGCAGACTTACCAATCTGGTCTTCAGGTATGAGTGACTCCAAAGGGGGATCCAGCTCTGAGCTCTGCCTGAGGTAAGCCTTCATCTGCGTCATAAACTGCCTGAGAGTCTGCAGAAAGTCCATCCCAGACATATGGCAACCTCGGTTCTCCTGAACAAAGCTGATGTAGTCCTGAACCAGGGAACCGAAGTAGGAGCTCTTATCACGGGACAGCTCGGCGACCCTTTTAACTGTCCTCCGCTCTGGGGTCACAAGGGAGCTGAGCATGCTGCTCACCTTGTGGAAGCGACCCTTCAAGGCCCTCGGGAGGATGAAGGATCCCCCACTAAGGCTCACACCCACCCTTCGCCTGCGCACTTTAAAGGAAGGTCGAAGCTGCATTTCTAAATCTGCCTCCAAGCGAACCCCATAGTCATAATCCTCATCTTCTTCTGCATCTTCATCGTCTTCGCTGCTGTCTTTCACTGGGTTTTGGTGGCTCAGATGTTGAGAGGGGCTGGAAGCCAGACCTTCCTGACCCAGGGAGAATCCAGGGGACTGTGAATATTCCAGTGTATCTGAGGACGAAGTGGATATGCTCATGTCACTGAGTTGCTGGCATCCTCTCTCATTCAATGCAGATGCACTTCCGGCCCCTGATAATGCATCAGAGGGGACAACAGAATGATGTTGGCAGGTTGGGAGCTTGGCACGGGACAAAGCCTTGGCGATGGTCTCATCATCAAGGGCGATGTGGCAGCGAAGGGCAACCTGATCTGGCTTTTTTGGTCTTGGAGGTGGCTGGTTTGCCAGGATGGGAAAAGGTGAGCGGGCACTTTGTGGCGGTCTGCTGTTCTTGGCACCCATCAGCGGTTGAGCAGGAGCTGGACGCCTGCTGGGGGTCTGGTTTTGCTTTGGAGCTGCAGCAACAGCCTCGGGCATACTCTTAGGCCTGGTGATCACTGATGCTGCAGGAGGACCTGGCGGAGGTGGGGCAGGACGGC
>JAPTYQ010000001.1:30844124-30854966 GCA_029814465.1 Ostorhinchus cyanosoma
AGACAGAAGGAAGGAGAGCAGCAGGTTTATGAACATGGACTGAACTAGATCAGCTGGACTGAATACTGACCAACATGTGCAGATACTTCCTGAAACTGTTACATACATATCTAACAGAACATCCCACAGTACTTTGCACAGGTGTGTCTTAAACTGTCAGAACCTTTTTCTGTTTTACCTTCATTATAAATACATTACATTACAAATGGATTCGTTGGGGGAGCAAGAAGTTGAGTGTGAGAAACGTGTAGAAAAATTACTTTGGAAACAAAGTCCTAACTTTTTCACCGACTGTATGTGAGACACATGTTTGGAAACTGAACTAAAGACACTTTGTGAAAAGTCATGGAGTTATTTGATAAATAAATAAACTCTTTGAATTTCACTCATATCTTTTTTTTTTACCAGAATGAATGTGTTGAATCAGAATGTGCTTAATCGCTCTGTATGGTGATTTGGATGTGGATCTCATCATGAGATACCATACACGCATCTTTCAGATATCAGATCGTAGATGCTGTATCGAAATACGTATTGTATCGCCCTTACAAATAAGATTCCTAACCCTACTCTGTTGTCATGTATAACCCCACCCCCATCGGCACCTCAGAATAAAGTGGGAGGGTTTTGCAGCAGCACTGACATTTCAGCAGCGCCGCAGAATGTATAGGGGTGGGTTCTGCTTCCGGCCACCTTGCTTCACAAGTGTTTGTGTTCTTCAAATAGGCTACATGTATTCGTTCGGTGACCTCTGTACTATATCGAAGGCTCCGACTGTTCAGTAGAAACAAGTGCACCGTTACACCCCTACAAATAAGTCTGTAAGATACATTTCCCAGTGGCCCTTTGGTGATTTTTTGATTGAAGCCCATTTTTCTGTGTAAAATAAATTTACCAGCTGCTGGAGACAGAAACACATATAGTACAGAAGTGACAATGTTATCATTTTATTTAATTTTTTACTTCTATGCAATCAGAAGTCAAACCCTTCCTGACGGCATGAGTAAACTGTTGAACTGAGTCTTGCTGAAGCAGAAGGGTTTGGATTCCTAGTAAATCAGAGATGCAACTGACGTGAAATAATTGAAGGCCTTTTTATTTTCTACAAAATGTCTTTTAAATATGAGCAGGCAAAACTCAAAGGTATGACAGTTATGTACACTGTAAAACATTTGTATTCATTTCCATCAGGGAGGGGTTTGATGGTAGACTTGCTACAGTTGGATTTTTGCTATGTTTAAAAAATTTGGGCTAAAATTTCTAGTAGTAGGTAAAGCAAAACCTGACAATCTTAATGAGATCACGTGATTGAGGCCGAGAATAGATTATCTAATTAATACAGTGGCTGTCCCAACTACAGCAAAGCTGCCCTCATATCTGCTCCAATGAGTCTTTGCACTGCGCATCACATGCAGCCCTCTTGTGACTGTTTTTTTGCAGCCAATATGTGTGAGTGGGGTTTTCATTTGGTTGCAGTTTGCAGCCTCACCATAGTTGTCACTAAATGGTGCACAGGCCATTTTAAGCTGTCTACAATATATACAAATGTTTTCACAATACACCTGTATGTCTAAAGGATTTTTCATCCCGATGTCATTGGTTATCTTTTTAATGAAGTAATTAAAGCCTGGGATGTTTGTATTGTTGTTAAAGAAAAATGATCATTAGCGTCATTAGGTGGTTCATAATGTTAATAAGTGAACACATAATCATACAAGCTGTGTGTTTCTTTGCTCTTTCCTTAGATCCGTCTGCTCCCAATGTCCAAGTGACCCGGATGTCTCTGGTGTGTGAAGGCGCCCCAAACCCCCTGGTCCTCGACCTGCAAGGTCAGTTCCTGGTCTGCTGCTTAATGAGGCAGAGGCACTAGGTTTGTCCTCCCATCGCCCTAACAGACAGGGCTGAATGTATGTCAGAGTAAAAAGGCTAGAGCAGTTCATGATGGCTCCAGACAGCCATAGCTGAACTGTATTCGCAGTGTGTGACCCATCACATTGAGACCACCACCTCTGGGGCTGTCTCTACCCTCAGCTGGCCTAGATTTGTGTCCACCCAGAACATTTTGTCCTGTGTGTTCCATTCTTTGCTCAGCTGAAAAGAACTGGCACCCACTATGTTAGTAAACCATATATTTTTTTGACAGTGATCAAAAGCATATGGATCCCAGCAGTGATGTTTTCACTTTTACAACAATGAAAATCAGTTTGGCAGCAGATTCTTAAAGTCAAAAGAAAGACTGCATATAAATATAACACGCTGTGCACTTTTAATACGCCTCGGCCAAATATAGTGTAGGATTCTGTTGAAAGTTACTGCCCCATAATTTAGGTTAGATTGTAAAACTTATTACATTTATATTTGTCAGTACACATATTATAACTGGACATGGCCATTTGACCTTGAAAAAGTAGGTCAAGGTCAGCTATTTTCAATATGCTTCTGCTTCATGCCAAGACGCATCCACAGTATAAATGTGGTGCAGATATGTCAATGCATTCTTCAGATAATGTGATTATATCGTTGAATGAACCAGAAGTTGGCTGAGGGGTAAAAACTATCACACGAAATTATACTGAAAATATACAAAAGGCCAAATATCAGAGTGAAATATCACAGAAGTGGCCTAAATATTGATACCTGTGAACCTTGTCCCTTTGGTTTCCAGCAGACCTTGACGGCATCAAGAACCAGACCTTTGTGCTGAAGGAGGGTGTCGAATACAAAATAAAAATCAGCTTTAAGGTGAGAGGTTTCGTTCTGCCACTAGTTTATTAAAACAAGCACACATGGAATAAACAGACAAAGGTCAAAATTGACAGAATAGTAAAATAAACAGGAAGATAGTAAAAACAAGAATGTAATAATTTTCCACTACAGCTGGAAGATGTTTTCCATCAGTTTGGCTCATTTTAGATAATTCAGTAAACACACTAACTTCAGTAATTTTCCATAAATATCTCTTTTTTTATCCAAGTAATGCAGGGGTGTCAAACTTGTTTTAGTTCAGTTCCACATTCAGTCCAATATGATCTCAAATGGGTCAGACCAGGAAAATAATAGCAGTGAAAAAAGTAAAATTACATTATGATAATGTTTACATCTATAACGTTTCCTAAAAATCTGAAGAACATGAACAATTTGAAATGTGTTAAGAAAAACAAATGCAGTTTTAACAATATTTTACCTCAGTTTGCCTCAATTACAACTTACACAAATACACAAAACATTTAGTAACAGGTAGAATATTGGTAAAAAATTACAATTCTCTTATGACATTTCAGGTTGTTCATGTGTGTTCAGGTTATTCACATTTTTTGCACAAAGATCATTTTTTCATATACATATTTTCATGTAATTTCACTTTTTTACACTAAAACAAAGATAAAATCTGCAGTTTTCATTATTTATGTGTTATTATGATCATATTTTACTGCTCTGATCCAATTGAGATCTAATTGTTCTGTATGTGGAACCTGAATTAAAATGATTTTTACAATATTGGTTGTTAATATCTTCAGTGTAATTCATCCTTGGGGCCAGATTGGACCCTTTGGCGGGCCGGATGTGGCCCCCGGGCCTTATGTTTGACACCTGTGAAGTAATGCATTTTTTTACCCACACTTCAATTTTCTTTAGACCTTGAGAAATATTATTTTAGAACAATCTTACAGTGAAGATGTTCTTTTAAACCTTATTGTGACGTAGGTTTCTGCACTCGTAACTGTCTATAAAGCTTTTAAGATCCTTCAGCAAAATGTTGGAGTTTAGGATATCTGTGGATCCAGCATCAAGTAGCAGAAACGGACAGAACACATCTAAAATTATAAGGTGTCATGATGCTTTTGGGATGTCTCATGATGTATTTAGGGAAGTGTTTGACTCCTAGTGGATACTGGTTTAGAGCAGAACAAGCCCATAGCTGATATCACCCCCATCCAATTTGAACTGAACATCTGAGTCCATCAATTCTCTTTCAGACTAGAGTGGATTTGTTGTTTTGAATTGTGTTTGTGTTCCCCCAGGTGAACAGGGAGATCGTTTCAGGTCTGAAGTATGTCCAGAATACATTCAGGAAAGGAATTAAGAGTGAGTTCTCTTAAACCAGCATTCACCTGTTTTAACCATTAAAGACCCAAACCATCGACTGATTTAAACTGTTTAATCCCTGTTAATCCACTGAGTCTGTCAACCTGTCAGTCATTGGTGCAGTGTTTCCCCCAGTGCATTCTAGGCCTGGTGGTCCGCCAGGCTTTACTTACCCCCTGCCAGTCTAAGTGTCACTTGTTTATATATTTTAAAGAAATTGCTTACACGTTAGATATAGGGCTGGGTAAATCCATCAATTTTAGATAGATTTTGTTTTAATTTTGCATAATCGATTAATAGTGGATGAGATCGACTTTTCAAAGCAGGACCGCGAGTAATAGACTCCGGTACCGCTGACACGGATGCGCCACCGGCTCCGTCCCGCGAGCCCCTGTTGAAGAAGGGGCGTGGCGATCTCGATCGCGAGGGTTCTGCCGTGAGAGGGACGAGGAGGAAGTGTGTGGAAAATCTGTCCGCGGGAGGACGAACGCCAGTGTGAAGGAACTGTCCATCCAGAGCCTCTGAGGCAAAAATCAATCAATTAATACTGAATCGAATCGAATCATGATTAATAGGGCTGGTATCATGGCCAATTTCCATAATCGATTAGATTTCAATTCATCTGGTTCTGAATCAATTAATCACATTTGACATATTGAAAATCAACATATCAGTGACAGTCTAGATTTTCATCAGTCAGGTTGAGGGTTCTCAAGTGTGAGCACATTATGTTATTCATCTATTTTACTTTGAAATGTGACCATTGCATGACTTTTTTAGATTCACTGGCTGATTACTGTACTTAATTAGGATTTAACTTCAGTGAAAACATTTTATTTATTTTAAATCAGTATTTCAGTCTGCCTTTTTTGTTAGACTCTACAGGTGGTGTAAGTATTGTTAATAATAATAACACATAATCATCATAGTTTCATATTTCCTGTCAACTTTTTCCATTTATATATTTATCTAATTAGATTTTTTTGCCAAAAACGCGGTGGGCCACCGGTGGGCTTCTGGAGCGGCCCTACCACCAGACTTAGTCAGATTTCTGGGGGAAACCCTGCATTGGTGTAAATACAGTTCTTCATCTTTTCACGGTCCTCAGATATGACCCATTTGGACGTTCAGAGGCTCTGTAGTTACCATGGAAACACCGTCATCTTCTACAGCATTGATTCACTAGTAAAACCCATGGAGTTGGATCAATGACAGTGGATGGACACACTGGGTTTAGGTTCAGTTATTTATATCTTTGCAGAAACATAACTTTTTCATTAGTTTTCTCTGTTCTGATATAATCTTTGAATTTACTGAGTTTTCATGAATATCTACGTGATCTGTGAATTAAAGAGAGGAAAATACATGATTCCCACTGAAAAATGCAAAATGCAGAGGATAATACTGGGTTATTCAAAAAGAATGAACCGATTTCATTACGCAATATTTTAATAAGGAAAAGCAATAGAAAACTTCAGCCAAGTCACAAGAATTCTACTGGAAGAAGGATCACTGTACCATTGTTTCATTGTCAAATAATTTTCCTGTGTTTGTGTCAGTTGACAAATCAGAATACATGGTGGGGAGCTACGGGCCACGTCCCACTGAATATGACTTCCTGACATCGACTGAGGAAGCTCCGAAAGGTGTGATGGCCCGCGGCAACTACAACATTAAATCCAAGTTCACCGACGACGACAAGCATGACCACCTGTCCTGGGAGTGGAACCTCCACATCAAGAAAGACTGGAAAGACTAAAAAAAAAAGAAGAGAGGCCTTTGTGTTTGGGTGGGGGCTGTAGTCCGCGGTCCCCCACCCCCCATGTGCGTTCCTCATCCTCATTCCCCATCCACCCTGCATCCACCATTTCTGCCTTGTTTGTTTTTTACTGTTTACGCTGTCATGCCTTAGTCCCCGCCTCATTGTCTTTTCACTCCAGCCTCTTCCTGACCACTCAGTCAGTAGTAGTAGCAGCAGCCCCCCTAGCCCACCCCCTCCCTGCATCTGTCCGTCCATCCATCCATCACCTTCGTCTGAAAAGGTTTCACGGTTGCACAAGAGGCACCTCTGTCCACCAAACCTGCCATGTTCACTACTTGACTCCACAACGCCGTCACTACTGAGCTGTGCCATGTAGCACCTTACTCCCTCACACACACCATTTATTTTGGTCTTGTTTTCTTTTTTGCTGCTTGAAGAGATTAAACCCCCGCCTTCCACCTCTCCAGAATGGCGTCTTCCTCTCTCAGTATGAAGTACATGTGGAAAAGCAACTGTACAATCAACTTTAGTTTGCCTTTTTTTTATATAATCGTATCAGTGGTTGTGTAACGTGACTGTATTCACATCACTGTTCAGCTGTTGTGTTCATAGCAGACCCCACCGCATCCACATCCACCTCCACCTCCACCTCCCCTCCACACCCCTCCTCTCTAGTTATCTTTAGCATTTCTTTACTCGCCTACTTTCTCGCTGTCTTTTGATATAATTACCGATACCTGCCTTGTAAAACAAAAATGATCAATTCTGAGCTGCTCTTGGGCGCCTCCGTCCCTCCCCGAAATGTATTCACCCACTTCCCTTCAAATGGGATTGGGGCCAAAGTAAACAAGGTAGTAAAAAGTAGATGGGTGGAAGAAACGAAAAACAAAAGCTGCCTTAGGTATCGACTAAACGTGCTAATGTCTGTCCCGCCCAGATGTACGAGCGTACGGGAGCAGAATTCACATGCCTTGTGTGTACGAAGGGCTTAACTCTCCCTACCGACTGATACCAACCATGTGGAGCCCTGATGTGGTGGACAACGCTTGTACAGGTTCCTCTGATACACCCCCCAAAAAATGAATGTTCCCGACTGGACACTACATTATAAAACCCAGTGGAAATCCGTATTGATGAATCTTGGCTTTCTTCTTCCTTTGAGCCATGAGGCCTTAGCTCTCACAGTGGTCACTAGAAAATAAGAAATAGTTTTTGTTGTTTTGTTCCCTTTTGCCTTAATGTAAATGGTTTTCCCCCATCTAAATCTTGCGCCTCCGTCATTCAGCTTGTTTCGCAAGTATAGCCTGCAGGTGTGGAGGAGAAGTGCCCGAAAAAGTCCAGGAGGAGGAGGAGGCGGAGCCAGACGCCGTCTGCTGCTGCCGTCGGAGACCTCGGCGGTGTCTGGCCTCAGTTGCCAACACTAAACTGACCAGGCTGTTCTCTCTCTCTCTCTCTCTCTCTCTCTCTCTTTTTTTTTTTTTAAACCCCTTTTGACCCTCGCAGAAAGGGAAGACATGAGACGAGAGGAGGCTTTTCAACAGTGACTGACCTGTTACATTAAGTTAAAATCGACTTGTACTGTACCAGAACATATGGATGTAAACCTTTTTTTCTTCTGATGTTTATGAATATGTATTCCTGCTCCATACATTCCTTCACATTGTACAGTTTCTATGAAAACGCTGGCATGCTGGTGGGGTTGTATATTCTATCATCATGTGTGATTGCTCTTATCAGTCAATAAAGATTTTGCTCAACTTGGCCTCCAACATGTGTGATGTTTTCAAAACCCTGGATGATGCTCTGGCATTTTCCTGGATGTAGATGTGGGCTTCACACATCATGCACACCTTAGCTATGATCCAACACCACAGAAGGAAGCTTGTCTCCAGTCTTTACTGCTCTGTTGGTGACCCTCTAGAAACCCCTCCAACAGCACATATTCATGTCTGAGTAATCGTGTATCTGATTTTTCAGAGTGCTTTGGCACAATGATGACCACACACTGTCCAAAACTGCACCAAATCAGCTCATTTAATGTCTTTCAAAAGTAAACTAAACCCTTCTGCCCTCATTCTGGACACATTTGTAAGAAAAATGTACACTACCAGTCTACAGTTTGGACTCATTTAAATGGCATGAGGTGGACACAGACGGCCAACGGGCTCAGCATCACCGGGAACTTAGCCACCTCATGAGGCTGATCCAGAGAATGCCAAGAAAGAGCAAAGCAGGAATAAAAGCAAAATGTCTGTTTTGAAGGATCTAAAATATAAAACAGGTTTGGAGTTATGTCACACTTTTTTATCTCCATAATTCCATATGCGTTCATTTATAGTTTTGATGTCTTCAGTGAGAATCTACAATGGAAATAGTCCTGAAAATAAACAAACAGGTGAGTCCAGATTTTTGTACATGCAGAAAATCAATCAGTCGCAATACATCAGTAATTTTTAGTTTTTTTCCCCCTAATTTTCTCAAACAACTTCGACCCTGCTCAAGTGTACCAAACATTCAAGCATTATCTGGATTTGAACCTATTCACCTTTGCAAGGCTTTGACCTGTTCCAGACTTGAATCACTACCAATGCCCAATCACCCTACTGTTTATTGACCTTTTTTGTTTAAATTCAATCATTCATTCATTTTCTGAAGCCACTTTATCCTCACAGGGGTCACTGGAGTCTATCCCAGCTACTTATGGGTGGGGCAAGGTTCACCCTGGACAAATCACCAGTTCATCACAGGACTAACACATAAAGACAAACAATCACTCTCACATTCACACCTGTGGGCCATTTAAGAGAACCAATTGACCTATCAGTGCAAGTCTTCAGATGGTGGGAGGAGCCAGAGTACCCAGACTGAACCCACGCAGACACAGAACAAACTCCACACAGAAAGGGTCCACTTTTTGTTTAAATCGTTTTTTTAATCCTTTTTTTTGGTAATATCTAAATAATTGAATTGCATTTGAAGGGTTAAAATCCTGATAATGGTTGGATGTTTGGTAGTTTTGAACAGGCCAGAGAGAAAAGCCAAAAAATACAGATGATTATTCTATTGCAGTTTTTTTTGTGCATGTATATTTTTACCACAAATGTGTCCAGAGGGCAGAGAGCGAATAAAAGACAAATGAATGAAAAACACTGGATTTTAAAAAAAAGAAAAAGGGAACTAAAAAGAAACATTTATGCCACAAGATGCAACAGTCAAAATGACCAAATAAAAAAAAAAAGTTGAGAAAAATGTACAAAAATGTCCGAGGAGGGCATAAGAGTTAAAAGGTCTTGAAGAATTCCTGCTCCTGAGTCGATACCATTGCACATAAATAAGCTCAGAAAACTCTTACAGACTTACGGCTTTTACTTTTCTGTACAGAACTGAACCATTTGCAAGTTCAGCCATAAATGTCATAAACACACAGGAATCCAGGAGTGTATTCTGAACCAAGAACATGAATAAACAGGAAAAAGGGGTTTTTTCTCTCCTCCAGTGACAAAAACAAGAACATTCGTCAAACGAAGGAGAAAAAATAATCCTAGTCTCACCTTTTTCTAGGATTTCATTCATGTCACATGACAAATACTGGAGAACTGGACCCAGAACCTCCGATGATCCCCCCAAACACTGCACCCACCCTCACCCGTCTGGATGGACCTCCTCACCCTCACCTGTCTTATCTGACTAGATGCCCCCCCTCAGGATTAGGATGTTTCTGCTGCAACAAGTTCTTTAACTGATGCACTGAGCAGCTTCTCCTTTTTGAAACCACCTTCAGTTTGATAGTGGACTGTTTTCCAGTGTGGTCTGATGAGTCCAGACGGACCCACTTCTTCAGTGACGGTACATCAAGGTGAGAAGAGACAGATGAAGTGGTTGTCCTTGTGCCAGTGGGGGCAGTATTAGGACCTGGGTACGCTTCAGCTGGTCAGGTTTAGGTTTAGCAGCATTATGTATCCAAATAATGATGGGAATAAACACTACGACATTGCATAAGCTTATTGAAACGATGCCATGGCTAAAGGCTAAATAGAGAAAGAGCTAAACAGAGTGAGACTTTTATTTTGGTGTGGCTTGTTCCACTGGCATATTTTTTTGTTGTTGCTTGAATCCGATTTTCCAGATCTATTGTCTTTAAAGCAGTTCTTATTTCTCACTGAAAAGTTCCTCTTTAGGTGATTCTGTCTGATTTTAAGTGTGATGAGATATTTGGACTGAAATGAGAAAAATACACTTGGTCAGATTTAGATTTTTGCAGTGCAAACGACTGCAGATCTACAGAAAAGCCAATTGTCTCTGGACTTCTTTGCTTTCTTTGGTCAGATGTTACCAAAGGGTTTTTAAAGTCAAACAACAGATACATGAATCTAATCTGTTGTTTGACTTTAAAAACCCTTTGCTACATTCTCCTGGTGGCTGGGAAGAAGGCCATAACAAAGAACTGGATTAAGACTGATGCTCCGTCTTACAATGGCTTTCAATCACAGATGATATACTTGTCATGGAACTCTTACATATAAACTGAAGTTGAAAGAAAATCTCTTTATAAAAAACTGGAGAAAATGGCAGATATTCAGGCAAAAATGTGTCTACTAAACCTAAACCCACCCAAACCCTCTGACACAAACACAGGCTGTTCTTTTCATTTGTTTGTCTTCTGTTCTTTTCTTGCTCTTCAACCTGAGGAGATTGGATTGTAATTATACTGATAAAAATGAGAATTAAAATTGTGTCGAAAAAACCCCGAACCTTTGCAGCACACCAAATGCAACCCAACAACACATTCAGGATTTCATACAATTCTGCAAAATTACAGTGCAGGGCTGCCGATGCTAAATGTACATACTGTAAGAGGTGCCCTCCGCTTACTGATCAACTGTGGCCGTGTTTAAAAAAAAAACCTCGAGGCTGAATTTACAGTGCATCCGGAAAGTATTCACAGCGCGTTACCTTTTCCACATTTTGTTATGTTACAGTCTTATACCAAATCG
>JAPTYQ010000001.1:31004101-31017016 GCA_029814465.1 Ostorhinchus cyanosoma
GGATGGATGGATGGATGGATGGATGGATGGATGGATGGATGGATGGATGGATGGATGGATGGATGGATGGATGAATTACATCTGAGAAATCAGTTGGATCAAAATCATGGACAGACGAGAAAACAACTATGCAGGTTCCAGCTAAATCACTTCACTAACTTTAAAAAATGGAGGAATCGCAATGTGTTGAACCCTTTTTTTGGTCAAAGAACTGGTTTCATTTACAAGTGTACGTACAACACATCTGATCAGTGAAACACATAAACTGCAGTTAATGAAGCCTCACCCCATTTCACTAAAGCTTCATGTCAAATTTCATGCCAATCTATAATAATTTGAAGTTGCTTAAAATAAATTACAGACTAGGCCATAGTTGATCAGAATCAGACTGTAGATAAAGACTGGACGAAGGAACAATGAAGTCACCCATTGATTTCTGAACTTGTATTTTGAAGCAAGTAATTTGCAATTTGGCAATCACCATGTTGGCTTGTTGGAGCCAGATGTGACCATATTTGGACAAAAGGAGAGGAAAGTCATTCTGCAATACTGATAGTATAGTGTGTTTATCACAACTACGGTGGAATGTCTGGAAAAAAATGTATTTTATTACATAAAACATTCCCAAAGACCTGAGCAGGCGAATGATCTTTGTAAAGACTCAGAATCCAACATGGCCGACATCAAGCTAAAGATGGATCACCAAATCACTTATTAGACATTCCAAAAAATCAATAAAACTGAAATGTCTCCTTGAAAAAAAACCACTGATTCAATATTTTAATAGTTCAATCTAAGTCTGTAGGAGCCAGGGCTTTATGGAGCCGCCCCTGTGGCTGTCAGTGGTATTACTTTAAGATATTTCTGCATTGGAGCACAGGTCCCTACCCCGTGCTTTTTAACACAGAATTAAGTCAGACTGTAGTGAATCAGTAAGAACATGTATTGATGAAGACATAATGTCAAGTTTGAGGTCAGTCCAAAGACGTCAGCTGAGTCACTTCAGTTTCAGTTCAACTGGGGCCACGTCACAGCTGACAGACTGAATCAAGGCTCAGATTTTATTGGATCTTTTTTTTTTTTTTTTTTTTTTACATTTTGTGAACAGACTAAGCAACTTTATATGACACACATCCATCTACGCAGGCATCACTCTCTACACACACTACATGTCCCTGAACATTATATTGACTGGTTCACAGATGGGCTTTGTTCAGTCAGCTCATGGTTTAGTTCTCCTGTCTTTGGTTTGCTTTTCTTTGTTGATTGGTTTCTGATTCTAGTTTACAGTAAATGCCACTCAAAACATTACACAGACCACCTCTTTTGGTCAGACCAAAATCTCATTGTGGTCTGGGGGAGGTTTCACAGTTGTAAATTTGGCTTGGATCAACCTGAGCAAACAAGGTAGGTGAGAAAGCCAATCAGAGGTAGATATCAAGAGTAGTCAGAAATTGTCATTAAAAAACTTTTCAAGTCTGTGAACATGACCGTCAGGATTACATAAGGTCTTTTTTCTGTCAAAGTTTTAAAAGTAGAATAGAATGAGAACATTTAGTCCTCATTCTTTAATGCAGACAACTAATAAATATTCAGGTGGAACTTTACCAACTGCGTTCAGCTCCACAAACTGCATGCATCTGAGAAATGCTAAAGTCAGAAAGAGGTTTAGGTCGAGGTTATTCAGAGGACAGACAATCAAAAGCCACCAGTGCGGAACCATACGAGGCTCTGACAGGGTTAGTTTAGATGTTTTGAACACTTTACTTATTTCACTTACGGTGTAAGAAATCAAATAAAATAATGAATGTGTCCAGACCTTTGCCACACGGTGCTGAAAAGCTCTGAAGTGCTCTTAAAAAACTGAGCTCCCCAAGAAAAAGAGCAATTCTGCAGCCTCTGTTTTAGTACGGTATAAGTGTTATATTAGGGTTCAGCGACTTAGCAATGCCAAAACTGTTGAACTCCTAACGATGTAATGGCATCATTTCCACCTGATGGAAAAACTGTCGGCAGGTTGACTGTGTGTATAAAATAATGATTTGTATGTATTTGGTGATTTGTTTCACATCATTTGTCTTCCCATCATTATTACCTCATATAATTCCGTTTATAGCTCAAACCTATGTAGTGTTTAGTATCACAATAAATTGATATAGAAAGCCTAACATTTGATGCCTTATCCTTATTTGGCTTTTATGCTGACTTTGAACTGAATGTACAAAGCCACAACTTGAGATGTGATGGTTTTAATTCTCTGACAGCAGTCAAGCCTTCATTTTCATCGATTAAATCTGCTCCTCTCATCTATAGCCCCTATGATTAACTGACTCCTGAAGGTAACAGGTGGAGGTCCTGGGTTTAACTGCATTTTGTGGTTTTCAGAGGCAGTCTGCCTCGGGATTATAGTATTTCTGAAAATCTGCTTGTCCCCATATGTTGGCTGTCAGAGTGGTAATTTTTATAAATATGATACGACTGGCTTGCACTGACACTGACACTGCAGATGTGGGCTGCAGTGCTAGGAGCCAGCACGGTGCATTAGCCGCTAGAGGAGATGTCTATTGCATTACTTTGTAAATCAGGCCCTCTTATTTTTGTGTGGGGTTTTTTTTTTTATTACAGTCCAGTGGGAGTCTCGTTGCAGAGATGCTGCTCCTCTAAAGGTAACTGAGAGGACAACTGGTGTCAGTGGTAGGAAAGACGAGAGTTGGCCTCAGGGTTAGGATGGGTCGTGGACTACAGTGGTTATTACGGATTCTTAAGTTATGGCAGCCTCTGCTCGGCTCTGCTCTGCCAAGCCTCAGGGACTCATTGGCTCTTAATTGCATTTGCACAAAAGTAATGGCCTTTTGGAGGAAGAAAATGCCAATGGGAGAGTGGGGTGTGTGAGCTGGAAAGTCATCTTTTTCACATAAACATGTTCTGAAAAAACCTGACAGATACAGACGCAAAAACCCACTTAAAATACTTAGACGACGGTACACCTTTGGAAGGGACTTAAAATCATCTGGTCTTGGATCATTGGTGCATGACAGAAGCATGACAGCTGGAAAATCACACAAACCAAAGCCACACACCTTGTATGCGATGCTGTTGAGGACCTTCATGGCCAGATCTGACACTTCTGGGAATGGATCTGCAGCGAGATGCAGCAGGACTCTCCAGATCTGAGTGTAAACACTATTGAAGGACACACCTGAAAAAGACGTGGAAAACAAATGAAGTGAAATAAACTTCAACAGGGAATTTAGACCTGCAGGTAAAAAGTCAAAAGGAGCAACACCAAGGAACAATGTTACTAGGGAATTAAATCTAAAAACTCTATCACTCTATAATACTGCCTGTGTTATGTTTGGTTATAAATATAATCAATGATTTTGTAACAATAAAGCCATTTCTCATTGAAGGAACTGGAATGCAGAACTTTGTCACCAGAGACTGAAGTTTACATACAGACTCCTGTAGATTTCAGGTTTATGGTTTAAATATTACCTATTTAACCTCTGCACACTCTATTGCACAGAGAAATAGGGATCTGCTGTGACCTTTAATATTTCAAGGTCAAACTTTTTGACACTATAATATATGTAAAAGTATGTCATACATTAGAATCAAATGAGAGGAATCACCATTGTATCTTTGCACACTTCTTAAAGCGCTGGTATTTTTCCCTGATAAAATGTTGACACTGAAAATAATCATAAAGAGTTTAATAATAGTGTTATTAAAAACTAGCAGATAAACTGTACGATAAAAGGAGTACGCTGTTATGTGGGTGGAACACTAATGAAAGATTTGATCAGTGAATAATCTATAGGTTATCAGGACTTTTTGACTTTAACTCCCTTAACAGTTGAGTGTGTGATATTAAGGGAACTTTACTGCTAAAGTTTCAGACTGCAGTCTACTGAATACCTCTCTACCCTCACATACAGAGCAGCAAAGTGGCAACTTTATATATAATAATACGAAGAGGAAGTTCTGAGACGCTGTAGAAACACGGTGATGCAACATAGTGGAGGTAAAGGCAATCTGCATAAACTACAGGCAACGGTTCCCATTTTTATGAGAATATACGTTAACGAAAACAAAATTATTAGCATTGTTTTCCATGCTTTGTACTATGTAATTAATCACTGTTTAAATGCAAATTTGTTTTTCACAAGATGAAACAAGCCGAATATCACATGACTGATATAGTGTCTAGCAATCTAGTAATGGAGCGCTCTGCTGAAGGAAGCCGTCAAAGCTCCGCCTCCATATGGTCACATTAAGACACACTTACATGGACGAACACACACAAAGGGACGACCCAGTGGGACACAGATCTCATCTCATCCCATCGAACTTCATTAATACGTCTGGGGTAATTGATGATACACAATCATTTCGTTAACGTCACGATACACGTTCAGGTCACTTTCCTCTCGTGCAGTGGATGTGTCAGAGTGGCAGTGGAAAAATGACCTGCGGTGACAACTAATGGACATGGATCACTCTAAGACACGTGGGAAATAAGGGCCTTTCCTCATCCACTGGAGCTTCACTGCTGTCAACTGTCGCCCTTATCATGGAATCTAAGTCTCTCTTATTGTCAAGTGGTTTATACCCCTCAGGCTGAGGGGGGGTTGTAATAGTTTGGTCGTCTCGTCTGTCCAGCCGTCCGTCTGTCCATTCTAGCTGAGGAGTATTAATGCGCAGCACCTTATTTTTCTCATCTGCCACTTCTTTTCCTTTGATCTCTGTCGTCGTCTTTCAGTTAGAGGTGACACTACACAGGTGATTTGATCTCTCCGGTTTCCTTGTTTTCTCATTTACAAATGCCTCTATGTCTTCTGTCACTTCCTTCAGAGCCGCTCTCTGATGTGCTTCGAACATCAGTTTGTTATCGGCCTCAAACTGCCTGATCTGCATCTTTCTGTAGAAGAAACCACCTCTTTTTCGTCTCCTGCTCCTTATTTGTGAGCTGTTAGCAGCTTTAGCGGGTTTCCTCTGCAGTGTCTGGCCTCCTTTCCTGTTCCTGTGTCTTTCTTCTTCAAAATCTCTTAATGTCCCTGTGCTTCTTTGTCAGCTGCTACCTGTTGTAGTAGTTTCCACCTTTCTTCTTCTTCCAGATCTTCTTGACCTGTGAAAATAACTGCTCTTGTTTCACTTCACTACATCCCTGGATTTTCCAAAGCTGCACATTCAGACTTCAAAGCCTTAGGATCATCGTTCCCAAAAACATATTTTCAGAACAAAATCACAACAATTTATCATGAGCGGCCATAATGTCTATATTGTTACAGACACAACCAGCAAAACTATGTTCGATTAAATACACTTTTCTGGATTCTCAGAATGTCAGTCATGATCATGTCAAAAATCCCTGACACTAAAGTAGACAAACACATAATTAGGGGGCCGAGCCTATGGGGACTGTGGGCTGCGTAACACCAGCACGCACGCACGCACGCACGCACGCACGCACGCACGCACGCACGCACGCACGCACGCACGCACGCACGCACGCACGCACACTATTGTTTTTAGTCTGAATTTTATTATTTGTCTTATTTGTATTTTTCTCGGCTAAAACTGTTGCTGCAGGCTAAAACGTGCATGGTAGGGCGGTGCAATTTGGGGGGCTGGTCCAGACCCCCGAAGGTAACTCAGATGCAAAAATGTACATACATCTGCCAACAGGGGGCAGTATGACCAGGGACAAGGTCTTTATGTCTATAACTCTCACACCATATGTCGCACCCTCAAAAACCTCATATCCTCGCATTCCCTGCATCATGCAGAGTCATCTGGGCTAGACCACGCCCATTTCCACCATGACTTTTTTCCCGCAAAATTGCGAAAACTGGAAAACATACTTTTTAAAAATTCCTTCTAGGGGTTTGGTTTAATTTTAGCACTCCTCATTGACCTAATCCAAAGTTATCAAAATAAGTTTCTTTTATCAAAAAATGTGCAAATTATTGACTACATTTCTCTAGCCAACTAAAAAAATGTGAATTGTTAGATATTTCAAAGTAGATGCTATAATCACCAAATCTTAGATCCTTGGTTGACATGTGACTGTGAGTATGAGCTGAAAATGGCACATGTTAGACACTAGGGGGCGCTGCAAATATGGAAAATGTATATCTCTTAAATGACTACACCGGTTTCTACGATATTTGGTGGGTATGATGTAGGGCCGTTCCTGAGACCATATGGTAAAGGTGGGTGTGGTTGGCCAATGTGGGCGTGGTTATTACAAGGCAGACAACAAATATTTACTACAGCTGCAGTATTATGCAGAGGACTGTGAAAGTTACATGGACCCTATCAGATCTACCATACCAAAAACTGTGGATGTAGTCCACGAGGTGGCGCTAAAAAAGCTAAATACGCGTTTATGCCTCTAGCTTCTGCATTTTAAATGACACTTTCAGAAACTTTACATCTTTGTATTCCATGGATAGAGCTGGGTCTTCTGACATAGGCCCCACCCACTTCCATTGTAAATTTCCTGTTCTAAGGCACGACATATTGAAAACATACTTTTTCAAACTTCTACCAGGGTTTAAGCTCTACTGGAATCAACCTTCACACATACAATCTCCAGAGGTCCCTGATCAAATGGTATCAAAAGAAGTTTGCCAGTCTAAAAATTGTGCTAGTTATAAACACATTTTTTTGTTAGCTAAAAAACATATTTTTGTATATCTTTGTCAAAGTATCAACATCAAACTCAATTCGCTTCTTGCAGAGGTCAGCCAGAGGCTCTATACCAAATTTGGCACAAATCATCCAATAGGGGGTGTTATAAAAAGAGGAATATCAAGTCACACAAAAGTTGCACACTAAGCCTTTTGCACGACTGGTGCATTTGTCTCACGACAGCGAATACATCGGCTGAGACACTGGAATATCAACTACAACTGCAAACCATTATGAACGGGGGCCGAGCCTCCCCGAGCTCATCCCGAGCCCGTCGTCCTTTGGGGGCTCCATGGGGCCTGGGGGCCGAGCGGGCGGGCAGGTTGGCCCGTTCATACCTACTTGACTTTTTGTTTGGTCACACCACTGTCTGAAAGTCTGTTCTTAATGTTCATTTGTTTTCTCTTTCATGTAATCGGCATCTTTCAAGTCATTTTCATCTTATTGCATCTTCCACGTTGTTTCTTTGTCCTGAATGTTTTTCATTTGGTTTCATCTTTTTTCTGTCTCTTTTGTAATTTTAGTTTTCAGTGCCTTTTTCATTATTTTGGTCTAGTTGTTTATATTTTGTTACATCATTTAAGGCGTTTTTATTCTTTTTACCTTTTTTTTCCCCTTTCAATTTTTTCCTAATTTCCTGTTACATCATTTTCATCTTGTAACATTCTTTTCCTCTTGTTGTGTTTCTAACATTGCTTTTGTCTGTTTTGTCTCTTTGCCTCTGCTCCATATTTCACCTGGCCTTGATGAGGTCAACGTTTATAAAGCATTTCAGACAACACTCTACTGAGTACTCGAGATTGAAAAAACTGGGAAAATTAATTCACACAGGTGGCGACTGAGTGAAAATGACATTTTGGTTCCCTACTGTAAGTTTGGGTTAGACATCATTATAAATCCCTGAAGTCCGGACACTCTAAATGAGGGGTGGGGAATTCAATGAGATGAGAGTCCAAAAGGAGAGACCGTACAAACGGACAAGGAGGAACGATGGAAATCACAAAATGAGGATGCAACAAGATGAAAATGACTTCAAAAAAAAAGAAAAAAAAAAGGGAAAAGAAGGAAAAAGGGTGAAAAGATACAAGAATAAGAGGGATGAAATGTGGCTGGAGAGAATGTGAGTGAACGAGTTGAAGGGGTGATTACGCTGTAGCCGGAGGGGCAGGATATGATTAGCGATGGCTAGCCAGCAAGCAAGCTGCTGCAGTAAACAGCCAGTTGATAAATGTGAAATATGGTTCCTCTCCCATTTAACCGCCACACTACATTACGGGTGCACACAAATTACCACTCCACCGCCTCTACAGTACACTGTCCACATGAAGGAGTGCAGCGGCAGATATTATTCACCAGCTGAGTGTTGCACCAGTGCCTTGTCCTGACTTGACACTTGTGTCATTTGAATACTTGTGCAGAGTGAAATGGATGTGGAGTAGTAAAGATGTTAACTATTGGCTAAATGATCCACTGCGTCACTGTTTTATGGCCTCCTCAATTCTGGCAGATGACATAAAATACTTTAAACACAGCGTAGCGATTTTTGGAGCCTCAAATGACTGAGGCATAAAAAATGCATAAGAAAGTTGGAAAGCAGAGAAGTTCCTCCTAGGGGCATATTTGGAATGAATTACACAAGGAGATGCAAGCACAGTAAGTTTGGAGGGAAATTAGTCTCAGCATGCTTACAAATCTGTATCATGTGATCGGTGAGAATGATTTGTGCTTAATTTAGGGCATTCACAAATGTGAACCTTGACCAATAGTGGATATTTAAAAGCCAATGTACTGTAGTAATGACAATTTAAATGAACAGCTAAGCTAAAGTACATTAAAAATTCAATCTAGACCTAAAAAAAACCAACTAATAATCCAAAAATGTAGGTGAAGTTTTCATTCTCTGTTTAACTAGTATTTCCATCAAAGTTAGAAGCCTGATATTACCCACTGGCCACTATTAGGGGTAAGGTTTTACTGTCTGTACATTTGCACATAGAGAGGCAGACTGTGGTATTGAATCCCTTTAAAAGAAAATGCCACATAGAAAGACTCGCTGTGCTGCTCAGATGTTGTCCTTCTTTAACATAATGACTATGAGAACAATAACAATAGACAGAGGAAGAGAAGATGGCAGCATTTTTGCAGCAGTGCACAGCCTGGTACAGAAGATGTCTGAAGAAAAACCATGACGACGTTGGAACATCAGGGCTAGAAAATACCCCAAAAATGGAAGTGTTGAATTTTTATTTTATCCCAACCTGGTGATATATCAGCAAAAGCAAAGTAAAAGACTAGGTGTAAATACTAAATATCAAAATGCTCATTCAACTAAAAGAATTAAAGGTACACAGGACTGTAAACCACATGTTAACAGACGTGGTTAAGTGAATGATCTGGATGACACATACATGTTATGTTCTGGTGACAGACTGTTCAAAATAGAACCAATGTCCTTTATCTCAAGGACATTTTCTATCAAGGATCAATAAAAAGCTGAATTTGTGAGGTTATCAGGTTCTGTGTTAGATGTTGATGAGTCCTGTGGTCTTGATAAAGGAGATCAATCTCCCAACAGAAGTGGGTGGTTCTTTCACTGGAGGAGAACTCAATCCAAGTCCATACATGCCTTCCCATCAGCGCTCAAAGGGAACTATGTGGATATCTCTAACCAATTACATGTTATAAGCCATCAAAGTATAAACCATTAGAAGGAAATGCCAATTTTTAATATTTCTAAAATTCAAAAGGCAAAATTTCTCAAAACTGTGAACAAACTTTGTAGACATTGTCCCAAGGAAGCTACATATCAAATTGAAATCACACCAGTAGTTTTGTCGGAAAAGATGTTTAAAGAAATAGCTAATGAAGACAAACGATGGATACAGTGCCTTCATGGCCTAAAAAGAATTACAATATGTCCCTTTAAAAACATGATCAAGTTGGTTTTAGGAGGAAGAAAAGGAATCAATAATGAATGAATGAATGAATGTCAGGATACATGGAGAGCATTTCCTGTTAAAGAAAAACATCTCTAAGAAATCTATGCAGGACTCATTTCCTTCAGGATGAGGGTCAGTGGGAAACAATGTGGGGAAGCTGAAGTGTGTGTGGCCTTCAGTACAATGTACGAGGTAGTTTTGTTCACAGTGAGCAGCGCAGAAATGCTCCAGTGACTTACTCCTGTTACAGTGTAGTAGATTTGTACAAATTGTAGTAAGAGGGCAAAGACACACAGTGGTTTATATGTAAATCAATAAATCATTGCCGGAACTTTGCACCGACTCCCACACGGCTCTGTCCTCCTGCTGTTCTCCTGTAGCCCTGTGTCCAGGAGCTGCTGCATTTATATTTTCAATTTGGGCTTTAACTGCTGCACTATAACACCCAGACTGCTTTACACCGCTGCATGATGTTTTGGTTTGCAGTGTTAAAACATAAAAGATAGAACAATGAGAATGCATGTTGTTGTATAGCAGAGAGAAAGAAGCTGATACATTCTCTCGGAGAGATGAAATGAAGGCCCCAGGGGTTTTATGAAGACAACTTCAAACCAAACAAGAGATCGCAGCAAATGAGTAAACAACAAAATGATCCGTGTAGTCTCAGCTGACGTGAAGAAATGAATCAAGTGACAAAGGAAATGAAAATGCCACCAAAACATTGGATATAACAGCTGATCTCCATTTGTACATCAGCCTGTCTTTATGCTCCTGAATACTGCTACCAGCACTCATTCATCTGCTGTGCTCTGCCTGTTTACATATGCAGCACGGTGCATAGAGGGAGTTAGAAACAAGCACAAGGGGAGGCGGGTGAGGGCTTTTTTTCTCCCCTTTTCAGCTGAGGCCGGAGCACAGCATAGTGGGCAAAGGGCCAATATGTCTTTTAACCTGTTTACACAGGGACCTCTAGCCAGCATTAAGGGACTACGAGCAGCTTGAAAGAGGTTTAACCAAGCGTTGAATGTTGCATTTGTCAGATAAAAGCATAATGAGAACAAACACTGTGGTGGGCTGTTTTTGTTGCTTTGCTGTCCCAGGGTACCTGTGCCCTAAAAAGGAAAATATCCCTCTAGAACCACTGGCTGACGAAGCGGAATTTGAACTAACTCTGGATTATCCCAGATGAAAGGAAATAAACAGACAAATTATACATTTGTTACACTTTAGAAACTTAAAACTGGATGTGCACTTTGTCAGATTTCACAGTGTGACAGTTCAAGCAAAGCAGGGTTTCCTTATGTATGTTGTGTAGCTGCCACTGCTTCAGTTGGATGAAATGCTAAACAAGGTTATAATAGATTTATAGTAGTTTTTTCATTATAGTTTAGTTTTATGTAGATTTAACTTTTTTTTCTCTTATTCACTTACTTTTAATGAGGTTTTAGAGCAGGTTTGCTAGTTTTTATTAGTTTTCATTTTTTTCCTAAATGCTTAGTTTTTTCGTATTTTTCACCTTCCGTGCTGTCGCAGTCGAATAAATCCCATACAGGACTTTGCTGCTTTCTCTCAACTTTCGTCTCCATGTTTCCAGGTAGAGTGGGGACGAGAAACTGACTCTGAACAACAAGTGACGAGAAGTGACACACTGTGAAGTGGCGCCAGCTAAAATAGCTCAAGTGAAATAAATTGATTTCATATCAATCCGACATTGAGAAAGACAAAAACAAAGGGAATTTTTTAAAATACATTCTAGTTTGTTTTGTAAACACACAATACAGTTCCAGTTAGTTATGTTTTTTCTTCTATAGTTTCTATTTATTTCAGTCAATGAAAATGTTTTTTCAATTGTAGTTTTTGTCATTTCGTGAGTTTTCGTTAACGTTAATAACCTTGATGCTGTATGACGTGGATGAATTAAGCCATACTCCTGAGGGCATACCATTACAAACAATGGACGTAGGGACATCCAAAGGGAAAACGAGGAAATGGGTGTGCAATAGATTAAGCTGATCTGAGAGCTCTGAGGGACGTTTTAGTTGTGCTTTGTCTTCTCTGTAAAATCTGCAGGGCGGACCCAGATGTTCATAGTTTCTGTGTGAAATGTGTCTGGTTTTTAACTTGTCTTGGTTTGTAGTGTCTGTAGCTGTTTCAGGTCATTTTAGCTTCTCTCTCTGGAAAATGTGGAATTTCTAGGGTGTTGAAGTTTCTCTGCATGAGTAGCAGGCTTTATTGTTTGGGTACTACCTGAAATGTTGAGAAGCATTTATCTTCATGGTAGCTTTTCTTTTATGTCATCTTTTTATTTTTTTTAGTTGGATTCATCTTGTTTGTGAAATTACAAGCTTTTAGTTTGTTGTAACTTCTCAGTGTAATGTGTGGAATTTATCAGTTAGTTTTATCTTCTTTCTGTAATATTTGTAGTTTTTGGTTTTTTAAAAAATATTTTTGTAGCTTCTTTGTGTTAGGTTTGTGTTAGCATTTTCTGTGAAACTCATTTTAGCTTCTCTCTAAAATGTGTTGTGTTTTTAGCTTGGTTGTAATGCCGCTGATTAATTTGTGATGTTTTAAGCTGGTTTTAAAAATACAGAATGTTTAGCCTGTTTTAGCAGCTTTCCCCAAATGAGAGGTTTGAGCTTGTTTGTAGCTATAATTCCTGGGTTATTCTATATATATTTGTATAAATGTGAGGTACACACACACACACACACACACACACACACACACACACACACACACACAATAACACAAAACTTTCAATTAACATATGACTTTTACATACTAGTATGTACTACATCCACAGGTACAACCTATGCCAGTCAAAATCATACTAGTGGAAACACTGTAAAGAGCAGAGGAAAGTGTGCTGTTTCCTCAGAGAACACAATATGAAGTAGCTTGACTCAGTCTGGAACAACTCAACATTCATTTAGGAACAACTCAAACAAAACACACTGAAAAGGAAATTTCATTATAGTACCTGAAACTCCTTTCATGCCAAGTCAAATTCACTGTTCTCCAGAGCTCAATTAACTTTTCCATTCGATTTTCTATTTCAACTTATTTTATACAGGTGGGATAGGCTCCAGCCCCCCCACAACCCCAGAGGATAAAGGAAGATGAATGAATGAATGAACTCATTTTATACCGTGTCCTGCAAACGGAATATACTGGAACTGACAGGGTGTCTGGGAGAGAAGGGCAGGGGGAAAGAAAGAAAGAAAGAAAGAAAGAAAGAAAGAAAGAAAGAAAGAAAGAAAGAAAGAAAGAAAGAAAGAAA
>JAPTYQ010000001.1:31017116-31033573 GCA_029814465.1 Ostorhinchus cyanosoma
ATACTAGACTGATATTAGAATATTATACAGGTCACATACTAGACTGATATTAGAATATTATACAGGTCACATACTAGACTGATATTAGAATATTATACAGGTCACATACTAGTCTGATATTAGAATATTATAAAGCGTTTTAATGTTATGTCAATTATCTTTGAGATAAACAAAGATTTATGCAACTGTTAATCCACATCTCCACAATTATCTAATATAAGATTATTATACCCTGTGTGGATCAATGTTCTTATTTCATATATTGGCCAATATATCGGCCGATATTGGCCAAGATTGGATATAGGCTGATATATCGGTTATCTGGGTTTTTAAGCCCCCAATATCGGTATCGGCCCCAAAAATCCCATATCGGTCTGGCTCCAGCCTATGCACCCTTCGTACATGAGGCCCCTGGTCTGTCCTGTTGCCCCCTCTGCTCTGCTGTCCTTCTCTATGTTCACTTTTCTACATTGGAACCATCACTATCACCTTTAAACTTTAAAGCTTTAATACTTTATTTTTTCAGTTGTATGTTAGTTCCGTCTGAAGTTGTTAGTCAGTTGAATCCAAATGTGCTGAAGCCTGTAGCACACATATTGTTTGTAAATGCCATTTGACTAGTTTGTTGTTCAGATCTATAGTATTGTATATGCACGCACGCACGCACGCACGCACACACACACACACACACACACTTTTATACAGTTGTTGTTATTTCTATATAGAGATTTATTACATATCCTTGTACTTTAATAGTTTTTGTGGTGTTGCTTCAGCTGTTTCTGGAATAAAAGACAAGTTGTTTATCAATTTCAGACATGTCTTTCACTTTTTTTTTTGCCCATTCAATTAATTGTTTAACCAAATAATCGATGGATTAATGGTCTGCAAAAATTATCGACAGCTGCAGCTCTACTTTACATCACTGCCCACTTTCAGGGTTTTGTTCAACCTGAACCATGCTCAGATTTAATTTCAGGTAATATTATAATTGCAAAATATGATGCCTCATTTCACATTAGTGCCATTATGGTATGGAAAAAACAACCAACAAACAAAAAATACCCCCAGCATCTAAATAAAAATAGCAAGTGGCTTAACAGTAAAAGTGCTGCAAAATGCAATGACATCTATCCTGGGCCATTGGTAATCTATAAACCCAATTTGGTAAGAATTCAACCTGTAGTTTTGCTTGAAATTTCATCCATTATAAGCAAATGGAAAAAAAAGATTTAAGAAATTAATTAAAAATTTTTTTACTTGGACCTACTGTTCCCAAAATGTAATAAGATCTACTCTGGATCACTCACAATCTATAAACCAAATTTGGTATGAATTCAACCAAGAGTCTTGCTGCTAGAGTGTTAACGAACAATAAAGTTGGAATTCAAACATTAACAAGTCTGGAGGTGAATGTCAAACAACCCAAGCAAATCTAGGCACAAGTTTTTAAACAGTTTTACTAGCTCTCATTTTCCTTTAAAGTATGGCTGAATGATACAACAAAAAAAACAATCTAGATTTTTTTTTTTAGCAATATGGATGAATCACGTTAACTGATTTTTTCAGTCTTCATTCATAGTCTTTGTAAATTATATGTGGTATATGCTCTATGAGTGTGATACCTACAAACAGCTACAAATAAACATGATACTTGTGAAGGGGTCAATGTAATTTTTTTAGTAAGAAAAAAATGTTTCATTCTGAGTTTTTAAACAAGGAACGACTCCAAATTGAGGCATTGTGTACACAACAAAAGCTTGATTCATTAAATTAATTTCATACCTTGCCCCACTATTCATTGACCAAAAACACAATAGTAAACATTTCCCTATTGATGCAAACTCTATTTTGTTCCTAGTACCTCCTCAGGGAAATATCAGTTTCCTTTAACTGCCAGATCATCCACTATATTGACCTGTTCTGTTCACAGGTCGTGTGCTGATATTTATATACAAGTAGCTACCTGCTGATACTGTGACTGAACGAAATTCAACATTTACCAGCTGGAGAGCTATATTCGGTACTCAAAATATATATAACAATTAAAACTGGTCTTTTTTTTTTGGTAAATATACATATTTTCCCTTTCTACCCATCTACCCCTGTGGTTTGACCCCTCTCTGGAGCACTGTACGCTCCAGCTACGTTCCCAGCAGTGGGAAATTAGCTAGCTGATTAGCATCTTTAGTTGACAAAAAGAACCATGGCTAGTCCTAGACGTCACAAATGTGATGCACAGAAAAGGAGAGAAAAAAAAAACAGAGGAAGATCACCAAGGTGAAAGGGAATATATGATAAGGTTTTTAAAAGGGGATCAAGAAAAGACAGCACCAGCAGGGCTCATGGTGGAGTCCAGTGATGGTGGGAAGTCAGCCACTAACACTGCAAGAGTTTGGATGATCTTCCACCAGAGCCCGACTCCAGTGTGTCAGCGACCCGCCGAGTATGACTATGATGTGCTGCCCGCACTGTGCATAGGAGGAGAACTGAGTGGAAAAGGGGGAGGTATCGGGCGGGGAGCGAGTGCACAGAAGGTGAACAGACTGTATGGTTTGGTTTCAGTTTGTCAGAGCACTGCAAAAAGTTTCAAATTCCATGAGTGTATTGTAACAAGCCATAATACGATTCCATTACTTAAACAGCACAAAAGAGTAACTGTGAGACACCTGGGCTGGAGATGGTCAGGGAGAGAAATGGACGTGGGTCAGCCAAAAGCTAGACCAGCGGACGGGGCGTGTCCCGCCGCAGCCACAGATCCGAAGGAGACAGCGTGCGTCCGTCAGATTTTGTGAAGTGTCGTAGTTCCCGACTGTGAATTGTTACTTTGATGGCTTTAATGAATAGAAAAGGCTGAAATATTAACTGCTAAACTAATATGAGAATTAGAATTAGAGGGCAGATGATTGTAGTTTTTCTGAATAGTTAATTGTTTGTGATCAGTAAAATTTTGTGTTCAATCTAGTTGAAGTTGCTTGTGAAGTTCTTGTAATGTTTTGATATACTTCAGTTTTTCTTATTAAGAGTAATTTTCACATTTCTGTTGTGTGGTTGTTTGATTTGAACAAATGAGTAGATGCTGTGGGGGAATATTTGGCATGGGGTGGTGGTGGTGGTGGGGGCATATGGTTCCTACTTGCCCCAGGCCTCAGCAAGTCTGTTCATGGCCCTGATCACAGGTATAGTAGAATTCTGCAAAAACTCAGCAGGAAAAATAAGCTAAATGGACAAGTAGTAAACCAAAGTGTTTGTGTCTGACTGTGATACCAAGTCGTGCAGACAGGCCTGGTAGAAATGCAGTTCGAGTGACAAGCTGTTACCTATGAGGGAGTTGAGGGAAGAATAGGACGACACTCGTCTCATTTTGTCGATAGTCTCAAAGGACAGGATGTACTCGTCGTTGTCGGGGCTTCCCAAGGTGCTGCTGGCGCTACTGCTGGTGCTCAGGTTTCCTGGAGAAAAGGCTGCTGGTCCACCTGGATGAAGGAAAGCACACAGTGAGAGCTGCCTTCACATCCAATCAGCCAGAGAATCACTAGTGTTATAACTGTAATATGCATTCAACAGGATGAAGAAGAGGCTCTTATTTTGTTTAGAAAGCACTTTAGCTGCTGTACAAGTGTTATATAAATGATAAAGGTTATATCTTTATTAATGTTATAAAAAGACAAACACAACGCAAATGCCCAAATCAACATCCACTAAGCTGTGGGGTGTAAACTCGGTAAGTTAGAAGCTATGCAGGACCTTGCACATAACATTTTGTTTCAGCTGCCAGGCCGAGTCATCTCGTATTGTAGTTCCCCCTCATCATTGTGCATTACTCTGATTCATACAAACTCAAACGCAATGAATCTTGGAAACTGACTTGCAGGCTGAAATGTGTAAATGGAGATTGGAGGAAAATGGAAATATGCTGTGCTCGGTGCTCATTGATGATAAACACTGCTGCGTATTGGAAAAAGCACAGAGAATGTGAAATAGCAA
This sequence comes from Ostorhinchus cyanosoma, assembly GCA_029814465.1. Taxonomy (NCBI): domain Eukaryota; kingdom Metazoa; phylum Chordata; class Actinopteri; order Kurtiformes; family Apogonidae; genus Ostorhinchus; species Ostorhinchus cyanosoma. The sequence goes on from JAPTYQ010000001.1 coordinate 31,021,104, forward strand.
TGGTGTCAGCAGCAGGTTATGCACTTCACCAAGTGCCAGTGATTTAGCTCCACTCAGGACTTATGCGTTACTCAGTAAGAGAGGTAGGAGGCAGTTAACCTTAGCCCTGAAACAAAACACAAGAACACAAACTAAGGGGTAAGAACTCAGAGAAAGAAGGCAATAGGCCTGAAGCACTGTGGACACAAGATGTTTGGATGTCAAGATGGCTTTGCTTTTGCTTAATATTCAGTTCATGGATACAATATTTTTTTTTGTCTTACTACAGTTGAGTACAAATTAACATTGAAATCATTGGTTCAGTGTATTATATTTAGTGACAGTAAGTCCATACCCACACATCTTCACTTATAGTAGCCACAAAAAAAGAACAAACATTAGTCCCATGTTGGAGTCAGTGTTTTCTTTGTGACCATTCCAAGACTTTTAGTGGAGGCAATATTATAAGCAAACACTACACTCAAACATGGTATGTAACACTGGATGATTACTATAACACAGAATCAGGAAGAGGAGCAAGGTAATGAAAACACAATGAGAATCACTGTCAACATTTTACTACACATTATGGGAATATGTCTAGGAGTAGATTCTTCTAAATCTGATATACTGGACCTTTAAAACAGCCTAATACTTTGGACATAGTCGTATCAGTACATCACTTCAGGATGACAAGTAGCTTTGAGGCGACAATAAAAACCCATTTAAATGGAATCTAAATGAATGCAGATTTTCTTTACAGTTAAAATTCCCACTTAACAAACAAAGCAGAATGTGCCTGGCTAAAAAACCCCCATCATATAACGTAGGGCTGTGAGCGGCCAGTGAGGATGAATCTTTCTGCCATGTGAGGCCTACACAATTCAGTACCATGGACAGCACCCAGTCCAGTAACGTGGATAGTTCCCACTTCAGTATCCATGGCCAGCGCCCAGTCCAGTAACGTGGATAGTCCCCAGTTCAGTACCATGGACAGCACCCAGTCCAGTAATATGGATAGTTCCCAGTTCAGTACCATGGACAGCAGCTAATCCCTACCACTCATTTTCCCTAGAAACTGTAGAGCGAAGCACCTACAATTACATACAGAGCAACTGGACAGGGATAGTTCTAGTCCAGTGTGTAAGACATTGGGGGCTATGGGAGGATATTATTGCAAAAATTTATTATTATAGTCATAACTATGTTTACATTTATGTATCATGATAATTTTTCTTATAACAGTTTCTTTTTTTCTTCATTTAATAAAAGTTAAAAGGTTAAATGTTAACTTGCTTTATAATCACTGTAGGAAAAATAGGACTCTGCCTTTTACCAATCCTAATAACCACAGTACCTAGCATTATCAATTTACAATAGCAAATAGCACACATCAGAAACAGTGAGCTGCTATTGCAGAAAGTTTCCAACTCTAGATCTTCATCAAGAATTGCCAACCACTACACCATGGCACCACCCTAACTACAGTAATAATAGCAGATATAATTGAGCATTATGGTGCATTATGGTAACCTATCAGAGTTAATATCTGCTTATCTGAAAACAAACAAACAGACAAAATATACATTGGTTCTAATGAGGGACTTCTATGCGTTAGTGACCACTGTAGCGAAAGATGAATTTGGTTACAAATGGCAAGTTCACCACCAGATGACCCTAAATATCAAATATTGAACATTTAACAGATTCAATGAAGGATAATGTGCCCTACAATGAGCCTCATGTCTGGTCCAGTGACGTGGTGAGGCTCATGGCTGGTCAGGCGCTGATTTGGAGTCAGATCTACAAACATATGATTACGGGCACCCTCTGCCATGAGGCAAGACTACTGCTGCCTCACCAAGTACCTTTTTTTATGTGGTTTTATGATTGATCTGCTAGCCTGAACAGGTTACACACATACATTTTATGCATTATCCAGACTATGGAACATTAGGGCATATGATCAAAGTGTTTGAAACCATTTTATTGGCAATATAAAGCGAGTCAGGAACACTGTCTAATTGCGTAGAATGCAGCACAGTTTGTGAAGGATTACGGAATCCAAGGTGAGGTTCAACTCACTGTCACACTGCACATCTCTTCCCTGAATTTGAATGGGAAATGTGGTAATTCTGTAATTTTGAATTGAAAAATAATAAAAAATTGATTGGAATCACAGGGAAAATAAGTTTATAGTACAGATGTGCAGACACATATCACCCTTTACTTTATTTTATCATTGTTTTTTCTTTTCATGATGACAGGTGACTGCACGTCACTGCTCATGCATCTGTGTTTACTGTGTCGCTATAAACTATCCTACTGACTACAAAGGTACTAAAGCTACTAAATTACTGAGTGACTAACAAATCATTTGGTGATTGATGAATAATTCCAAAAATGAATTTATGGATTATAACATTGTGTAGTATTGATCAGAGTTGTGCCAATTGCAGTTGTCTGCTATACTGAAATAATGGGCTGCAGAGCATCATCGACTAGTCCGGAGTCAAGTATTATAAGCAAAACTAAAGGCTAATTTATACTCAACACCAGAGGTCTATGGCAGCAGCTCTAATACATGCTCTGTGCTCTGCCATTTATCCAAAACCTATTTACACCAATAATTCAGATAAATCCAAAGCTTAGTGGACACTGGTTCATCATGAATAAGGCCAATGAGCACTTTCTGGGTCCATGGAAAACATGGTGGTATAAATACCTGCTCCGTCTGAACAAAACATGGCCTTGGCGTCCCTGCTCTTTCATTATGGTTTTTATTAGTACTAAAAGAATCAGTCTCAGCAACAGCAATAATGGCAAACTGAAAAAAAGCCCGAGGATGTTACATTTAGAATCCACAGCTGACGTAGAAAGGAGGAACTCAATGAGGTGTGCTGCTGCTGCTGCTGCTTAAATTCACTTCTTTTATTGAGCTAACTCAAGCTTCTTTTCTTGTCGTCAGTCAGTCCTCCATCTACAAATACTTTTGTCTCTCATGGATTTTAAACCTCTTTTTGTAAATATACTGAAATCAAAGATGGCACTGAAGGTTTATTTCTATTTGTTGTTATGTTGCTAACTTATAGAACATAAGTTAGTGAACACTGAAAATTGGATTCTGGTCAGTCTGGTGTTCGGGGAGCGGTCATGTGGTCACTTGTTCCGAGGCAGACATGTGGATGAGAAGAACAATGTTTAAAATAACATTTGTTCTCTCTCGCTTGTCCTACCCTCTTCATTAAGGTTGAGGTTCTGCAGACTCTTGTTCAGGTTGCGGGCGGTTGTAGCAGTTCGGATGTTGGTGTAGGAGTTGACTGATCGCAGGCGTGGGATGGCTGGGCTGTCCCTCACCGGAGTAAGGTTACCAGGCTCTGCACAAAAACCAGGGAAAACGGCTGTGAGAGGGTGGTTCATCCCCGTCAGTGAGACTGATGCTATATGTCAATGCATTATGATACATTAAAGACACAAAGACTGCAAATATCAATGTGATGCAGAAAGAATATGAGTCCTCCTTGTATGTATATGTATATATGCAAGTTTGAAATTATCGTTTAAAAACAAGCTGTAATTAAAATGAAGTTGTCCCCCGAAGGACAACAACAAAAATAAATAAATAAATAAAAGGAACATGATGCTGTACAATTTAACACAAAGCTTTACAGGATAAATTTACTAAAAAGGCTTGATGTTTACTTCACATATTTGTTTGCAGCTCAGTATCTCATTTATCAAACTTTCTGCTTGAGCTCTTGGAAAAAAAATCATCTGTTTCAGAAACTTCTGTAAAAAAATCTCTGACAAAACACAAAATAAAAGCAAGTCTAGACTCTTCCTTCTATAACTTCCATTCTGTTCTGTCTCCAGTTTATGAAGAAGGGATTAATGTACCAGTAAATATTCAACTACTGGTCACAAATTAATGATCACATTACTAAACAAGAGAGCCTTTAGGAATTCTAATATTCCTATAAATAACTTGTATTTTATCTAAGATATGTTATAAATGATGCATCTTGATCTCAGCGTGCTTGGCTCTAGAGCTGCAACGATTGATCAGTTATTTGTTGACTATCAGTGTTAATTTACATGTGGATTATTCTAAAACCATAAAAACCATAGAGTGTAGCATCACACTGAACCTGAATTTGCTCATTAAAACCCACTATTAATGGCTGGTTGGTTTTCTCTGCCTGTGATCTAAAGTCTTTCAAACACACAAGGCACATGTGACTAATGGTTACACACTTTCCTCCCAACAGGAATCAAAGAGTGAGTTGACCTCGTGTCTTACCTGCTGTGTTGGCTGGTGACGGCACCGTGTAGTTCTTCTCTTCTTCTATAAACTGGAGGGCGACTGTGCAGAAATTGCTCTCGTACTGGACCACCAGATGACTTAACGCCACGACCAGCTCCTGTTCAGCAAACACCAAAGTTGTAATGACTAACATAACCCCGCTGCTAACGTGGCTCTCACTTAGTATCGTGTGGAGTAATAAATCCTAAATATTTTTAATATCTCTTTAGCAGTGTCTTGATTTTATGTGATTAAAGCCAAGCTGAGAGAATCTATATTTATTTTCAACAATGCCTTGAGCTCTGTCATATGCTTGAGATTGCATAACATTAGATAATGTCCACTGAAACAGATAGTACCAGCCCGTTAAAAAAGTTATGCTATGCTGACATATTTATGATCTGAATGAGTCCAATGTTCCTTATTTACAGCATCATCTATTCCTTGTTCCCTTTACACACTGATGGTGGATGCTGTGTTTGTTAGCTTGTGTACCGGCATGATTATATTTATCTAATTGCAGCTATGAATATCCACTTATTCAAATTAATCTCTGACCTACAGGTACGTTTCAAAAAATGTGAATATCATGAAAAATCCACTTTCAGGTAGTATCAGAAAGTGGAACCCATATATTATATAGACTCATTACACAGAGTGGAATTTTTCAAGCCTTTATTTTTTTGAAATTTTCATGATTATGGCTTACAGATAATGAAAACCTAAAATTCATTGTCTCAGAAAATTGGAATATTACATAAGATCAATAAAAAAGAGGATATTTTAAACAGAAATGTCCACAGTCAATGCAGCCAACTACCAGGACATTTTAGAGCATGTCCTGCTTCCTTCTGCTGACAAGCTTTATGGAGATGTTGATTTCATTTTCTGGCTGGACCTGGCACCTGCCCACACTGCCAAAGGTACCAAAAGCTGGTTCAATGACCATAGTGTTACTGTGCTTGGTGGGCCTGCAAACTGGCCTGACCTGAACCCAATAGAGAATCTAAGGGGAATTGTCAAGTGGAAGATGAGAGACACCAGATCCAACAGTGCAGATGAGCTGAAGGCCACTATCAAAGCAACCTGGGCTTCCATTCCACCTGAGCAGTGCCACAGGCTGATCACTTCCATGCCACGCTGCCTTGATGTAATTCATGCAAACAGAAGCGCAACCATGTATTGAGTACAGACTTTTCAGAAGCCTGACATTTGTGTTTAAAATATCCTTTTTTTATTGAGCTAATTTAATATTCACATTTTCTGAGACATTGAATTTTGGATTTTCATCATCTGTAAGCCCTAATCCTCCAAATTTCATGAAATAAAGACTGGAAATATTTCACTCTATGTGTCATGGTTGTGTATATGGATTGCACGTTTGGAAATGAGTGACAAAAAATATTGAACATTTTCAAGATATTCCATTTTTTTTAGATGTACTTGTAGACTTACTCTGAGCTGAGAAAATCTGAGCATGGGTCAAAACACAGTAATGTCCCGTCAGAGAGTGAACTTTAATTGATTGCCATTCCATCGTTAATTTCGATATAACGTAGCTCCTTGTTTTGGTTAATCCCAACGAGCAGGTTATGTTCACAGAGTAAGTTACCATGGCGACAGACTCAGGGTTTGACTTACCTCGGTTTCTGGAACGGAAAAGCCTGAGTTTCCCTCATCTCAGGGTTAACATACTCAGAGTTTTCACATAACCTGGTTTCTGGAACACTTCTCAGACTAACTGATGCAATCCCAGGTCATAACACTGCCCTCATAGGCATCGTTGGCACTAGGCATGATGGGTAATCACCTCACTGACCACTTTTCTCACCAGGACGCACCCATCACACTGGAACAGGGTCAATTTGGACTCATCAGTTGACCACTTGACCTTTCTCCATTCCATTCCTTTATACTCTCTATCAAACTGATGGTTGTTTCAGAAATGAGAAGGTACCGAATCACTTAAAGGGTTAAAGAACTTGTTACAGATTAAACATATTAATCACTGCTGTAATTATCCGATGGAAGGATGTCAACTATCGACTCAGCAAGATCTATGTGGAGACCAGGCTGTATGTATAATATCATATCATTTTCAATGGTAATTATTTGCAGGTCTGTGTACACACATGTGAAAAACCTGTGGCAGATACAACAGTGAAAAATGCTAAGAGGAAAACCTGGTGAGGAAATCATTGATCTGAGGGAAGTGGCTTATTTTGTGTTGGTAATATTTGGTTTAGGTGGTGCTCCAAATCTGTGGGTGTTGCACTGCAGACGAATAATAAGCAGCGAAAACCCTGACATTGAAACCATGTGGCTGTGTGTGTATGTGTGTGTGTGTGTGTGTATGTGTGTGTGTGTGTGTGTGTGTGTGTGTGTGTGTTGCAGTGACCTTGCGGACCACAGGGCTGCCATCGTTAATGAGCTGGGCGAGCATCATGGCCACATTGTGGTCGATGGTGGTGGAGTGGTCCGTCCTCTCAGCAGAGTTTCCAACAAACGTACCCAGAGCGAAGACAGCCGCACATCTCACCTGCAATAACACAAGAACACACATATCTTCAGTCTCAAAGACCCAGACGGCTGCTGTCAACCAAAACCATCTACTGATCTAAAACATTTAATAACTTCTGAACCACTAAACATATCAATATGTTGAAATAATTCAGGTAAAATGCAGTTTGTCATCTTTTCATTTTCATCAGATATGAGCCATGCAGACGTTCAGAAGCTCCGTAGTGAACATAGAAACACCGTCATCTTCTACAACACTGCTTCACCGGTAAAACCCATGGGGTTGGATCAATGACAGTGGATGGACACACTGGGTTTAGGTTTAATTATTGATGTCTTTGCTGACAGCCACTTTTTCTTCAGTTTTTTCCATTTCTGATATAATCACCCTAAACTTGAATTTGAACTTTTATGAACATCTACACGATCAGTGAATTAAATATCCCAGGAGGACCCAGGAAAGTAAAACGTTTGGCTTTCTTACATTAAATAATTCCCTTGATTGGAAATAGCATGATGCATGATGCAATGTCCTGTTCAGTGAATGTTCAGTAAAGCTGTGAGACTCTTGTCCCCTACAGAAGACAAAAAAAGCATGGCTGGGTCACCTCTCAGCAAATGCAAAATACAAAGGATAATACTTTAATAAATGGTGATAAATCACTTCAGATATGTTAAACATAGAAAAATTCATTTGGGAACTGCATCAGTATTACTGGGTCTTTATGGGATAGGAACTTTCAGCATGTCTATTTTTTTTCCCCACAACTGATTCTTTTACATCTGTCAGACCATGTCATTTAATCTTTTTGCCTGTGAAGCCAAATATTTACTTGCTAGACTCATTCAGACCATTCTACTCTGCTGTGAGACAAGTGGATGAGACTACTGGATGTAATTATGGTTCAATTTTCTTCCCATGTATCTCTAAGAATTGCATTGGAGATTATCAGGGCTATGTGCACCGGTGGGCTGCATTCTGTCAGTCTAAGTTATTACTTTACTGTGCGCTTCATTGGATGTTTAATCCAAACTTGCTGTCTCACTAAGGGAGCTTTCCTTGAGGGATTGGATTCACAAAGTGAAGCAAATCACGGCACAAAAATGATTATTTGGCTGTACTGTTTGTTGTGGCAACAATATTTTTTGGAAAGATTAGGATGCATCATCACAGCCACTTTTTAATCCTGTGCTGCAGCTTAAATGATGCGTCAGTCCACAGATGCTGCTTTGATATAGTTTGTTTGTTTCCAATTTAAATATTAAACTGAAACCTTTCACAGACCAACCTTGCACTTTATTTTCTAAATAAAAACCATTTATGCACATTGCAAGTGTTAAAGTGTAACTGAGATGGAGGTGATCAGTGTCTGAATGTAATCGTCTGTATGTGAGACAGGAGATAGTTCAGGGACATCTGTATAACTGACAATCACAAGACTCGGGTCCACTATATTCAGAATATTTGCTTGCATTTTCTTGCTGTCATACAGTCTTTTGGCAGCAGAACCTGAAGCCATCAAGTGCTCTTAATGATAGCACATTTCCCAGACATGAAGTACTTCTGCAGCTTTTGTTGATGTGTCACTGTGGTCTTTTAATACATTATTTCAGATCCAAACCAACAAACAAGAGGTTCCGGGCACAACAAACCCCACCCCTCGCAAATGTTTTACCTGATTTGCCCTAACTCTTATCATTGTGAAAACGCATTTCTGGTGACCTTTGACCTACATTCACCAAACTTTAATGCGATCTATTCTGGATCACCCCGCACCTTTCCTGAAAATGTTGTGGAAATTGATCCACTAGTTTTTGTGCAAAGTTGCTGACAAGCAAACAAACCGACAGACAAACAAACAAACAAACAAACAAACAAACAAACAAACAAACAAAAAAAAACGAACCAAAAACAATAACCTCGCCTCCCCTTTGGGGGGCGGGGTAATGAAGAGGTCAAGGCTGTGACTTCAACAGCCAACAGTGGTCCTTGGAGCCTGGACGTCTTCAACAGCTTCAGTTTGACCCATCAGAGTCAGAACACTGTTTAGAGCTCATCATTGTTAGTTTAGTATCAGTTGAACCTGTCAGACAGGCTGATCTCTGAGGTTTGTCCTCCATGTAACCATATGAACTGTAAGACACAGGCCTGGGTCGAATGCAGCCAGACCAGTCGAACTCATTCTGTACTAGATGGAGTGCTTGATGGACAGAACTATGGTGAAAAAGAGTCCATGTTTATCTTTCAGTTTACTATAATTCAAGTGGTCTGAAAGGACACAAGACTTTTGTCTTTTCATACAGGTGACAGGTTAAATATGGGAACCACAGCTCTAATTACTAATCACTGATTAGACTCTTTCAGTTATAGTACGATGTGGATGGGACGCTACCGCTCTGCTCTGGCTCTTAACATGAACTCTTGGAAAAGCAGCTTCACTTTCCTTTGGTTCATCTTCTGCTATGGATCGAGTGAAGACAGCTGTAGAAGGAATGTGTACATGTTGATTTTCACCCTCATTTTAGCTGCTGCAGCTTTTAAGTGATTTTAAGATCCATTTTTCAATCTGTGTTTAGAGATTTGTACATTGAATCTTCAAATATGAAGGTTTGAATGTGACATTTTTCTTTACAATTCAATTTAACAATGTATTTATTTGATAAATCAACCCGTCAAATGGTAGCAGTTGTATTAAAGTTATGCTGTGTTTGATGTTGCACTGGTGAACAGTTTCAGCGGTTAAGTCAGTTTCCAACCAAATCTGTACCCTTTCAGTGGTTTGTATTTGTATTTTTAAGGTTGCTTCACACTTCCTGTTTGTCCAGCATTTCTTAGTGGTGCTTCACGGTCGTTTCCATCTAATATGGTATTTCTGTTCGTGGTATTAATTCAAGGAATGTTAATCTCTCCTTAAAGATGTTGCTGCTTCTAGAGTGTGATTTGTTAAACCTTCCGCTTTGTGAGCATATTATGCACACTTTGCACTTCATGTTATAAAATGTCACATGTGATGTTCGCAATTTGTAGTACATCAGAATTCAAAAGCTGTTCACTTTTGCATGATTTTTAAAATTTTGACCCAGCCACTAAAATCAGCACATCGTAAACAATGCAGAATTACTACACTTACACCTCTCTCCAAAGTAAGTAAAAAAAAAAAAGCACATTGACACATTTCAGTATTTAACCTTTGACTAAGTACAAAAAGTCATTCTGTAAATTAACCAATGTCGCTGTTAATCACTGACATATCCAAGGCTGAAAAGAAAAAAAAAGTAATATAATTTTTATATATCAGACTAGAAAAATAAAGTTTTGAGTGTTTTTGGCATTAAAAAATGATTTGCTTAACTTACAAATACAACATTTAAAGGGTTAAAAATCTGTCAGTTGAGTATTTGGTATTTTTATGCTTATGGCTCAAGTTGATGAAATAAAAAAAAAAAAGGTATATTCAAACTACCTGAAAGTGGACTGTGCCCGTCTGGACTGTCTCATCTCTCAGATGCATCTAGTTCTGTATGTGAGATTCTAATTATTACATGTTCAATCAATGTAAGGCCTAACTCAGTATTTGACTGGTTTGAACTGGAATACAACTTGCCTCATTCTATGTTCCAAATAAACACGGGGAAAACTAAATGCAACAACAAAACTTTACAAATGGAAAGGCAGTACACATATCCCTGTGTGCGTTTGACGCTATGACAAAAACCAAAGTGTCATCCAGCCAGTGTCCCTTCAGACTTTTGTTTCAATTTAATTAAAATTTATGCTCATTCACTGATTTCACTGTTCAACAGCTCATTGCTTTCTTCACTCATCTCAACAAGGCTCAGGGGTACGCCACTCAAACATGTATAGATGGAAATGTGCGATGTTGCAAACTAAGAACTTCTAAATGTAGTCATTACCTGGAAAACTGCTAATTTGGAGCAATCTGGGAGTCTCCAAAGCCCAGAATAATAGACACTCTGAAAATATCTTATGTAAAATAAATGGAGAACCAAATGGAGGTGACGTAGTGACTGAAGAGTCCGATAATGCTCTCTTTGTACCAGACCACGACAAAAAGGCTGTTACTAGTGACACTTCCCACTTTTCCCCTATAGACAATGTGTGAAAGCTCTAGAAAGACAACATGCAACAAGACCCTGTACTGTTGCACACCTCAAACAAGCTAAATGTAATATTTCTACTTTAACATAAAGAAAATGAGAACTGGTAAGAAACATATTTTATAGTCCAAGAAATTAAAAAAAATGATAATAAATAAATAACTAAATAAATAAATAGGACCAATGGCCCTGTATCTCACTGCCACATTCTATCAAGAATCAATAACAACTTGAGTTTGTGAGGTTGTCAGGTTCTGCCTCTGCGTTAGAGGCCTGTGGTTGGGATGCAGATCAGTCTCCCAAAAGAAGTGGGTGGTACTTTCACTGGAGGACTCAACTAATTAAATCAAATTAAATCAAATCAAAGTCTACATATGACTTCCTATAAGTGTTCAATAGTAACTATCTCTAACCATTTTTATGTTCTAAGCCATCAAATTATGGCCCATTATAAGTAAACTTATAGAGTTAAAGCAATTTTTAATATTTTATCAATTCTTCCAAAATGTAAAATGTACGTTAAACTTTGTTGACATTATCCCACGGAAGTTACATATAACATTTTAAGTGAATCTGACCTGTAGTTTTGGAGAAGATGATGTTTGGAGGATTTGCAAACGAAGGTGAAAGCAAAGACGACAGTGAAGACGCCAACAAAGACCACAACGAATGCGGACACAGCGCCTTCACAGTAGCTCACGGGCTATCGGCCAGTGGACACATACCGAAAGTACAAGAAGGACGTTTCATGTTCAAATGGCAACTTTTGTTCTCCACTGCTGAGTTGGATTCTGAGGGTTCTGAAGGTATAAAGTTCCATGTTATGTTGTTCTGTTTGCTGCTGTTTGTGGATCCATGGTTCAGACTAAACTGTGACAGTTCTGATCTCGTTTGTTTGATTCCAACCAGACCTTTAGTGCAGCTATTGACAACACAAACCGTAAAGAAAACAGAGGTGATTTACTGCATGCTGTTTTCTGTCTGAAAAGAGCAAAGCTAACAGAGCTATAATGTAAACTGTCAGCTGGTACTGGGTTATTTTACCTGAGTTTGTCTTTGAAGAAAAAAAACATAATGATGATGCTATAATACAGCTGTGTGAGCTTCACACTATATTCAATGAGTGACGCTGTGGGGATGTAGTGTTGATTTATTGATAGTCTTGAGTGTGTTCCTGTGCACAACTTCCCCTGCTGTTGAGAATCAGATTCTTTTTTTATATAAATAAAATAAATTGCCCCTTAAATGACATGTGTGCAGGAATACTGATGAAATCAAACCTAAAGATCTTCACTCAGTGTCTTAAATGTCATAAGTCAGAGTACTGTTCTGTTGCATCATTTTCAAAGCACTAAAGGTCAACAACAATTTACTTAACACTGCTTTTGGTTTTCATTTTAATTTAACATATTATCAGAATGTTTTCTGATTTAGAGTTGTGGCGGACAGTTATTAGTGAGGAGCCAAAATACTAAAAGTAAGGCTGAATCCTAATTCACCCCTTGGCCCCTCCCCCTTACCCCACCCCCTCCGTTTTATATGTTCACAT
>JAPTYQ010000001.1:31044220-31055652 GCA_029814465.1 Ostorhinchus cyanosoma
ATGTATGTATGTATGTATGTATGTATGTATGTATGTATGTATGTATGTATGTATGTATGTATGCATGTATGTATGTACGCATGTGTATGTACTTATGTATCTACTTATGTATGTATGTACTTATGTATGTATGTATGTACGCATGAGTATGTACTTATGTATGTATGTATGTATGTATGTATGTATATATGTACGCATGTGTATGTACTTATGTATGTATGTATGTACGCATGAGTATGTACTTATGTATGTATGTATGTATGTATGTATGTATATATGTACGCATGTGTATGTACTTATGTATCTACTTATGTATGTATGTATTTATGTTTGTATGTACGTATATATGTAGACGTGCATGTACTTATGTACATTTGTATGTATGTTTGTATGCATGTATGTATGTATGTATGTACACATGTGCATGTACTTACGTACATATGTCTGTCTGTCTGTCTGTCTGTATGTACACACACATGTGCATGTACTTATGTACATGTCTGTATGTATGTATGTATGCATGTAAGTCTGTATGTCTGTATAATCATGTATGTACTTGTGCATGTCTGTATGTATGAATGTATGTATGTACACATGTGCATGTACTTAAGTACATATGTATGTATGTTTGTATGCATGTATGTCTATGTAGGTATAATCATGTATGTACTTGTGCATGTCTGTCTGTCTGTCTGTCTGTCTGTCTGTCTGTCTGTCTGTATGTATGTATGTATGCATGTATGTATGTACATACACATGTGCATGTACTTATGTACATATGTTTGTATGCGTGTATGTCTATGTATGTATAATCATGTATGTACTTGTGCATGTCTGTATGTATGCATGCATGCATCATATGTATGTACTAGGGATGCAACGGTGCAGGGTATCCTCGTATTGTGGTTCTTGAGTCACGGTTCGGTCCGGTTCAGAGGCAGAGCCCGGCTGTGCACTGTAACAGAACTGGAGCTGATGGAGAGCCTTCAGTAAATAGGTTTGTCCAGTTCTAAGTCATGTGTCATATTGTGTCACATTGTCGTGTGAATTTTGGAGGATTTTTTAAATAAAATGACCAGTTTATCTTAAAGAAAAAGGGTCCAATGCATTCTCCAAAGGAAAAATCGCAAAGCCTTTATTATGATCGCTGAAAAATACAGTTTAAAAATACCAACTACGCTTGGAATTGAGCATTCTCATCACAAGTTAAACCTGTGAGATCCTGGACTTTTCTGAGCAGTAAAATAATCAAGTCCTCTGCATTCATAATTCCACTTCTCTCCACTGAACCTACGGGTGCGATGGATACTCACTGGCATGTAATTGTCGGCGAGGACAGACAGGAAGTACTTGTGCCCGTTGTCTTTTACCAGATCAGCCTGACATGACTGAAAAGAAAGACACAGATAGAAGAAAAGAGGAGGAGGGTTCAGTGTTTAGCAAATGTTGCTCCAGGTCAAACAACATCCACAGAAACCGTGATAAAAGACAGAGGTGGTCTGTGTTTTTTCAAGGGCAGCTCCTCTAAAACTGACTCAACATTGCTGAGTGGGAAAAATACAAGTGACCCGAATTCTCTAGTTTGAATAAAAAAACCAACAACATTCAGTTTAGATTGATCATGTTTTAGTTTCTAACAGAGGAGGAAAAAATGAATTAAAGCAACCTGGTGTCTGGAAAGAGTTGACTGTTTGAAACTTCATTTCTTACAGTCTGGAACACAGCTTTCAGATGTGTTATTTTCAGGCTGTAACTGCAGCACAAGTATATAGTAAAGATGGCTTTTATTTTGTATTTTCAAATCAAACATGACACTTAAGCTAATTGGCCTTTCACAGATTTGCTGCCATTTGACCCATGTAAACCAAGCTGATTATAGTTTGTATAATAATAACAAAATCTTACATCAAAATGTGGACAATTCCCCTATGAAACAAAACATCATATTATGTCATGGAAAATAAGAGGTGTGGTCTGTTTTTTTTGTCCAACATCCCTTATGTCAGCCATGATGAGGAGCATCTGGTGTCATTAAAAGCCTGATAAAGTTGTGTGGATTTGAGTTTTAGAAGAGATGGAAAAAGACTGACTTCAATGAGTCTGAGTGTTTTTACATAACTTACACTATCCACAGCCAGGATTTTAGCCCAGATGAAAACCAGGAGGGGCCTCAGCTCTCGAGCAGAGCTCTGGAGCAGCTTCAACACGTAAGGGAAGATCCCGACGGACAGGGCCTGCAAAAAAACAGAAATACACACAGTGGTGTTTTTTAAACAGCAGAGCTGATACTGCTGCAATGTGGAAGGAGTTCGCAGTACAGGAGAATGTACAGGTCTTTTCTGTTTTTCATTCTGCCTTAACCATAAAGACCCAGTGCTACCTCTGAGGCATCTCCCAAATGCATTTTTCCTCAATATTTAACCTTTCTTAAGTGGTTTATCACCATTTATTGTGATATTCTCCTCTTTATTTTGTTTCTTTCAGTGTAAATCGTGTATTTTCTTATATTTCACGTACAGATCATGTACATGTTCATTAAAGCTTGGATTAAAGTTGAGGGTTATTATTAAATCAGAAACAGAGAAAAAGGGATTTTATTTCAGCAAAGATATAAAAAACTGAACATAAACCCAGTGTGTCCATCCACTGTCACTCATCCAACTCTATGGGTTTTGCAGAAGATGACAGTGTTTCCATGGTAACTACGGAGCCTCTGAACATCCAAGTGGGTCATATCTGATGACCATGAAAAGATGAAGAACTGTATTTAAGTATTGATAGTATTAGTGGATCAACAGGTATGAAACAGTTTACTTTTGGTCACCACTGGCTGTTTGGGGCTTTATGGGTTAAAACAAATTCAGATTCAATGCAATATGTATAATGTACACAAACCTAAGCACAGAAAACCCACTACTCATACACACCAGACTGACGGCCCAGGGTCCCAGGTCCAGAAAACGGCCGAGCAGGTCTAGAGCTCGCAGCCGATGCACCTGACTCAGGAGGACCTGCAAGAGGGCAGAGGTCAAAGGTCACCTGCTCTGCTTCCAAACCAAGAGGAGGTCTGAGATTAAAAGAGGAGGATAAGAAAGCGGAGGAAGGACAGCAGGAGAAAAGGCAGCAAGAGATGAGGATGAGGAAACAGGTGGCGCTCCCTTCCAGTGCTGATAAGACGCTGGCATCGCTTTGGAGGTTCATGTTTTTTTCACTGTTGTGCGAGTGGGTGTGGGGGTGTGGCTTCTTGACTGACATTTGCTTCTAGCTCTTACTTAGATTCATCATTCAGGACTACACCTACAGGTCTGCTGAATGTGGTGAAGTATTGTTACCAAACAACATCACGAAGAAGCAGCTAAATACAGAGAAACCTATTTTAAGGATGCATATGGGAGGTTCTCTAAATGTGTGTGATGTGTAGTTAACGCTGCATTAAACACAATGCCACACAAAGCCTGTGTGAATGCTGGACACTGATGCACACCCGTTGTGTGACTGTCCCACAGTGTGTGTGGGAATGAGCATATGGAGGAGCCCGGGCCTGTCCACACCCACACACCAACACACACTCTGACATTTCCTCCTACACCTCATCTATTATTAGTGGGACTCCAACCTGGTGAGCGTGACCACATAAACAGAGGGAGGCCGGGGAAGACCAGCCCAGTGTTACCACCGACTCCGAGGAAGAGCGTGGGAACAGGAGGGTGTGTGTCTGTGTGAGTGGGATGGAGGTGTGCGATATATGACAAAAAGCAACAAGTAATACTCGACCCTCCTCCAAACGAAGATCAAGAAAAAAAAAACTAAACACTTCTCCCATGTTCATGATTCACCCTTTCAAAGCTCATCTTCTTTTTCTGATAACTTTTTTACTTCTATTCCCTAGATTTTAAGACAAAAATGTATAATTTCTACTCCATACATTTTCAAAACGGACTCATTATTATTGTTTTGAATGCATTCAAGGTGGATGTAAATGATGAAACAAGACAAGAGATGAGGAAGACAACAGGAAGAGACAAAAGGAGACCAGGGGAACGAACAGTGACATGGATGATGCTCATGGAGGAGGTTCAGGAGTTCTGCTACTGGTTGAAATGTAGAAAAACTCTCATGCTTTGAGTCAAAACTTCTAATTTAAATGAAGAAACACATTTTATGCACAATTCAAACTGCATAGTAACATACGTGTATTATTTCTTCAAAGATCAGTTAACCATAGAATTACTAAGAAATACTACATTGAGATGAGCAACTATGAGACCATTTCTTATTTGTGTAACACCTTGACTGCAATCATCTAAGGATAGAATGACTAAGCTCCTCGACTGCATGCCGTGTACAAGCTGTGAAACATACCATCGTGTTGTTGTATGATGCATACAAACGCCTCATTCTCTTCCCTCACACCTCATGTGTGAATGTGACTGTGTGTGGCTGTTACCCTAACATCACAAATTAGTTGTAATCCCTTTGAAAAATCTGTTAATCCTTCGTGGATGAAATGGCCGTTGTCAAGACAACAAAGCGCTGTGCCTCTCCTGTCTGACTCCCCTTGTCCTCCCTTTGCTCATTTCATCAAAGAGCATTATTGATGGATTACTCTCTGTTGCCCATTTCTTGTCGCTTTTTGCATCTTTCAAATGGAGCCAGATTATAGTTTGGCATGACTTATAAATCCTCTAAGAATATGGCAGTCTTTTAAGTTCATTTTTACGCAACGATGTGCTTAAAAGGATATAAATCCTGTTTATGTGTCTATCTGTTACGTCAGAGTGTTCCAAGTTGCCTCGGAATTACTTTGCCCTTACGGCATACAGCTGCATAACGTTGCATAATCTTAAAGGCTACCACTGCTTTACTCCCTCTCTCCGCATCGTGCTCACATTGGTAGTGAACATGCACCTGCTCTCGTACATACTTTCACACACCATCCACTGATCCCCAATCACTCTGCCTTTGCCTTGGCTTTTAACGAGTCCCGACAGGACTGCCGTACGTATGGGCTACGGCTCGCAGAGCGCTGACTCAGCAGGAAATTACCATTCAACATGTACATTGGCGCACTAGTACAACGCTGTGATATAATACAACACCACTCGTGCACAAACCAGGAGGACAGAGGCAGTGGTGGTGGTCAGAGAGGAGAGGCATCCATCCCACTGCTATAAGTCAACAGCTGACACAAACAAGGTTTTGGCAAGATTTTACCCCAATTAAAGGAACACAAACACATTTAAAGCCACTACAGGGAGCGCAGCCACTGCTGCCCTAGTTGCAGAAAACTGGCCTGCAAACACTGCGCTCAGTTTGAGGTCAGAATTTTGTATTAGCCTGTCACCAGGAACTTGAAGATGCATAAAGGATAACTTTTAAGATAAATAAAGGGAAGAAGAAGAGATAATGTGAGGGGTAATAGTGCTGAAAGCAGCAGCAGTGGTGATATTTAAGGCTGCAGCACTTGATAGTTTATTGGCATCACTGGGAAAAAATTTCCATAATTACCTCTTGCATATTGTAATTCAAGCAGTCTGACAGGAAACAAGGAATCTACCCAGCTCTATAGACTCTGCTTCCAGGCTGTAGGAAATCTACCCCATGACAAGAGGGTTTGGTGTTGAGCACAGGTGCAATTACTAATAACTGCTCGGTTTCCTCTCCACAGTGCTGTCAACTCATTTATATTTACATCTGATCTTTTGATTTCCACCCACAGGAAAGAGCTGCAAAGAGAATGGGTATATGTTGAAACTCTTTCAGCTCCAGTGGCTTTAAACATAAGGTGTGTGATGTATAAAACCAGATCTTGCGGTCCTTCTTGCTATTCTTCAAAATTTTTCTCAGAAATCACCATTTTTCCATAAAATGTGAAGCTAATTTGAGGTGAACCTTTGAAATGTGGCAAAAACAATGTGAATAATGTGCATTCGCTTTAAGTGGTTTAGGGTGAGTAAACTAGGCTACAATGTGTTGTCAGAGGGTAGCACTGCAAACTATGCTACACATTATACAACAATGGGATTTATGTTTTTTAAAACATTTTTTAAAAATGTGTAAAAAAAAAAAAAAAAATATATATATATATAGATATATATATATATATACACACATGTATATGCTAGAGTGCTAAGTAGAGAAGCTCTAGTATAAGTAGCTATAGTAGCTCTATAAAAGTAGAGAACGTGTGTGAAATTTGAAAAGAATTGGCTAAATAGCGTCCAAGGAATGGGATAGACAAAAATCTCAGAAGAACAGATGGAATTCCTGGTACGTATATACACCCCCGCCTTCTGGGAAGGTGGGTATCATAAAAAGAGCAGTAACTCTTTTTGGAAACAGGTGCAGATCACTGATCAGAATTTGTCAGACACAACCTCAAGGACTGTACAGCTCTACTCTGTGGCATCACGTTTCCATGGTGGCATGAAACAGCATCAGTTTTATCTGTATCTATATTTAGACTTTTGATTTGGACTGAGAAGAGAGAGCTGCAGAGGGAAGGGATGTTTCAAATTCTTTTTTTTTTCCTCCACATTTTAGTTAATGCAGCTTTACAATTTGGGTGAAATTGTCCTTTACCAAAACTCAGCTGTCCCAGGCCAGGCTGAGCTAAACTTAGTGCTGAGCTAACTTTACTTCAGAGCTGAGCTGAGCCGTGCTAACCGTGACCCTGTGTGTGTGCGTGTGTGTGTGTGTGTGTGTGTGTGTGTGTGTGTGCGTGCGTGCGTGCGTGCCAGGTGAGGATGGGAGCCATGTATCAAGGGACAATTTGAGTCTCCAGACGATGTCTACGCATGCACACCTCACATCGTCCGGACGCTCAAATGCCCCCTTGACACTGACCACCTCTGGAACCGGATTGGACACCTCAGATGCTCGTGCCACCCCAGCTGATTGACAGGTCACTGCATGTCTTGTTGAAAGATGCACGATTATTGGAAATGCAGATGACAAAGGCAGAATAAATGTCTTTCAACTTGATGATTAATCATCGACCCACCTTCTTCCAAGTTTAAACCTAGGAAGTCTACAAGGACGTGGTTGCAGAGCCATGGTTCTGCTTCTTCTGTGTGTTACAGACAGTGCAGTGTGAAATCTGCAGAAAGTCAATCTGTCTGGAATATACTGTAGTATGAGCAAAGGTTAGAAACCCAGCAGTGGGCTAACAGAGTTTATCACTGTTGATGTTTTGTAAATTCATGTATTTTTGTGCATTGTTAAAAAAATTATTATTGATTTTTAACATATTGTTTTGTTGAATGATTTAAATTAACATGTTCAAAACAAAGCATTCATTAAAAAAATGGTGATATATTTATAGTGATATGTTTGTATATCTAATGAAAACTGCTCCTATAAACACTTCCCAGTCTAGCTTAGTCTGTAGGCCTAACTGTTGATTATTAACTGGGGGGATATTAAATCATGGTTATGAAAAGTGACGGACTCGTCTTGACTCGGTCTCGACCCTTCAAAGCCTCAGTCTTGACAGAGGCGATCTCGTCCCCATCACTAATAAACACTGCAGACCTCTGACTGCATCATTGTGTCATCAATGTGCGACCCGCCATTTTTAAAAAAACTGATTCTGAAGTTTACAGTAAATATACCATTAGGTTAATCCATGATGACAGCCCACAAAGTGACATCGGGCTCAGTCAAGGAGGTTCACACATTTCTGTCGTTGGAGGCCAATGAAAAGATTCAGCATGAGCTTGATGGGACAACAAGCAAAGAACCAGATTATCAGCAACTCTGTGAGCAGATGTCCTGGGAGTTATGCACAGCGTCGCTATGACAACCAGGTACTCTAAAGTCAGTACTATCCTGTAATGGAAACGGTCTCCAGGAATAGTACCTAGTACCTGAGTCGAGTCGAGCCGGTACCACGTGGTGGAAAGGCGGCTTAAGTTACCAACAGTGTTTACATCTAGTGTCATAAAAAGTGTTCTCTGTGTTCTCTTAGAGCTTTGTGAGTTTCCCTCACCATTAAAAAACAGCTACATTTATATAAAACTGTCCTGACCACAGTAGTGATCAAGATTTGACATTGGTTCCTGAGGGCCTTCAATGGCAGCTTATTGTTACTTTAGCTAATGTGTGCTAATGTTCATACATGTAGGAAGTCATCAGAGTATTGGGGTCAAGCTTGAGCAGAGGACAATAACAGGAAGTTTGATTCTACCATCACTGTGTACATACGTACTCTGAAAGAAATCCAATAAAGGACTGGAGTGTCTAAACCACTGCTTTCATTCGTCACAATTCTTAAGTACATGTAAACGTGTTACCATTATCTGATTACTCCCAGTTATCGGATTCTTATGGTCATGCTAAGGATAGCTTCTGGGGTTACCCTTTTTATAAAATCATATCCTGCTGGAAATTACGAATACAACCTGTATAGGTATTTTAAATGATTTGTCACGTTACACACTAATCTATCACCTGTAGACTAACAAAATAAAGTGGTGAATGTTGATGGGTGAGTGTAAATAATATTGATCATATGCATGAAAACATACAGGAAGACAAAACTAATGAAGTGAATCATTTGAAGAATTAAATGGTGAGAAAGAAAATGAGAAGCAAAATTTTGAATGTACAGATTTAAAGCTGATAGGGAGAAGTTTCACACGCCGTTTGATTTACTTTGGAGACACAAATGTGTTGGAATTGAAACCTACCTGTAGTACGATGGGCAGCTGCTCAGGAGGGTTTCTGTTCTCCACACCCATCGTCAGCCACACCTGAAACGCTGTCAGCTGCTCAGCAAAGAATGGGCTATGCTGTGGACACAAAACACACACCGTATCTGTCATCATTTCCAAAGTGTCACATACACAAACTCTCACAGATGATAATGAAGCCATAAGCAGCACTGGCCTATCATTTCATAAAAGCCCTGACACAATGAGCTAAGAAGTGACACTGCACTGCAGTAACGACATAAATCCTGATCTATCATGATCACCTTTCCTCTCTCACGCTCTCTCACTGCTGCCATGGCAGTTGACCTGATTGATTGGTTGCCGGATGCAGAGGTTTTGATCATGCCGAGTGTTAATATCGCAGTGGGAATTACGACGGCACTGTGTAGACTGTTGATGGATGTATACAGGGAAATATCAGTGCTTCGCGGCTGGATGGCTAAATTAATTTGTGCATAATCAAAGCTTAATAGCTCTATATACACACTGGCATAGACAGTGATACATGGAAAAAAGTGGTGCACGGTGGGTAAAAGCCTGGTGTGGGGAGAAATACCTCAGTTAGTGAATGAGACGGGGAAAAGAAAGATTTGGGTAGAACATTTTTACTTCAAACTGGCTTTTCTGCAACATTATATAAAAAGAAAATCAATGCTGACATTTATTTTAGTCTCTGGAGAAAAAACAAAAAGATGTATTCTATGGATACATCTTTGATTCTGCAAAAAAACTATTTTTTGTTGACAATTGAAATATCATTTTAAATGGGTTGATTACTGGTGTATTGGTGTATTTTACATTTTATAGCAATTCTTCAATATCAGTCAATACTAAAAATGAGGCAAGTAATAGCATGGGGAAAGCAAGCAGCAGAATTATCAGCTGATATCACTGCTTCCAGAAACAAAACAAAACAAAACAAAACAAAACAAAACAAAACAAAACAAAACAAAACAAAACAAAACAAAAGGTTTTTAACTGTTGGAAATTAACTATGTTTGAAGTTATCTGCTATCCTGTGGAATTCAAATCAAAGTAATAAATATCTATGTGAAGACATAAATGAATGGATCTTGGTCACTGAACATCAAAACCAAGAAATCCCATAGAACCAAACCAAACCAAACCAAACCAAACCAAACCAAACCAAACCAATAATAGAAATCAATAGGTGGAAAAGCGATTTTTCTTATTTTTAGAGCTGCTATTGTCAGCATTTCCGGTCAAGAATCCTAGTATTGGCTATGATCACAGTCAGATTTTGTCGATATTTGTAGTCTGTAAAATTATCAGACAGGTTAAAGAGTCAGCTAAAATAATGTATTTCACATCAGGAGAAGAAAAAGTTGCATAAATATTTCAATACCAAATTTATTCAGACATTACAAGATTAATACAAGTTACCTTTGGCCTCTACAACTAGACAAAACCAGCTGTGGGAAGCGACAGCTAGGGGTATATCCCCAAACGCCCCCAATCCTTAACCAGACACCTATGACGACAGCTGATGATGTCATGGCGTGAGGCGTCCCCAGGTCATGACCTTTGATTTGCACTTGATTTGAAGTCAATCAGACAAATAGTTCCAGAGACATGAACAAAAGAGTGTTTAGCGATTTTAAACTTTTGATTACCCCCTTGTGGCCAATCTAGAAATGGTAAAGCATTGAAAATCGAATCAGTTCTTCCTCTCCATGGTATTCATTGATATGGAAAACATGGAATTTCTAAACTGAACATCTTTCAAGTTGTCTCGTTAACACAAAGGATGACTTTTTTAGTCATGAAGCTCCACCTAGTGACAAAATTTGGAACCGTACAGGCAGAGCATCATGACAGAACACACGCTGAGATCATGACCTTTCATTTCCACTTAGTTTGGGATGAATCGCACAAATAGTTCCAAAGATATGGCTAAAACTGTTCACTTTCAGTCATGAAGCGCCACCTGGTGGCAACATTTTGAACCAGACAGCTATGATGTCATGACTTGAGGCGTCCCCAGGTCATCACCTTTCAATTGCACTTGATTTGAAGTCAATCATTCAAATACTACCAGAGATATGAACAAAAGAGTGTTTAGTGATTTTAAACTTTTGAGCGGCCCCTTGTGGCCAATCTAGAAATGGAAAATAGTCCAAAATTTAAACAGTTCTTTCTCTCCATGATATTGATTGATGTGTAAAATTTGGACTTTAAAACCAAATATTTTTCAAGTTACTGAGTTAATACGTAGGATATCTGGTGGCGGCAGAGCCAGTGCAGCCGGTGGCGGTCGGACCAAAAACATGATATCACCGAAACTTGCATTCAGGGAAATAATTACTAGAGACACATAAGAGAGTCTGTGGACACTGACAGGAACCGTCACCCAGAACAAAGGCTACTGCACTGACTATTAAGAACAGACGCTGGACCTAGGGTAGGAATCATTTTGAACATGAGGTTTTTTGGATATCCATTAACTATATATAACTCTGTGTATGCGTGTGCATGTGTGTGCGTGTGTGTGTGTGCGTGCGTGTGCGTGCGTGTGCATGTGTGTGCGTGTGTGTGTGTGTGCGTATTTATATATTTTTTTCAGTCTCGGCATCTTCATTCACAAGAATACTACACTGACTATTTTTAAACATAGCAAAGAATTTACCACACACACACACACACACACACACACACACACACACACACACACACACACACACACACACACACACACAC
>JAPTYQ010000001.1:31067208-31079210 GCA_029814465.1 Ostorhinchus cyanosoma
AGAACTAAACAAAAATCGACAACAACAAATCTAGTATTAAAAGCTATTTCCATGGATTTCATAACATTTTGGATATGGGATCAGTGTGAAGATACATGCCACCGGTGTTTATGTAATCCATCGGTGAGGAAACAAGCAGATCGAGCGCTCTAATCAGCAGAGACACGTTCAGAGGCAGGACGCTGCCACTCTGTGTGAGATGACAGCATTAGCTCAGGAGGCGGCTGCCAATACCGATGAGTAACTCATCACCAAAACCTGTGTGAGAGTGTGAGTTCGATGACGGGACAGCTGACCAACAGAGGAGTGAGGAGGACCAGCTGGTGCTGACTAAGCTCTTTTTTCCTGTCGCCTGTAGAGACTGGTGCAGCGTCGCGCGTCCAAACACACACATAGATGCCACTTCTGCACACACTCCCACTCTGAACCTGCCCACGAGGGAGTGAACAGCCCTGGGCTGATCTGCTCTCCACCGTTCCACCTTATTTGAATAACAATTGCTGTTCTTATTTGGTCACAAACATTGAACAACAAGCCCCTGAACTTCTTTACTTTCCCCACTTCACCCACCATTGCCCCCCCCCCCCCCAAAAAAAAAATTCCTGAGTTTTCTTTTTCTTTTTTTACTTGGCTTTTATCTCTTGGCACTTTCATTTCTTTATTTTTTTGTTGCCTTCTTTCACTCTTAAAGTACCTCTCTGTTGTATTTTATCCTTCATTACAGCAAGTGCTGCAGCGAAACAAAATGCAACTCTATTTTTCTTTGCTGGAAAAACCAGTGCAGTATAACACCCCCACCCCCCCTCAAATCTAAAATAATTGGAAAGAAAGACTATTGCTTGGATAAGGAGCAAAGGAGCAGTATTCTTTACAATAACTGATGCCAGGGTGTTACACAACAAGTCTCTCCTCCAGGCAGAGTGTTTCTAACACAAGCCAGATAATGAGTGGGAGAGATGGAGAGAGGCATTTATAGAAGAAGAAGAAGAGGAGAAACAATAGATAGTGGGAGAAGTGTTTGTGTGACTAAAGGGAGATAGATGATGGGATAATATTTTTTTAATGCAGCGTGGAGGAGCATGTGAAGCCGATGGACACTGGGGAGGCTCGTCAACACCTCTGTGATTCCACGTACTGGTAGTAATAATTACAACACATGCAACACTGAGAGCAAAGACAAATAATGTTAGCGCTACTCAGGCTGTGTGATTAAAATAATGTAAATACTACTAAAACCAATGACCATGGACAAGTTAGTAAGGGTCAGCAGGGGACACTAGAAACTGAGAATGACACCATTCTATGATACGAAAGCACATTTTACAGCTACTGTATGATAGTACGTCCAAATTATTTATTTCTTGTTATCACCTACTCACAAGGGACTAGTACTGCTTATGGATCCCTGGTCATTTGTAACAATTGTGGAGGTCGTCTACGATCTGAATCCCATGCCAATTTACCATGTCTCTAATTTGCAAAGTAAAAATTCCAGAACAAATGATGTCCCCCAGTTCAGCAACCTCAGAGGTTCCTACGATCATAGTCGTCCCAGAGAAATTAGAATCTCTGTAATTTGGTGAGAATTGCTGCAGTTTTTGTGTCTGCCCCACCATGAACACCTCAGTTAGTGAACAAAGTTGTAAAAATGTTCCAAGGGGAAATCCTGGTAGCATGGACATTCACTGAAAGTGCAAACATAAAACCTTCAGAAGAGCAAAAAAGACGATGAGATGGATGACATGAATAACAGCTGCAGCAGGGAACATTTTTTCTATCTGTCAACAGTGAGTGGTGAGCCGGCTCCACATCAAAACCCAAGGACTCTATTTGTACATTAGCCTAATATCAAATGTCCTAATGGCCCAAACACTCTGTAAGGGTTCTATTTTGCACTATTTTACATTAACATCGTTATACTTTGTATATGTATAGGATGAGGATTAACTCCTCTAAAATGTCCCCATATGGTTTAGTCGACTGGGTTGTGTGAAGGGCTGCAATGGCAGAAACAAGGTTCACATTATTAAGAACATGATTTGCTTTTTTAAGCAAAAAAAAATTCCTAATGCACAATAGAAATACATAAGACAACCAAATTCCATTAAAATCATTCATTACTCAAGCTCGTGATTTTTTTTTTTTGCTATTTTTTTTAATTGAAGGATAAAAGCAAATACAGTCAGTTGAAAGACTTTTTATGGAATAAATTCTTATGTAACGAACCTTTAACTGCTCAGCTGATCGATGATCTGCTTGCTGCATCTTCCAGATATTCAGATTAAGTGTTAAACACATCCAGAGCAACAGGAAGTATGAACTGATGAGGAGAGTGAATCACTTCTTAGCTTTTGCAGATAGAAAATAACAGCAGGGCGCTCTGCTTCCTCTGCTCTATTAAAGGTGGGGTAGGAGATGTTTTCCAGGAGCATTTTTGACTATATTGCTTAAAATCTCCTTCACACCCTTATTGCAACAAATGAAATGTTCTTACATAAAACTAAAAAATTTTAGTCACCTGTAGAATGGACAGGACTGAAAAAATACTACCAATCATTTTAACCGGCCCATTAAAATGATTGAACAGTGATATGTCTATCAAACTCAACTGCCATTTGTCCCTCCCCCCTCTGCGTGCACTCCTCCTCGTACATGAATCGTGGATTCTTAGAGGCTTGGAGCCCTAGTACAGGAAATGAAGCCAGAGCCAGAGCATGGCTAGTTAGATTAGTAATATTAGGATGGAAAGTTCACCGCAAGCTGTTTTGTCACCAGCATAAATCACTGGGGAATGTAACGTTAGCCAGATAGGTACGAACTGGGGCTTTTCTGCTGACAAACATAATAATGAAATCAGCATTTCTGTAGGTAAGGTTCTGCCTTGGCACAGCGCCACCACACCATACATTTCATACCAAAAAAATCATCACCGCCTTGTTAGACTTATTATACAGTACATATGTAGAATATATAATAACGTCTGAAAGTTTGTGAAGATTCCAGAATGGGAGACATTCAGTAATTAGTCACACCTGTTAAGTTTCACTTTCACTTCTGCAGTGTGTGTGCGTGGGGGGTGCAGCACTTGTGCACAGCATTGCACATTCTAGTACTCTGAAGGCGGGGCTTCCGGAGGAAGTCTGAAGAAAGGGGTTTGGACTTTTGAATTGTGTATTTTCAAAATGTAAATTGCTTGAACCGTTTTCCCTCCTCCTCTACCTTTAAATACAACCATGTGGAACATACATTACAGTGCCACCTGTTGATGACACAATGCAACCTTAACTATTGGTTCTGAACCAGTTTTAGGAGATTATTCATAATGCTTTTCAAAAGATCACATCAAACATGCCCAATGTTGTGTGGAAACAGAGCTATTATTAGGCTTTGCAGGACTTGTTCTGCACATTATCTTTGACAATTGTCATCTCATTCTTTTCTTGCAAGTTCACCATTTTACCTTTCACCTTTATTCTTGTAAACTTCCAAGTTTAATTCAGACAATATTTCAGTATTTTTTTTAATATCCCCTGAACAGACAAAATATCAATGTAAAAATATAAATAACATAGTACATTATAAAAAACAAACCAAACTCATGTGGGAGCAAAGAAATGCTTGGATAAAGGACTAAATATTTTTCTCTTTCCACTATTTTTAACCTAAATCTGCATGTGTATCAGAGCCAGAGATGTCCATCATGTCTCTCAGAGTATTTTAACATCCCCCAAAGAAAACCTATTACGTTACTTCTTTCAATAAAAGGTCAACATATTTGATTGCAGGTTCCATGCATGGGTGGTTTAAGGTTAAAGCAGCCATTCTACTTTTGCTGCACAAACAACCTGTCTTATTTATGTCTGCACCGTACTCTGGTTGACAAGGATTCTGCAATGGATGGGCAAAAAA
This sequence comes from Ostorhinchus cyanosoma, assembly GCA_029814465.1. NCBI lineage: Eukaryota > Metazoa > Chordata > Actinopteri > Kurtiformes > Apogonidae > Ostorhinchus > Ostorhinchus cyanosoma. Next base: position 31,071,118 of record JAPTYQ010000001.1, read on the forward strand.
AAAGGATCAAGACTGTCAACATAAAATAAGTAAATAACAACGAATAAATCATCCTTCAGAGTTATATCTATCCTGAGGTGTATGCATATGTTCAAGAGAAGAAACATATAAAAACTCCTCCATATTTTGGTTCACACTTTCTCTGCAGCATTTATTTACAGAATGTGTGATGTGTTGTTGTTCTGTTATCATGCTAAACATAGCTTGAGATGCAGAATAATTGTCAACTGTTTACTTGGCTGGTGTAAAATCAGCCTTGACAGTAAGGTGTTAACATGAGTAAACCAGTTAGATTGAGCATCAATTATATGCAGCAACAGTGAGGTTACTGCACAGAAACAGCTGTGACAGGTAACTGCTACTGGTTAGTCACCAATATTTCTGTACAGATGTTTTGTTTTGGTTAACACAATATCCTGTATTATATCCTTTCAATACTGTCTTATATTAATTGTTTACATTGTGTTGCTTTGCACACTGTTACACATAAATGAAGAAATAAATAAATTTTATTTATATATGTTTGTGTGTGTGTGTTTGTGTGTGTGTGTGTGTGTGTGTTTTCACCCTGTTATCTTCTGTATTGGTTTGATCATGTTGCGTCTTTTACATCATTTCTGTTTTGCTTTTGTCTTGTCAAATCTTTCACGTCATTCTTTGCTTCCCACTGTATAAACCATGTAGAGCAGTTCCCTGTTTATATTCCAGTGATCAAAGAACACACGTAGGGCATCTGTTTCCAAATGTTCACTCAGCTGCAGTGTGCATGAACTGAGAGCAAAGCTTTACACAAGCCTTTTTTGATGCTCTATGACACCAAAGTCATCAGGTCTGTCTGCATACAACACAGCTGTGTCTGTATTCTTACTTACCACATGGCATGCATGTATGTAGGAGGCAGACGTGGACTACTGACAGGTGTGCAGTTATATGACCGCATGATCCTCTCAGCTAACAGGAAATTGCGGAACAAGCTGGCCACCAACAGGTCCTGACGAAACAACTTCTGGAACAAATCTGCAGAAAGGTAGGAAGGGAGAGGGGCAAGAAATTCTCCATCAAATCAGAGAAAAAAAAGGAAGAATACTTACACAAAAGCATAGTTGCAGGTGAAGTCAGAATGGGGTGAAACACATCTAACACAACTGGGTAAAAGTAATAACTTTAATTAGAGTAAGTGGTCACTTTGGAAAGCATAGAGGAACAGTTATGTTTGGGTGCAGAATATGGAGGACATTTAAAAGCTCTGGGTTATGGGTACATTTTAATTAGTTCATTAACATATTCACTAACCAAATCCCATGTCAGTCTGTGCAATTTTTGGTTTGTGTGAGAACTTACAAGAGTGCCGTTGACATTTATGGGTTCCAGACAACTGTTGTTGTATTGGCATATGTATGTCAGGGTGGGAGCAGTGTGTGTGTTTTGGTTTGTGTTCATAATGCCTTCATTACAGAGATGTTCTCTGATGTGGGCTGCTTCATTAACAGCAGAGCGGGGGGGGGCTTTGGCACCCATCAGCATTGTCACATTTCTATTCTGGCTGGGATAGAGTTTGTCTCTGGGGAGTTTGAGTGTGTCTGTGTGTCTGGGCTGCATATGAGATACAGGTAAGCAATAAGACATGCTGTGAGAATGCACCACATCTAAAGCATATGTTCATGTGCAGAAGAAGTGGTGTGTGGCCTACCTGATCCTGGTGGTAATGCTTGATGGCAGTGTCTATACAGAAATTCAGCTGTGTGTATGTGTAGACGTACTCTTATGCCAGAACATTTATGGTTAAAATGATAAACCCAATTACTGTGTGAGACACTCTAAACACAATTAATCTCAATTTGAAGTAGCAACTTGCACTTACAGCACTTCTGGCATTTTATATCAACATCTTCACTGTTTCTCAACCACTGGGGGATGTTCACATAGTTTCAGAATTGCTGATGTCTCACTGCTGTGGTACTGGGTTTATTAGATGGCCTAATTTTGGTTCCCTGTGAGGTGCTGAAACACACTGATCATTTCATTTTTTTTTTATAGTTGCTTACAATGGTCAAATTAAGACTGTTGAAACTAACTTCAACTTTTTTAACCGTCAAAGGTACAAAGTCAAGGTTTTCAGCTTTTTCACTGATCTACTTAAAGTTGCAGGAGTTCAAATCATTGGAAAAATGTCAAGGCATGCCGGGCATGGGATTGGGCAGTCTCATCTGATCAAATCTCAACAGGGATCAGTAATTATAGCTATCAATCACAAATTTAACTCCCTACTTGTCTGAAAACACCCAAGACCTCTCGTCAGAGGGTTGTCACAATGTAAAGACACAACCAAGGAGTAAATGCATCATATTTGAAGTAAAAGTGGCTGGTGTTTGCCAGTCATTTTAATTTTCATCCCTGCAACACCCTAAATGGTGACAAAGACAAAATAAGACTGAAAATTTAAAACCTAATCTCTCTTCACAATCACCAGGTTAAATGGTATCACTGAAGGATCGTGACTGGACTTTGAGGAGCATCGACCTAAGGACTAGACCAACAAGGACGGGTGAAGGCTCAACACTTTGTGTTTACACTTCAGAGAATCGTCTGGGGAAATCTCAGTGTGTAAAAGCCAAGAGTAGAAATGTGTGTAACCATCAATCCCACAAGTTGCATTAGAAGAAACACTGTCATACTACTGTACTGAACAAAGATGCTCAACAAGCTCAACCATTGTCACTCAACCCAGTCCACTGCTGCAAACAAACAACCTGAAACTGTCACACAGAAAGGGGAAGAATTGGATCAGTTCTATGCAGAAGGGGCGATGAGTTCTCTGAACCTCAGATGGACTGACAGACAATGGAAATGGACGTTGACAGATTTTGATGTTACAAGTGATTTAACAAATTACCCAAAGCCTCAGTCACAAAGCTTCCTACGAACAATGGGTTTATATGAATTTCCCAGTTCATTTGAGATCTAGAGTTCGTAGACATTTGTGGAGGGAGCAGTAGTTTTTAACGGCTGAACTTGGTATGGCTGCCGTTCAAACTGCAAGAGCAATTTGAGGCCTCCATGAGAAAATTATGTAATTTTGTGATATATGAAGACCGGATTGTTGTCAGGGTCTTTGTAAGGGTGCCTTGGGACCTTCCTACATCAGACCTACAGCCAATTCATTAATTATTTGGTCATAAGGTGGCCGCACAGCACCCCTAAGTGCAACTCTTGGCACTCTCAAGTCATTGGTAGGAAGATCTTATGCTATTTCAGAATATTTAGACAGATATACAAAAGTGGCCGTGGACAAAAAGTCCTGTGGTGTGATCATTGCATTCAAGACTGAAATATTGCCAATAAGACTGAAACTTCTACAGCTGCAAGACAAAAAACAGAAAGATCAAGTGGTTGTGGTCACTGTTTTGGTCCTAAAGCAGCAGAAGGAGAGGGACATTCTAAAATATTTAATGTTAAAAAAAAAAAAGCTTAATGTAGCTTAATGCACAAGAACAGTGATCAATCATCATCAAAGTTCACATGTAGTCACGCCCACTTTGACCTCTGCAAAGACCAAGAGGAAAACCTCAGAATTATGGATGCTGTCTACATTAAGCCTTTTCCTCTTCATAAGCAGGAAAAAAAATATTTAAAAAAAACCCCAAAACATAACATAACTTAATCTCAGAGTAGTGTTTTTGTAATTCATTCATTCATCTTCTGAACAGCTTTATCCTGGAGAGGGTCCCAGGGTACTGGAGCCCAGCATTAGCGATGTCCACACATAATTTAGTGATGACTGATCGCTGTTTGAAACATTAAGTAACATTAAGCTTTTTTACATTAAGTGTTTTAGAATGTCCCAAGGAAGATGCAGTGAAGACAGAGACATTGGTGGGTGTGGCCATGGATACAGAAGGCGGCACCTGTCCAAACAGTACCACACTCCATGAACCAAAGGCCTGACTCATTACTACCCTCCTGTTATTTTTCCGTATGGAACGGATTAAAGTAATAAGGTAGAAGTTAGAGGAACATTAATATATGAAGTTAATGTGATTAAAATATGATCCAGCATGTGTTTTATATGTTTGGGATCATGCGCTGTCCATGGTGCTGAATCACACATTCTTGTAGAGAATATGTGGAAAACACTGACCTGCACTGTTAAAAATAATAAAAATTAAGAGTCATAATAAGACATGAAATGAAGACATCTGCAGTAGAAGGTATAAGAATAAAACAAAGATACACAAGAAAAACAGAGGGAAGTGAACATTAAAAACACTGTGCCGACCCCTAACTGTCCGTCACACACATTCTCTCCATCACCCTGTGGACTCTGCATTATCTCTCTCCAGGTTTTGTGTTGTTTCCTCATGTTTATTTTTCTGTTACTAAGACACTTTCCCTTCAACACTGTGCATTTGAGTCCAGTCATTCACTCGGTCTTGACAATTTGTATACGACCCCCTCTAAGAATGCCACAAATGCCGCACTACTACCTATTAGGGACTCCTTATAACAGTGTAATGTGTTCTTGTCATCTACTTGCAGCCAGTGCAGGAACATGGGGTTCTGGAATGGCCACCTGATCCATGAACATTGTGTGTTGTTCTTAGGTTTTTCCTAAGGCATTCATTAGGGCGCTGTACGAAGGGGGGATTTCAAAGCGCGTTTGTAGAAAATCTTCCAAAAAAATCCTCCACCTGGCTACAAACTTAGGAACGGTCTATGAACACTCCATTCTTATAAGTCCACTTTGAGAAGGTCGTATGAAATGGTCTATACATCATTTGTTTGTAGCTGTTTGTAACCTGATGCGATGGCCTACAATCTGCTGGACTGAGCTATAATTGGGGTTATAAGTGAAACAATTAATCAACTTGAATTGATTAAATCATTATTGAATAACAATATTCCTGAATCAAAGCTTTCTTTCCTGAATTTCGCTGCCCATAAACATTAGTTCTGCTGTTGTGTTTCACATGGATGCACATGGTGTCAGGATCAACACACGGCCGTATGTCAGTTCCATCTTCAGTTAAGTTGGATCCAAATGTGTTGAAGACTGCAGTGCACATGTTGTTTGTAGATGTCATTTGACGTGTTTGTTGTTCATATCTATACTTTTATGCTGTTGTTATTGTTGTCATCTCTATATAGATAGTTTTTATATCTCCTTTTACTTTTATACTATGTGTGGTTGTTGTTTCAGCCGGTTCTGGAATAAAAGTTGTTTGTCATTAACACGTCTTTCGCATTTTTCTTTTTTTTTTGCCTATTCAAATAAAAAAATATCTAAAAAAAATATAGTTTCATTGATTAGAAAAAAATATTGATAGCTGCCATTCAAATCTGAAGTTCGAATTCTCTCCACTTCTACAACAAACCAAACAGCCAAGATCTTGCTTGTGTTCCTGTTTTAAAGAGTGACTTACCACAATTTTGATCGTAGTAAAATGTCAATAATTATTTAACAATTTGGAACCAGGAATGGTCAAAAAAGCCAAAATACATCCCAAGTATTAACAAAGTGGAACTTTCTAACTGTGGAAAATAAAAGTGTCAACATGTAATGAAACTCAGCGATGTATCCCTGGGCGTGTAAAGCTTCACCTCTGGGAAGCACGTTCCAGGCGATGGTGTCGGTGATGGCTGTGAAGATCCAGTTGAGCTCTCCAAGGGGAGTGCGCCTGTCGTTGAGTCTGCCAGGGATCCTGCAAGCAAACAACAAAACACAGATGGTACTGTGTCAGCCGCATTCACTATATGTCACATAGTTGACTCAGAGCACAAAGTGGCAACTGCTCAGTAGTATTATCACTACACAGCTGACAAAATTTACATTTACAGCACTTACCCTCTTACTCAGATTGACTAACAATGAGTGCAACTACTGTCTGAGTTTACATATTTGCTCATCTACTTGTGTGAGGGAGAGTCAGGGTAGATGAACTGAGAGAAATATCACAAAGGAAATGAGACTGCATGTATGATGTTCACAGAATGCATGAGATTCATATAAAGCGAAGGTCATACTCAGATAATATTTTTAAAGTGAACTTGGATCGCTACACACCTGAATAGCTGACAGGTACATTGGACACAGGACGTTGTTGCAGAGGTGGGACGTATTAAATTCAAATTAAATACATTTTTCTGATAACTTTTTAATTTTACTCCCCACATTTTAACACAAATATCTACACTTTCTGGCTGTTATCTTTTCAAAACAGGTAGGTCACTTTGGATTGAGTTCCTTCATGGAGGAATTTTTTCAGTTAAATTCAGTTCAGTTCAGTTTATTGTCATTTACATGAATACATGAAATGAAATTAGAACTCAGGACCAGCAGTGTGTGACCTAATATATTATAATCTAAAGGTATAAAATAATCCAGGGATCCTCAATAATTTTCAGTGTTTTTCATTTTGTGTCATTGTATACCTTCACAACATCGTTCATGAAAATGTGCCAACAGCAAGGGTATATCCCCGAGATCCCCCCAATCCTCTGCTATATATAAAACTATCCATGATAATTGTGAGACAATCGATATGAACTCAGTTAGAGTTACATCGACCTGATAGTGGCAGAATAACGGTCAGAGAACAAATTTTCCCCACAAAACTCCACCTAGTGAATGAAAATGACTCCATACGAACTCCGGATGGTAGACAGAACATGGACATTTGGAAGCCGATCAATATGAACCAAATTTGATCTCAATCAACATATTGTTGATGATTTATGTCCAAAAAACAGATTTTCAATGAAAGCATCCCCATGTGGATGACTTATAATACTAATAGAAGCTGAGATACATAGGCTTCTTCCACTAGGGGTTCGCTATGTTGGTTATCAAAGGAGAAGAAATCCAACCAAAGCTGTCCAAGTTATCATGTTCACACCAAGGATATCCCATCGCAGCGTTCGGGGTAAAACCATTAAAACCCTGAAATCGAGTTGTGGGGATATGCATATGCATTTCTATTGCAATTCTCTATCAGTATTTCACTGACCAAGTGCAGGAGATGAATTCAGATGGAAAAACAGCAGAATTTTAGATAAATACAATTCCTTCTACAGCTCTTTCCTCTGGGTGCAAATTGAAGCAGTAAATATAAATAGCCAACTAAATATGGATGACCTGATGGAGTTTCACACACTTCACAGGCACACATAGTAGTGATCCCTAATTACAGCTATCAATCACATTTAACTTTGTGCTTCTCTGAACACACCAGTGATCAGCCAAAACATCCTGTCAAAGGGAAGACCAGCTACAGCCTGAAAAAACAGCCAAGACATAGATGGTTACATTTTCTACGCTGTCAGACAGCTTGAAAAGTACTGAAAGGTGATATTAGAATTTTACCGACCGATGCCAAAAAACTGTTTAGTGCTGAAGCTTTAACCGTCAAGTGTAGATTTTAATGCCTCTTAAACCCACAAAAAGACCAACTAAGACTGAAATGTTAATTGAATACACAGACAGTAGTGGCTGGTCCATATGGACGCAGGGGCAGTGCCCTACATTAAATGACCAAAGAGCTGTTCCAAAATATTTGAGCAAAAATGGATCTGATATACACGAGTGTAGTGAATACAAATCAGCAAATGGATGTCCGTCAGTCCTGGTCTCATCTACACTGTCCGTCCATGGGAGTGGATCTCTCCTTCACTTTGGTTCTCCCCAAAGTTTCTCTTTTTCCCACTGGGACTTTTGGAGTCTTTCCTTGCCATGGAGAGTGTAAGGCAACGGTCAGCAACCTGAAACACTCAAAGAGTCATTTGGACCTATTTCCCACAGAAAAGGAAACACCAGGAGCTATAAAACCCCTTGGACAACTAAAATGAACATAAGGCTGCATATATATATATATATATAAAACCCTAAAAAAAACAAAAGCTACCTCACTGAGGTTCAGCACTGGACAGCGCTACAGTTACCAGTGCCTTTTGAACAGGTTCAGCACTGGACAGCGTTACAGTTACCAGTGCCTTTTGAACAGGTTCAGCACTGGACAGCGCTACAGTTACCAGTGCCTTTTGAACAGGTTCAGCACTGGACAGCGCTACAGTTACCAGTGCCTTTTGAACAGGTTCAG
>JAPTYQ010000001.1:31104468-31115207 GCA_029814465.1 Ostorhinchus cyanosoma
AGAGAGAGAGAGAGAGAGAGAGAGAGACATCATTTTTTTGTCCATCTGTGACGCAGTGGTTTTTGATATTTTCCATGTAAAGATATTTGAAACTAAATTTTGCCTTTTAAGTCTGTTTCAGATGCATTTAGACCTTTATAATTCTGTGGAATATTTGTTTGAAACTGGTCTGGTTCAAAAGTTATGACCCAAAAAGTATCAGGCGGTCCATCTGTGACGCCCTTGACCTCACCCTGGTATAAACTTATGACCTCATATGATTTAGAAATGAAACCCTTTGTGTTTTACTGACATTATCCGTGTATATAATGTCACTAATACGCTACAAGTTACAGAGAAGTGTTAAAAATAGAAAATTGCCCCTTTCATTCTTAAACTTATTTTTTTAGGAAAGAATAGAGTAAATATAGGTAGGAACAAAAACATTGCAAAATTTACTTCACAACTGATGGACATGGCATATTCAAAAGTAATCAAGATCAGACAACCTACACATGTACTATAAAGCAGGTCCACAGGTATACTAGTCCCTGGTCAAGTATATACTGTACACAAACTAGACTGAATCAGACTGAAGTCGCATTGCAAAATATCCGATATATATTGGATTTAGGACCACATATGAAAGTGGCCTGGGTCGGATTTGAAAAAATGGGATTTGTGCCGTTCAGACTGTCTTTAACAGGTCAGATACAGGTCAAATAGCAGCAAAAAGTCGGATTTGGGCCACATTTGGCTGCAGTCTGAACGTAGCGTACGCTAATGAAAAAGGAAAGAAAATGTTTAAACTGCACCACTGAAGAAGCGTGCAGACACTTTGGAGTCTAAAACCAAAGTGAAGGCAGTGCAAATAATAGTGTATGTAGGTTAAATTCAGTGTGTTGTGCACAAATGTGGCATCTGTTTAAACTTTGGTAACGGTCCGTCGAGTAAGTGTGGAAATATCTGGATGAGTAAATAAATAATACAGAGCAGCTTTCTAGTGGTTAGGGGGAGTGTTAAGCTCATGATCTACTGTACATGTCAAGGAGTCTAGAGTTGATGAGATTTTCTACTTTGGACCTAAGCGGCAGACAGATACGTCCTTCCTTTCATTCCTTCATCGCCTGTTTCTTTGCCTCCTTTCCCCTGCAAACCCCCAGTGTCGTCGCGTTCCCTCGCTCTCTATTTTCAGACGCTCACCTCATCTATCCCTCCCAATCCATCGCAGCAGCCGGGAAATCCCTTGAAGATGGCGCTCCATCAGTAATGATTTTCTGCTCAGCTGAGCAATGAAAGGTACACATGCACTCACTCTGCCCGGCTCTACACAGCGGTCTCCCTCCTCCCCTCTGTAAACCCCATCATCCATCCCTCAATGCATCTTATTAAAGTTTTAAAGCTAAGGTAAGCCACAACATCAGTGAATCGCCCCCATCTGCCCCGCTCTGCTCCACACCATCCCTTACTCATTTTCTTCTCGTTTCTCACCCCGGGGCTTGGTGAAATTAAGGGGGAGACAGGTCGGCATCTCTTTATTTAGAAAATAATAAGACAGGAGAGATGGGGAAAGATGGGGAGCTCTTGCACTTTTGGAAACCTGTTCATAACTGGAGAGGAGGCCACAGCTGGAGCGCTTATTCTGGCAGGAGGTTTTCTGTGCACTGGGACTGCTCTCAATCATATTGTTATTCTCTACCAAATCTGTCAGGAGGACAATCGGCAGCATCTATACAGTATGCCTGGAATTATTAATGTCCCTCTGACACAGTGCCTCTTCCTCCTCCTCCTCCTCCTCCTCCTCCTCCTCCTGTAAGGCCTTGGGCAGAAAGCCAATCTATATGTCACTTGCATTTAGTTGAATCCAGTTCTTGATTGTTGGCGATGCTGTTGTGACTCTTCTGCTGTTGTTGTTAAATGCCTGTCTGTAACGGCCATGTCCTTTCTGCTGTGGTTGTATTTGTCTGACAGTTGACAGAAATGCAAAGAACATTTCTGAAAGGAAAAACAGAAGAACTCAACAATATACTGTCAGCTCTACGGTGGTAACTGAAGCAGTGTTTCTCACTCGTAGACTTTACACTGGACGGCCGCATGTTAACGCTTTCATATTATTATGCATTTCAACATAGAAATTATGTAGAGCAGCCCAATACAACAGAATTAGACCTGCCATAGTCTAATCATAAACAGAACTCTCAGTTCAATCAGATCCATCCACTATCACTGCAGCTCGACTCCGACTGAATGTTTGCGTCAGTGTCAAGAACTGTCCTTAAGGTGTTGCTGAGATATCACTCCTTCATTAGAACAGATAGATATGAGCACAGTTCACCTTAACCAAAAATATGCCATCAATGACAGATTTTTTTTAAAGATGATGGAAAATTCTGAAGGTCATCCGTCATTTTGACAGATTAAAATACTGAGGGTAATCTACCAAAGAAAGTTTTCACACAACACTGAACAGAACCTGCTCGCAGGATGGCTGGTCTGTCTGTCTCTTAACAAGGCATCGAACAGCCCAGAACAGCGTCCTACATGTGTAGAGCCTACAGCACCGCCACGACACTGGACACAACACCGCAGAGTCCTCGGGTGTCCGACACGTGGTTGATCCACAGCTGGTTTGTTTGATTTTGAAGTGAACATAACATGATCAACTTAATGGGAAAGTTGATAAAACAGAACCACTTAACATTACAAAATGTGTGTAATATTTCCAATAATGCCTAAAACCCCTTCATACAGGAATTAGAACTTCACCATTCAGACTGTCAGAGTTAGATATGTGCTGCATCTGCACCTGAATATGAACTAAACTCAGGTTAAGTCCAAAATGATGATTTTATGCTGACAGCAAAACGTGGTTGAAGACTTTCATCGGCTACAACTGTAACACCATAAGAATCCATCCTAATCAAAAAACAGTACATACTGTGCTAAAGGACCACTGTTAAGGGGGATGTTTTCTAAAGTTTACTGTGACATTACATGAATTTCTGAGGAAATATGTAATCTGAAATAAAAAAAATAATAATAATTTGGAAACTGATAAAAGTTTGCACAGACATTAAATATGTAGCATGTTCTCTGCAATATGTCTTGAACTCTTTTGTTCAGACAATATGAGATTTACTGCATCAATCTGCTGCTGTTTTGCAACAGATTTAATCCAACACATGGTAAATGTTTACTGTGGGGGCAAAATTTTGTCATGCAAGTAAAGGTTACAGTAATTAATGTCTCTTGTTTAAGCAGTGTTGGGCAGTAGTGTTGCTACAAGTAGCATAACTAACTACAGTTTTCAGTAGCTCAGCGGTAATGTCACTATTTCCGGAAACAAGTAAAATTTCAGTGGCTTAACTCTTTTCTTGATCAAGTAACACGGTAACGACCACAGAGGCTATTTTTATACGGCTTAACAGTGGAGAAGCAGTTTGTGGTCTAGAAAAATGTCATTATATATCCACAACGTAAGCACTCAAGATTGTTTGGAACGGGTGCACACATTCCGTCTGCACAGGGTTCACTGTAAACCAGGCTTTTCGTCCGGAGTGGGCGTGGTTTACTGGAACGTCGTCGTAAACATTCTTGGTGCCTGCGCAGCAAAACCCAGGCAGTGACAGAGCTTTGCCCCACTTCCTTACTGATGTTCTCTGAAATTCTACCGCGTTGTGCTGGTGATACCGTTGAGCGGACGGCGCATACAGGATGGAGCGGAGCAGGAGGGCGGAGTTGGAAACGAGGCCCGCACCTGTCAGATGACGGCGTTCACTCCAGTGCACAGGGAAACGGTATTCTGCAGAACATCCCATGGTTGGTGGCTGAGATGTGTGCGTTGATCACCACAAAAGCTCTTTTCAGAGCTGTCAAACTCACAGGAAAGAGCATTACAGACGGTTTACCGCTGAAAAACAACTCTGATTTTTTGCTTGAGCAATACAAATAAACTCAACCAGACTGCTCACTGAGACTTTTTCCAAATAAAAACAGGAAATGCTCAATTATCTTACAACTATCACAATAAAGTTACTTTTTTTTTCTTAGAACAACACACAAATTTTGGTAACAAAGCTGGAACATTGAAACAGTAGTGGGACAATGAGCCTGTTCACATTGTACGTATCAGAAGTGCAAACTGGTCCTAAACATAAACATGTCTGTCCATGTTTCTGTTCCAGTCCAGTCCGCGTCCACTGTCCAAACCGAAACTCTTTGTCTAGTCTAGTGACAGATCACCATGGCAGTAGATTGGTTTGGTGGACGTCCCTAAAATGAGTCCAGGTGCTCCAACACTACAACATTACTTCCATTAGTTGCTGGAGAAGTGGGTATACTCTCCAGGTTTGCTTTTTTTTTAAGTGGTCCAGAAAAACGCTCTGTTTTAGAAACAGTGACATGTCTATTTAGTTCACCCAAAAATCTGTCTGCAGTATTTGCTCCTTATTATTAAAATCATCATGACTTCATCAGGAGCAGTTAGTAGGTATTTCTAGTGGCACAAGCAGACTGCTTGAATGTAAATGGACTCAACATGAGGCGAAACGTGATGTTTCACTTATTTTTTGAACATTTGTTTAAATAAAATACTTACATCTGAAGTTGACAATGCATCCTTTATATTTCACCTAAAATAAATCATTCTCTTCCTGCATCCCGTGTGTGATGCAGTGTGACGTAGACCCCCGCCCCTGGGTGAAAGGCCTGGTTTTTAGTGAGTCCCCTGCCTGCACAGACATCCAAACCTTCTGTTCACTGCCCTTCGACTTCCACGTGACTTTGAACTCCAGTTGGACCGTAGTGAGCATTGTTCACTCCATCCTCATCTGCAGATGTCAGTAACTGACCAGCAGTCTGTGGTCTTTGATTACAGCTACACTGGCATGCATCAGTGGAATTCATGTTGCATGAATTTGGTAGTTTAAATATGTAGTTTCTTATGTTTATTGCTATGTTAAGTTGGCACAACTTAAAGTAGCTTCACCTGAGCAACTTCTGCAGGGTTTGTGTAACTTTGCTACCTTTGACTGGGTGGTGCTTCTGTGGAGTGAAGCTCCTTCCATGGCAGAGTAACTTAGCTCACTACATTTTCCTAGTAGCTTGCCCAACGCTGCTTTTTAGTTAGAAGCCATTTTGTTCAGATGTTTCATTTGCTGTGCACATAGAAAAGCACATACGGGGTCTATCTTAACAAGAACACTGAGACATAAATACAACTATTTATTGACAACTGGAAAAACAGTAAAGCTAAAGCTGAGGTAGGACTTTAGCACAGTCCTGTTTATTTCAGGAATAAATTGACCATGATTCATCACAGACCTACAACTTAAATTCCCTCATGTGAACCACTGAAACTTGACCATACCAAGCCATCGACAGAAAGGTCACTCCTAACTTTTCCCTTTGAAGCCACATCCATTTTTGGAAGCAAGAGGCTACTGAGGAATACTTCAGTCAATATTATCCAGCAGGCTTTAAGCAACTTGTTCTCCATGAAATGGGAGGTTGGTAAGGGGTATAAATATTAATGGCATAGCACTAAGACCTCATTATGCTGAAGGTCATGCCTGAATGTAGATCTAGAGCAGAGGAAGATAAATGAAATTCTAACACAATTATGACAGAAAAGAAACATTTGACTAGCTGTATGACTTGTCCTGAGGGGTTGTTGTCGCGCTCAGTTACACTGTTAAAAGAACAAGTTAAATAAAGTTACCTATTTCCTAGAAATTTTTACTTGAAAAAGGATTTTTATCCGAGAAAGGTGAATCATTCATTAAAACACACAAAATACTACAGTTAAGTTATGAGTCATGGTACCAAAGGGAATCTGGAGACTGGATCTGGGCACAAAGTAATAAGGTACTCTCCTCCATTTTAAAGATATTACATCACAGGAGAAACATTTAAACACATTACAGCCCCACCATTCCCCCCATAGTACTGTTCTTATGAACAAACTGTTCATATGGGAATTACTGTAGTTTGGCACTGGACCTGAAGCATAGTGAGCATGTGCGATTAGCTTCCTAGCTATTGTTAGCAGCTTCATGGTTAGACCCGGGGAAATTACAAAAATGTTCATGCTTTCTCAAAAACACATTTTTCTTGAAGTTTATTCTTTACATGATGTGGGTTTGCCCATAACACCAGTCCAGTCCATCAGTTTCATGAGCAGCCGCATTACGCAAAGCAGAAATATCCTTCTAAGACACAGGAGAATATACATTTCTGAGTTATTTATTTATTTATTTATGAGTTGTTGTTTTTTTTTCTATGAAGACATTGTCAAGACTGAAAACAGGATCACACTGATGCTTTTTTTCCGATACATTTAATTTTTTTCTCTGAATGTCCTTTGTAATGTTTTTTTTTTTAAAGGTAAAGCTGTGAAACTCTTGTTCACAAACAGACCAAAAACATAGCTGTGTCTTAAGAGGATATACATAAAGAAAATGGGGTGAGACGCCGTTGCTTCACTATATCTCTGTTTTGCGTCTACACAGATCAACAAAAAAATCAGCGTTTTAACAAATCTACACTTGGGAAAGCTTTTTTTTTTTTTTTTTATCTGTTTTAGGACCTAAAATGACATTTACATGTGGATATGAACACCAAACGTAGATAAAATGTTTGACAAAATATCCACATTAGTGTGAATGGCATATACACATGATAATAATAATAATAATAATAATGGATTACATTTCTATAGCACTTTTCAAGACAACCAAAGCACTTTACATCATTGATCCATTATTCATTCACTCACACATTCACACTCTGGTTGCGGTAAACTACATCTGTATCCACAGCTGCCCTGGGCAGGCTGGTGGACGCGTGACTGCTAATTCGTGCCAAAAAGCCCCTCCGACCACCACCAAACATTCATACGCATCCATATACCAGTGTGAGTGACACTGGAAGCAAGGAGGGTTTAGTGTCTTGCCCAAGGACACAACAGACTGACTAGGACAGAGCGGGCTTCAAACCACCAACCCTTCAGTTATTGCACGACCTGCCGTACCTCCTGAGCCATGGCCGTCCCTGCGGCACTCATCATGAGTGATGTTCCAGACAGTAGTAGGCACAGGAACTGTGTGAAGGTAACTCCTAGTCGTATAACTCTGTGTACTTGACCTTTCTGGTCAGTCTTGTCACAGGGTAGAGGATAGGGAGTAACATACTTATACTAAACAGAAATGGCACTCCTCTAATGTCTTGGGATGCCAGGGGATGGGCGGTGATGCAACCACCTTTGCCTGGATATGCAAGCCCCACATGCACAGTATATCCCACACAGCTGACTAACTGATGCAACCCATGCATTTGTGTTTTGAACCACCATACAGCCTTCTAAATGATGCATCGTGGTACATTTCCACCAGGCAAGTATACCAACCGAGTCTCCCAAATGAACTAATTTTGCCTGAATATCTTTCACCTACTATACTGACACATCCCTGCAGGGATCATCATCATCTTCGCATGGCTGTGATTGATGTCACTTTACATCTTTCATCACAGCTGAATATTCCTCACCATAGCTGAATAATGAAGGATAGGAGCTACTCTCATCGCAGGACTTGTCACCGTGCATCCTCTTAAGCTCAGTCACCCCCCTGGTACTGGAGGCAGCCACAGCTCTGCCTGTGTTGCTATAGTAATGCTATGCAACACTTGTAGCAATATACATATGATGTACATCCACACAACAGGAAGAACATCAGCTAAAAGCTAAAAGCACAACAAAACCAAACACAGTCCAAACAACAAGTAGTTAAATGGTCAAATGTGTAAACCAAACTAACAGTCTGAGAGCAGCACACCATGAATAATTTAATAAAACAACAGACCAATGAGACAAACTTTGCAGCACTAAGCTAACTAAGCAGATCCAACACTCTAAGTATTATTTCTCCATCAATAAAATTCTGTGAACAAGACAAAAAAGAACAAAAAGTTCACATTACAAAGTAATGATACAGATTTTGTCTTCTCGTTTTCTGATCATAACTTGATAGAAATTAATGGAGCTTCTTCTATCGGCTAATCTATTGTTTTGTGTTACATTCAAATGATTCCCGCCTGAAACTAATGGCCTAAGGCTTAACAGGAACATCCAGAGATTGATCGAATCTGCTGCTAATGGAACCGACACATTAATGACTGATATATAATCTGTTGTGTTCAATGTGAAGATCCAGCAGCTGTCCCTTTTGGTGATTCTTAAAATGTCTCCATGTTAGAACCCCATGTGCTTTTATGAAATTAAAGCTGGACTCTCTGTGTGCTGTGAGTCCAACTGTTGACATTAGCTGACAGTATTTCAAAGCCACACAGACGGAGACTCTGTGGTGTCTCCCATTACTTTTTCTGAAGTGCCGTTTTAAAGCTAGGAGTTTCACCATGCTGGCCCTTTGGACCTAGCTGCAAGAACACAAGAAACGTCATCAAATATTTGTATGCCCGTCATTCGATGGTCTTGTCAAGAGTACATTTTCAAGCTGTCAATAAAAAAAAATCATACTGTTTGAAACTCTGCAGGTGACTGAGCTGTCAGTCACATCTGTTAATTAAAGTTTAATATGGCATTTCCATCAAAGTAAAAAAATAAATAAATAAAAAACAGCAGAATTTCAAGATGGAGCATCAGAACACT
The DNA here is from genome assembly GCA_029814465.1 of Ostorhinchus cyanosoma. Taxonomy (NCBI): domain Eukaryota; kingdom Metazoa; phylum Chordata; class Actinopteri; order Kurtiformes; family Apogonidae; genus Ostorhinchus; species Ostorhinchus cyanosoma. The sequence continues at coordinate 31,113,113 of JAPTYQ010000001.1, forward strand.
TGATTAGTCTCAAAATGAAACAAACAAAACAAGAATCACTACAGGAAAAAAATATTTCTGACCTAATATTTTTACAGAGAAGTTCAATGTAAGTCAAGGGCATTTTGGAGAAGCACTTAGTGGCCGTCTGCTGCATCGGTTCCATTCTAGTGTTGCAGTTCTTGATTTTCTTATTTGAAGCTAATGGTAGCTAGCTGCAGACTGCTGCACAAACTGCAGAAACTGGGCACTGAGCACCTCAAGAGCCGGCAGATTTTCAAAACCTCTAACAGTATATTGTTCTATACAGTTGAGAGTGTCATTAGATATGGAGTTAGCTAATATCTATAGGAATTCAACTCCCAGCATAAAACACCATTCTACTATTGTGTTCAAAAGGCTGAGTTCACCTTTAGCTTTGTTTGTTTTGGTTTTTTTCACATGGATATAAAGAGCATACATTGTTCATATTTATGTCTCTACAACAACCAAATACAAAAAACACTCAAAAAAAAGCCAAACAAACCTTAAATGACCTGTACAGCAGCCGAAACAATAAGAAACCTTTGACATTTGTTGAAAAGAAAGTTGAGCGGTTGAAGACGTCTTCTAAATGTAATTCATTTAAATTGTTTCTGATTTTGTTTTGATACACCTTCCATTCAGATATACAAGTGTATTTTTATTTTTCTTCCCTTGAGGATATCGAGCAAGGCAACAACTGGGACATTTTCAGAAAGACCCAAAGGACTGAACTGTGGGTTTAAGGATAGCAACGGGGTTGAGAAGAAGTAAGAGAAGTGAGGAAAGTTAGGTGATGATAGGATAAGTGATTAGGATTTTGATTTATAATTTCAGAAGTTGAGACTGATGATTTTTATTAATGATTAAAGAATTGATTTTTGCATATGCTTTGCTAAATTGCTTACAATAAATTCATAAAAAGAAAATTCAATTTTTTTCCTTGAGTTATTTCCAAAAGGGTACAATATGTTTGTGAATGTAAAACGTTAGGTTTATGGTTGCATAACATCTATGCTTCTAATAAGACCTTAGCCATAGTCCACCTACTGATTAATGTGTCCGTAGGGCCATCCTTTCCTGGCCTTTAAATTATTATCTGTCATGTAACAAGTGCACTAAGTTCATACGAAGCAGCTGCCATAACCAGTTGGACCAGTACGATTACTGTCCATAGAGTAGGTTTCTCCTGGTGGTCTTAGAGGGGCAGAAATTGGGATTTCGGGCAGTCAGACAACAGGCGAATGCTTCAAAAATAATTCAGCTAAGTAATATCTCTACTGGTTATTACTAGTGAGTAAGACCCCAGTTTGGCCATGTGAGATTAAGTCCCTGTATAACGGAGAGCTGAACCAAAGAGTAACCAAGGACTTAACACTTGCTAGAGCAGGAAGTCTCATACTGTCTGAACAAAAGAGTCGAAAACATGTCAAGTACAAAGGGAGGTATGACAACCACAGAGCAGGCTGACTTTTGTCTGTGTCAGCTCTAAAGTTGGCCTCTGGACCTTTCAATTTCAGTCATTACAATTTGTACACAGCTCCATTGTTCATATTGCTTTAATAATCCCTCCAATCTTGTATTTTAAGGAGGCTTGTCCATGACCGAATACTAGACACTTTAGTTTATTGAAACTGCTTTTTGTTTTAGTCTTAAGTGTTTATTTTTAAGGTACTTTCCATATTTCCATTATGTTCTGATAGTATGTGGAGGACTGAGAAATTCCTATGTATGGTCATTATAACCTTAATAAAACACATTTTTATCACAGTGCTTTAACTGTGTAAACATATGAATCTTCTGCAGTAAAAAATACAGCATTAATCCATAATCTTGGGACATTTTAGGACACATCATATCCTAACTAGGGTTGTCCCGATCCGATATTTGGATCGGATCGGCCGCCGATATTTGAAAAAAAATGCGTATCGGTATCGGACGGCACGGAAAAATTACGATCCAGTTTTTGGAAATCCGATCCAGATTTTCCAGCGCACGAATTTAGATAATCCATTCCAGTTTTTGCTGTGGTTTCCCTAAAATCCAGTCCGCATTTTCCAGCACACCCTCAGCACACCAGCATTAGCGTCTCCCA
>JAPTYQ010000001.1:31128922-31143925 GCA_029814465.1 Ostorhinchus cyanosoma
ATTTTTTACTGACTCTGGACATTGAATGTAATGCTTTTTAATGCCATTTAAGGCCTTAATTTTCACAAAATCTATTTAATGATTTTTAATGACTTGCAGAAACCCTGACATTGCAAATCTGTGTATGTACTTTGTCCTGCTGGCATTAGAATCAGACCTAGTCAAGCAGAAACAAAACTACTATGCCCCCCCACAGGTCTAAAAATCAGATTTTACAGAATACTGTTGTTTTAACTCTTTTACCCCTGAGACATTATTTCAGGTGAACATGCTGCTGTGAATTGTCATCTATTTCAGTGTCACAAACGCTGCTGTATGTGCTTGTGTTCCTTTTCTTCAGTGGTTTTGCTTTATTGTGTGTTTTAGGGTCAAAATAGGTTGGAATAACAGAAAAAAATCAAACGGAGAAATTGAAGTTTTACAGGTTTTTACTAAATTAAAAAACTCAGGATGTTTAACATGAACTGTGAACTGGAACACACTGAACAACAGGTATTTGAATTTTGGTCCAGTGGTTTTTGTTTTGGGGCTGTTTTTGTCTAAATCGGTCCAGCTGTGTTTAGGCACCTGGTTGAACTGGTTATACGGTCAAAACTCAGTAAAAACATGGGAAAGAAAATAAGGGTCAACCATGACAACACTGCAAACAACAGTAAAAACTAAATGCAAAGAGGAAAATGGTGTTAAAAAAAAAAACAAAAAAAAAAACAGCCCAAAACATTTTTTTCATAGTGAATCGGTCTCATTCACTGCTCTGTGTTTTGCCCTCCATTACAAAAGCGACGGGGGGTGCACTGAGCATGCTCAGATGTCTACGGAACATGCAACATCAGCATGTTTTGAATGTTTTCCTTTTGAGCAAACAGTTGAATTTTTATGAATAAATAAAATAAATCAGAAGGCTCAGCACAGACACATCAGGGGCGTTATCACCCTTTTTCGTTTAGGTTCTTAATCCATGTGTCTCATCAGGGTTCCCACTCTTTCCCTGAAATTATTTTCCAGAACATTTTCAGCCGCTACAGAGACAAGTTTTCATGTCCTACACTAATCCATTCCCCTCATTACTTGGAGGAGTTCTTTTCTACAGTTGTAACTTGCATTGTTTCTATGTTTATTACTCAGACATTTGATGTGCAGCCTATGGCGATAATTCATCTATGAAAAACAATTATGACAAATGCATCACAGAATAATGCAAACACGCCCACAGATGACAGCGGAGCGCTTTATTAGTCTGACAAACTGGAGTTACAATGTTCAATAGTGCAATTCCCAACTCAACTTTCTCTTCTCTCCTGCACTTCCTCTAAAAGTATTTGTATATTTTCAGTAAATCGCTGAAAAACGATTTCCTTGGTTTTATCTCAGTTCAGGCACACAAGGTCACAAGGCAGGGGGAGGATTAATCATTTTCCAGGATGACTTAACCATTTCCAGGACATTTGACCTTTTTTTCCTCATTTTCCATATGTTTTCCATGGCTAGAAAATTGGTCAATCATTTTCCAGGTTTTCCAGGACGCATGGGAACCCTGGCTATTTATGTGTCTACTGTACTTTAATGTATGCATATTGTGGTGTTCTACAGTCATGGAAAAAAATATTAGCCCACCCCTTGTTGTCATCACTTTTGTGTTCATTTTAATGACTGCTCCAAATAAAGCTCCACTTGTTTGGACAAATATAAAGTGAACAATCATAAACATCTCATAGTAGTTGAATTTCAGAGCTGATATCTATCCATTGAACATGTTTTCTGGATAAAAACCCAAATCCCTTCAGTTCTTCTGTCATTGTTCTGATAAAAACAGTGCTTTGATTCATTCACTGTTTTATTTTCTGTCAGTTTTAGTCACATGATCCACACATGAGTTAGAACTAGACTGAAGAACCATTGTTTTTGAGGACTTTTGATGGTCTAATCATCCTGTCTGTATATTAGGGCTGCACAATATTGGAAAAAACTGACATTACAATTTTTTTTACCCTGCGATATACATTGCGATATGAAAAAATACTCAGGAGGATCTAACAGCTATGTGGTGTCGACATAAATGGTCAAACTAATTAGTTGTGTTTCCTCTGGCTGTGTGGACAGGTGAAGACACTGTGGACGCAGAACACCTGTTTCAGTTTCATCCTTCTGGAGCTGAAATAATTCCAGATTACTGACGCTGCTTTTCTTTTTGGCACCAAGTCTTTGTTTTTGGTGATTTTTCTCTTGTTCGTTGCTCATTTTTCAATGTTGTTACCAGAGACTCACTCCATGTGCAGGGGGCGTGGTCTGCTTCGGCGAACTGACTAAGAACAATTGTGATTGGTGGATGGCTGTGCAGTGTGTGTCAGGTACCCAGGATGAACTTAGATGAGAACACGTTGAGTTCATTTGTCTCCTACGTCACAGGAACTGCGGTGTAACTATTGCGCACACGTACATTGCGATGATGATGCTCAGGCGATATATTGTGCAGCTCTAACATATATGACTCTTCATTCTGATCCTCTTCACCTGAGATGGATGAGATATTGTGACACTGTCCTGCTTAAAGGAAGAATAAATAAACTCAGGATATGATTAGAGTTAGACTCGGCTCAGAAACAGTGGAGCTAAAACTTTTGGAGCTGGCCTGTGGGCTCAGGAGAACCCCCAAGTGGCCCATTACTCTGTAAATCGTGTACAAACTGGAGATGCTCCCTCCATCACCTCCTCTGGCTTCATGAACTCTGCTCTGCTGGACCGCTTGGTCTCATTCATACAAGCCTACAACCCTTGGATGCTTCGTAAAAAAGTTTAAGGGTTACCTCTAATATGCATGAATTCCTCTAAAATAAAAGCCAATCGTTTCATGTTCAGTTACTGTTACTGCTGATGTGTTTTCATTTGTTAAGTTCGATTAAAGGTAGATTTGAAGTCAATCCTTTACTTGTGATGCCAGTCTAGCTCACCCACTTTGTTTTCCCAGTTTTATACACACCTTGATCACAAATACGACATTTTGTTCCTTTTCATCACATTCCATCTTTAATAAACTTGATATTTGTGGCCCTTACAAAACTGCATTCTGTTGTACAAACTCAAATCAAAGTGGTTCGGGTTGCTCTACCATGCAGACCTGGACTGGGAGCAGGTCTTTTTGGACCCTGAACATTTGGAGCATAACACAGAAGGTGAACCATCCAGACTTCAGGTGTGAACCGGAGGAGGCGAACCGCCTGGGTGCAAAACGTCTGGTAACCTGCGGAGCTCAGAGTTTCACTGCAGACACACGTCTCTAAACTCTAAACTAAAGTTTATAAAGACAATTTGTCTGGTCAACGAAAATGAAGAGACATTTTATCATAGTTTTTGTTACATTTAGTCTCTTTTCCATTAGTAAACAATATTGCATTACACATTTAATCATAGTTACTGTCACATCACCATTTTTGTTACGCCTCGTCTCGTTTTCATCACGTGATAAAGGTTCATTGATGAAGATATTTTGTCATAATTGTCCTTGACAAAGCGACACTCGACATGACGGTTGAAGGGGACTTGACAGCAGAGGAGCAGTATCTACAGAGTCTGAAATGAGGAGAACCAACACCATCAGCGAGTCTGCTCACATGACCACATCTGACGCCTTTACATGTAGTCACTTAAAACCTCTGGTTTAGAAGCTCCAGTCCATTATTGGATTCCTTTCAGAGTATGTACTTACATAGTGATGGTAGACTCCACTTCCTGTTACTGTCTTCTATGATTTAACAGTGTTTAAACATGCACGAATGTAAAAGAATAAAATAAATCAAACTGACACTGAATTCACAGTTTGACACAGATTTTGTCTTTTAAAAGCTGTGGTCTTAAACTTTTGATCGGCCGATGAACAGATTATTTCAGTTCAATTGTTGCTTTCAATAAATTGCTTACTCCTTATTTTTTGTCTCACTCCCATTTCTTCTTCTTGCATTTTGAAACTTTACTTAAAACCTTCTTAAGATCCAACAGTGCAAAATGTCAATTCATGCAATTTTTTCAACTGGTGTTAAAATTTTGATCAGATTGTGCTATTTGCATGATCCCTTGAATAATCTGATAACTGTAGAAATCAGATAATGTTCAGGGCATTAGCGTGCATGTAAATGGGTTCAGCGATGATGGGAAGTTCAGTAGCTTTGCAGTTTTGTACTTTTACTTGAGTACTTGAATTCATTCATCTGCTTTTACCAGAGGTTTTTTTTTTTTTTTTTAAATGCAAGTATATGTCCTTCAACAAGAGTAATGAATGTGTGGACTTATGACTTTGGGTCCCATCATATAATGAATTTGGCTGAAGTGACATATGTAATTTCATTCTCTGTGAGGCTGTGAAGTACAGGATCAGAACGAAATCATAAAATCAAGGACAAATCTGTTTGGACACAAAAGCTGACATACTTCAGCACTCTACTCTATTGCTCCAAAGAAAAAAAAACTCTCCCTAAGTTTGTTCTGTATATTAATTAATATTATACCCAAATAATTTTTGATGAATAATTGCTATTGAATACATAATTATTTACGATATGACAAATGACAGGTGATAACAGATTATGACAGATTTACGACCTTGAAGTCTATCTCAACTCCCCATCCTCACAGGCACAATATAACTCAGTGTGAAACAATGGAAAACAAGCACCAAATTAACCCTCATAAGAAGAAATGCCTTGTGGGTATGCCATTGTTATAAGAAAAACAACAATAACAGATGAGCTTTAATGGCTGACTAACTCCTGCTTATTACACGCATTTATTAATACAATAACAAACTGATTTATTTCCAAAAAATACTTTTGGTACTTAAAGCCAAAGGCTGTACAGCACCAGGTATTTAATTACTACAAGATCATTTAATATCCTGTAGAGATGCTCCTTTTGTTCCATTTCAGGCAGTACATGCACAGAATGCTGATAACACACACACAATCCGAAAGTTGTGTTTTCCATCGCCTCAAGGTGGTGCAACATACAGCGCCCATGTATAGGCAGCATCCACACACCTGAGGCACTTCCTGACTTTTCTATAGGAAACATTTGTTTCCATAAGTGGAAGTGCTCAAAGGTCAACCATACAGATTGTGCTGCCACCCACCAAGGAATCTATCAACGCATAGCCAACATAAGAATATGTTCAGAAATGAGAACAGTGCAGAAAGTGATAATATATACAGGTGCAGCAGCTTCCTAAAACAAGAACATTTAGCCAAGTCTTCATTTTGAGGAGTTTCTTTTTTTGAGGGTTTTTGTTTTTTTGTTCCTGCTCTGACGGTGCAGCCCTGCTGTGACCTCTGCAAACTTCAACAGAAAAGTGGAGGAGGTGCAGGATAGAGAGACACTAGTGACGAGTTCTGTCAGACGCTGCAGCGACTCAGCAGTTTACCGGCTCCCTTCACCTTTCCTTTAACGGCAACACAGCCTTCACTGCCGTTCTTCTGCACTCTCACTCTGCCTCCCATCTCGCTTCTCTGTACTTTTCTTTGTCCACCTTCTCTCTTTCTCTCTCCCATTTTCCAGCTAATCTACAGTCTGGGAGAAACTTCCCAATGAATAATTGAGATGAATGACAGAGCCTTCTCATTTGGAATTCACATAACATGTCACAGCTGGAGAGAGGACGAAAGAGGGAACGTAATAAAAAGATGAAGCGCTGAAAGGATTCGGGCTAGTCCTATGATATTTTGTGTGTGTGTGTGTGTGTGTGTGTGTGTGTGTGTGTGTGTGTGTGTGTGTGCATGTTAACCCAAAACTCAATCATTCAGAGTGAGCTGTCCTTTGGATTGGCTGGATCACAGTATTAATACGTGGATTTCCTGATTTTTTTCAGAGAAACAGTTGAGCTGAGAACTCATGACTCAACACTTCCAAGAAGATGAGCTTTATAAATATACCGTATAGATTACAGCTATGAGTGTGTGAGAGAGAACTGTACAGTCATGCATCTGCGTTGCAATGACACCAACAACCAATACATTAAACACTTATATAAAGCAGCTTCGATGTAGTGCTATTCTCTCCTATTATGATGCATTTTAACTAAATAATTTGATGCTGTGCAATTCAACATATAGTCTATATTGATTTTTTTTGGGGGGGGGAGTGATTCTTCTTTTTTGGATTCAGTAAGATAATATTTTAGTGGCTTCACCAATACTGGTCCCACTAGAGCGTCTGCACGTGACGTCACAGTAGAGGAAGTCACCATGTCTAAACTTAAGAACAATATGAAATAAAAATGGGGAAGAGCAGTTGTGTGTGATTAAGTGTATGAACAGGTTTGAAAAGCAGACGGAGCTATGGTTTTACAGGCACCGAAAGACAAAGAAAAGAGAAGCAGAAGGATCCACAAATCCAGGTTTCGTTGCCTGGATCTGTGGTCCCCATCAGGTAACAATAGTTGGCTGCTTTTTTGGGTCAAATCAGACCTTAAATTATGCATTGTTTTGGCTAACGTTACTTCTTAGTTACTTCTTATTTACTTCATTTGTGTGATTCTGAACCTTGTGCTCTACGTGATTTGTAAATGAACTTAAACTGAGGCGAACCCAGTTTTTCAAACTGGAGCACAAAGCCACATCGGCGTATTAGGACCACATGAGAAAATAAAAACAATGGCACTACCAGAATAAAGTCAAAAATAAAATATTGAGATAAAACCCAAAGTCCAATACAAAACATGTCATAATTTTAGGAGAATAAAATCATCAAATTTCAATAACAAAACCATAATTTTATGAGAATAAAGTCGACATATTCCGAGAATAAAACCATAATCGACCTTTGGGGGACCTTTCTGTGTGGAGTTTGCATGTTCTCCCCGTGTCTGTGTGGGTTCTTCATTGGTTCATCTAAACTGCCCATAGGTGTGAATGTGAGAGTGATTGTTTGTCTCGATATGTTCAGCCCTGTGATGAACTGGTCACATGTCCAGGATGAACCCTGCCTTCACCTGTATGTAGCTGGGATAGACTCCAAACGACCCCCGAGACCCTAGTGAGGATAAAGCGGGTTCAGATAATGAATGAATGAATGAATGAATAAAACCAAGTGGAAAAATATCATAATTTCCCAGAATACAGTGGTCCCCTGCTGGTCCACAGCAGTAGTATCTGTGTTGTATCAAGTATTTGATATGAACTGGACTTAAATCTCAGTCCCAGTAGATCCTACATATGTTCACTGGGTCCAAACTGGACAAACATTAGATAATGCTGCATTACCTTTGTCTGTGCGCTTCCTGCGTACCTCACAATTTCATTCTGCTGGCACGCCTGAGTATTAATACTGTATATTAAACGCCGTTTAGATTTTAAAGAATGACTTACCAAACAATTTGTGTCACTACTTAAAACACAGACTAACATCTTTTCCCACTAGTCAGTTCTCCCCAGCATAAAAACTACCACATTGAGGACCTGTGGTTCCCCACGGGTTACAGACTAGTCATACATATTCATTTAGTGTTGCTCTTCACATTCTAAGTTCTTCTCATGTTGGGTCAAGGTGAACTGAAACCAAAGTTACCAACATTGAAAAACCAGCCTGAAACATAAAGAATTTCATATTTTTCAATCGCCTCGCATGTCACCAAAGTCGAGACATGACTGTAGGTCATTACGGGTCTGGAGGTCTGTGTTCCTAAAGGACGCTAATGTCAAGTGTTTCCATACAAATAATTTTATTGTGCCCGCTGCAAATATGCAATTATTTAGATATCAATGTGTTTTTTATGAGGACTTTTGTACAGTAAAATAACAAAATGTGTAATTACAATGTATTCTGTATTTATATTAGTATTTAATGTTAAGTTCTTAACAAAGACTAGAAAACAGACTGAGTAGTGCATGTTAAAAAGGCAACGTCTACTGCCACAGCACTGTGGCACAAAATATTGGTTTGTCTATCGCCACAGAGTCAATTAAATGATCTGAATTCTGCAGTCTGAACGTTGTCTTAGTGGCTCATTTATATTCATCAAAAACCCAGGCAAATATGAGGCAAAACAGTTGCCATGATTCATGTTGTTTGCCTGCACGCTAAAAACTGAAAGTGTGAACAGGCACACGTCAGCACATGGCATGTGTGATGCTTATTATGGCCACAGCAGGGTGACAGGTTACAGGTTACCAGTCTACACATGATAAAACTAGGGCACTGATTGGCTCTGTGGTCATAAACTAATGAGAACGTAGTCCCACAGTACTGTGATCGCTCTTCAGCTACTGAGAGTGACATGAGTGTAGCTCTGCTTAGTTACACTGTTTTCAAGTTCGATGCAGTGGCGTATGTTCAGGACAACACAGTAAGGTTCACAAGAAGGACGTCCAGCGGCGGCAGAGGTGGGGTCAAAAACACGATAGTCCCGAAACTCTGTTCAGGGATATAATTATAACCCGGCTACTGTGTTGTTAAGTATAGGCTTGTCTTTTTTCTTGGGTGGACCTCACTCACCTCCAGCTCCTGCTCCCGCTGCAGCGCAAACTGTTTGAATGACTTGACAATGATTCCAGCATTGGAGCAGTCATAGACAAAAATGGACGGGCTCCCCATCCATGTCTGCAGGTCGTAGATGGACAGAGGGATGTACTGGGTGTAGTTCTGGAAGACAGAGGAAAAGAAAAAAGAGAGTGAGGAATGAGAGAGCTGGAACATCATGTTATTGCTGATGTTTCAGTTTGACAGATTTTTTGTTAAATTATTAACTAGTCATCTGTTTGATGAAGTGTGCGTGAGCACAGGAGAGGGGAGGAGGAAATCAATGAGGGAAAAAATGTAGTAAAGGAAAGTAGGAAAGAGACTAAAAGAGAGAATGATGTGATGAGGGGAACACTGCTATCAAACGTGCCATAAAGGTCTTCTATCTAACACTGACATGAGCTCTGAGTGGACACAGTATTGACAGGGTCTTGGACTAGAAATGGCCAATTGTCTGGATCAGAAACCTGGACATTTCCCATTGTCACACTTGAACGGTGCCTCCTGGATTATTGTGACATTGTCTACATATAGATATGGCTCTGCCTTCATTCATCAAACCCTTTTCCATCCTTTTCATTCATTGGGTAATGGTGTCAGATCTTCTACTTACCCACCACTAGGCCTGTTACAATTATTAGAATTGGTTTATTGTCTTTATTTGAGCTAACTGCATTATTTTGCATGATGGTGATACTCGTCTCCATTCACCTGTATCAACAGAAATGTCCTATTTCATCACTGTTCTCACACCATATTTCAACAACCAACCCATGCTCTTTTCACAGTGCCATTTCCTTGAGTCTCTGTCATCTGAATATGGCAGGATTCAGATATGTGTTCAGTGGGTAGACTGCCTGATTTGGGTTCTTAACATTCAGATTTTATGTATTTATTTTTTATTATACAGAGGAGAGCAAACTATTGATAAAAACATTGAATTCTTTTTTCAGTTGTGCTTTAATTTGAGTGGACAACAGGCTGAACTATAAAAGTCCATATGTAATAACCACACAGTGAACTACACACACAAAACAGAACAAGTAGGACATGATGCACTGCTGCCTAACACAAGACATAAAGAAAAGACTTTGTAAAGCTGGACATGAACATTCAACTATTGACTAAATAATGACTTGTTTGGCAGGTGGATGTCTAATTTCAATTGCACTAATCAAACCTCTGCTTTTTTGAACGGTGGTAAATGTGTGGTGCATCCTGTTAAACACCACCTGCCTGTCATCGTCAGCTCAATAAACCAGAATGACTGTGGCTGGGTTAGCACATGTATTTGAGTCTGTTTCAAGTGGTTGTTTTGAGACTGTCAGCACTAAAAGTATTCAGTTTATTCACTTTAACAGGCAGCACTTTGTGCAAAGTGTTTGCTGGTGTCAATATTAGAAAAACACGTTCAGATGCGTGAACGTCTGACATTCGGTGAGTCTGGAGTCTGGGTGACATTCTTCTTTTGAACTCTTATATCCTTCTATGTCCAACTTTCATTTGAACATATTATGTGTTATTTAAATACATTTTGAGAGCTGAAGGCATGACTACTCTGAAATGAATATGACCCTGATAGTAGTGCAAAGGTTGTTTCAATTACCCATCATTCTTAGCGGTACTTGTACCCTCGTATCACCTGTTATTGTCTGCTCTCAGTCTCTCTTTCTGTTTTCTTCTTGTCTGTTTCTGTTTTCTGAGCATCAACTGCATCCATGTGTCTCCCCCTCTCCCCCAGTCTCTGCCTCCCTCTCTTTAACCCCAGCTGGTCCAGGCAGACGTCCATCCTCCAGGAGTCTGGCTCTGCTCCAGGTTTCTGCCGTTAAAAGGAAGTTTTTCCTTCCACTGGCACCAGTCACAACTGTTTGCTCCTGGAGGATTGTGTTAGTTTCTGTAAATGAGCTTCAGACTCTGCTTCAGACCAGCTCTATATGTAAAGTGCCATAATGTTTCTTACGATTTGGCGCTATAGAAATAAAATTTGATTGATTGATTGAAAATATGGAGCATTGTAAGTAAATGCGAAAATTGCTTCTACACCTCCACTTTGACACCAAATGCTCACTGATCTCTCATTCAGTAGCCAGGGACACAACTACTTCATTTTATAGGATAAGGAATAGGTATCTGAAATAAAGTACGGGGGGAAGTGAAGAAGAACGGAGGAAGAGAAGAAGACACAAGGCCCGAGGGTGCACTGAGGATGTGGAGGCACCAGCTAAGCTCCGACAGCAGCAGTGCATCATTGTGAGTGGGTGCTTACTTACAAGTGAACGGCTCTGGGTTTTATGTCAGCCCGTCTGCACGCTGCAGTGGTGCCCAACCCTGGAGCCGCAGCGTCCAGCGTTTAGTGCTTTAAAGGGTGCAAGATGGCTTCATAACCAAAGCCCTGAACAGGTGTTCGGACATGTTGGCTGCAGGGACATCAGTCCAGTGTCGATGACTGAAGCCAATGTACCGGGCATGTGCAGAGGGGGAGTGGAAAGGTGCCGGGCATCGGCCTCATAGCCACTCATATGACAGCCTTTTTTGAGACTTTTTTTTCTTATATTTGTGAGGACATGCCAATGACTCTTACCAAGGGAAACATTTAACAATAAATAATTTAATGAGCTGTCTTTTCTAAGTCTACGTCCTATGATGACCTTTCACCTGAGGTCAGGATGTGCCCTCATGGTGCTCCAGCTGTGACTGGGACCTTCTCTGGCACAGAAATGACATCATAATCATAATAATCATAATTACAGTTCACTCTAAAGTGGACAAACTTCAGCTCTGATAAGTTGGTTCATGGCATCATGTATATGTTTTTAGTGTATTTTCCCAGATGAAGTGAGCCGTGCATTTGTGTCAATAACGGACCTCTTTGGACTCTCTTACCCAGGAAAAAACTTCCCCTCAACCCCGAACTTCCCTGAACACAGTACCTGTAGACGGTAAGACTTTTCAAATTCTATGTGCTGAAGACTGCTGACTGGAGGAACACACATGCAGTGTTCTGCACTTCCGTTCACACACTATGTTTTATCCAGTGGTGTCAGTGTCTTTTCCATGCAGATAGCACTGTTTGATTTGCAATGTAATAAAACACAAGGAACAACAGCAGAACTTGAGCTTCCTCCATCCTGGTGGATTGTGTCACACAAATAATGATGCAGATTTGTCGGTGGCTATTTATGGTGTCATGGTTCTTGTTTAGCCTCAAGATTCTTCTTACTACCATCTACTGGACTGGAGGTGTACTGCAGTTTCTTTAAAACATGATTTCTGAAGTCATGTAATGTTTTAGCCAACAACGGTGGTGAAAAGTTACATTCCTTCATTATTGTGTTGATATGTGACGAGTGACGTAGAAAGCCGCAAATATAATGGTGTTTGCTGGGTTACATCAAGCTGTATTACTGTATTATTATTAGGAAATAATCTGCTGCAGGTCTCATTTACCTAAACTAAACACCTTAGGACCATCTGCTCACAAGAAACCACAGAAATGTTACACCTGTAAAATACCAAACTGGAGTCCAGATTTGTGTGATGCTTGTCATGTTCGCTATTAACCAAATCATACACCAAACTAGCAGCTGCTTAAACCTCAGTCACGTGATTTTGTGTCATATGAACACTGTACAGTCTCTGTAAGGATGCTGTGGGACCTTCCTACGTCAGATCTACAGCCACTTCACAAATTATTTTGTCGTAAGGTGAATGTACGTCAGCTCTATGTGGAATTCTCTCAAGTCGATGGTATGGAGATCTTACGCTGTTTCAGCATATTTAGATCAGTATATAAACAGTGGCCGTGGACTAAAAGTCCCATGTCCTGTCCTGAAGATGGTAATAATGCCCACAAGACTGAAACTTCTACATTTACAAGATGAAGAAAAGGAAGATCCGGTGGTTGTGGCTGCCGTTTCAGCCCGACAGCAGTGGAAGAAGAGGGACATTCTAAAACAGTTAACATAAAAAAACAGCTGTAGTAAACAGTAGTTTAATGCCCCACAACAATGATCACTCATGACCAAAGCTTATGTGGACATGTGTAACCACCCCCGCAAAAAAAAGAACACAGTTTGATCTTCGAGTACTGTTCATTCATTCATTCATTTTCTGAACTGAAGTGTGAAATGGGGTTCTGTACTGCGTCCTGGACCAGATCGCTCACCTGGCTATGAACTTAGGAATGGTCCACGAACACTCCATTCTTATAAGGCTGCCTTGACAGGGTCGTACGAAATGTCCATAAATTATTCACACGGTGTTCGTAGCCTTTTGTAACAGCATTTGTGACTGAGGCTTTAGTTTCTCCTCTTTCCAGTATTGTTTTTTCTTCTGCTTTTTGCACCTTAATTACTGTTATCGAGGCCATGATGCTCACACAAATACCCAATTAAAAGTGCATGTGTGTTCTGTGGAAGTTTACCTAATCAAATCTGCATTTTAAAAAATATTTCCATCTAATGTGTAGATGCCCACGACCAACAATTCCATGTTAAGCATATTCATTTTCTGGTTTTTTTTTTGCTTAGAAATCACCATTTGAGTGACTCGCATGCATCATAAAATCTGACCAAGGCCTCCCCTCATTTCCCACAGCGTAAGCACATTTTTTATTGTGCCTTCTAAAGCTAGTACACTTACTTGAAACAGCTTGTCAAATAGAGGCAATTATTAAGAGTTAATAGTGGACCGCAGCATGGTGTGTGGTACCTTATTAAAAACCCAGATCTCTCCGTTGACAGTGGGTCGTGGAACCCCGTGGCCATTATAGTGGAAAAGGACTCGCTCCTCTTTGGCATTGCGTCTTAGCGACGTGCACAGCTTCTTCACCTCGTCCACTGTAGGGTCCAAACTCTGCTTATAACGCGCCTGCAACAGAAACAAAAGAGACCATCAGCATCACTGCTTTTCTACTGAAAAAATTCATGATTGTGGTCCGACTCTCCTGAGTTTCTAACACAGTGTCTGATAGAAGAACAGTTTCACTATCTACGGTATTTTCTGCTCAGTTGAGGGTAATAAAGTAAAAATCACCTTCAGTTTTCTTTATCTTTAGTAGTTCCTTTGTCTACACTCCTGAGTAAAATCTTAAGAGCAGGGGGAAAAAATACAATAATTAGCATTTTGCAATGGTGGATCATAACCAGGTTGTCAGTAGGGCTTCAAAAGGATCCAAAAAGAAGAAAAGACCAAAAATACTGAGTAGACAATTTATTGAAAAGGCCTTTTCACTCAAACTGTTCATCAGCTTACAACCTGGTTATGATCCACCTTTGTAAAATGTGAATTTGAGTCATTTTTACTCAGTCTTAAGATGTTGTTCTGGAGTGAATATTCTCAGTTAAAACAATTCCACACATTCCAGTATTTTCTTGTTTTATTTAACTAACTCATGTATGTTTTTATCATCATAATTGTTTTCAAGATTCTCCTTCCATATTCCTGAAGTGTTCCACTGTTTGGCACGTCTTTGTCATTTTCTGAACCTAAAGATTATAGCCACAAAAAGGCATTATCTTTAGACTAAAATAAGGACTTAACCACAAAACTGGGGTCTGCAGGTGTGTAAATGTTATTACCTTGGTCTTTTGTGAATACTTAAAGCGTCAAACAACTGATTATTTCAACTGTAAAGAAATTGGAATTTGACATACAGTATATTGTGATAATTAAATATGCTATAATTTTGGACTAATTGCAGCAGGAAGGCAGCACATCTACCAACAGAAATGATCACAGTAAAATTCAACACTGTGCTTCATTCAATCTGTTTGTATTTATGAAAGTGAATCACCATTATACACATAAAACAACATAAAAACACACAAAACAGACAGCAACCTAATCAATTAAAACAAATGCACAAATCTACCCGTTGTATCGTACTTGCAAATCCTAAGAGACCGAATAGTGCGTGTCTGCTCATCATGTTATGCAGCACCTGCTGCTGTTACATATACAGCAAATGGAGCCCCTGGGACATGGATAAATGCATGAATGTATGCATCTCTATGGGTCAAGATATTCATACATGAAATGGTCGACAAGTTTGTGTTTCCTCCTGTCGTTGTGACCCTTTTGTATGAAAGAGGCCAGTTAATGTGAGTGGTCCCACAGCGACTGACACAAACAGACCAACCACTGTTATTTTAATTAGACACATTCTCTGGCAGATGACTTATTACAGGCACTTGAAGTCATTGTTATCTAGGACACAGAAGCACAGTGAGCCTTATGACACAATCCTCTACAGCACTCGTTTTAGTTCAGTTCCACATTCAGTCCAATATGATCTCAAAGGGGCCGGACCAGGAAAATAATAATGAAAAAGGTAAATTACATTACGATAATGTTTACATCTACAACATTTCCTTAAAAATCTGAAGAACATGAACAACTTGAAATGTCTTAAGAAAAACAAATTCAGTTTTAACAATATTTTGCCTCAGTTTGCCTCAATTACAACTTACATTACAATTACAAATACACAAAACATTTAGTAAC
>JAPTYQ010000001.1:31329988-31345895 GCA_029814465.1 Ostorhinchus cyanosoma
TGCCAAAATCATCTCCTGGTATAAACTGTTAAATCCCTGTTGATCCCCTAATCCATGCAAATAATTGGTGTAAAATACAGTTTGTCGTCTTTTCATGGTCATCAGATATGACCCATTCGGACATTCGGAGACTCCGTAGTTACCGTGGAGACACCGTCATCTTCTACAAGATTGATTCACCAGTAAAACCCATGGAGTTGGATCAATGACAGTGGATGGAGACACTGGGTTTATGTTCAATTAGTGATAGATTTTGCTGAAAAAGTCACTTTTTCTTCAGTTTTCTCTAGTTTTGATAAAATAACCCTCAACTTTACTTGGAGCTTTTATAGACATCTACTTGATTAGTAAATTAAATGTAGGAAAATAACTGATTTCACTGAGAAAAGCACAAAATACAGAAGATGATATTCCAATAGATGCTGAGAAATCACTTGGATATTCACTTGGACATATGGAGGAAAATTTATTTGGGAACGGCCACAAATGTCACACTGGGTCCTTATGGTTTAAGGACAAAACATGTAAATCTCAAAACAAGAAAGACTCAGATTAAGGTATTTGTTAAAATGTTGTGTCTTTACTCAGCTGTTTTGGTTCCTAGTCTAAAATATCTTGAATTTTATGTTTTTCCCATGCAAGAATACTGTCTCCTCTCTTTTCACTGTTATTACTAAACATAAATAGTTTAAATAATGACTAAATGGCCTCTAATGGAAATTGTTGACATTTTAACATTTTATCTATATGAATGTATCGTTTCCTCCCTTCTTTTTTTTTCAAAATCAAGCTTCAGTGTGTGTAAAATCCACATTTCTGTCACAAAATTTGGGCAGATTGATATTATTTTGTATTATTTGCCATATTCTCACTAAAAATAATCATTGCAAACTACACGTAATCATCTGGTTTCTTCAACTCTTATTCAGGAAGAAAAACATCAACCTTTAAACAGCCTCTAGACATTTATCACAATTATCGTCAGCCATTAATGGGAACGTTTTTATCATGGTAATATTTCAGAACAGCAGGGAATGGAAAGTTCTAGGTGTTTGTAAGATGTGTCTTAATCATGTTGTTATATAAAATTTACCTCCTCGCGACAGCATACCACTTATTATATAAAAGCCATTTACATTTATATTTATGGTTACCTGCAGTGCTGTCTTGAATAGAGCCAAACATTTTCTCGAAAAGCTTTAAATAAATGCGTGGGACACCTGCAGACATCTACCCACTCTCACATATTTATTAGATTTTATATTAATGTTGATATAGCGCTGGAATTTCCCTCTCTTGGTGATAAAATTGTATTGATCAGTCTGTCAGTGTTGTTGATGTGTTTGTTTATGTCTTATTAGGTACAAGGGTGCTTCAGGGAGCTCTGCAGTGTGTTCCTTTACTATGGACCAGGTTGAGAAGGCGTTTAATGGCCGATACCGAGAGGTCAACAGAGAAACCCAGCAGTGGTACACGTACAACCATCAGGTCCCAGAGCCTCGGCCTGGAGCGGTGAGTACCTGCCTGCTGCCATTAGCCACAGAGTCAGGAGACACATATATGACAGCACCCAGCATGGCATGTCAACTACATGAAGGATTTCATACGATTCTGTCTGCCACCGGATCCAATCCTCAATTTTTGATTGAAGATCAAGGCTGAAGCAGATATCTAATGAGCTAGTGTTACTCCACACCTCTCTTCCTACACAGGACTGTCACTTTCATTTCCTTGCAGACTTATGAGAGCGGAATCAGTAGAAACAAAAAAAAAACAAAAAACAAAAAACTGTAAAACAAAGAGGGAGAGCTGCAGATGGTGTTATCATGTGCAGTGAGTAAATGTATGCAAATCGGTTTTGTAAAATTAGCATGTTGCTTCCTCAGTGTATAAACAACGCTGCGAGGGAGGAAGGAATCTCCTCTTCACTGCACATGCCGGACAAGGTGCTGAATTTTGTTAAAGACCATTTCCTGATGGACAACGTGATCCGTAGTCAGCCTCTCCTTCTGAAGCGTAATGTTCGCTACACTCAGATCGCCGTCCATCGAGTCCAGGCGGCAAAGAAGGCGTATAATGTGCTCTTCATCGGCACAGGTGGGGCACGGTGCACACATTTACACCCATCAGCTTCTTTTATCTTGTTGTGTGAGCCATTTCTCAACATTAAGTTGGAAACATGCACCGGTATAGTTTTTATGTAACTTCAAATACTGTTTTTTTTGCAGATGATGGGAGACTTCATAAAGCCATTAATGTTAAAAACAAGATGCACATCATCGAGGAGATGGTGCTTTTCCGTGACGCCCAACCAGTGCAATACATTGAACTGGACTCTGAGAAGGTAAAAAGAGACAAGTTTATTAGCAGTTTAGGGCAATTACAGTCAGCTTCATAGCTTGAATATTGGTCATTTCTTTTGTTACATAGCTTAAATAAATTCTTATTCACTAATGTAAAGAAAAGCAAACTTTGCTGTATTTAGATCAGGGTCAGACAAGGAAGACTTTGGATGAAAATAGTAACCCACTAACTGTATTTAGGGCATTTCCTTCCTGTGTCTGCTTTCTCTTTTCTCCTCCACAGGGTCGGCTCTATGTTTCCTCTTTCTCTGAACTCGTGGAGGTCCCAGTAGCTAACTGCAGTAATTATCAGAGCTGTGGGGAGTGCATCCTCTCCAGGGATCCTTACTGTGCCTGGAACGGGAGGCAGTGTGTGGATATCAGACAGTCTCCATCAAGCAAGTATGTACCTCCCAGGGAAATAATATCCAAATAGGTTTCTGTAAACACACAATGATAAGGTTGACATTAATATATTCTACCTCTTCTGATTAAATGTGTTCCAAAAGGATGCAGCAGGATGTGGATGAAGCAGACACATTAGCTATTTGCAACAAAACAGTGCCTAGCCCACGGTTTGCTAAACCTCCACCTACACGTAAGTAAACTCCACCTTTCATAGATTTATTATTTATTAACTATAAGTCCCATCGTGCTGTTATTTCTGTGAATGTCAATTTGACCAAAAATGGCTTGAAAAATAAAGAATAGAGATCTTTATTGTCCACATTGTAGAAATTCATCTTTGGCCCCACAGAAACATAAAAACATATAACACATTATTACACAAGCGCTTCTCACCCCATGGGCTTGCAGACACACAAAATAAAAATAGATCAAGCGGCCCAATATAAATAGCAATATCAATTGCAATATTAACCCATAAGGACCCGGTGTGACTTTTGTGGCCGTTCCCAAATGAATTATTTCTGTCAATTTAACCTTTTCCTAAGTGATTAAGCACCATTTATTATACTATTATCTTCTGAATTTTGCATTTTTCCAGTGAAAATCATCTATTTTCCTATGTTTAATTGACTGATTATGTAGATGTTCATAAAAGCTCAAAGGTTATTGCATCAAAACAGAAAAAAATGAAGAAAAAGGGACTTTTTCAATGAAATATGTCAGTAACTGATCATAAACCCAGTGTGTCCATCCACTGTCCAAGGGGTTTTACTGGTGAATCAATGTTGTAGAAGATGACAGTGTTTCCATGGTAACTACAGAGCCTCTGAACGCCCATATGCGTCATATCTAATGATAAAGAAAAGATGAATAACTGTATTTTATATCAATTATTGACATGGATTGATAAGATGAGTGGATCAACAGTTTAGATCAGTAGATGCTTTTGGTCGACGGTGGATGTTTGGGTCTTTATGGGTTAAAATGATAATGATAGAAATGTAAATCACCACAATGCCATTGTGCAGGGAAAATTAAGCACCTTTTGTGAATATAGCTAACCATAAAAGTCATAACTTCAGCTTCCTTAAACCTGCAGATACACTTTCATGATGTGATAACATTTGACATGATGGGTAAATAAAAGTGCGTATTCAAATGAACAGTAATGAGTATATACTATATTTTTAACTATTAGTTTTTTTAATGCTGTATGAAACAGAAAAGGTGCAAACATGTCTTCCTGGTGGCATTTTAGAGGGTTAGGTGCAAATCTACAGAATGCACTTCACAAAACAAAGTGTTCTACTGTGGAGCTACAAATTCATATTTTATTTACCAGTTTTCACTCTAACTTGATGCTGTGGAAAATAAAATATACAGGGGGAAAAAATGGGCTTTTTTTATCCTTTTCACCAGAAAAAGCAGCATTCTGTTTACGTGTTTACACTTCTTGTACATGTAATATGTAATCAGAGTGACTCAAATTACATTTAAGAGCATGTGTTCCATAATCAGTACTGAAAATCTGTTCAAATGAACTCCCCAAATGTTGAAAATCAGTTCAGATGCACATATCCTGTAGAGACGGCAGCTAATGTTCATATGATACTACAGTCCAAGGAAACATTATTAGACCACCCTTGTTTTTTTCAAATTCGTGTTCATTTTAATGCCTAGTACAACTAACGGTACATTTGTTTGGACAAATATAATGATAACAACAAAAATAGCTTATGAGAGTTTATTTACAGAGCTGATATCTGTCCATTTTCATTTTTTCTTGAATAATAATAAGTTCTTTTATCAATTGCTGTGGCATTGTACCGACAAAAACAGTGTTTTAGGCATTCCCCGTTTTCTTTTCTGTCTGTTTTATTCACATGATACACACAGGAGCTTTTTGGTGACTTTTGATGGTCTAATAATTTTTTCCGCAACTCTACATGTATCTCTAACTATGTCTTTGCTCTTCCATTCTGCAGGAATGTCTTCATGCCAGGTGATCATTATACCAGCCAACACCTTCAAAGTCCTGCCTTGCAAGCTGCGCTCTAATTTAGCTGAAAGGAAGTGGGAATTCAGTGAGAGTGCAGGTCACTTTCATTACCCCAGTCCGGAGGGGGGGCTCGTAGTGGTAGCTCAGGCTGACAGGCAGGAAACCTACGAGTGCTGGTCGGTGGAAGAAGGCTTCAGGCAGCTTTTGGCGAACTACTGCGTGAGAGGCGAGGCCAAGCAGGAGAGCACCACTCTGACAGGCCGCTCACATACGCCGCAGATCTCCCAGGAGGAGTTCATCATTTTACCCGGGAAGGCCCTCTCGCCGCAGATCAACACCAAGACCTACTGGAACGAGCTGATCGTGGTGTGTGCCCTGCTGGCGTTTTCCCTGGTGGTTTTCTCATTATTTGTGGTCTACAGGAACCGCGACCACATGAAATCCATGCTCAAGGAGGGTGAATGCCCCAACATCCAACAGAAGAAACCCAGAATAGGGGGGAAACCTGCAGAGAACTTACCACTCAATGGCAACACAGTGACTGCATCTGCGTCAGATCATAAGGGCTACCAGACCCTTAATGACAACTACATCTGCAGCACTCCGCCGCACGAGTGCTCATCGCCTGACAACAGCAAAAGCTTCACAGAGACAGAAAAGAGACCTCTGAACTTCAGAGAAAGTCATGTAGAGATTTCTCCCTCATGCCCACGGCCACGAGTGAGACTGGGTTCAGAGATTAAGGACTCTATAGTGTGAGGCCGACTTAATGTTATGTGGAGTGACTTGTTTTAAACCGAGGGGAAAGAGTGCACTTACTGAGAAAGACAAAACTCTATGAGAGGGAGAAAAAAAAAACAAAAACAGAGGAGCATCTGACTCTTGGTGGAGAAACATAACACAGATTTTGCACTTTTTTTTCCCTTTTTGTTCTTTCCCTGTAGTCCATGTACATTTCATTTTATTTTCCTGTCACTCCCTCTTATTCAAGTGCATTCGAAGCAAACTGAATTTTCGGTTTGCCTTCAGACTTTTGACGCTTTCACATTCGCAGATGGAAAGCTTAGAAGTTGCTTCGACGATTCAGTTGTTGAATTTCATAGCGTTGCCACTCGGTCCGTCCATATAATTTACCGGTAATGCTTTGAAATGCAGAGTGATGTTCAGGCATGTTCCCACTAACAGCTGACACAGTGTTTGCTGTTTTTTTTTTGTTTTTGTTTTTTTTCCATATTCTGTCATCTGGTAAGAACCTACCCTTCACTGAGGCTATGCACTATATACTGTACTGTAGCAGGGTGAACACTCACAACGGTTCAGTGGCAAGGAAGGAAAAATGTCCTGTCATGCAGGCGGAGATAGCCAGAGTGCATTCACAGTAATTAAATGTAACACAGCAAGGACAGAGACACGATTTAAGGAGGAAAAGTTACATTAAGATTAAGAAGAAAGACTATTATTTATGAAAAATACAATTGAGAGATCACCTTGGTAGATATTGTAGAAACTCTTACCACTCAGTCACTAAACACCAATTAAGATTATGCAGGGTGACACAGAGATGTTTTTCAGTATCTGTATTAATAGTGGATCCTCTGTGGAAGGGTTTTCTTGCACCAAATGTGATAAAGGGAAAAGGCCCATTCCAGGTATTATCACACTGTTTTTCATGAGATAGGCAGTCTATGCAAAGCAAATAATGTGAAGTGAGGCAAACACAGAGAAAACCTCACCTCGACACTGAGTAAGCACAAAGGTGTTGGCGCTGTTAGTTACTATAGGATCTGTGGCACTGCAAATACACACCCACCCACCAACACACACACATACACGATCACTCGCATTACACTGAAACTGTAAGTATGCAAGAGGTTTTAGCCATTCTGGTGTATTTAGTGGAGTAGGATGGATAGGGGAGGGGGGGGGGAACTCTGAAGGTCTGGCATCACTAAAACAAATGAAAAGACATGAGGGTCCAGTATGATAATGTTCTTTTTTTTGGCTGCTGATTTATCTCAATATGATAAATGATCATTAATATTTATTATAATTATTATAATTATGTGTCCAGATGTTTCTTTAACAGAGACTGTCATTCTGTGATGTTTTATTTGAATTATCTTTAACTGTTTACAAAGGGAGATTTAAAAAAAAAAAAAAAACACAAAAAAAAAGACACTTAATCTATTCATCATCTGATTTTAATAACACACAACTTTACTTATTAAATGATGAGTGTTCAGGAATGGAAGAATAACCCTCTGCTTGCTTAAATGGTTTAAAGGCTACCATAAAAGCAATAATTTCCATCCTCATTCAGTAATAAACATAAGAATTATGCATTGTAATTAACAGAATTTCCCATCGTCATATTCACGTAAAAAAAAATAAAAATTAAATAAATAAAAATGGATCAGTCAAATTTATGAAACTTTTATCATCAGGGTGTCAGAGAAACTTGAACTGACAATATTGGTATTGTCTTATTTGAGTACGGCACAATTATTGTAATGCAGCCAAGAACTTTAAAAACACTACAAACAATAATCACAGAAAAGGCACACTGCTCGACTCAGAACGCATAGGATTTGCACACGATGTTGAAAAGCCTTAGAATAAATGCAGGTTATGGATTTGATAACAAATCTGCCTTGGGATAAGTGGATCATGCCTTTGGAAACAAATCAAGAGACGTGCCTCCAACCAGGTAGTAGTACTGTAGAGTCAAACGCTAGAAAGACTGGCCACGTTCAGAAACAGGAGTGAAAACACGGAATTCAATACTGTCAGCAGCGTTGTACAGTATGTGCCCATGAGGTGTTTTTTCTATTTTATTTTTGTTACGTTCGTTTCAACCTCAGTCAGGGACTTAACGTTATTCCTCAAAGTGTAGCACATAAATAACCACTGGCTGACTCTGAGATATTAAAAAAAACATAGATAAGTATAGTATTATGTTACATTCTTGTAAATGGCACTGCAAACAACGGCTCTGTGTGAATTTTCTAAAAAGACCGGTCAGCTATAATCAATCATGCAGTATGAACGACTCACGCTTTGACTGTTATTATTAAAAAAAAAAAAAAAAAAAAAATGTAATTAAAACTAAATAAAAACAAAAAAAAAAGACACATACAAAAAAAAAACCAACCACACACTCACACATCAAGTAAATGGCAGCTTTTGGTGAAGTGGCTGTCATCTGAACATTAAATTTGCTGAGTGCAGAACAAATATAAAGTGGCAGTTATTTAGTCAAATGTGCAGGTACTGATCATGCTTCTATTTGATAACAAGCCGAAACTATTTCATGGTTCACAATACTCTAAACTTGACCAGTGAAACCTAAAGTATCGTCGTCTGCTCTATTTCTGAACCACTATAGCCAGGCCTCTTCGTGACAGTACAGGTTGCTCAGACTCTTGTCAACATGTATTGTAATTAATGAGTTTTTATGTAAAATTGTTTTGTAAATTCAGCTGCCAATGTAAAAAATATTGTGAACTGTATTTTTTGTATCATACATCACTACTGTTTTTTTTTTCTTTTTTGTATTGTATATATAAAAAAAGCACTTTATTTTAATTTTCCAAATAAAAATCAAATGGATACTTTTTTTTTTATTTTAATGCTTCGTGATTTCTTACGGGAAGAGTGTGTGTGCAGATTTTCAGAGCTTTAGGAATTGAGAATGGCCGATATTTGGAGTTTTGTTATGATCTGCACTGGGAAAAAAATGCCCCTGCAAAAACAAGTAAAAAAAAAATGAATAAAATTTTTTTTTTTTTTGGGCTTGAATTAAGCAAAAAAAAAAAATCCCCCAATGGAACAAGTAAAAATTATCCTGGTAAGATTTGTTGAAATAAGATTTTCCAGATCTATTATCTTAAAATAAGTTCTTATAATTTACTGAAAAGTTCCTCTTTAAGTGTGAGAGAGAGAGAGAGAGGTGGCTGTTTGCAGTAAGTTGCAAGTAATTTGCAGGATGTATAGAAGAGAAACTACAATAAAAATATCGATCTCACCACGATAGTATCGATCCTATACCGATACCCACCTTGGTATCATTATCGATATTTAGATCAGCCCTATTAGGAGTTTTTTTTTTTTTTCACAGTTTTAATCTCAGGGTGGAGTCAGAAAACACACACTGCAAACCTGATAACTACTGCTGCACACACGTACACACATATATATACACACACACACACACACCTTAAAGACAAACAAAGCCTATCTGATGCACTTCTATTGTGTTACAGCTTTTACTGCACACACAGATGACATCCGAGCATGAAGCCACTCCATGATGGAACTCCCAGGTGGAAAGTGATGTACACACTGGGCCCCATTGATCCGGATTAAGCCCCGCCCACAGCCCCGATTCGGACCAATCAGAGGCACTTTGAGACTCTAATTGAAACTCCTGGGCTTTTATTTTGGCAGGTCTAGTGCGCACAGTCCTTAAAAACGGAGTTACATTTTAGCCGTTTCTATTTTTACGCACAGTGTTTGCCATTTTTTACGCACAACCATGGAGGGACCCGGCCTCCGGAGACTGTTTTCCGCATGTGATGTCAACAAATCCGGTGCCATCGAGTTCGACGACTTCACGGCAGTTTGTGCAGAACTGAACGTCCCCGAAACTGAGATCAAAACTCTGTTCGACAAGTTCGACCCCAGTAAAGATGGATTCATCGACTATAGCAAGTTTTCCTCCAGGTTTCAGGAGGTTTCAGAGACGCTGGATCTGGCGTCTTTAGGCGCAGGGTCAGCCCACGTCCAGGGGTTTCCGTGGGAAGAGTTCGTGGGCAGAATAGACGCCGCATCTCTGCTTTCTGGAAGGTAAATCCACCTCCTGTTCACACTAAAGGGTTATTTCATTAAATATCCTGCAGAAATCTAATGTATTTCTCTCATTTTTTTATTCCAAATATCTCATCACATTTAAACTTCTACATAATCAGTGCATTAAATATAGGAAAATACCAGATTTTCACTTGGAAATGCTAAATATAGAGCATTTTATTAGAGGAAATACTGATTAATCACTAAAGGATTCATTTGGTAACTGCCATAAAAATAACAGTGGGTTAAATGGAAGTTCATGGAAGGAACTCTAACAGTATTTGAGTAAAAGTACAACCCTTAAGAGGAAAAAAAATCTAAATCTAATCAACTGTATTTTTTCTCATTTCTAGTCTAAATATCTTATCACACTTAAAATCAGACAGAATCACCTAAAGAGGAACTTTACAGTGAGATATAAGAACTGATTTTTAGACAATAGATCTGGAAAATCTGATTAAAAAGATCTGACCAAGATCATTTTCACTTGTTGTTGATTTTTATGCTTGAATTAAGCAAAAGGAAAAAAATCTTGAATTAAGCAAAAAAAAATCTGCCAGTAGAACCAGTGAAAATGATCGTGGTCAGATTCTTTACATCATATTTTCCAGATCTATTTTGTAAAAATCAGTTGTTATATCCCACTGAAAGGTTCCTGGAAATGGACTAGAAATGTGACAAATACACTTGTTCAGATTTAGATTTTTTCAGTGAACTTCATTTCACTCCTTTTTGAATATTTTCCTTTCTTTTTATATAAATAACTTTGTTGTTTGGTTTTAATGTTACATTCAAAATAAATAAACCAACACGTTCTGAGCCTCTTTCTCACTTTACTTCCTTTAATTCCATTATAATGAAAGCGGTGGAGTTCTACTCAGTAGTTAAAGTTAGATTTGAAGGTGAACCTGTTAATGTTTAATTCACATGGATGGATCATTTTAGGCTCAGATCTGTTTGGGGGTTTATCTGATCTGGAGTCAGTGAATCCTAGTAAAGTGTGGTGTAATACTTGAGTGGAAACAATACAAGTCTGCATTCTGCTGTGTTTTAAGAGTGAACTTTGTTGTCTCTGTCACTACATTTCTACCCCCCCCCCCCTTTGCCCATTCCCTGTGTCTTCTTCCCATCTCTCATTCCTGGGACTCAGCGATTGTTCTTGTTATGGCTGAGGAGTGCACAGAGGTTCAGTGTCAGTGTATGTGTTTGACGACCAGGCAGCACGGCTGAAAAATGAAGCAGGTGGCGGCAATTTATCAACATTTGAGCAGCGCGTGGCACGGTGGCGTCCTGGCAGAGGGCGCAAGACGCTACGCCGAGGGTGTTTGTGCTGAGGCCGGGCATGGTGAAATGGATGCAGTTTCTCCTCCACTGCATCCCATAGATGGGAGGGAGAACACGAAAAAAGAGAAAGAGTGGGGGGGGGGGCCGGGTCTTCCCTCCATCTGCCGGCTTCCACTTCCACATCCAGAGCCTGCTTTTCTCCCTCAGGAACTCCCTCCATCCACACCATCCCTCCCTCCTCCACTGTTCACTAGAGGGAGTCAGTCTTTAAGGGGTTTTCTCTACAAATGTGCAACGCACACTTTTTCCTGTGTTTTTTTTTTTACCTTGTTCTTATGCAATTTGTTTCTCCCCTGGTGTGGAAACAGATGACAGAATGCCAATAGAAAAGGGGAATAAACAGGGAAAGAAACTGTTTCACAGTCCAGTGATACCGTGTCAACTCTCCCCCTCGCTCCCGCCCCTACACTTTAACCATCAAACCATCTCTTGATTTATCTGGATCCCTGCTCTCAGCCCCTTAAATCAGCACAGACACACACTAATCCCCAGCCATCCTTACGATTCTTGACCTTTTAGCAATTTATCTCCTTGCCTCTCATCTTCTCTCATCTCCCAGTGCTCAACTTCAAAGTGTAAGCCCACAAATAAACATATATGCAGCATGCAAACACAGATACACATGCTGGTAGTGTATTGTAGTGCCCACCTCTATGCATGCATCCAACTGTGGTGCAGCATCTGGGAGTGAAGCAGGAAAGGAATAAAAATGTAAAAAAAAAGGTTCAAGTGAGGCAAGGCAGTAAAAACAGAGCAAATGCATAAGAACGAAAAAAAAGAAAGCTGCCAAGTCTCTGAATAAAAAAAAAAAAATATCCTGGACTAAACTAATGACTCCATCTGTTAATATATGTGGCTCAACAAACAGTGTAATGTGCCAGTATTTTCATGGAACTGCCAGAAACTATGGGGGAGGAGTTTGACGGAGCACGTGCAGTAGAGCTGCATTTATACACTGGATGAATCTGAGCCAGAGCAACTGGAACCAATGAGGGAGCAAGAAGTATCGATGATGAAACAGGGACAAATAAATAAGAGCAAACAACAGAACAATAGTAGAGACGTCTGTGGGGGTTTTCAAGATGAGAAAAATGGCTTCGTCCTTAGTCTTGCTTCGATTTCTACATCAAACACAAAAAGGAGCATTTTGTGTTTTCTGGTGTTCTGCTCGTACACTCACAGAAGAACAACCAGCAGCGATAATGGGCTGACATTTAAAGGACTTCAGATGAACTGACGCTCAAATGCATGTGACAGAACATCTTTAACACAGGCATTCAGGGGCTCAGAGCGAAAGGCCTTTCCAAAAGTCACTTATGAAGAATCATCTTTACCTAATACTACATTTACTATGACATTTGAGTCTCATTAGGCATGTTTTCACTTGAGCCTACAGTATAGTTTAAGTAAGTCAAGCAGAGCTGAGCTGTCTGGATGGAGGATATGATGCTCTGTTAATGTGCTGATCTCTACTAACAACACTCTGTCTCCTAACTGTGGCCTTTTACATGCTTTTACACAATACATATGCTTTTTACAACAGCTTTTTAAGTCCTTTAAGCAGCACACAAATATTTCACAGTGATTTTTCTCTGGTTTTGCAAAAGCTTCAAACAATCCTTTGTGTGAAACAGACGTCATGTGAGAACGCTGATGAGAGCTGGACCTGCTGATCTCTACTGACAATTGAATACAAAACAAACCAAAGATGAAGATAAAGAAGTGAGGGACAGCCTGTGGAGCACATGCTTAGGGTTAGTGTTCGGGTTTAGGGAGTTAAAGGTTAACAAACTAAACTGATGGGATGGTGAGGAGTTCCTGTAATGAGACCAAATGCAGCTGTTGCAGACTTGCATTGTGAACAGAGCTCTGACGCCCCAGCGTATAAAAGCCTCCGGTCAGGAGCCGAACCCATGACTCCTGGGCCAAATGTGGCTCTTTAACCTCTCTGTGTGGCTCCCTGTGGTTTGGTCAAAAAACCAAACAAACATAAGGGATATTTTTAAATGAACTGAATGAATCAATATTTTTTAACATTGTTGAAGGTGTAAATCTCTTCTAGCTGTCGATCTGCTAAAATGTGCATACACGTTGGTTGATATAATGATAAAATCACACAATGAGCTTTCTGCACGACTGCAGAGGCCTCGCTCATTTAGTACAATGCAATCCAAGTACTTATTGTTAGGATGTATGATGGTATGTGAATTTGCTCTGCCTTGTTAAATCCAGGTGGTGTTTTTGGCCACGGTCTGTACTGTATGAATATGCACCTTTTCAGATCTCTGTTCAATACCCTTTGGGCAGGGCCTTTCTTTTGGTGATGTTTCTCCATTCTCAGATTATAGCTACTAACAAACATGCTGTAAATATTAGAATGAATAAAAAATAGTCCAAAGTGTCAAATGAAGACCCAGCTTTCAACAGCGTAGAGGAAAGGCACTGGTTGTCATGATCTCTGCCCCTAACAAAACCCAAACAGAACTCATTCTACCTCCTCATATTCATGTGTTTGTCGACATTGTTTGTGTATAAAAGAAAAGAAAGAATAGAAAGACAAAGGGCTAGAGACAGATGGAGAGAAAAAATATTAAAGCTTTGTGCCCCCGAGTAACCTTAACATGTTTTATTTACAGTCCCTGAGAAGCAGAGTTGGCATCAGAAGTGTTTACTGCAAAGTCTGGGTCAGTCTGGGCCCAACGCCTGATCCACAGCACTGCAGGACACACACACACACACACACACACACACACACACACACACACACACACACACACACACACACACACACACACACATTGATTAATCAAACATTTAAATACTGCACCCACTTCAATTCTCTTGGGTTCTTGAGTGTCCACCTCGGTCGCGTCACCGCTGACACAGAAAACCGCTTTAACCTTGAATGAACAAACTACCTGCGGCAGAAACACATGTACCAGCGCACATGCTTTCATGTGTGGTGACTCAGACTGTGATCCACCGTCAGCTCAAACTCAGGCTGGATTGTGTGATGCTCTTAGAGAATGTCAGGAAAGCAGTTTAGTGATTTACAGTCAAACAGATTTTTTTGAGAGCTCAGTCCTCCAGTTAATACTAATGTTGAACAGCACCTCCAGCAACAAGCTGTGTCCTTCTGCTATTATAACTTTTTAATGAGAATGGCTGCTCCCAACAGAGCTCATTGGTCCAACCTTGGGCCCACTGCCTCTACAACATTTAACATGACATTTCAGAAGTGCTTTTTAAAAGGGCAGTAAAGTTTTGATAACAGCATGAAGCTGATTGAAACAATCTCTTTACTTGGAGAAGTTTCCCTAACAGTCTGAGGCCATGGTGTAAACCAAAGTATTCTTGTAATCAAGTGATCTATTAATACATTTTTTCAATTCAATTCGATTAAAAGACCATCTAAATAGGTGAAAAAATTGTAAAACTGAAAAAAAAAAACATGTCTGAAACAAACATAGAATTTTTTTTTTATTCCAGAACCAGCTGAAACAACAACCAGAAAAAAGAATACAAAGTAAAAGTATATATAAAAAATATGTATAGCTTTAAACAACAACAAACCAGACCAATGACATCTACAAACAATATGTGCACGGCAGTCTTCAACAGATTTGATCCAACTGACGAACAACTGAAGATGGAACTAACGTAACTGAAAAACAAATAAAGGCAAATATTTGAATGTTTGTGTTTGACTTTAAAGGTTTAAAGGAGTAAGTGATGATTCCAAAGAAAAAGCTGCACTGCAGAAATCTAAATCTGACCAGGTGGATTTGTCTCATTTTCAGTGAGATATAAGAACTGATTTATAGACCAGTTATATGTATTATTTTTATATTATTTGTACTCACACACTAAAACCTCTCTCTGATAACTCATGGACATGAGGACGACTCGTGTGGTTCTGCAGCCAAACACACTCTAATCTGACTCTGAGACCGACTCCACTCTCCTTTTGTTTTTGTTTAATTATTTATGCTTGATGAGTGTCATAACTATTAATATTATTGCTTGTATTTATTTAATCTTAGATGAGGTGGGTATTGTGTGTGTGTGTGTGTGTGTGTGTATATATATATATATATATTATATAATAATATGACATATTATATATATATGTCATGTGGAAAATCCAAAAGTATAGTTTTTTCTTGTATGACTGTCAGTTTTTTTTAAAAGCCTAGATTCCAATAAAAAGAACATTAAAAAAAAGAAACAACCAACATACATCTTTTAATGGAATGTTTTCTTTCATTTTATGCCTATAGCTTCATTTTTTATGTTCAGATGTTCAACCAAAAAACTTTTCCCCCCAACACTCATCTGCAAAGGCGCTGTTGCGACCAAACAGCTCGAACGGTGGGTGGAGTCAGACTTATCCCCAGTGGAGACGACTGCACAGAGCTATCGTTCAAACAAGTCTCTAAAGAAGTCAGCTTTCTGAAATGGGATGTACTGAAGGGTTCTGCAGTCTAGATGCCTTGCAAACACATGGAGACCCTGTGTGCAGCACTATAAAGAACAAGTGAAAAACTGGGCGGAGCTTCCTAATACCCCCGCCCCTCCTGCTCACTGATACCCTGCCTACATTCATTTGGAATTGGACTAAATGACTCTCCTTTTTGGATAGTTCAGTCAAACTAAGACAAACATTATTGTAGCCACGTTTTAATTTTCAAGCTTTTCAAAAAAAATTTCAATAGCGTTCAAAAAATGAAACAATTGAAATCCAGCCATCAAACTGTGCACTGCACCTCTGCTAGTGTTAAAGAACATGTGTCGAATTAGAAAAGTGTTCGACAAATCAGTTGGACAAAAATGTTGGACGGAATTCCTGGTACATCTACAGCCGCAGAAAAACGTCTCCTCCAGCCCTCGTTTCCTTCAGTTTGTTCATTTTAATGCCTGGTTCAACTAAAGCTCCATTAGTTTGGACAAATAGAATGAGACCAAC
>JAPTYQ010000001.1:31402912-31416924 GCA_029814465.1 Ostorhinchus cyanosoma
GGGGGGTGGGGTGGGGGTGGAGAAGTGGGTTATGGGCGAATTGGACAGAAAAAGCTGAATTAAAAGTCTCAGAGGGACAGAAGCATCCTTATTTCAAAAGTGGATCTGGGGAATTCATGATGCTCTTACACTGCAGTTTTAGCAACATTACTGATTGTACTCATTCAAATATCAAATAAGTCATACGTGGTACTATGTGGTAGGTTGGAGAGAAGGGAAACTGAAAGAAGACAGGAGTGAAAATGAGCAGTCATAAAGGAAGAATGATTCAAATTAAAATATTACTACACATTTATGTCATTGAACTAAAATGGCAAAATACAGACACATACAAAGAGATCACAAATGAAGCAGGACTACAGAAGTCTGTCAATGACACACACTGTTACCAACCTGAAGTCCTCCGAACCCAGCACCTCTGTGTAATACATGACTTTACACTTGTGTGAGGAGACCTGCAGGGTGGCCAGCACGTCGTCCACTCGTGGCAGGTTGGTTGCGGAGCAAGCAGGCATGTTGTGGAATTTCCACTGGAGGATGTAGAAGCCTGGCCACCGGGTAATATGAGAGCCCTGAGGAGAGGAGTTCCAGTGGACAGTAGAGGTTGACTAATGGTGCATTTTTAAAGGACAATACGACAGCATCAGTTTGGTGCAGGGAAAATCAGACAATGTGTCCCAGCCCCTCCCTTCAAAAACCTGACACTTTGGTTCAGTTGATGGCATTTTTCAATTCTTTCAATCAATAACATTTTACAATACTGTGCACAGGTGTGGGCCAATAACTACATGACTACAATACATCCCTTAATAATCTGGCAAAAGAAAGCAATACAAGTCATTCATGGGGAAGGTTACAGAGATCATATAAAGCCAATATTCTTCAAATTTAAAGATCTCAGAATTTCAAACCGCTCAGATATTGTTCAAAGCAAAACACAAATTACTACCAGGAAATATTCAAAAACTATTCATAGAAAAGGAAGGGAATTATGAATGAAGAGGACAACTGAATTTCAAAACTTTAAAAGTGAGAGCGACAAGGAGAAGTTTTTGTGTTTCAATTGTGGAGTAAAATTATGGAACAGACTGAAGGTGGAGCTCAAGGAGTGTCCAAACATCAGCCAACTTAAAAAGAGATTTGAAGAGATGATCTAGGGCTGTGCCATATGACCTCAAACCAATAACATGATAAATTGGGCAGTTTTAGCGTGTGTTTCAGTCGGTAACCGGTCAGTTTCTGTCCTACTTATAATACTGTGGGGTAACGGGGCAGTGCAGTCCATGCTGCCCCCCTCCTGCAGAAGTGGTCCGTGATTTCTGTACGAAAGGGGGTTCAGGGCGAGGGATTAGCGGTCCATCCTTGTCGGAGTGCACGAGGCGGGGGGGCTCTGTGATTCTGCGATTGTGTGTGTGGGGTGACAATGTGATTGTCAGACCAGAGGTGAAAGTGAAAGTGGCGCTTTACTCTTCCTCTAAGTCGGCACACACAACAGCAGCGAGCGACAGAATCTAATCTAACCATCTAATATTAGCTCCCTGCTAACAATATCAACTGCCAACACTGAAATGAAATAGAAACCATCACCAAATCTCATGTCTAGCGCTCACCTGAACACTCTCTCCCTCTTTGCAGGAGAGGGGAGACTCCACCATGCTGTAATCTTGACCCAGTGTCCACGACTTGTCGATCAGCTGAACATTGTTACCTCCTGGTGAAGTGATGCCATGTGCTCCCAGGGGGTCTTTACGCGGTGCTTGGGGGGCTCGCTTGGAGTGATAGATGTTGAAAACCACATCACCTTTGCACACATCAAAGTCCCAGGTGATGACGGAGGAGGCATCTATGATCTCGATCAGCAGCTGAGGAGAGGAGATGAAGATGAAAAAGTACGAAAAAAGAAAAAACAGTCAAAGGTAGAAACATTGAACATTTATTTTCCTTCTTTTCTTTCTTTAGTGAGCTGTTCTTTGATACATGACCATGGAGAGAGCTTACTGGCTTTTAGCTTCCCGTTCCTGAAAACTGGCATTCCTAATGAATGCTGTACAGCACTTGTGTGCAGCTGTGAAAAAAATAAAAAGCCGCTTCATGTTAACAGAACTGAACCTCATTGAACATGCAGAGGATGGGTGGTCCGAGTTCATCAAGTAAAGTTGAGCAGCTTGTATTTTTGCTCCAGGCATGACCAAAGGCGGTCAGCAATAATCAAACACCAAATCACCAAACATCAATTCATTGAAATTTAGGTGAAAAGATTTCAAACTCTGTTGTCCTTATTTCAATTAAAACTGCAGACGGTGGCAGATGAACTCAAGTTAGAATCAATTCAAAGGCAGATCGAGCATTATTCCTTCTAATGTATGTAAATATAGACGCAGGTGGTTTTCCTTTTTCACTGTAGTTGTCATTTATCTATTTTGAAGGATCTGTTGTGAATGCAGCAGCACAACAGCAAAGATAATTTTCTACATATGATAACTTCACAGTGACTGTTGGGCATTGGTGGAGAGCATACCAAGACACCTGACAGCTGTACCTCCAAATCAGTGGGAATCCATCACAAAGCTCTGGAAACACTTTGTATTGTTATTTGAAACACTTGTCATTGTTTTGCTTTTCTTTAAATGCTCTATATGACAATGTGGTCAGTAGTTTCTGAAGTAAACTCAAGTATCTCATTTACCCAAATGTCCCCTTGATATTTTCCACAACTATATTTAAACACCAGTAAGGTAAGAAAGAAAACTGTCCTATCTTTGGCAGACAATGGGACCAAAAATCTAAAATTAAGACTATTGTGTTTAAAATCAAACACCAAGTCACATCTGTGTTCATCAATTACCCGCAGCTTTTTATAATGTACAACCACTAGATGGCAGAGGTTTCACCTAAACCCACAGGAGATGTGCTGCACCAGACTCTCTGTTGCCCTGCCCTACTTATTCACTTCCTTCATCAACACAGGTTTTCATCTTTCCCCCTAATTTTGCCACCTCGAGGGTTTTGAGTCTCACCTCATGTGGAGCTCCTTTGAAGATGCTGGCACTCTGGTAGATGGTTTCAGTCCACAGACGGACGTCTTCATTCTCGAGCTCCTCAGCCGTACGATACATTGACTTGGGAACCAGGCCACCTTCTGGTACCTCACACTGCACAAAACATACCACAAAAAGTATGCACATCATACACACAGATATTCAGACATGGAGATGTGGGTCAGTAAAGGACATCTCAAAGTTGGTGGTTATATACTGCAGCTCAGAATGTTCACGTTCAGACAGGAATCATCTTCTTAGTTGGAAAAGTACAGCTTCAAACCCTCCTCAGGCACTCACCATACACTCTCCTCCGAGGAAGTCCGGGATGATTTCCTTGTCTATGTAGTCTACCAGCCCTCCAGGGCCTTGGTAGTCATTGCCTGCATAAATCAGGAACTTCTTGCGGGTGTTTTCATCAATAAATGGACTTACCTAGGTGGAGGTAGATAAGGGTTAGAGACTGGTGCTGCTGTCATAGTCAAGCCTTTCATTTGAATGAGTGCTGCTTTAGTTAATACTTAAATTAGTTAATTATATTTTTGTGTAGATTGCTATTTTCTGAAACAAAAGGGACACCACCTGCATACACAAATGAATACGTTGATACTCTAGGATAGCTAAGGGTATTTTCACACCCCAATGTCTAAAACAAGGTTTTATTTTTTCATTTTATACATTAGTTTTACTGCCGCACTGTCGGAAAAAACAACGTCCTCCAATCATCATCTTCATATGCTGCTTCTCCCTGCGCCTGCCCCTGATTAGTTTATGGACAGCTGTGCATCTGCGGTCAGAATGTTGTTGCTTCAGCTCATTTTTAACTTCTTCCATCTTTCCAGTTTGATGTGGATCAGAACCACCTCTGCTTGTGACACTGTTTTTTATTTTAGTAGATGCAAGAAATTGACAGGTTTGAAATTCAAAAAACACTTAGATGAATGTTATTAATGTTTCTCTGAGAGCCAGGTTTTCATGTCCTGGATGATTTTATAAGAAATCCGTTGCTGTTGCTTGAATTTGCATTTACTAAAATCAAGCAGTATTAGGGACACACTACAGGAGCATTCTTTATTAACATTGGCATGCTCTTTCTTTTGCTTCTCACCAGTGTCCAGAGAACAGGGAACACTCTGGGAGCTCTTAAGATAAGCAGCCGTCCCAGAGTCTCAGGGTAGTTCGCTTCCACAACCTCAATGATCCTCAGCAGAGCCTTAACTCCCGGTCGCCACAGGTGACGCATGTTCAGACCTTCCAGATCTACCAGACACGTCCAGCAGCTACAGAGGAGACAGTCAGAGGATTAGCGCTGATAAACGGCACAAACGCACACTCACACATAGCACGGCTGAAGCCTCTTTCTGACCACTTAGCACCTGTCATCCTGAAGAGATGCTTAAGTGGTGAATGCAATGCTTGCTAATTATGGACCCCCTTCTGACCCCCCCCCCTCCCCCTCAGCTTCTCTCTTCCTCTTTCTATTCTGGGGGAAAGCGCTGACGTGACTGCCATTCATAGTTCACATGCCTTCCTGCATGGCTTGCATCCCAGCCACCTCCTCTTGCTGGAGAGAGCTGACACTTTACAGATACCATCTCTGTTTGCTTGCATTCCCTCTCTCCTCTGGATCAGTGCACGCAGAAAAGATCCCTTTGCATTCCTCCCATTTTGGCAGAGATACTCCACTGGACTTAATAATAGTGAGTGCATGGACACCTGTGTCCAGGCTACCACTGCTAAACTGACCCCTAATGAGTCACAGAACAGAAAGTGGTAAAAATACACAGTTCTACATACATCACAGAAGGAAAACAGCCGATGTGCTTCCTGTAAACTCCAGCTACTCACTGTTGGTTTTTCTTCGATTTTTTCACTATCTTCTGTCTCACTGAGATCATTTTTGTTATGATGTGGCATCAAATAAATAAAATGGGATTGATTGATCTTCTTCTGTAATGTTTGAACCAGTTACTTTGGTGATATGTTTGTCACTTAAAAAGTCTTTATAGGGTTCTACCAAACCCTTGCACACACCATTTTTTTGTTAAATCCTGTTCCTATGTCTTTGTATTTCTGTGTGAGAAAATAACAAAGATTTAGTGCTGTCCAACAACTAAAATCTTTAATGAGATTAATCACAGGGTTGCTGTGGATTCATTTTGATTAATCATGATTAAATATTCATTTTTAATCGATATTAATCATGTTTCATTTTGCATGAGCAAACAGACTCAAGGAAGAAGGAAATATATATGCACTTTTTGTGTTTATTAAAAACAAACAGCTTTCAACAAAACAACTTGAAACAATTGTTTGTCTTGTTTTTTTGTCCTCATATTTACATCCAGAGGCCAACGTGCTGTTTCGTGTCCTCCATCTTTATGCGTTGGTTCTGCTGCCTGTTACTACCAGATCAACTGACAATTTGCACACGTGCGACGTCAACTCTGCTTGGACAAACTGACCGAAATGCGTTGCCAGAGACGTTCAGTGGGTTAAGTGCATGCAAATTTTTAATCAGATTAATCACGATGATGGATTATTCTGCAGTAATTTGTTCGCTTTGACAGCCCTAATAAAAATATATCTTTAACACTCTTATGCTTATACTTGCAATGGTTGAAATGCATCAGCTGATCTGCCCTCAAGGTTTTACCTGATGGGTCGACCAAACACCTTGGTGTTCTCTTCACAGCGTCTCAGACCTTCCTCATTGATAGACAGCACCTTAAATGACACAACATGAACTCAGTGGTGTGTGCCATGTTTTTACCTTTCAAACTTTTA
Source organism: Ostorhinchus cyanosoma (assembly GCA_029814465.1). Lineage (NCBI taxonomy): Eukaryota > Metazoa > Chordata > Actinopteri > Kurtiformes > Apogonidae > Ostorhinchus > Ostorhinchus cyanosoma. The sequence goes on from JAPTYQ010000001.1 coordinate 31,408,738, forward strand.
GTGAGCTAATGAAATTGTAAGATGATAAGATGGTTATTTTTACAAGTACTGTACTGTAGACATCCTGGTGTTAACACATTTGTCAGGTAATGCCTGTGTGCATTCATTACCTAATCTGTAATCCAGTTACTTGAGTACCTGACCTATAAATGTAAAGAATTAGGCTGATGTGGACACAGTCACATATGTGAATGGATTGAAGTAAAACTTACATGTCTGAGGAGAGACTCTTCCCCAAGGGCACGGACCAGTCCTTTGGTGTCCATCTGGCCCAGCCTCAGGATGTACAAAGGGCGCCCATCTAAAGGAAAAACAAAGCAAATATTTATAGGATCAATTGCAGTATTTACTGTGCATTGTGTAATGGTACATAGAAAAGAGAAAGAGCTGCACTGGTTGTGCACTGTTATGTAAGATAATAACTGAGTGGGTACAATGAAGAATGCTTTAATGTCTTCCCTATTCATTCCACACAAATACTTGGGCAAAGATATGAGGAAACTATTTGCACACTGATGTGGTGACATAAAAGCCAATGAAACATGATATGACAGCTAAGGAGAACACAAACAAAATGTGTGTATACATATATTTGAACCACTCTGTTAGGAAGTTTTAATAAATGTGCGGACATTTCTGCTGATCATCTGAGCATGATGGCTAAGACCTGGTTTTAGGGTTATGGTTAGGATTAGGGTCAGGTTATGGGGCACTAATTAATGCATTGCCATTAAGATTTGTGTGATATCTCACATATATTGCACTTCGCTCTACGTGGGATGTCGTGAATGACTATATCACCAGTATTGAGTACAAACTGTCACTTTTTTTGTGGATGGCATGAGTGTTGCTTTTCTTGCTATCCCCCACAACTGTGAGTACGAACAGTACAGAGCATATCACAGAGGAAATGATTTGTCTATTTTCTTTTATTTTATGAGATTTTTCTACATTCATGAGCCATGTTTTCATTTAACTTTCATGCCAATTTGCTTACACTTCAGCTTAATTCGTATTATAGTCTATTTGCTGTAATGTTAGAGAAGTCAGTTTATTTCTCTTTCAGCCATTCTGATTCTTGTATGTTTTTTATGATAAGGATGACATACATGACAATTGAATACATATCTGAAGTGTTAAAAACTGTGTTTTGTGACATCTTGTATGGTTTTGACAGAAAATCTTTACCCACCTAACACATCAATGAGATGTTCTCCTAAAAATAGAGACAAACAGGCATGCCAGTAGGCATGAGCTAGATGTGTAACCAAAGAGTGCTGACAAATTGGTCTCTAGTTTAATTTACTTGCATAGTTGATTCCTGTCGGTCCTCTAGGTAAGAGTGATTTACACATTGATGAGGTGAGTGTAACATAACCTTGTCAGAAACTAGAGAGCTGAGGTTTGCTTCAAGTTAAAAGCACACAGAGAGTCTATGCCAAGTGTACTCAAGCAGCATAGAACCATGAGTATGTGCCATGTTGATCTACCTCTGTCATGGTGGTGCCAGCCTCCGGTGTAGTAGTCCTGAAGAACCTGTGGTGAGGTCCAGGTCTCCAGCAGGTAGTCCACCTGGTGCTGCTTCCTCCAAGTCAGCGACTGGCACAGAATTTCCCGCGCTTTGTCCATGTTGAAGTCCCTAGCTCGTAAGAAGCGCAGGATGTGCTCGTCTTTAGGAATCTAGAGAGTGAGAGGACATTTTTAAGCGTAGTTACTTTATTATATATATTATTGAAAGAAATAATAAATAAAAACTGAAGATCACCTTTCCCTTGTGTGTCTCCTGCAGCCATTTCCGAAGTCTGATCAGACAGCTCTCCTGCAGGGGGGTGAGGTCGCCAAGATAACGTTTTATATAGTCAGCATCCAGCTTGTCTGCGCCATAAAAAAACATCAGCAATTAACATTATTCAGTAAATAAAACGTAATACGCTGTCATTCAACTGACTAAATACAAATTTTTTTGCTTTGCCACAAAGAGTATTGTCATAGTTATATAAACATGTAAGAACTGTGGTTGGATCAGACCTTCAGGTGTTCCAGCCAGGATCTCAGTAAGACTGTCTGACTGAAGTGCAATGCTGTCCTGCTTGGCATCCTGCGAGGCGCTGTCCTTGGCATCAGCAGGAAGTGGGATGGGGACCGTAGGTGACACTGGAAGCTTGGGAAGAACAGGTGGGCTTGTAGAGAGACTGGTTGGTCTGGGGAGAGCCAAGGGAAGGGAGGAGGGAGTCCAGCGTGGCACGTGGGTGATCCCTTCATCTTCAAGCTCCTTCAGGTAAAACTCAATGATTTCTTTTCCCTGAGAGAGACATAAAAGAAGAAAATTTGGAGTTTGAGCAGACACATTAGAAAAAATAAGTTGCAATAAACTCATTTCAAATACAGAAAGAACAAAAAAAGAGAAATTAGGTAGAGGATTAGAGTTGAATTATTAATTAGATCCTGGAGAACTGAAACTACTATAATTATAACCACTTGTATACATTTCTTTGAAAAGATCTAGGTACATAAAATAAAAAAAAAGAAGAAAAAAAAGAAAAGCATTTAGCATTGCCCACATTCACCCTAAATAAAGACAGATGAGTCACTGCATCCACACTAAAAGACCCCTGTCCACATGCATCGATTATACAAGCTTATTTATCCCATAAAAGTGTGAGACAGACTGAGTCATTTGTCAAAAAAACAGCAAGCAAAGCCTCTTTTCACACGATACACTGATGCATTATTAATACAACACCTGTTATTCTATAGCTATACAACTATTAAGAAATGATGATTTCTGAGCAACCAAAAAGAACATATGTAAAATGAATGCAATTAAATACTGTATTGTGTTCAGTGAATGCAATGCTTTGGTCCAGCCAACCTTTTTGATACTGCTGGCGTACTGCTTCATAGCAATCTTCTCTACTGTGCTCTCAAAACCGAAGAAAGACTTGATATCCAGGCTGGCGGTCTGCTCAAAGCAAGTCCACTCCTCATTCTCAGGGTGAACCTGTGAATACATTGGAAAAATACTGTATATACTGTATACACACAGAAATGAGATGACCTAGTTACTATGGTAACCAAACTCAGTTTCACTTGATAACAACGCACACAGACTGCGCACTACATTAGCAGTGTGTAAGTCTGTCCATGTAAAATGTTTCACATGAACATTTACAGCTAAAACTGACACCAATATACAGCATGTCACTTTATACAGTATATTACTATATTTTGAAAGATGTCATTGGTGAAAAGCCTTCTAAAATCAGTGTACTGTTTGTGTCACAACTCTTGACTACCCAAGTATTTCATTTTTAAATGGGTCTATTAGCTCAGTCTAACTGAGCTGTCCATTCAAGTTACTGTTAGCACAGTTTGCTAAAATACACAATAAAAATTTCTGTGCTGCCTGACAACTAAATTTAGCACAGTTGGAGGTTAACACAACATGCTTGACCTCCTTAACTCAGAGAACATCCATTGATGGACACGCAGGTCTGAAGTCAGAGTTAAGACTACAGTGCACAGAAGCTGGATGTCAAAAACCAGGGCAGGGATGCTGGTTTGGGATAAGTATTTGAGGGCACTGAGCCATACTCAAAGGGAACTGAATAATTCACAGAGAGATGAGCTGAGATAGCAAGCATCACACTCAGTGCTGGTCTACACATGGTTTCTCTGCAGGAAAGCAGGAGAGAGATTAGAGGCACAAACATTAACATGGGTGTGCTGGCAGCAGCTTAACACTCAGCTGCTAAACGATGTGTTTGATCATTTGCCCGTGTAGATTTGCGTTTCTCTTGAAATCACTGGGTTTAACATGACACAAAAAGGGTCAGGGTTTGAGTTCCTCTCTCAAGCTGCAGGTACAAAAAATGTACTCATTCATGTGCTGCAACTAATGCCTACAGTAAGTCACACCATGCAAACGATTTATGGACCATTTCGTATGACCTTCTCAAGGCGGACTTATAACAATGGAGAGTTCGTAGACCGTTCCTAAGTTTGTAGCCAGGTGGATGATCTTGTTCCAAGGTTTTCTGCGAATGTGCTATGAAATCCCCTTTTGTAAGACGCCCTAACGAATGCCTTAGGAACAATCTAAGAACAACACACAATGTTCATGGATCAGGTGGCCATTCCAGAACCCCATGTTCCTGCACTGGCTGCAAGTAGATGACAAGAACACATTACACTGTTATAAGGAGTCCCTTACGGCATTCACATGAACTGATGTACAGACAGAGATTCACACAGCGTTCTTAAGGTGGACGTAAGGTGTCCCTAATAGGTAGTAGTGCGGCATTTGTGGCATTCTTAGAGGGGGTCGTATACAAATTGTCAAGACCGAGTGAATGACTGGACTCAAATGCACAGTGTTGAAGGGAAAGTGTCTTAGTAACAGAAAAATAAACATGAGGAACATGAGTCCACAGGGTGATGGAGAGAATGTGTGTGACGGACAGTTAGGGGTGGTACTGTTTGGACAGGTGCCGCCTTCTGTATCCATGGCCACACCCACCAATGTCTCTGTCTTCACTGCATCTTCCTTGGGACATTCTAAAACCCTTAATGTAAAAAGGCTTCATGTTGCTTAATGTTTCAAACAGCGATCAATCATCACCAAATTATGTGTGGACATCGCTAATGCTGGGCTCCAGTACCCTGGGACCCTCTCCAGGATAAAGCTGTTCAGGAGATGAATGAATAAATGTAAAAAAAAAATAATACTCGAAGATTAAATTATGTGAAGTTTTTTTTCCCCTGCCTATGAAGAGGAAAAGGCTTAACGTAGACAGCATACATAATTCTGGGGTTTTCCTTTTGATCTTTGCAGAGGTGAAAGTGGGCGTGACTACAGATGTCCATACCAAATTTGGTGATGATTGATCACTGTTCTGGGGCATTAAGCTACATTAAGATTTTTTATGTTAAGTGTTTTAGAATTTCCCTTTTCTTCTGCTACTTTCGGGCCAAAACAGCGGCCACAACTGCTTGATCTTTCTCTTTTTTGTCTTGCAGCTGTAAAAATTTTGTCTTGTGGGCAAGATTTCCATCTTGAATGTGATGATTACAACACGAGACTTTTAGTACACAGCCACTGTTAATATACCAATCTAAATATTCTGAAAAAGTGCAAGATCTTCCTACCAATGACTTGAGAGTGCCAAGAGTTGCCCTTAGGGGGGCTGTACGGCCACCTTACGACCAAATAATTCATTAAGTGGCCATAGGGCTGATGTAGGCACCCTTACAAAGAATGTGACAACTGTACCTTCTTCGTACAACACAAAATTACGTCATTAATTTCTCACGGAGGCCTCAAGTTGCTCTTGCGATTTGAACGACAGCCATACCAACTTCATAAGATAGCTGTTAGAAACTACTGCTCCCTCCACAAATGTCTACGAACTCCAGATTTCGTACGAACTGGGAGATTCTTACAAACTCATTGTTTGTAAGAATCTTCGTGATTGCAGCCTTAGATAACAGCCTGAACTTGCACAATACTGACCGAATAGCAGCAAGTCTCATGGATGATGACCCGGTTGGAGAAGGTTTCATTGTGAGACTCGATGTGCAACGTCCTCTCCTTTCGGTTTAGAGTGTTTTTCTGGATGAAGTAGACATAGTCCACACCTGCGATCTGTGAACCGAACAGCTCGTTACAAAACTATATTGTCATAGCCACATTACACAATGAATGTCAAGCAATAAGGGGATGATCTGACTTGTAACATACCCTTTTGAGAAGGCGTGGGGCATCCACATCCAGGGCACAGCGGCGCTCTATCCTGTGGGTGCTACCGTCTTCACTGGTCTCCTCATCCACCACATCACTCGCCACAAACATGGGGATAAGGTGGCAAGTAGGAAACCGGCGCTCGTATGCCTGAATAAGGAAGAAAAAACAGAAATGTAACTTAACAGTGTTTCCTTTTAAACTGGCGAAAAAATATTAGGTTTCAGTTTATATTTTGGTGAATTAAGTGTAAGTAATTTATCCACCATTGTCTCTTGTATGCAATCCACAGGGAAGATGACAAAACTACCCTCATCACTGCATACACACTTGCATGTTCTCCCTGCACTGGTAACTTTGGTGGTGGTAAGGCTAGGTATTGGTCAAAATGGTTTGATACTGGTACTATGACTGATGACTTAGCTTGAAAACCAGGTCCTAAACGACACTTTTACCAATTTGTCATCCTAACAAAAGGCAAATTCTGATACATTTATATATTAATATCACTATTTTTTGTTCTTTATTAAATAACAGCGCATGAGGCAACTTCACGTGAGGGTTTTTGTTGTCTTCTGTCTCAGATACAGCAAAAGATACATTTACTGTTAGGAATGCAGCAGTTCATTATTTTTAACTGACAAAGTCATGTTTTGTTTATGCCATTTCACATTCAGTTTAAATAATGCGTCTGAGATCTAAATAGATGCTAATTGGACTTGATTGAAAGTTTCAGGTTACAGATTTTTTTTAAATCACCACACAAATACTTTGGACATTGTACTGCTCTTATATGAATCTCATTAGAAAAAAATTCATATGTTCTTGAAAAGAAAGACTAAAGAATCTGAATAGGTGGGCAAAGAATGGCCCTAAGCTGAGAACAAGTACGAGGCCAAATAAAAGCTCCTTCAACTATTGATTCACGTTTGCACTGCCCCAACCCCCCCCCCAACTCTCTTTTTCAGTCTCTTTTACTTTCTCTGGTTTAGGTCAGCTCTAAATGTAAAGTGTCATGAGTTCACTTTTGTTATGATGTGGTGCTTGATTGATTGATTGATTGATTGATTGATTGATTGATTGAAGATAATCCACAACAGAGAATGGCTACAACCCAATTATAGCAATTAAAAAAAAAAAAAATTAACACTTGCCCCTATGCCTAAGGACACCACTGCTTCTACAGACTGTTCCCATAACTGCAAATCCCTGCAAACATAGGTTTTGTACACACACAGTTATGCAATTGGTCCTTGGCTGGTACAAAGTAATTACCACAGCCTCACTTCTTTTTTTAATATCAACATCATGTTTCTTCATCTCTGGTAATACTTTCATGATTACATAACCGGAATGTCTTAACATTAGACTAGACCACAAATCAAAAGCAAGCAGCCTAATGTTTTTAAGTGTGCCAGAGCTAAAAGTGAGTGGAACAAATGAATGTTTTAATGTATGTGCCAGTCGGAAAATGCATGGTGTGAAGATTAGAAAAGTGTGTGTAAACTGACCAGAACGATACACACTACTGCAGTGCATGTAGAAGTATGATCCAACTGTATCTACCATTTCAAAGTAGGAAAGACTGAACAAAGCAATATAATATCCTTAAAATAAGCACTGAGGTTTAGTTCAAAAGAGTTCTGAGCTCCTCAGAAAACCACAACGCCCACACTACTGTGACAAAAACACGACTTATAATAGAACAGCTGCTAAGAGATACATGTTTTGATCCAAAGCTACATACAACTGCCATGTATGCCTCATTGTCATATATTTGAACTGACCGGGTAAATAATGACTAGTGTGGCCATTGCGCACAGGAGTTAATGTGGAGCGCTTATTATGTTTGTAGTTTTGTGTGTGAGTAGGGGTCAGTAGGGTTCAGCGGCTCCTGGTGTACCGCTGCTGGGGCCACTGAACCACTCAGCTGCTCACTGTCACTGACTGAGTGAATGCTGAGCTCTGTTTTTCAGCTCTGAAGCTCTGGAACTCTGGGCGCAGGCTTTGTACTGTAGTCAGCACAACACCACTGACTGTAAACACCAGTTTTGCGCATCAAAAACAACCATACGTCAACAACCAACTAATGCAAGCAGAAAATGTTACACGATGTTAGAAAAACACCATTTTTACTCAAACAAAAGGCTTAAACACAATGCAGGGTTAGACTGTACATGTTCAGTTCATTAAGAGCCTCGTAATGTTTTATAAAAAACACACACAACACCAAACATGTACTTGAACATGGACTTTACAAGCTGAAAATAGATCCACTCACTTCACGCTAAAAACAGGAAGGAAAGGTTTAGATTAGAGGCCGACCGATTAATCGGCCGGCTGATTAATCGGGCCGATTATAGGGTCTCGCCAATTAATCGACATCGGCCAATATGTAGCCGATTTATTAACATTTTTTTTGCTGTGCACACTCAATCACGGGATTC
>JAPTYQ010000001.1:31417547-31431730 GCA_029814465.1 Ostorhinchus cyanosoma
TGTTCTTATTTCATATATCGGCCAATATATCGGATATCGGCCAATCTCGGATATCGGCCGATATATCGGTTATCGGCTTTTTTTTGCCCCAATATCGGCATCGGCCCCAAAAATCCCATATCGGTCGGGCTCTAGTTGAGATACCAGGTTATTATTCAGAAGGGAAGGTACTGGTACTGCTGGGCTGAAGTTCAGCTGGAGCTTGACTATACACTTGACTCTTAGGCTCTATTAATCACCACCGTACTTGTTACATACAGCGAATTTAGTTTGGTGCAATATACAAGATGATTCTCTCCTCAAGTGTTCAGCAAACAGCCAAATCAGCAGCTTCATAAAAAGCAGTCAGGCACACCTGGTAACACCCTGCCTTGTGGCAGGCAGTGACGACACACCAGACAAACGCTATAAAGCAATATGATTTACACTTTTCCCTAAATTCTTCCTGAATCAGTTTATTGACTTATATGATTACATATTAAAAAATGAAATAAAAGAAAGCCAGTTCAGTTTCCAAAAAAGGCTTAAACAATATGCGTGTGAAAGAAAGTATACAAGAAGCCATCCTCTAGTGTCCATGGAGACAGGGAAACACCTCAAATTGCCAAGCAGTGAGTAATAGTTCCTGGAATTTGTATGGAGAATTAATTACTGTATGTTTTCAAAGGACACATAAGGGAAAATATGAAAACAATACAAGGTTACTTAATCCCTTCCCGAGCACACAAATAACTTTTTCCCCCTTGTGCACAATAATGGTAAGGATGTGTGTATGGAAAATTAGATTCCTAGGTTCCGAAAAGGGAGATGACGGAAATTCATGACTTCCGAGAGGACATTTAATAGATTCCAAGGCTATATACATGGTAAATGCATATGTGTATAAAATAGAACAAGAGAAGAAAACAAGGGTGTTGGCTGGCTAGAAAACTAACAAGGTACAAGCATTTTCACAGCATATTCTGAGTTTGTTAGGGGAGTTTAGAACCAAAAAGCCTGAGCTTAAAGGATTAAGAGAATGTGTAAGAACAAACATTTGCAAGTGAAACTAATTTTGAAGTTGTAAACAGAGCATGCTGAGGAGCATGGCAGAGAAAACAGAGGTAGTGCAAGTCCACCCATTTTTAGTTCCATAACATGATTCTGCATGGAAATCAAGATACCCACCCTCACCAAAAGGCCAAGTGATTGTAACACAGCAACAGTTCTGATGCAATATTTCAGCTAAGCTATTGACAAGACCTGGAGAGTGCTGCAGCAGACATGAACCGTGACACTAAATATTCTGGTATATCAGGTTTTATACAGTGGTAACACAGTATTCATATATGCAAGATGAATAAAGCACTTCTGACTGGTTAGACAGGCCTTTTCTGCTTGAGACACTGAATGCTAAAGGATTGAAGGCATGCACCTCTGTTTCTCAGGTATAACACTATTTATTTGTTTTGTCTGAAAGTTACATGATGGTCAGTCCAATGCAGGTAACGCTCTGGGACCAACAACTAGACTTCTGATTTCCTCAGTAGCAGCATTTCTGGAGCTTCTAAAATGCATGTGTCATAAAAGTCAAAGCCATGTAAAGGTCTGCTATTTCTGTGGGCAAAGGGAAGCAGACTGAACAGATGTCATTTTAAGATTAAGATACTGGATGAGAACAGTTTACAGATGATATGTGAAACATATGCTAGTCAATAAAAAGGACAATGAAATTCTTCTGCACTCATGGGATATATAAATATCATGAAGAACTCATTACAAAAACACTGTTCGAAAGATACATAGTTTGAGTCACTTCATGTTGAATTGAGAGCAAAATATATCTTGCCTGAGATATAGGCCTAGCTTAAACCAGGGGTCACCAACCTTGGTCCTTGAGAGCTACTATCCTGCATGTATTAGACCAACCCTGCTCTTCAGGACCAGGGTTGGTGACCCCTGGTCTAAACAATCCCATCATAATGTATGCTTTTTATATAAAGTGCTGATTTTACTGATTCATCTCAAGATAAATAAAAATTAAAGATGTACAGGTGCCAAATTATGAACTGCAGTTTGCTCCAGCACACCTCCCAAATAAAGTTCCATTCATTTTGCAAAGGTCAGCTTTTAGATATTTGCACATATAAAAGAGATCTGTTAATATGCTCTTTCTTCTATACTAGGTATGCTTCTCCTTTTGAGCCGAAGAACACTTTTTTTTATGGTATCCATCTCCATCAAAGAGTACCTTTACCTTTTCTCCAGCTGACTGTTAAAAGGAAGTTGTGTGCATCAGTCTTCAAAGATGTCATAAATGGCATAGCTATTCTGAATGCACTGCATACATGTCCAAGGGATCCTCATAAAACAAGAATAACATTGAAATATCAAAAATTCAGACCACTCAAATATGCTGTTTGACAGTCAAATTGAGGATATTATCATATTGAGAACAAAAGTGTCAGGTGACTGACAGGTTCAATACAGTGTTGTTATACACTGGGCACTTCTCTGAACTTGCTCACCAAATTTTCCTCTTAACAGATACAAAACAAAGTTGTATAATACCTATACAACACTAATGATGTCAGAAGCAGATAACACACACTCCCTTTGCATGGGTTCTGTTGGCAGGGGTGTGATGTCATTCGGCCAACGTCTGATGGCAAAAATCATTATTCCCACCCTATCACCCCTGGGGCAAGTGTAGGGCCTGTCCTGCAAGTGCGTCATTCTCAAATGCTCTTATTATTTTATTTGCTGTGGTCTGCCATGTTCATTCACACATTTAACTGGATTCACTGGGTCATATGTAGTTGCTGGCCTAGCTTCTAAAGAGGATGCTCAGATCATGTCTGGAGGACAAAAATATTTGAAAGGCCTTGGGATTAACATTACAGAATCTCCCTCTGGGAAATGGCATGATGTAAGTGCAGCCAAATACAGATCATGCCAGATTCATTCACGAGAAAAGCTGTCACAGACATACAGTGGTCAGGATGCATAAAACTTTGCTGTCATCTGGTAACATTGAGTGTTCATATAAAAGGGGACGGGATATGAGGTTTCAAATGAAGACATAGAGGATGGTTCATAGAAAGAAAATTCCGTCTGTTTCTCATTTTAGCAGAAAGCCATAAACTCTAAACTAGGTCATTGACAAAGCTGGGGGAAGAGCGAGAGGAAAGTTATGAGCAGGCAGTTTAAAATTTCTGTCTTTCTTCCAACTGTCACAAATGTGAGAGAAAGATAGAAAGAAAAAACAAGAATAAAGCTGGTACTTTGATATGTTCGTACATTCAGACAGACCATGCCAGTTTAACAAGTATTTGTTATAAAGAGGAAGGAAAATGTGCCATCCTAAAGTAATAAACTCCCTCCAACAACCTCAGAAGTTGGATTTAATTACATTTGCCTGATGACAATCTAGGGCAAATATTATGATTTGGGCTATACAAACAAAATACTATTAGGAAGCAGCACAAGCACATGACATCTGTAATAATACATAAAAAAGTATATTAAAGAGTGAAAAAGTAAGCAGAGCTTACTAATACCCCTGCCCAGTCGCCCCTCCTGCTCACTGACACCCTGCCTACCTAGGGATGAATTAGAAAGGCTCATGCAAAGAACATAATTGTGAAATTTGAAAAGAACTGGCTGAACAGCATGCGAGAAATGGAATGGACAAAATTTCGAAGCTGAAAATTTAAACCCCCACTCTGTGAAGTGGGCTGGGGTATAAAAAACAGACAGTATTTGTGTCACAAATGTTCTCGGTTCTGTTTTTCAGTTGCAGAACTCTGCCACCCTATCAGTGTATTATCCCTGCTTTCATTATTCTTAACTTTCCTGATGTAATAATAAGCTATTTGAATAGTAATTTAAAATCACTGGATCTCAAAAGGTTTCTCTGCTAGGATCCCTTTTTGCAAATATAAGGACTTTGAATTCTTGCTTTGATGTTTGTTGATCACTTTAATTATCAATGAATATTATGGTCTGGGGTGAATCACTGGACAGTGTCCATGACGCACATCCATGACATGTACCATATTAGGGCTGGGTAAAAAAATCGATTTAAACGATTTTGAATCGATTCCATTTAAATTTCGCACTATCGATTCACAGGGCATGAGATCGAGTCTTTTTTTTTTTTTCCACAACGCAATCTCGTGTGTTGTTTGAATTTCCTCCCTCAGCGTAGAGCCATGGCTCTGCCTCAGCGGTCTGGTGCGTGATGACGCAGCAACGCAGTCGTACGTCATGTTGTTCAGGCACGTAGCCAAAATGGCTGAGGCAGAGAAAACACCAGTCGGCAAGTCCCAAATGAAATCTGAAGTGTGGAATCATTTCAAGTTTAAAATGAAAAATGGAGAGCTCGATAAAAGCAAGGTAGTTTGCAAGATATGCTAAACAGAGCTCAGTTATTGTAGGAATACTACAAACCTGAGAAACCACCTGACAAGGTACCACACTACGCTAACCTCAGCTTCCGACAACACACCACCCGGAGCAAAACAAAAGAAACTGAAGGACCTGCTAGCATTACCATCAGAGTCTCCGCGGGCCATAAAGATAACACAGGCCATCGCATTTTTTGTTTGCAGAGATTTACGGCCATACTCGGGTACTACCGAGTATGGCCGTAAATCTCGGGTGGTTTACGATCTTCGTTTTGTCAATATTTTTTTGTTAATATTTTTTCATATAAAGTGTAATTTGCTGCCACATTCATGAGCACATCTACGTTTGCACTTTAATTTGTACTTTTTGATTTACAGTAAGATGACAGTTTTGTTTACAGTTACATGTGAACTGTCAAATTTACAAAATAAAGACATGTATTTTGCAACGTATTGTATGGAGATATTTTCATTATTTAAGAGCAGATTGAATTGATTCAGACTGAATCGAATCGTGATAAATCGATTTAAAACCCTAAGAATCGAAATCGAATCGATCTAGGAAATTGACTGTGATACCCAGCCCTACACCATATACCTCTGTTGTAGACTTAAACAATGGTTGCTTACTGTACACATGTACACTGCCTTGCTGTACAGACAGTTTCAGTATCGCCATAAAACACACAAGAATGAACTTTTGTTGGAACCAAAACTTTTGTGGTTGACATCCATTTGCTCCATTAGGCTTTTTAAACAATACTGGTTTCACCATGTCATCTTTTGAATGAATGATAGATGGCAAGCTTTGAATAGCGAGGTGCCCCCATGTGTCTAAGTAGGTTAAACCACTTGGGAGAAAAGCTTGTAATATATGAGGAGACTCAATGTCCTAGTTCTCTAGCTGAGCCAACCAGTTAAACTGCTTTAGATGCTGAAGATCCTGCCTCCTGTGTTGATATAGTCTCAATAGTATTTCATTTGCATTGTGGTGATCATAATATTTGCCACGAACCTCTATCACATCCTATAAAATGTAGCACTTTTTAAAAACAACCTGTCTAATGATACAATATTCACTCATGTGTACCCCCCCCCCCCCCAAAAAAAAGAGTCAGTCCAGAAAATATGCTGTACATTGCAAGTTTCACCTGGAAAGGTGTTTTTGCAGCTGTCAGCAGTGAACAGCGGTAGACTGTTAGCATGCTAATAATACAAGCACAATGCAGGTTCTGACATTGCCAAAAGAATCAGCAACAGCATTTAGAGGAAGATATCAGACCACAGCAAGGAAGGAGGAAATTTTGGTTGAAGTACATTGAGAAGCTAGTTCAAAATTACAATTTCAAGTAAACAGCAATATAATGTCCTTGATAGATGAGGATAAGTACCAAACGCTGGTGCTCGAGCCAAAACTGAGGAATATACCAAACCTCTGCACCACTACACACATACAATGCATACTGGTATGTAGAAACAGACACTATTACTGATGGAAACAAAGCAATATGCTTTATGTGACATCCACTAATACGTCCCTTTAAAAAAAAAAAAAAAGGGACATTCACATGAACTAAATCAATAAGATGTTCTAGAGTAGGTGTTTCCATAACAGCTCTGTTCACATCCAACATTATCTTCAACCAAGGTGTAGCTGGGGGGGGTTGCTGATTGAACAGATGCAACAATAGAGCCTTGTGCATGTGTACATGCCATACCACCCACTTCTCTTCCCCCACTGAGCTCACTGCTGCACTGGGTTCTTTATTGGCAGAAATGCCTGGAACTACCAATGTAGGGGGAGGAGGGACCAATGAAATGTGTACATAGCTCATATAAATGTAAGGTCCTAAATATTTGGTGAGGCGTGTCATATGCTAAACTGTAGTCAGTACCGGGTTATGCATGCGTGATCGGATGTATGTGTCTACCAGGGAATGGAAAGCAGCCATCTGTCGCCTATCAAAAATCATCTAAGTCAGACCAAGAAATGCTGAATTACATAAATTTCTGCCAGCATAATGCATAAACACATTTGTAAAAGGAAGCATTAACCCTGTAACTGAATCTGAATGATTTGTGATATCCTACTAACTTCATTTCTATATCTGTTTAGAGAAGTTTTTAAGTTCTTAATGAAAATTACATTTCTACTTAAAAGCATTTTACATGACTGAAAAAACTAAAAAGCATAAAGCATCAAACTGTCGAAAAGATTAAAATGTGAGCAGAGCACACTAGTCTCTCCAAACCCTAATAATGACGAGCAGCTCTACTGATAACCAGCCCTGCTCATCATCCTGCCTGTTCTCTAGCAAATGTCAGAAAATTCTCATGAGCCACAAGTTCCAGGAACCTGCAGCATTACAGATGCCATAAAGGAAAGAACGATGCTGCCAAAGCATTTGCTGTGTGATCTGCAGTTGTTCTGTTAAAGGTACCTGAACCTCATATTGAAAAGAAGAAATGATTAAAAGAAGAGTGACAACAGCGAAGAAAGCAAGTGGGGGGTTCAGTCTGTAATCTATATGAACAAGCACACAATGGAAAAGACTATGAAAACCACAACCGTTCATCATACCACAATATCGAGTCTGTACAGACAGATCGACACTTCTGTTCTGTTTTGCATTTGAGGAGTGACACCGTTTACCGAAATATTTTTCTTTGCCTAGCTCTTAAAAAATCATTTTAAATTAGACCTAGCTATGTGTTTCAGATACTTAAGTCAGGATGTACACAAGGAGAAAAGACAGAAGTAGGTGGTTGCAGTTTACTGTGCACGTTCCCTTTAACACTGCAGCTGCACCATAAATGTGACTCACAATCCACTGCCGTACTGTAGCATGATTGCAGTGTTCAGTGAGCTTGAGCTAAGGGTCATTGTGTAAGAGTATGTGCGTACACATTCATCTATGTCTAGCACAGCGAAGAAGGGTGGGGGAGGGGTGCTGCTGGCCCAGCATCTTGACCTTGCAGCAGGAAAGAGGGTGAATGAGTGTCCTGATGATCAGTGAATGAAATCAGCTCCAGAATATTCCCATAGGCTCCCTGAGTCACATGGTTACACTACAGTCTTTTTTTTTTATGGAGTTTTGAGCAGTCCACTGGCCAATGAGCTCCCCTTCCTAAAGCAGGCTATAACTCTTTATTGGCTTTTGGCAAACACCAGTGAACAGAGTGAGTGAATTAGACATTGCAGTCAAAGCTACGACAGATTCATTCACAAGACTGGATAGAAAGTGAATGAGAACAGACAGGTGCAACGTTAGGAAAAGCTCATCAGAAGAGCAAATATAAAGCAAACATATCACAAAGACAAGCATAATAAATGTCCTCCTTAATGTTAAGTCTCCCTTGAGGAATCCTGTCTGAATAACTATTATGAATGAAGAGTAATCAGGTTTCATTCCAGTTGTTTCTGCTCTTTTTGTCAATGGACTGTTTTACCAGGACAAAGAGATTGTGTTAAAATCAAATGACCCTGTTTCTCTGTCTCAGCTGGCTCACATGGGGGAAAATCTTTGACAGAGCAAGTACATGCCTCTAGATGAGAGACTATTAAGTGATATGAGGGATAGACATGCAAGCAGCTCACAGACGGATTACAATAGACTAAGCCCAGGATGCATCAGCCGTAGAAAATTGGGCTGCAAAAGCCTTTACCAGACCTGGCCATAAGTGGGTCAGGACATGGTGGGACAGGACATTGCCCCGCCAGGACTGATCTGCATTCAGCCAGACTAGACAGAGAGAGAAGGGGGACAGTGGGATGAGCCAAGTTTAGAAATACAGGCTCAGTAGCAGGCAGGAACAAAATAATAATATGACAGTCCAACTCTTGGAAAACCTGCTGGGGATGACCCACATAGACAAGGGGCCAAAGGCAAAGGGAGCCTGAAGTAGCTAACTGTGGAAAACATAGGAAAAATCTCAGCAGCAGGAGCTGAAATTGGGGAGGGAAAAAACTGAATTTCAGAACACATAACTTGCTTTTGTAGCTCTCTACTTAACAATGCCTAGATAAAGAGATGACCTGACAACACTTTTAATTACAGCTGTCCACCTTGAACCTCTGTCTGAAAACACCTGTGATTAGCCAAAGTGTGTGAGTCAAAAGTTAAAAGCTGCTCAGAAGATAAAAAATTGCTCCCTCCTACATTTTGTTCAATGCTCAATTCCACATTTACTGATGAATTATTTGGAGTTCAGTGATTCAGATTTATTTATTTACATATTTATTGCCTTGAATAAGATATTTTGTCCAACAGTTACCCCCACTTCACAGTTAAATTGAGAAATGAATAATGGATTTGTTGGGTCAATATTTTTTTGAGAGTGGGCCTGGTATGATTGGCTTTTCTCAGCTCCATACTATTTATTTCTACTTTGCATGACATGACCTTTTAAATAGTTCCTGTAAACATCTCTAAACCAGTGTGACACCCACTTCTATCCTGCATGAACTCATTTTATGGCAAGGCTCTGTACAACCATTACAGGCATTGGGGCACCACTTAAATAGCTGCTTGACAACTAACATGCTTTGAACTGCTCATTCTGTTTTATTCAGTGATGAAGGTATAAATTCATATTTCAGAAGAGAATAGTCAGAAACTAGTTTTCCATTGAACTGCTAGGTTCACTGAAGAACTAGCACTTGAGGAAAGATAGCCAGTTCATGCTGCAGAAGACTAAGAATCAGCATGTACAGTGGGAATGGAAAGTATTTAGACCCTCTCACATATTTCACTCTATTATATTGCAGCCATTTGCTAAAATCATTGAAGTTAATTTTTTGTCCTCATTAATGTAAACAGGACCCCATTTTGACAGAAAAAAACAGAATTGTAGACATTTTAAAAGATTTATATATATATTTTTTAAAACTACACTCAAATATTACATTGCCAGAAGTATTCAGACCCTTTGTGACACTCATATATTTAGCTCAGATGCTGTCCATTTCTTCTGATCATTCTCAAGATGGTGCGACACTTTCATTGGAGTCCAGCAGTGTTTAATTAAATTGATTGGACTTAATAAGGACAGGTACACACCTGTCTATATAAGACTTTACAGCTCACAGTGCATGTCAGAGCAAATGAGAATCATGAGGTCAAAGGAACTGCCTGAAGAGCTGAGAGACTGAATTGTGGCAAGGCACAGATATGGCCAAGGTTACAAAAGAATTTCTGCTGCACTTAAGGTTTCTAAGAGAACAGTGGCCTCTATAATCCATAAGTGGATGATGTTTGGGACCAGAAGTCTTCCTAGGTTTGGCCGTCCAGCCAAACTGGATGGAGGAGAAGAGCCTTGGTGAGAGACGTAAAGAACCAAAGATCACTGTGGCTGAGCTCCAGAGATGCAATGGGAAGATGGGAGAAAGCTGTAGAAAGTCACCCATCACTGCTGCTTTATGGGGCTTTATGGCAGAGTCGTCTGACGGTAGCCTCTCCTCAGTGCAAGACTCACGAAAGTCCACAGAGTTGGCCAAAAAACACACGAAGGACTCCCAGACTATGAGAAATAAGATTCTCTGATCTGATGAGATAAAGATTGAACTTTCTGGCTTTAAGTATGTGTGGAGAAAACCAGGCACTTCTCATCACCTGCCCATGCTATGGGGGTATTTTCCAGCTCCAGGGACAGGACCACTGTAAAGATGAATGTGGCCAACCTGACAGGAATGGAGAGGATCTGCAAGGAGGAATGGCAGAGGATCCCCAAATCCAGATGTGAAAAACTAGTTGCATCATTTCCAAGAAGACTCATGGCTGTATTAGCCCAACAGGGTGCTTCTACTCAATACTGAACAAAGGGTCTGAAAACTTGAGACCATGTGATATCTCAGTTTTTCTTTCTTAATAGGTCTGCAAAAATGTGTACGATTTTTTTTTCTGTCAAAATAGGGTGCTGTGTGTACATTAATGAGGGGAAAAATGAACTTAAATGATTCTTGCAAATGGCTGCAATATAACAGTGAAAAATTTACAGTCCAGGTGGAATTCCTCATCTTTAAACACATCTATTTTATTCTTTCACTTCAGCTAAAAAGTGCTGAAGACAATGGATCCTGTTTTGTGCCACCATGATGCTTTATTAACCACTGTCAAAATATTTTAACCTACATCAATATAATTCTGAAACTAAACAATCAGCTTATATGTAAATATTTAGCATGCAAAGAGTGTGATTTTCCTTGTGAACAAAGTGCAGCTGGTATTACACCCACACGGCACACCCTGTTCTTTTCCCCTGTAGAAAACTGTTGGGACATAACAAGGGCCAAAGCGCTTTGTCCTCATGGATTAGTTCCAGGCCCATACGTTTCCATGGAGCACGTTCGGATACAACAGGCTTTAACTCACTTAATACCCGCTCTCTAGAGCATGCTAAGTAATCCAGGAGTTAAGAGTTAGGCATTGTCTTTCATGCTCAACTGTAACAGCATGCAGTTAGCAGAAGCTATTGCAGCTACTGAAATCAGTCTTTATCAACAGATGCGTTCTGGAGGCAACTGTCCCCCCAGGTCTGTAACAACAGCAAGAGGGGTATTGTGTTTTTTTGACATTCCTCAGTGACTCCCTGAGGAAGGGCTACTGGCTCTGAGAGGGGACTGCTGCGATAATAGCAACTCAGCATCAACGTTATTTCCTGTTATTGAGATATGGCAGCAAACTCAAGGGACTACTAAGGCGGAGGATGAAAAAAAAAGCTACGTTGTACTGTCTTACTTCCTTACGAAGAAAATGGAAAAAAGAAAGGAAACCACTGTGATGGTCTAGTGATTGAGACATTTACTTGTTCTACACAAGTCTCAAGGTTAGGCTGACAACACTAAAGTCACTATGGTACATCTTTCACACTCTCCTAATCAAGTCAAATCTTTCAGGACCTGATTTTTTTTCAAGTGACAAACTGCATCAGGTATTTTTGCTATAAATCACTTGGTAAAGCTCAATGTCAGTATCTTTAATTAAGTGTCAAGTCTGGTCTTGTTGAGTTCATTTGTACTAAAGTTATTCATGTTTGCAGTCTCACAAACACTTTATCCCCAGATTACAAAAACAAAATTGCCATGTACAGTGGGGATTGATTTTTCTCTATAAAAAGGGGGTTTAGGTTCAATTTAGAGTTTGCAAAAGATGACAGATTAGACATTTATTGCATAGATTAAAAAAAAGAGTGTCTAATTTGTTAAGAGGCTATCAACACATACCAAGAATACCACGCTCAAAATCAGGATACAGTAACTGCTGTGGAACAAAAACAGCTGAAGGCATGTGAGAGCCAAACCTGACTTACACAACAGCACGTTAGTGCCTCAGTAATGCAGCAATGAAATACACCAAAAGCACCTGTCGAGGAGTTCAGTGGCTGCTCAGAGCCTAGTTAAAACAGACTGTATTTCATCTAGACTAAAGAAATGCATTTAAAGAGGTTAATGAAAGAATGTGGAGTGGAGCCTTGGATTTTTTTTGCCTCAAAGAGTAAACAGGTATTTCAAAGAAGTGACAGGATTCATAACAGAGTCTAATAAAGAGAGAACACTAAATTCCTCAAAGCAAAATGTCAATTATAATCCCAGAAAAGAGGAAAGTGAGAAACTATAACTGTAAGCCTTTTAGAAACCACGTGGCAAATATTTCAGATATTTTTGACAAAGGAACTGCAGGAATAAAAACAGTTAAGGTATAGGCCAATAAGCTGTCGTAACATGTATATTATTTGGAACTATTCTACACAATGCGCACATTTACAAACACTTTGAAAAGATGTGACATCAACACTCAGTTTGTACCAAGTGTTTTCTAGATAAAATTACACTGTATAAATGCTTAATAATGGTTTCCCACAAATGCAGGATGTTGTTTCACTACTACGCTGAAATGGCGACAGACCTTCTATAGAGGAAGTGAAAGGGGAGAGATTTCACTTGGTTTTCAATAAAAGGAGCCAGCATTGCTGTGACGCACCATTAAGTCTGCTCTGCAGTGTCTGCAAAATAGTCACTGCAGAGAGAAGTTACAAGAAGGAAAAAAAGAAATACACAAACACCGAACACAGCCTGCAGTACACAGAAATATCTTCTCACATCCATTAACTTATCACTTCAAATATTTCTGACCATATTTCTTATGTTAGATCAAGCGACTCTGAACAAACATTGTCATCTGTATGTGACTGAACCTCCACCTTATGCGTCGCTGTCCTAGTTTAGAAACACCCAGGGCTACTCCAGAACTAGGGCTCCCTATCTACAATGAGCTGGGTAATCTGCAGCTCACAAATCATGTAAGTGTCTGCTCTGCTACCATTACAGTCCTCCCCTTCAGCTACATGTGTACACCCAGGTGTAGGTACTGGCCCTCTATTTATAGCTATCTTTTTGCCCCGCACTACAAGCCTGTGCTAAGGAGATTTACTCTTCCTGTATCCTCATCCCCGCCCGAGCAGAAAGCTTATTTCCATTTAAAGAAAACAGCACCTGTCTGGAACGTGGCATTCCCTGGACACATGACAGGTTACAAAGGGTAAAGTCAACTGTAACCACCATCATGGTTTAAGTCATTTGGCAGCATCAAACCAAAACTTTTGCTGTCATACACTATCACATCACTGACAAATGAGCTCAAGTCATTGACATTCACCCATCCTCCTCTTTGTTCTTATACCTGTTATACTTATTTCAAAAATAGAGAAAATTTCAAATAAATGGATTACGTGGCTAGTAAAAAAACATTTTCTACTCATATTCAAGTTTAAAAACTTGAAGAGATGATATACACATAATCCAAAACACTGATTTTACTTTCTGAATTAGGTGGTGCACAAAAAGCCTTATAATGGTAGGAGAAACCCTGCTCATGTCTTTGTCATCAAATGCTCCATTAGTTAAAAAACCTACTCATAAATGCAAAAATACTGAAACTACACAGACATATTCACTGTTTAAAAGACAGAAAATATCTTAGAAGAAAGAAACATAATGTGCTGTGCACTTTTAATCCCCCTCGATCAAATACAGTGTAAGATTCTGTTAAAGTTCCTGCCCTATACTTTGGATTGGATTGTCTTTGTGTAAAACTTATTACAAACATATTTATATTTGAAAGTACTCAGATATTATAACTGCACAAGGCCATTGGACCTTGAAAAAATAGGTCATGGTCACCTATTTTCAATATTCTTCTGCTCCATGCCAAGATGCGTCCACAGTATAAATATGGTGCAGATATGTCAATGCATTCTTCAGATAATGAGATTATCTCATTGAATGGACAAACAGACGGACAGACAGATGACAAAATGATTACAATTACCCCTTCACCGAGGGATAAAAAGTAGTCAGAGGATGTAGTCGTTCATGTTTTAGCTGCTGGTTGCTAAAGCATCCAAGTGACAGCCTCTATTCCTATATTCTGGCTATTAAGAGAGAAAGGACTTGCCTAACATCAGCATAGTAGCACCTCCAAAGTATCCAAAAACACACCTGATCAAAATTTTAAGACCAGTTGGAAAATTACACGAATTTACATTTTTCACTGTTGGATCTTAAGAAGGTTCTGAGTAGTTTCAAAATGTAAAAAGAAGAAATGGGAGTGAGACCAAAAAAACAAGACAATTTATTGAAAACAACAATTAAACTGAACTAGTCTGTTCGTCAGAAGAAGTAGAAGAAGTTTAAGAACACAGCCTTTAAAAGACAACATCTGATTCAGTGTCATTTAGTGTCTGGTATTCACACTGTCATGACCTCCTGATGGAAAGCATAAAAAGTTTTCTCTCTTT
>JAPTYQ010000001.1:31467483-31480288 GCA_029814465.1 Ostorhinchus cyanosoma
GTGCTTTGATTCATTCACTGTTTTCTTTTCTGTCTGTTTTAGTCACATGATCCACACAGGAGTTAGGACTGGATTACTTAGCCATTGTTTTTTATGATCTTTGATGGTCTAATATATGTTTTTCCGTGACTGTATGTTGAAAATTTGAAAAGTGTCGTGTTTGTAGACTAAGTGAAAAAAACCACATGAACCTCACATGTGCAAAAACATGCTGCCCTGTATTTTTGGTTCAGAAAACATGAGAAATGCTTGTAGGTTTTTGTGAAGAGAAAACCAGGAGTTACTGTGCACCAACATGTCATGGGAAGAACACTTTTAGTATTTTTGTCACATAAAGGTTTAAATGCAGTGAGAAGCATGTGAGCACCAACAGTCCAGAGAGATGCAGGAACCTTCGAATGTGAGCTCTACCCATTCTCGTCATGTCATTCCAATTAAAGGAACTGCTTCATCCAAAGAATAAGTGAAGCCAAAACATAAAACCTGGTCTCATCCCTGAATCAAAAAGGGAGTTGGAAGTTTTAATGCATTTGAGTCCATTTCTTTGCCATTTTATCTGGCAACGTATTTTAATTTTAAACACATATCAGACAAGAAATCTAACTCTTTTAGATGGTCTTAAGAGTTTTAGGTGGTTATCTTGATAATTTAGCGAAAAATGGAAGTCATTGTTTTCAGTTGCTGTGTGATGTTGTACCATTCCCTTGTGTTTTCATCCACATGGGTGCCCCCCCCCCCCGTGTTTTTTACAGGCTGGGTGTGATTGAGGAGGAGAGGGAGGAAGATGAGAGGAAGCTGAGTGTTGCCATTGCAGCAACTGAGCGAATGAATGTATTGGTAAGAAAGAAATTGACACTAATGACATGCAAATGCTTTACAGTATTGACATTTTAGAGCTTTTTAAAACTTAGAACTCAAATGACTCCACTATGTAGTTCATTGAATGACTAGTATACCAACAGCTGATGTTTCTGTGTTCACAGGAGGAGCAGTTTGCTGTCCTGCTCAAGGACCTTCAACAAATCAACGAGGTCCACGGTGGGCAACATAACATACAGCAACATGAAAACTCACATATCAACAGCACCTGAATGCAACCAAAAGAAAGAGCCACAGGAACAAAGCAGTTTTTTTAAAGAAATATAGAAGGAACCTATTAGAAGATGGAACCCCAGACAAACTAAGGCATGGAATTTCTTTACTGTGGTTTGTCTTTCCCTTGGATGGGCAACAGATACACAAATTCACCAAACCTTTCCTTTTGTTTACTTTTCAACGCATTTATAATATGACTCATTGGTCCTTTAGTTTGGAATTTTTCTCAGCTGATGATGTATTTGACTTTTTTTTTTTTTTTTAAATAAATAAAACAACTATTTCTTGTACTTACTTTGTTGAATGTATCCACCCACAGTAACATTATGTCTATGTCTTTCAATTAAACAAAAAATGTTATATCATTTGTTATTTTTTGCGCCCAAAAGAGCTGCTGCATCTGAATCTCTGAACTCGAAGGAAAATAAAACAGAAAAAAGGAACAGTACTGACGCACTGACACCACTGCCTTCATTTCTAAACCAGATAACAAAAAAAAAGAAAGAAGAAGTTTGGAAATCACAGGTCTACACTACTACCTACTGCCTCCTTAAAAATCTTACCCATGGAAACATTGACATGCAGAGCTTTTGAGCTTTAAAATAATGGTGTTATACACTCTATATATACGGACCATTTGAACACTACCTCTAGGCCCTAGAGGTAGTGTTCAAGTGGTCCGTATATATAGCCCTAGAGTCTAGGGCTCACCAGTGACTTCTGTGAACAGAAAGAGACTGAAGACCAAGGAACTCTCAGAAGACTGGATGTACTGTATTACATAATGTCAATATGTACTGAGCCCAGTTCCCACTGTACAAAGTAATATAGTCCAAACTTTAGAGAGGGAGAATGTGTTAGTCCAGGATTGGTCATTTAGTGTTAATACACCTGTAACCTAGTTGTGTACCAAACCTTGGGGACACAAAGCAGCTGACACATTTGCACATTTCTGAAGGAGACAGAAGCAGGCAGATATGAAGACTGGGCTGCAGACATCTGGTCTGCAGGTCCAGATGGAAGTGTCCAGACAGGAGCACACCATGACTGCAACCTGACCGGAGGTTTAAGAGACCATCAATGAAACAACAAATATTATCCAGAAATGTGTTTGTGTTTCAGTCTGTGTTCATTCAAAGATGTGATGGAGAGGTCAAAGGCTTAAAGACTTGTCACATGTAATTCCCTGACTTCAAATAAAGATGAAATTGACCCATAAAGACCCAAACAACTTCCATCGACCAAAACCAGCTACTGATGGAAAATATTAAATACCTGTTGATCCACTAATCCTATCAATACATGTAAATAATTGGTGTAAAATGCACTTTGTCATCCTTTCATGGTCATCACATTTGGATGTTCAGAGGCTCTGTAGTTACCGTGGAAACACTGTCATCTTCTACAACACTGATTCACCAGTAAAATCTATGGAGTTGGATCATGACAGTGGATGGACACACTGGGTTTATGTTCACTTAATGATATATTTAGCTGAAAAAAAAGTCAACTTTTCTTCAGTTTTCTGTGTTTTTTATATAATAACCTTCAACTTTAATCTGAAATTTAATGAACACATGATCAGTAAATTATGCATAGGGAAATACCTGATTTTCACCAAAAAAAAAGCTAAATTTAGAGGTTAGCATTATAATAACTGCTGATAAAACACTTAAGAAAGGTTAAATATGGAGACAAGATAACTTGTGAACTGACATAAAAGTAGCATTGGGTCTTTATGGGTTATTCAGAAATGTTTATGGATAGATACGTAGATAGGTCTAGATATTTTTATTTCAAAAATGTTCAACATTAACCATAATTAAATTGGACTTTTTTACTGGTCGTAAAATTTTTAAAAAGTAAAATAGATTTTTTCAAAAGTTTCTACCATTTATTTTTATGTAAAATAAACATTTTTTTTTTTTTATTGAACCACCGATCGTCACTTCCTGCCTCACGCGCACCTGAAATTCTGGCAGATCAGGCTCGTGCGACGCGTCTCGAGTTTGACGGAACTCCAACACCTGCATTTATTTACCACCGACTGGAGGATTGTGTGGAGGAAGACCTCAGGTAAGGGTGGTCAAAGTAGGACATGTGTTTAACCTGCGTAGCCTGAGTTGAACTTACACTTCAGTCAACTCTGGTTTAATGAAGATGCGTCACGAGGGCCTTTAAAGTTCAGATATTGGAGTTTATTTTCACCTGTCTTTACATTTTCCCGAAACAAATGTCGGTAAACTAGAGAAGAGAGGGTTCGGTCGAACACAGGTAAAGGTTCTGAAGTGAAATAAAGCAGGAGTTGGTTTAGTTTCGTTTTCCCGGCTCTGTTAAGTTTCGTTTTTCCTCCTCCTGGTCCAGCTCCGTCATGGCGGAAGTGGATGAAGGCCAGTTCTCTCTGCTGGGGCTGGAGGAGGAGCTGACCTGCAGCATCTGCCTCAGCCCCTTCGACTGTCCGGTCACCATCCCCTGCGGACACAACTTCTGCCAGAGCTGCCTCCTCGTCACCTGGACGGACATTTACGTCTGTCCCCAATGTCGGACGCACTTCGCCACCAAACCGGAGCTGAAGAAGAACACGGTCCTCAGTACCGTGGTGGAGACCTTCAAAGGCAGGTCCGGCATCACCGACACCGGCGGCAGGGCCGGCCTGTCCACGGAGCAGAGCCGGGCCGAGGACGAGCCCGTCCGAGTCATACGCTGTGACACATGCATGGAAGCACAAGCCTCCCAGACCTGTCTCACCTGCATGGCTTCGTTCTGTGAGGAGCACCTGAGGCCCCACAGGGACAACCCCATCTTCCGCCTCCATCAGCTGAGTGAGCCTGTCAGTGACCTGTCTGAGCGCATCTGCCCCGACCACAACAAACTGATGGAGCTGTTCTGCTGCCAACACAGCCAGCCCATCTGCAGCCTCTGCCTCCAGCAGCTGCACAAAGGCTGCTCCTTTGTCACTCCTGAGGAGCAGAGGAACAAGAAAGAGGTGTGTGAATTCATGAAGTCATATAGAGTATGTCCATTAATGCCCTTTTAACCAACAAAGACCTAAACTTAGTCACAGACCAAAGTCAAAACAAAACCAAATGTAGTTGCATTTGCTTGCTACATAAATGTCACAGAATAAAAATATAGACATTAAAACATGTACGCAGTGGAATGTAGGCCGTGCAAAATGTAATAAAGTGCCAGTTATGCAATAATATTATTATATATAAAACACAATAAATAGTTTCATACAGTAGTTTTATTGTCAGTCATCTTGTTTAACTTTTGGGATCAGTGGATCTGTTGGTAATTGGATTTTCTTTTCAGAAACAAAAAAAAAAGTCACTACCTGACAGATATCAAAAAATGGACCAAAATCACCTATTTTTTCATTTTCTGAGACCGGATGTTGTCATTTTAAAGGAAAGATTCTTAAGAACCATGGGTTTGTACAAACCTTCCAGTTCATATGAAATCTGCAGGTTGTAGACATTCATGCATGTCTACGATGTCCAGATTTTATACAAACCCATTGTTTGTAAGAATCTTTGCGACCGAGGTATTAGCGCTCTTTCCTTGAACTGTTTTCACTACAGTCTTCCTCGACCAAAAATACAGAAGTATGACAAACTGCAGCAGTCTGTTCTGTACGGACTTTGTCCACTTCCCTTTTTATAATATAGATGATTCCATAATGAGGAAGTGAAGAAGGAATTTTCTATGGCATTGCATAAGCCAAGTGAAACGACAACAGTGAATGTGTGCTATAATCACAGCTAAAGGCGCTCCAATGAAATATTAGAGCATGGGAGCTTTTGCTTTGGCCAGGCTGTGAACTTCTTTCAAGGCTGGTGTCAGATATTTATTGGGTTTGTTTGCACAGATTTAGGAAAAAGTGCATACCATCCATCCAGAAAAACAGAATATCTAATACTTTCAGCAATGGTGTTTCTTCATTAAACACTGTTCAAAGGAAAATGGGTGACGTGTACATTGTACAATCAGTCCTTTGTGCAAAATGGATCACATCAACTTAAACTCTGGGTTTGAATGAACTTAATGAAATATGTTTTTCTCTTTATAGTCTGACCTGAGATCCCAATTGGACATCCTGGATGGGAAGATTATGAAGAATGCAAACGTCATAACTCAAATAAAGGACATGCAAAACACCCTTAAGGTAATTATAATATTTATTGCAAGTTTGTTATATTTTAAAGGTTTCATTTTGTTTTGTGTATCCCTTTTATTCTACATCTGTGTCCTCATACTTGCCAATCTTGTCATGGCTTCACGTGTGGTCCACCTGCAGGACTCGGCTACCAACAGGAAGAGAGCCACGGCAGTGAGGTATCAGCTGATGCGGGAAATGTTGGTCCGGGCGGAGCATGAAGCTATGAATGCAGTGGACCGGGAGGTGGAGACGGGTCAGACCAAACTCAGTGGCCTCATGACGAAGTTTACTGAGAACATTGGCAACATGAGCAAGGCTAAAGAAGACATCTACAGTCTGCTGAAACAGACCCAAACCCTGGCCTTCCTCAAGGTGAGACATGTCATAACCACCAACAAGTCCACATCTTTTGTCAGATGGAACCATAAAGAAAGAGTCAACTATTAAGAACAGGTGCTATGGCTGTGTACAACCTCAAACCAGTGTGAAACTAGAGTGTAGTGTGTTTCTCTGAGCTACTGTGGCTCTCCATGTCAGTGCTAAATGACAACATCTCACATCCGACTCCTGTCTACAGCCTCTACCCCATTCACTGTGGTGTAACAGTATGGCCCGATCCAAAATGGTTTCATTTGGTGTTGGAAAAATAATATTAGACAAGTCTCTGTAAATGCCAGGTGTTCAGAACACCAGTCATGGATGGGTTGTGATGACATATCCTATAAGAAAACACCCAGTGTGTATATGTCTACCATTTCTTCTCTGCCTACATGTTTTTTGGGGCCAGAGCAGGTAGGTGGGTAGAAGAGCACAAATTCATTGAAAATCATTAAACCCATGCATCATCGTGTTTTGGATTCCTAAGCCAAAGGTGAACTTGATCAACGTCATTATGTTTGGTCACTTGGACCAACAGTTGTATTATCCATACTCATTCATAAGAACTTCCACCTCTTGGTGTTAGTCAGTCAACGGCTGCATTTTGCTGTGAAGTCTTCAGGATTCCAGAATCCAGTGACTCTGTCTTGATTCTTAGATGGTATCTCCGAATTTTTCTATCACTTAGTCATTGTTTAAATCTGATGTCAAAGTAGATTATTAGCGGAGTCTTTACAAAAGTGTTATGGATGTAAAAGATGATGCATATGTTGTGAGTTTGATGACAAGTGTAGTGATGTGTGCAGTAGTAGAACTGACACTTTTATTCTGGGATTTTTATATTAATACTTTGCAAGTTTTTGCCAAATTTTCTCCATTTGAATATGTAATGTTTTTATATTCAACACATTGTATGAATCCAAGAAAAGAAATAATAATTTTTACTCTGATATGGAGTATATAGATAAACCAGCAATTCTGTCCGTCTTTCCATCTGTCTGAGATTCATTTCTCGAAGACTGTTCACCCTATTCTTCTCAAATTTGACTAGTATACTCTGAACCACTAGGAGAGATGCAGGGCACTATTTAATGGCTTAATTAAAATTTTTGGATTTATTCCACATTTTTGAAAATGTCAACTTTGAAAATTTGTCCAACTGATTTCTTGCAGACAATTTACCCAATTCTTTTCAAGTTTCACACACTTACTTTACATATGCCTTTCTTTCTCCCACTTTTTGCATTTTTTACACATTTTTTGGAAAGATTGAAAGGTAAGACTCAAAATTCATTCCGGTGTAGGCAGGGTGTTGGTGAACAAGAGGGGAAAATGTGTTGTGGTAGGGATACACTTAAGCTCTGCATACTTTTTCACTTGTTGCACTTTAAGATGAGATCTGATCACATTCAGCTGCAGATGTCTGACATTCTGGTCAATTTATGTCCTGAGGGTGAAACTTTCAAGTTTTGTTACATTAATTTGGTTTGTGTTGTCTGTTTCATTGACTATAATTCTACTGTACTGTTTAATGTGTCATGTAACTATTAACCTTAAATCTTTTGGAATAGCGAAGCCATGACAAGGTGCCACTACTGTGCCTAAGACCAGATAACAGATATATTAAAAATATTATTAGTGTTCTGAAAGAAGCATTTTTTTTTCCTCACAGGGTTCATATCAGCTGCCCATGGCTGTGAACTTTGACCCATACACCCCTCGAATCAACCTGGACTCTAAGAAGGTACTGGCATCACAGGCCTTTGCTACTGCCCTGAAGGAATATCTGACAGAGCTCCTAAATAGACCTGTGGAGGACAGACTACCGCTGTTTAAAACAGGTATTTATGCATCTAGTTTTAAGAGGGAGATTTGACAGATTTACAATGAGTTAACAAACTAATAATAGTGAAGCTTATGATGTCAATTGTGTTCCAGAGGGCATGGCTGTCAGTGTTGGAGGTGAGGCTATATCATATGGAAAAGGTGGAGAAAAAAAACACAGATAGAATGCAAAATGAAAAAATGTTTTAAAAATCTACCATAAACTTTGATTGATTGATTGTGGTGATGGTGTAAGGGCCTCCTTCTGTAAAGTCCTCTGGATTCAGGATGATTCTAAAAGTTTCTTCACTGTTCTCAGGTGAAAAGCCAGGCTCAGCCTCAGGATTTAAACCTTGGACTTCTGCCCCTCAACAGCAACACGGTATGCTCATCTGTAGGTCATTTAAACTTGTATGTGTGAACAATGTTGTAACTGCATGTTTCTGACTTCACTCCAGATCTGCTGACGCCAGGACATACAAAACTCCCAAGGTCTCACAGTCCAGGTCCAAGTCTTCAAGCTAAAGGGCAACAAAAGAAGAGATCTCAGAGTGAGAAACTACATTTAACATGGTCTAGATAAACAGACGCATGCTGAGTACATTCATGATTTTATTGACCATAGAGCACATTATTTTCAGTTGTGTAACACTTTTTTTTTCTTTCAGAACCAAACAAAAAAGGTTCTGAGCCCTCAGAACTCAGTATAGCAATGAACAACCCAGCCCTTTTCATGGAGAAACTGCCAGAGTTGAAGGGAAGTGCCAAACCCAGAGGCCGTCCGGCTACAGCTGAGCCCAAGGAGAAATCAGGTAGAAGGCACCGATACAAAGAACCCTCAACAGCAGCGCATGAATTCACAGAGACACTAAAGCAAGACAGCAATTCAGAAAAATGTACAAGAACACAAAAATGAATGTATTTCGGACTTGTCTCATCTTCTGTGTTGTAGAAGCTGCAGACATTCCCCCAGCCATTACCTCTGCTGAAAAAAGAAACGAGCTTCTGAAGTGTGAGTGCAGCTTCCTTATACAACACATTTTTAGGAAATGTTTAAAGGGACTTTTCCATCTCAAACAAACCAACCTATCACAGAAAAGACACAGAAAAGCAAGGAGTCGTCTTTCAGGTAGTCGTCGTGGATTCCCTCTGGAAACCAAAATAATTTAACCAAGGGGAAAGGGCCTCTGCTTCCAAATGAATGCCACTCTGCAAGTATGTTAGGGTGTCATACCACTGATGATGGATTCAAATGGCATATCCTAGAATAATTTTTCCTGGAGTAAGTCTGGTTTCATTGTAGGGCTGGGCGATATCTCCAGATTTTGAAATATATCGAGATTTTTTTCATATGCAATATACGAAGAGACTATATCATTTATATCTAGATAAATTATTTTGGGTTTAAATTGCACTCTTTGTGCCACTCCCTCCAACCCCCCCCCCCCCCATATTACTCCTGTTTTAACATTTCAGTCACTTTTCAGAAGTTGTTAAATGTTTCTAAACAGACTTTAAAGTTTCTAAATTTGCTGCTAGGTGCTTTTTGAAATAAGAGCTGTTAAGGTCGTCTGACAAGTTGATAAATTTAGCAACAAAAGTGTTAAATTGGTGTCAATGTATGTTTGTTGGACACATCCATGGCAGGTGTCTATCAGTAGTGTTGTAAGCAGTCGGAATCTGAACTTCCCTCTTTGTTTTCTGTCTTTTCCAGATGGTACTGTCCTCACTTTGGATCCAAAGACGGCACACAAGCGCATCATGCTGAGTGAAGGCTTTACAAAGGCGTCCGTGTCAGACGAGCAGATTAACTACCCCGACTGCCCTGAGCGCTTCGCTGTCTGTTCTCAGGTTCTTGCATCCAAGGGCTTTTCCAGAGGCCGCCATTACTGGGAGGTCAAACTGAGCTGCAATAACTTCATTGGTATTGGTTTAGCTTATGCCAGCATGAACCGCAAAGGCCCCACCAGTCGCCTGGGCCGCAACGACCAGTCCTGGTGTGTGGAGTGGTTCAATGTTAAGCTGTCAGCTTGGCATGACAGCAGTGAGACGGTTCTGGTCAATCCCACCCCTAAGCGTGTAGGTGTGCTGCTGGACTGTGACGGCGGCACTGCCACCTTCTATAGCGTGGCGGACAGGGCTTACCCTTTCCATTCCTTTGTGTTCCCCTTTGACAGAGCTGTGTATCCAGCCTTCTGGATTTTCTCGAGTGGCTCTTCCATTTCTCTGTGTAAGCTGCAGGCATAAGATGCACATGCACTTACATATGCATGTTTAGACACACAACTATACAAACTGAGATGTTTGTTTTGGGGTTTTTGGGTATGTAACACTTGTTTGAAACTTAAAGGATATTTCCCTCTTCATTTTTTGGTAACCAATTGAAATCCACAAAAACATACCATAAATGTACAATTATCTTTACCTTTGAGCTGTATCTGTATCCTAGAAATAGGAAGTGATTGGTTGAAATAAATGAGAAAGTAAAAATACAGGTAATCCATATCCAGGTCAAACACAGTCCGTCTGTTGGATCTGAACTCTACTCTGTGCTTGTATGTTCAGTAAGGCGGTTTTTTCATCATTCAAAACAGTGTTTCCACATGCAGTTGAATTGTTGGCTGAAACAGTAGTGCCCACCATCCCAGTAGAAATGGATGGAGAGTTCTTGGTGACGGTAGCTGTAATTTAGATGGGCTCCATCTGTGTTTGGGAAGGATGTAGTTTACAGTGACTCTGCCTTCTTAGTAGGTTTTTCAGAACACATTTAAGGAGAGATATCTTGTGTTTGAAGCCTACAACATGTTCAGCATCAGAGGAGACTCAGAGTAATGCTGAGGGCGGGGTCAAGGCCATCCTCTGCTCAGGGGTCTAATCAGTGGTTTGGTTGTGTTGGTTTTATGGTTTAAGGATTTTAGCCACCTCATTGTTCGGAAGGATCCTAACAGTATGCACACAACATACACATTTATAACCTGTGTTGGTGTGTATTAACTGTCTTTTTTTTTTTTTTTGTATTAATTTGTTTCTTACATTACCTGATGTTTGAATCTGCACTGATAAAGTAGTGAATAATTCACTTGACTTTTGGGCACATGCCAGACCAGTGTACCACTATCATATCTGTATGAAGGAATGTGGCTAGAAGGTCAATGGGTCTGGGCAATGTGACGAGATAAGCCGTCTACCTGGTAGTTTATACTAGAGACAAAGACAATGAGAGGTCAGAACCTAAACTGTAACCAAAACACATGAGGGAGGGGCTGATGCAGAACATATGCAGATACAACTGTTATTTAGATCCACTTGAGTTCAGTATGCAACTTACATCTGTTTAGATAAATGTACCCTTTGCAGTGAATGTCATTTCAGGCTTCTTTAAAGTAACACCGGTTCACTGTATCAGCCTCTGTCAAACCACATGAAGAAAACGTCGGCAGACATCCTCCAATGCAGATATTGGCTGTAGCAGCAATTCAATACAGATGAAACAAACAGAACTGAGCAGCTTTTTCCCACACTGTGGTTTTATAATTGGTCTGTCACTCATTACAGCAGAGCCACAGGAGGTGATAACCAGGATAGGGCAAAGGGGAGAAAGGGGAGGGGCTTAGTAGTAGTAGTAGTAAGCTTTGCTAACTTTTTCACTTGTTAACCCATCCTCTTTGTGGAGGAGGGTCTCATCAGAAGACACAGATGTGGTGTGAGATCCAAGTCCTCGTGCTCCGGTTGTAAAAGCCCTGTTTCCAGCTGTGTTTCCGTGGTAATCCTGACAGGCGTCCTGTGTCCTTTGAATTGCCCAGACTTATAAAGCCACTTCCTAAACTCTGCAGATGAGGGCTGATGAGAACAAAAGTCATATAGACATTTTGCTTTTCCAGTCCTTTCAGTTTCTCTTTTTGTTTGATATTTAGATGTGGAGTTCAAGTGTAAGAAACTATCAGAGGAGGGAGGAAGGGATGGCATGCAGCGGACGCATGCTACGCTGCATAGAAATAAAATGGATAGCTATTTTATATCTATGTTTCCACCGAAGGAGCCAGGGAAATGCTGTTGGCTTCTGTCAGTCAGGTTGATGGTTGACTGACACGGTTTCCGCTGTGTAATCTAGTTTTGTTCAAGTACTTTGGTGACAGTGATGTGTTGATCTGAACCTTCTGATGGCTGTGAAATGACTGTGTGAGTGCCAGTCAGTGCACATCTCAAACCTATATGTGGGTTTGGAGAAGCCCAGTAGTGTTTCCAACATGACTCTTTGTTCTTGGCGACAGTCAGCTCTGGTGCAGCTTCACCTCAGCTCAGCCTGTCCTGCAGGTGGATTTCACTGAGACGCTGGGAAAGGTTTCTGTATATACGACCGCTGTGGGGAAGGACTCAGTGACGAGTATCTGAGGATCCTGCATTTCCCTGCATGTGTCCGAACAACTGGGACCCTGTGGTCAGATGTGTTCTTGACTGCCCGCCTCTGCTCAGCTCTGCCGTGGAGGGCTTTGGTTTGACCATCCAGTGTTCTGAAGGCGGGTTAAGCCTCCTGCCTTCATGTTCAAGTGAAGCCACAGTTTTGCGGTTACAGAACTGTCTTCTTGCTTCTGTGATGCATTTTTGAAGAGGGCCCATTGATCCATGACACACCAGTATGGACAGTACCACACCTGTGGAGATTCAACAGTTGTACGATGGATTGGTTGAAAAAAACATCCAATAGGCAAGCATCTCCAGGAAGTGAACGTATGAAGGATTTGTTTGGTGAATGATGCATGGGTCTTCTCAGGTACCAGGCTGCCTTTATGGACCTGTAGCACGTCTGACCCAGAGCTGGGAGGAGTGGGCCGCAGCATATTTGTGGACCACTTGATGACTGGTGCGTGTGTCGTAGCCGGTGTTGGTTCGGTCCAGCTCGTGTGTTCAGGCTTCAGGGAATCCATTTCACTACACAGCTTCAGTTTGGGTGAGCTGTTTTCCAGTCCATTGAATTTAGACGGCCTTTTCTGAGGACAGGTCTATTTCTGATATTGATTTGACCTGGTTTTATTTTCAATAACCATCTTCAGATAGAAATGATGGAACTGCAGTTGTTTGGCTTTCTGCTGTTGTAGAGTTCAGGCTGTCATTTTCTTTTGTTTTTTCATCTTGTACTGAAATAAAAGTATTGTTTTGCTTTGTTTGCATCAAATATATTGAAATGTTCAAGTGCTTTTGCTTTGGTGATTGTACTCAACAGTGTGTGGTGTTTATGGTTTTGTGAGAGTACAATAATATAATGATAATAATGAGGCTTTGCTTCCATAACCTGCTGTGACCGACTTTGCTATCGTCTTAAATAATTTATTCATTCCATTCCACACA
>JAPTYQ010000001.1:31742980-31756140 GCA_029814465.1 Ostorhinchus cyanosoma
AATAGAATAGAATAGAATAGAATAGAATAGAATAGAATAGAATAGAATAGAATAGAATAGAATAGAGCTTTATTGTCCCTGTTACAGGACCAATGAAAATCAGTTCAGCAGATGTTTCTTTTTAGCAGCAAAGATTTAAAATGCAAAAAGACTGTATAAAAATATCAAATTATTCCGAAAAATACTGACAAACAAAACTACAAGGAAATACTAAAATACACCAAAAGCCAACTCTATACTATAAATGGAAGAAAGATGTACAGCATACAATGGGCATATAGAGGTAATATCAGATATATACAATGTACTGTAATTAATAACTGATAGAATGGGATGGTTCTCACCAGTGTGGGGTCGATGAAGCTGTGTGTGGCAGACCAGGCCTGCGGCGTGATGAGGCTGTACAGGGGGAACTGTTGCTGGGGGCTGTAAACCGGGGGGATGTAGTAGGATGTGTAGCGCTGCTGGGCATACGGGTTCACCTCCACCGGCCGGTAACCGTTCTTTGGCATGAAAGTGTTGATAGCGATTGCCTTCGCCTTTATCCTCGCCTGAAAGAGCCATGACGGGAGGAAAATTAAAATACAACAGCATATACTGGCACATCTGCAAATAAAATGTGTAGTTGAGTGTTAAGTGGTGGAATTCTTTTGATTGAACCCTTACTTGTGATGTAGTAAAAGTAAAGATGTAAAGGACAATAAGATGCACGACAATGATCATCTGTTAGTACTTAATGACTGCAACTTATAACAATGGCCTCCTGGTACAAATGCCCACAGAGTCATTAGTTATGAACAAATGCATGAATAAACTGATGAAGTGCCTGAGTGAACTCCATCAGTACCGGAAAAAGTGGGATATAAAAAAGAAAAGCGCTCTTCTAGGGATTTTCATCTGTGGTGTTAATGAGGATTTTCATAAATTAGTGAATCGTCTTAAACCTGAGATGTCACGTCACCTCTAAATGAACCTCTTAAACGACCATCTCTACTGAAAAGCCAAGTGTGTTTCTCTGAGATAATGCTGAATTATACATGAGGAAAGATTTTTCTCCCCTGTTCTTTAATAATGAATTCAACATTTAAACTTTTGTGACGCACGGTTTTGCTTCCGTTTGGCCTGAAGTACATAATCTGACTGTTGAATAGGACTGTAATCACTGATATTAGAAGGAGAAAAAACAGACCACCTACACTACTGTGCAGAGGTCCAACATTCTGT
Organism: Ostorhinchus cyanosoma; assembly: GCA_029814465.1. Classification (NCBI taxonomy): domain Eukaryota; kingdom Metazoa; phylum Chordata; class Actinopteri; order Kurtiformes; family Apogonidae; genus Ostorhinchus; species Ostorhinchus cyanosoma. The sequence goes on from JAPTYQ010000001.1 coordinate 31,744,205, forward strand.
TTGTTGGTTTATTCAAGTTCTAATGTCCACATATATGCATTTATCAGTCTCTGTATTGAGATCCAATCTGATATATGTGAAGTACGTCCAGCAAGAACAGCTTCTATAAACCAAAATGGTCATATTTAGTGAGACCTCCCTCTGCACTTAACATGTGTTTAACCCTTTTGTTTAGACAATATGAGACTCATGGCACTAATTTACTGAGACATTACACAAGGAACAAAATGCACAACAAGTGGTTCCAGGCACAACAAACCCCGCCCCTTGCACACATTGTAGCTTATTTTGGCATGGATCCAGCTGATGTCATCATGTCAATGCGTGTGCTGATAGTTGATGTCAGTGTATCAATTGCTTATATATATATATATATATATGCCAAGTTTGAAGTAAATTGAAACAAAATTGATTTATAGTGGATCTTAATGTACAAATGGTAAACTGTATGTTTTTATTGGTCTGAAAGTTAAAATATCAACTATACCTGGTTTTGTGCCAGTGAATGTATTTTTCAGTTTCATGACAGTGTAGAGCAGCTGTTTGTTTTTCCAGACCACATACCTTAATGGGCTTCCCCTGGAAGGTCTTCACCTCCTCACGAAGATACTGATATGCCTTTAACAAAGGACAGCAACAGCAGAGTCAAGTGACTGTCTGGTATAAATCATATGAAGTAGCGACAAAAATGACAATTGAAAATCATGCCAAAGAAACAGTCACAGCCAATGATGACAAAAAAAAGCACAAAGACGCTAAGTCACAGCATGATAATGTACACCATATGGACACGTTGAATTCAGGTGTTTCTTTTCTAACAGGGGTCTGGGATACAGAACAACAATAACAAATGTCAGAATATAGTTTTATATTGGGATAAATATCATTACATTGGTTAATTTGGTTTAAATTGTTATCTGTACTTTCAAAATCAGACATGTTTTTAACTCAATTTCTCAACACTGAGTATGTTTTTTACTTTAAAGAAATATTGATGTTTTTATCTCAAATCATCATTAACAGGACATCTTACAGCAGTAGCCATGATGTGTCCCAATATTTATGTCCGTATAGTTTAGAAACATCAATATTTCCATAAAGTTTAATGGAAGATTTTTCTTCCTCGGTGAGACGTGAAGAAAGTAGAGCAGGAAAAACATTTAGAAATTTAGGAGATAGAACATTTGAAATCAGTCATAGATAAACAAAAGAAAACAAAAAACTAAATCAATCTTGAGAGAAAAGGAGTCAAAAGCATCTCTGAGGAATTTTGGAAGCAAAGAGAAGAATTGAAACCAAACTAACCAATGCAATAATATTTATCCCAATATAAAACTATATTAGGCATTATTGTTTTGATCCCAGACCCCTGTTAGAAAAGAAACACCTGAATTCAACGTGTCCACATATTTTTGTCCATATAGTGAATAAAACAGGAGGACATAAAACCTACCTGCTGTGCATCTGCTTCCGATTCAAAGGTGATGAACCAGTTGTCGTTGTAGGCAAATTCACAGTTGATGAACTTGGGTAAGTTGTCCCCTTTAAAAAGAGCCTCAACCTCCTGCAAAGACAGACCAAGACATTTCAAAGACACGTTACACAGTTATATCGTCCCTTGAGAACCAGCTCGTTCTATGTCCACTTTTTCTCATTTCGAAAAAACAGAGTTTGAAAATTACACCTGTCTCATCTCTGATGTTTATAGAGTTATCATTCATCTTTTGTGTGGAATATTGTTGACTGTGGAAGGTACCCTAAAGATATTGTTTACATGTTCTATGATCTCCATAGGCTGAGACATATAAGAAATTAAAAATGGACATAGAACCTTCTGATTCCAAGGAACATAAGTTGCCACTGGACAATATGATTTGTTGCCCTTACAGATTTTACTTATGATCGAAATCAGGAAGTTCTATGTCCATCAGAGTTGTTTTTAAAAAAGTTATGAACAAACAAACATTTTACTCAATGTTTTATACTTATGTCATAAAAGGCAACATTAAAAGAGACTCCTTTGCTGATGTTTTCCAATGTATTAATGTTAGACAATAAAAATGAGCACATCTATTCTTTTTCATTAAAGGGAAAATGAAGAACAAACATGTTAGGCCAGCTGGAGTACCTGAGTAAATTGTGTTATCTCAGTTTTCATGGCAAACAACCATTCCCAGCCAAACTGCCAGCAAAGGATGTTTGAAGAATACTTCAATCCTCAATCTCAAAATCGGTTCGAGAAAAGGCAGGGGTGGATTGCAGGTAAAATGTGTAACACCATGAACAACCTTTTTAAGACTGAGGATTGATAAGTATTGAAAATGTTTCATACACTCGTAGGTAAAAGGGTCAAATAGGACGAGCCACCTCCTGATTTGAACCTAACACCGGACAACATTGTCCACTTGACCAGAACCAATAGCAAAAAAAAAAAAAAAATCTATGAATGAGCCACCGACTCATTTAGACCTGACACCGGGACTAAAAATGCGAAATTTCAACATTAAACAACTTTGAATAAACATTAAACAAAACTATTTGCATGATAGCCCTGTTCAGACCAATGTTTCTCCTCGGACATTTTGAGCAAATGTCACATGACACAGATACGGACCTTGATTGGATCCTTGACATAGAACTACCTGGTTTGTACTGAGTGCAGCTCAGGACATAGAACTAAATGTTTTTACGTGTGAATGAGTGTAGATGTTTAGTTAGGATTTAAACATAATTGTGACATAAACTTCAATGATTTTAGAATGTCCTGGTATGCTTAACTCCATTTATGCGAAAAGTGGACACAGAACGAGCTGATTCTCAAAGGACGATGTGTCTTCGGTAAAACCTAAACCAAGTAAAACAACCATATGTAGACACCATATGCAACAGCCGAACACTGGATCACTTTACACAGAAGTCTGCTCAGAGTGTTTTATCATTTCCTGTCTGATACAATCTGCTCTGTGCATTTGGACTTCCTTCAGCTTCTGTCAAAAAGACTTGTTGCATATTTTTAGTAGCAGAGGAGAGGAGACCTGCTTCTGATATGAGATTGGGTTCTTTCTATTGGTCTAGAACACTTGAGGGCAGAAGCCTGCATTGTCTGCGGGGAGGGGTGGAAGTGGGCAGAGCAAAGAGCAGCAGAGTGCAGTCAGTGAGAGAGAGATGAAAGATTTTTATCATCTTTAGCAGCATTTTAGAAAAATAATTGTATATCATAGTGTTAGTGCTGTTTTGGAGTCTTCTACTAGGGTGTTATGTCATGTTTTTGCCAACTTTATGGGGGGGGGGGGTTGCTTTTTGTCACTGTCTTTTTCTGCATTTTTCTTGTTTGTATGGTTCATTGATAATTTTATTTTAGCTGTAAAATGTATCCATATAATATACATGCTAAGAGCCAGGTCAGAGAGAGATGCAATGTCTGTAAAAGACATAATTTTTTATCAGTGAAATGAGGGCCTCTGTCTCTGACTAGACAGAAAGTGGTTAGAACTAGAAATAACTAAAAATAAAAAGCTGGACCATGGACACAGAGTGATCTAGACAAACAAAAATATTTGACATGTAAAATAATTATCTATAATCTCATAAAATTCTGTTAAGAGCATTTAGAGTTGTTTTTCATATTAATATAATTTAAAATTTTTATTTTATTGAAAGTTAAGTTCTTGATAAAACATGCTAAAGAATTGGCAAAAAAGACATTTTCTAACACTTTTATCGCAAAAAACAAAGAAATCTAGGTAGCCTGTTATAATGGTAGTCCTTATAAGGTTGATGATGTGCACTGACCTCTATGGGCGTGCTCTCTGGAACCTCTCGGAGGATCACGATGCAGCGGTTCTGATTGGGCCGCACCTTCTCCCCTTTCTCATCCACCTGAACCAATGGCAAAGCTGGGGGACACCACAAAGAAATGAGCATGAGCCATCTAATAAAATAAAAGAAACCTCGTCTGTGAAGTTATATAGGCTCTTGAATGAAATATTTGTGAATTTCCATTCAAATGAGGGAAAATCCACATTATGTCCTCATTTCTCTGTGACCTTTAACCATGAACTCCTTACTCCACTTATTTAAGAATAAGTCTAAATGCTTGAAATCTCAGTGACAAGGCACCTAATCATAACCTGCAGGTCATATAATAGAACGTTGTTTACACTATCTGAGCCAATTTCCAATATAAAATCTAAGCATTCCACACATCACTGAGTCATAAAATAAAACCACAGCTCCGAGTCAGATAGGATTAATTTAAGCAGTAAATTAAATATGTGTGTGTAAATCAAAGACAAGCAGGTAAGACTCTGCTGGATGCACTTTAACAGCCTCTCCTGGGAAATCAACCTCGGGCATGCTGATAAAAATTCACTGGGCCTGCTGAGTTTGTCTTGTCGTGCAGCCTCTATAGAAGCCAAATAACTGTCGTCAAACTCTAGTGAAAGTTGCCAAGTGGCTGGTAAATGATGGCAGTGAAAAGACAAAGGGAAACACCAAATAAAACAAACCCATCACTGAGTTAACCCTTTAACCCCTGATGTGTCTGTGGTGAGCATTTCAAAACACAGATAGAATACACCTTATTCTTTCTATAGAATTAAAAAAAAAAAGAAAAGGTTTTCCTTGTCGTTTTTTCCTTTTCACTTTTGTCTTTTTTTTTTTTTAAGGTTTTCCTTGTCGTTCAAAAAACTAAAACTACTGGGCCCAAATTCAAATCCTTAGTGTTGTTCAGTGTGTTCCACTTCACAGTTCATGTTCAACATCCTAAATCTCTTATTGATGTACATTCGCAGTGCCTTATTCAGTAAAAACCTGTCAAACTTCAATTCCTCTCTTTGTCTTTTTCTGATATTCCACCCAGTTTTGACCCTAAAACACACAGTAAAGCAAAACCACCAAAGAAAAGGAACACAAACACATACTCACAGCAGCTTTTATGACACAAACAGATGCAAATTCACAGCAGAAATAATGGGGTTAAAGGGTTAATGCAGGGCACAACTCAGACTCAACATAAAACTCACATCGTAAAATATCCACGATCAGCTCGACGTCAGTGCTCAGCTTTTTGACGTGGTCCAGGTTGGCCACCGTCACTATTGGCACGTACTGGTCGCTGTCCATCTGGGAGATGAGGTACATGTCACTGGCCAGATTCTCCCTGAGATTTAAAGGCAAGGAGGAGATTGTTAGTGGGACACCCTGGTGTGGGAATGTGCAGTAGTTTATTTATACATATAGAACTGGTAACACTCTGCTGTTTCAGTCTAGAACCATCATGTTATAATTCAACAGCTCAGAATTGGCCTGAAATGATTAATCAGCTTAGACGGGATGTTTTACGAACTATCATTATTGACAGAATTTGGCTCTGGTGGAGGTTGATTAACTCATGAAGACCCAGACCAACTTTTGCAGCAGTTTCCAAAATAATTTTTTTCCGTCTATATTTAACCTTTCGTAAGTGATTCATCACCGTTTATTATATTATCATCCTCTGTATTTTGCATTTTTCCAGTGAAAACCCAGTATTTTCCTACATTTCAGGTACTGATCATGTAGCTCAGATTAAAGTTGAGGGTTATTCTATCAAAGTAGAAAAACTGAAGAAAAGGTGACTTTTTCAGTAAAATATATCATTAACTGAACAAAAACCCCAGTGTCTCCATCCACTGTTATTGATCCAACTCTATGGGATTTACTGGTGAATCAATGTTGTAGCAGATGACGGTGTTTCCACGGTAACTACAGAACCTCTGAACGTCCAAATGGGTCATATCTGATAACCATGAAAAGACAATCAACTGTACTTAACACCAATTATTTACATGTATTAATAGGGATTAGTGGATCAATAGGTATTAAACATTTCAGATCAATAGGTACTTTCGGTTAACAGTGGATGTTTGGGTGTTTAAGGGTTAATACTGTCTGACCCAGAAAAACTGATGTTGAGCAAAAAATTTGCTCATAAAACACTGTTGATATTTACATAAAAAATGGTGTAGACCCCTCCCTAATTAGAACCAATAATAAGCTGATGAAACTGAAACTTGTAATTTCACACTTCACACTGATTTTCCTACGACATTCTAGTGAAGCTGCATAAAATGTATCTAATCATGATTGAGTCTCCTCTCCCCCACCGTGTTTAAGGCTTTTTGAGAAGAACAAGACAGCACCCTGTTTAAAAAGGGGAAAACTGATAAACTGCACGAAAAGTCGATAAGCATATCCAAGAAATGCAAAGTGTTCTTTAAGGTCTTGGTTCTAAAGCTCCACCAGCAGCGCAGAGGTATTCACCAACATGAAGCGAGGCTTTCACTGAGACCACGCCTGTCGCCCACGGACGCAGCCATGTTGGATCAAAAACAACACTTAGGCCTGCTCAGCACATTATTCTCCATCAGATTAAATTCTACAGCAAGGGTGTCAAACAGGCCCGCCAAAGGTTCCACTCCAGCCTGCAGGATAAGTGCAAGAACTACACTGAAGATATTAACTATCAAGGATGCCCAACTCATTTTAGTTCAGGTTCAACATACAGATCATTATGATCTAAAGTAAAATAATAACATAACCTATAAATGACAACTACAAATTTTCTTCTTGATTTAATGTGGAAAAAAAGGACTACACTATGAAAATATTTACATTTACAAACTATCCTTTACCAATAAAATGTGAATCACCTGAACAAATATGAACAACCTGAAATGTCTAAAGAAAATTATGTGCAATTTCAACAACAGTCTGTCTCTTACTAAATGTCTAAAAATACTTGCATATCTAAGGTAATAAGTTCAAAGTAAATAAATATTATTGCATATTTTCATAATTTCAGTGTCAAGGCCTTCAGTGCAGAGTTCAGAATGCTTATAGCTGTAGGAAAATCTCTTAAATAGTCTTCTGATGGACCTGTAGCGTCTTCTAGTCAGTACTGACATTTATTATTATATATTACTTGACAGTGTGTGTTTGAGGTACACAGCTTATAAAAATTCGTCAGAGAAAGGCTCCACTGACAGTCCAACGGATTATACTGGATATATATTTGACATAACTCACAGCTTTCACTCAAGTTCTACGTCTCGACTGTATCTGAATGTCTCAGTCTGCAGCTCTGTCATTAAATGAATAATCCTGCCACTGCTTCAATTCTTCATTTTTCTTAGAAACAAAATTCACGACAAATTTAAATCGTTTTGAAACCATGTCGATAGGAAACTCTTAGTAGAAAAGCGTAGCTGGCAGTGACACGGCCACCATGCACACATGCCATGTGTTATAAAACCAAAATGCAGCAGAGACTCTGAGTAGAGTCTCTTATTTTTATTTTACTACATGGTTAAGTTAATATGAAACATTTACTCAATAGCCCTCTGAGATTTATAGCTTAGTGGAAAATCTATCCAAATGTGGTGTTTTTGCAGGTGCTGCATTCCTTTATATGTGCGACAGGCTTTTAGATCCAGTTTAAAAAAAAAAAAAACAATCTCAGGTTGATCATCATTATCAAAATAAATGTGATCAGTGGCGTTTCATCACCCAGCCCCAGAAGCCCTGCTGTAAAAGCTGATGTCAACTCACCTGGAAAGACAGAACTCCAGTGTTTTCTTCAGGTGCTCCCTCAAGCCATCTTGAGGATTCTCTGGCTGGGTTTCACTGCCTGCTGACACAGAGCAGAGGACGCATTAATTACATCCTGCAGGTTCACAAATTCACATGTAACCCACTACATAACCCAGTTCAGGGACCACGCTCAGCCCAATATGATCTCAAATGGGTGAGACCAGTAAAATAACAGCATAAAAACCTAGAAATAATGTCAACTCCAAAGTTCTCTATGTGTTTTAGAGTGAAAAAAGTGAAATTACATTATGAGAATGTTTACATCTACAAACTATCCTTTTAAAAAACTGTGAACATAAACAACCTGAAATTTCTTAAGGAAAATATGTGCAGTTCTAACAATATTCTGCCTCAAGTTTATAATTTATACACGTGCATTACAATTTGCAGATCACAGTGGGTTTACAAATGCACAAAACATTTGTAACAGCAGTAATATTGTGATACCTATTTTCTTTAGATAATTCAGGTTATACGTGGCTCTTCATGTTGATGCACTTTTTTTTTTTTACACAAAACCAAAAAGAAAAATGTGGCATTATTGTTACACAAGTGTGCTTTTTCAAAACTATTTTTCCCCCCCAGACCTTGACTTTATGTACTTTTATCCTTACGTTCTGACTTTTTTGGTTGAGATTGTACCTATTGTGTGCAGTAGAAAATTTATTTTAATAAATGTATGAAAGCATAAGCTAATTGACAGTAAATTATGCTTTACAGACAGAAATGTTTTCAAAAATATATGAAAATCACTAAAGTGCATGGATATCACACTAAAGTTTCACTAGAATTGGGCTGTATGTGACCAGAACTAAAATGATGTTGACATCCATGACTGTTAAGGTTTTCAGCATAAGTTTTGAATTTCACAAGTCCATGAGTGGGAGTGGACCCTTTGGTGGGACAGTTTTAGCCCATGGGGCATATGTTTGACACCCCTGTGTTAACTTGAAGCTACAGTATTTTAGCCCGGCTAAAATCAATAACCAATAATTAAGCTGCTTTTTGTTTTATTAGTCTGCAGGTAGGTTATTGATTGCTAGATCCGGTTCTCTGCAGAACACGTGGCCTAGATACTGCTCTGTATTTTAACAGCTTTGCTCTCATTACAGGACACTTTCAGGAACAAAAACCACTGCAGTCTCTTGCGATATTACTCTGAGAACTCGCCCTCCCTCCGGCTTCTTTGTTGTTGTTGACATTCCCTTTCAGCAGGACGGCCTTTGGAGGCAAATGTCGTGTCGCAGAACTGTCTGGTGCAAGTAACTGAAACTTTAATGCTGTCCGAAATAAAGCATAAAATACAAATAGCTCTTAAGCAGTCACTCAATTTGTACAGACGATCAATTCAGCCACTCAAGGCTGAGTGCAGATGTTACAGTGTGATGTCACTTTCGTCCGGTCACCAAGACATTAAGGTCGAATAAAGAGACATAGCTGCCCGTATCATTTAACAGGATTTTCTCCCCCACAATTAGAATGTGAACAATAGACCAGACTCTTCCTGACATGTGCAAAGTGACTCCACACAGTGTGAAGAGTCTCATCTGCAACAAATATAAGACTTAATTCATTCAGTAGTTCCAAACATACTTAAACACTTGTTTTAAGCCTATTGACAACTGAGAAGTTCAGCGATCCTTAAAACTTTTAAAAGGTTCAATGTTCCAAAGTCAAGACTTAACTCCTGAAATAACATAATAGTTGGAATTAATTTTTCATTGGTCTATGATCAAATTAACTTAAGAATTGTTGTATTTTCCCAGACAGTGAGATTAAATAGAGACAGATGGTTGTTCAGGTTCAGTCAGACATGACTCCACTGCTCTACTCCCTGGAAATTAGAAAATTCCTCTAAATCAGACTGGATCAGACCAGTCAGTTTGATGTGTAAGTCTGCGAGTCTGACTGGACAATTATTCCATTTATTAGTGGAATATTGGGGTCTGTGTGAAAGCACAACAAACAACCAAACAGTGGCCTCTACCTGTGTGTCCAGGCTGCCCAGATTCTGGGAATTCTGTGTAAGTTGGCTCGGAGCACTCCAGCGTCACAGAGGGCACGGGGGCCGGTTCGGCCAGCATCACTGGTACCGGTGGAGGCTCATCTGGGTCAGTTAGTAGGGGCTCCTTGTAAGCCTTGTCGTCACTGGCTTCATAGCCTGCAACAGCCAACAACAGCAGGTGAAATGATTATCTATCATGTTCTGAAAAAATTCAGTATAGAATGAAACTCAACTGCAATCTGTTCCTTTCCAATTCAGCAAAAATATATCTGGACAACATCTAAAGCCCCATCATATTAATATCTCAATCTGTGTGGAGGTTAGTTATATGAAATGTCCAGCCAATCTGATACCCTGTCTTGAGCAGCTACAGACACTGCAGAAAAACATTTTCTTCACAAAATAAGACTGGCTGATTGACAGGTTAACTTCAGAGTTTCTGTAAACTGCAAAAACTCAAATTACTGCTCTGTACAAAGATGCCAAACCTCTACTCCAGGGGTGACAAACATACGGCCGGCGGGCTCACTCACATTTTTTGTGAAAGGATCATTTGTAGATGTAATTTTACTTTTTTCCAGTAAAAAGATACAAATTTGGAGTTGTCACTATTTATAGGTTGTTTTCTATTATTTTCAATATCTAGCCCACTGGATATCATATTGGACTGTATGTGGAACCTGAACTAAAATGAATCCTGCTCTACTCATTACTTCATATTCATAATTAAAGCATGGACATACAGTGATACACAATGTCTGCAACAGAACATCCTTTTTAACACAACAACAAAAACACTGGGCACAAACTCAGCACCAACAGCGGTGAAATTTAATCCAGCATATAAAACCTGCTGTTTCTGTTGCACTCATATTTTTTGAGACATTTCAGGTTTCTCATATTTGCTCAGGTTATTCAGACCAGATAGTTTGTAAATGGAAACATTTTCATAAAGTAATTTTACTTTTTCCACATTAAACAAAGGAGAAAATGTGAAGTTATCATTTATAGATTATTATGTTGTTATTTTACTTGATATCACACTCAGTTGTATGTGGCCCCTGAACACCCTGAATTTTTGCACTTCTGACATATATCCCACTGGACCATTTGGTGAGTCAGTTTTGGTCCTCGGGCCTTATGTTTGACACCCTTGCTTTAGACCATTCAAAATGCGAACTGAAAATATATCTGCAGCTACATCATTTCTTTATTATGGAAATTAGATGAAAAATAAGAATCTACGAGAAAATTGATTGAAGAAAAGGTCTGAATCAAGTCCTGATCATTTTTAGCCTTGAAATAAAACATGCACTAATCCTGTTATGTCTAAAATAATCCAACTTATTTTTATAATGAAAGAATCGATTACTGAGTGAAAATGCAGCTGGGATATCTTGTTTTGCATTATGTCAGTAACTTGTGAACGCTTTTTTAATTGCACTGATTTGTTTGGAAGGTGCTATATAAATAAAATTTGACTGACTGACTGATTGATTAATATATCCTCTTGGGCGTAGAAGTTGAAATAGGCCAAGACGTCAATCCGAGTCAAACGCAGACTAATCAATAACTTGAGTTTCTCCACCATATCCCTGTTGCCTGTGCACTGGCTATACTTGGCCGCGAACATTAAAGTGAATGATTACGGTCATTTGTGTTAAAGGAATGGCGCCTGCAGTTGGAATATTCATAGCTCACACTAAATTGAGTATGAATGATTAAAGAGGCGTCTCAACGTGACGAGGAAAGTGACAAGAGCAGAGGATCATACGGGCCAACATTAGAGACAGTTATCGGATGATCTGATGCCAACCGGAATACGCACTAAACAGATTTCAACACTTCTGATGCCTCTGTTTGGTGAAGCGAATCCACCTAAATACGTCACTGTCCAACCTACAGAGCTCCCTTAAAAGGTTTAGATTTAGCTGCCAACCCTCCTCAAAGTCTGTTTATTACAAACATTACATTTAAGCTTTGTCTAGATAAGCTTATATTTTTAACAGACATAATGACAAAAGTTTTTTCTTACATACAATGTGTAAGATTTAATAAAGTAATTAGTAATTGTCAAAATGTGAATATATCTCTACCGTTATGTGATATTAATACATTTTATTTCATGTAGTAGAACTTTAGCACTGGATATATGTAGTTATATTTATGGGATAGTTTAACAGCTTAGAAATGACAAAAGTTTTTAATTGATATTGGTCCTTTTGTCCTGAAATAATTTGAGTCAAAGTGGTCTGTTGTCAAATAGTGGTTCTGGGTGTGGTGGACATACTCATCTTAA
>JAPTYQ010000001.1:31991841-32006160 GCA_029814465.1 Ostorhinchus cyanosoma
TTGTGGATTATGAGGAGGGTCTGGTCTCCTTTTATGATGTAGATTCTTCAGTTCTCATCTACTCCTTCATTGGCTGCCGCTTCAATGACAAACTCCTCCCATTCTTCAGTCCATGTGTTAATGATGGAGGTAAAAACTCTGCTCCTCTGATCATCACTCCTGTCAGCAACTGAGTCATGTTACAAATTAAAAATCATTATATTAACCAAAAAAGTAATCATATTGTATCTTCAGTGCTTTTCAATGATGATGATAAATTACTAATGATAATTACTGCTTAAAATCTCTGTCATTAAAGGTAGGAGATCCTGAAAAAAGGGTTTGAGCAAGCTACATTTTGAAAATACACAATTCAAAAGTCCAAACCCCTTTCCTCAGACTTCCCCCTGAAGCCACGCCTCCAGAGTACTGGAATGCGCAATGGTTGTTCCTGAGGGTTCACGAGCGCTGCACAGCATCAACCCCCCCACCCCCACCCCCCACTCCCTCATCTGCGGATGAGGGAGTGGGGGGTGCAAACCTCTGAATTCAGGTCTGCATGTCTCATCAGTATATAAGAGTAGACGTTGTACTTTTCACTTGTTATTTTGATACGTGTTCTGAATAATCTTGGGCGTGTAAGCACAGCTGATTGCAGTCAGACTGATGTCAGGTTAGCAGCCCACTACAGTTTGCTTTGAACGCTGTAATCTGTGCATTTCACTATTATGTTTGTCAGCAGAACAGCCCCAATTCATACCTATCTAGCTAACGTTACATTCCCTAGTAATTTATGTTAGTGACAAAACAGGTTACAGGTAAACTTTCCATCCTAATACAGCTAATATAAGTAGCTAAGCACTGGCTCTGTTTCCTGTACCACACAGTAAATGTTGCTGTGTCAAATTAACACTGATAGAGTTGATTTTATCTCTATTCTAGAGTGTATTTGGTCCCTATCAAGATCAATGTCAAACAAGGGTGTTAAAATCATAGCGTAAAACTAACTCCACACAATGTATTAAAAAGTGATGCTTTGGTAAGAGATTGACAGCAGGAAATAATTGCTTGAAGAGTCGCTGGTGATCAGGAGTTAAATATTTGAGGTGTTCATTCCTTCGATAGGATTGGTGAGCACAGTGTTAACAAACTGTAAAAGCAAAAGAAGAAGAAGCCGATAATAGAAGAACCGACCACAGTACGGAGGATGAGAAAGTGGCACTGCCAACAATTCTGCTTGGTTTGATAAGTGGGCGGGGCTCTCCGGAGTTGGTTTAACACCACAGCATTCAACAACATGATTTGTCACTGACACTGGGAAGCATCTTACTTAATCTGTTATTGTAATTACTCCAATCGTGTTAGCAAATTTTTAGACTGCATAATTAACACTTGTAAATTTACCGTGTAGCGCTCCAAGCCTCTGAATGTGCAATTCGCGCATGAAGAGGGGTACATGCAGAGGGGGGCGGGACAAATGGCAGTTGAGTTTGATAGACATTCCACCATTCAAACATTTCAACGGGCCAGTTAAAATGATTGGATGGAGTTTTTTCAGTCCTGTCCGTTCCACAAGTTGACCACATTTTTTGGTATTTTTGTGTCAGAGCATTTAATTATTTGATTGCAATTGGGGTGTGAAGGGGATTTTAACCAATAAAAAAAAAAAAAAAAAAAAAAAAAAAAGCTCCAGGAAAAGTGCCTGTAGATTTGACTAAATAAAATGAATATACTCACATATTTGAGAATGTTTTGGGTTTTTTTGCCTGATGTTCTAGTATTTTGTTCATTAGTCCTTTTGCATGTGAAAAGTTATTTTCTTTTTTCTGCTCTGATCTTCATTTCTTTCCATCTTTTTAGTGTTAATATTGTTCTTGCTCTTTGTTGCTGTAAGACTGCAAATTCCCCTGGCGCACAACTAATAAAGGATTATGATGAAGGCAGTTAATGACTGGTAAGAGTCTTATGAAGCTGTAACGCTTAAATATTTTAGTTAAACCCCTTGAAATTAAAGCTGAAAGTCCACATTTCGATCACATCTGATGGATTCATTTCAGATTGGCTGTTGGTGAAAAAAGGAAATATATCACTGTCCAAATACTTATGTAAATGACTGTGTATATGCAAACTGAACTGGCCCTTCATCACATTCTCTTTGAATGACCACAAATTTATTCATCCACTTAATGTCACACAACAGATGAATATCAGCCAGTACCATCAGTGAAATGACCTAAATGCCATGAGCTGAACTCTGCTCCAGTATCAAGTCAATACATCAGTGATTGGTATTTTAGACTATATGTAAAACGTAACACAGCGATAAGCCACTTCTACACAGAGATCCTGAAAAAAGGTGAGACGATCTCCCCTTTTTTCCACCTTTGGCTGATTTCCACAGACAAGACAAAGTGGACCTGCGTTCCAGAATCAAAGGGGCGGTGACGCAGTGCAGAATATAGTGTGATGTATAACTTGCCCCAAACATAGCTGTGTTGCTAACTTCTCCAGAATCGGTCCATCTTTCACCGTTTCACAAATGTTAACATAGATAGAGTCCTCTGCCTGAAGCGATAACAGCTTGTGGATCTCTGCATCCCCCCAGTTCGACGTCTTTCTGGTCGCATTAATATTTTTGTTTACTGTACACGGCCCACGCTCATTTTTAAATCCCCCCAGCGCAGGAGTCGCACACAATACATCATCAAAATGACGCCTTGGCTGCAGAATGAGAGATGTTCCTTTTACACAGCGTTCCAGAATCATGATTCCACTTCTATCACAGCTCTGTTTGTACCTCCAGAGGCGTTACAGAGGTGGAGCCAAATGATCCACCATTTCATTTACACAGACGTCGTTCTGGAATAAAGGTGAAATTTTCCCAGAACTGAAGTGCTGTGGGAAAGGATCTTTAAATCTACTTCAACATCGTTTGAGGATTTGGACTTTTTTTACCCAGAGTGTGATTTCCATTGAAGATCACTGAGATACGACACCATTTTTAGCTGGTTTAATCATTCTTTTGTTGAGTTTAGATATCTTTGAGTTAGATTTTTTTCTGTTTTAGTTTATTTGAACCATTTTTTAAGTTAGTTTTACTGTCTTTTACACTAGTTTGACCAACTTTTAGTCTGTTTAAACCATCTCTCCCAGAGAGTGTGTTGCCCATTCAGCATAATGGAAAAGGGAGATAAAAGCAGCAGATGAAATTTTGATGAAAGAAAGTCCTTCTATCATCTCAACGAAAAAATAAACAAAATTTCTTAAAAATAAACAAAATGATGAACAAAAAGTGAACACAATAATGATAATAAAATAACTAGAAAAGCACTCAGAGAGCACAGAGGTCCACCGAGGCAGATCACTGCCCCCCCGATCCCCAGCAAAATGTATTCATTTGTTCCTTGTGCCAGTATCTACATTTCCTGAAAATTTCATCCAAATCCATCCATAACTTTTTGAGTTATCTTGCTAACAGACAAACAAATAGACAAATGGACAAACCCCAATGAAAACATAAACTCCGCACTTCCTTGGCAGACGTAATTAATTTCTGGAACTTGAAAACCTATGGAGTGAGCTGCTGGTAACAACGCAGCATTTCCACTTGTAAGGTTTTGCCATGGCACGTCTTACCCTCTCAAAAGTAAGTTAACAAAGCTTTTAAAAATTAACAAAATAATTAAAAAAAAAAATTAACAAGTAAGTATTGAACAAATTAAACTCTATGATGTTATTATTTTTGCAAAGTTGCCTTTCGTTGAGGATTCAAACCAAACAAAATTTTCACCTGTCCACAGCGATGGCCAGCAGAGCGTTGGTGGACACGTAGAGCGAGACGGTGCGCAGGTAGTTGATGGCGGCGCAGAGCAACAGGCCGTGATCCCATGACAGCTGCTTCACCACGTAGTAGTCCAGCAGGAAGGGGCAGCACACCACCGCCACCAGCACGTCCGACACGGCCAGGTTGGTGATCAGCAGGTTGGTCAGGTTACGCAGCTGCTTGTAGCGGGCGAGGCTGGCGATGAACAGGCAGTTTCCCACGCCGCACACCAGCATGATACCCACCAGGACCACGGCGATGACGATGGTGGCCACGAAGAACGCCTGGCCCTGTGTGGTGTCTGGGATCTCATTGGGAGGGATCTCATAGTCCAGGTCATCGACGGCCAGGAAGTAGTCGGTGTGAGCTGAGCTGTTGGTTAGGGCGCTCATTTTGGATCAGGACGGCATGCTCAGATGGAAGATTCTGGAAAGCGAAGAAAGACAGACGACGCTTACAAGTTGTACGATATGATGTGAACAAACCAGTTAACTTTCTTAGATCACGCTGAACATCTAAAGGGAGCTGGTGTCTGGACAAATCAAAGGTGACGCTACAGTCACACTGCAAATCTTAAAGAGCTCATATTTATCTAAACCCACTTTTATTAGTCTTTGGTTCATTTATTTGTGTATTTGGACCCAAATAGTTCATACAGTTTGAATTTGAACCCTCCTGGTGCTGCAAAGCTATCTTTATTTACATTTTGGCAAAAATCGAGTGGATTTCTATAACCTGTTTTAATTCCTGCTTAATTGTTATGTTTTATAACTAGTTACGTCACGACATTTGCACATATAAGGTCAAGACTTCCGACGAACATTTCTCTGAGTACAACATAACTGTTTATCAGCAACAGCAGTTGTAGTAAAAACTGAAAATATGTCAAATCAAATCAAATTTTATGAAAATATAGCGCCAAATCCTAACTACAGTTAACTCATGACACTTTACATATAGAGCCGGTTGAAACTTCAAGTCGATTACCAAAAACGTTCAGTTGTTGGTTGTATTAACAAACTCAAGTGGCTGAATGGGACAGAGCACACAGTCAACAACCTGGAGGGGCTGGGGTCATTTGCATTTAAAGGGCCAGTGCTCAAAATGACCTTTCTGGTGTCATTCCTCAGAAATAGGGTTGAAAATGGACCTGAATTAAATTAATGAAGAATTCAGAGCCAAGCAGAGCATTTACAGTTTAAGTAGACCACAGGGAAATGTTTGAAAATGTTTAATTCCACTTAAAAAAGCAAAATATCACTCCTTTAAAGCTCAATTTTATCTGCTCAAATGTGATTATTTTTTCGTGGTTGTTCACGTTACAATATAAATGTGATGCCCTCAGCCTCATGTGTAAACAGTCTATGATCCTGCAGTAACGTCACATGCATAACACCATTTTTAATTAAGTAAATATGGATCTCGCTGGGTTC
This sequence comes from Ostorhinchus cyanosoma, assembly GCA_029814465.1. Lineage (NCBI taxonomy): Eukaryota > Metazoa > Chordata > Actinopteri > Kurtiformes > Apogonidae > Ostorhinchus > Ostorhinchus cyanosoma. The sequence continues at coordinate 31,997,077 of JAPTYQ010000001.1, forward strand.
CGCCTCCTCCAACACAGAATTGTGACTTCTGTTGCATTTCAGTGACGTAAAAGTCAGATGAAATGCGACATCACTATTCAGACTGATGTTGCATTTGCACATCTGATACATAAGTGACCTGGGTCTGATTTGTACTGTTCAGAGTGACATAAAAATCTGATACAATCAAGGATTTGTGCCACTTTTACCTGCAGTGTGAACGTAAAAGTGTTTGGTTCAAATCACAGTAGATCAGACAATTTATGGGTAGTTTAGTGAGATCCCTCCATCTGGGGCCTAGAAATATCCTGAGTCAAGACTAAGTATATCAAGCCTAAATGCAGCTGAGATTGAGTCAAGATCCAACTTTTATGAAGTGGTCTGGAGGCCAAACACCAATCTCTAATCCTGCAATGCTAACACAACCATGGAAACACTTTACCCAGTCGTTTCTCTGTGGTTGGAATACATTTAATATATTAAACATTTGTAACAGGTGATGAAGATTCCAGGAGGAACACAAGGGCTTCCTTCCTTTGCACTGTTTTTTAATTTTAAAATGAATTACGAGCTTTTAAAACCATTGGATTCTCCACCAGTTGGCTCCAGTATTCCTATGAATCATGCCAACTCACAGATATGTGTGATATGTTTGGATGAGCAGAGAGTTTAGAACATGAGTATAAATCTTACTGTGGACAGTGTACACTCATAAACTAAATGTTGGACTTTAACCTCACTTTTCGATGCAAACTGCGATGGTGATAAACAGTGCATTACACTCTGCAAATCTGTGTGGAAAGTGGCGTGACAACAGGTTTATCATTCTTTTTTTATTTAGACAAAAAAGTTCAGGGACTTCTACATTACATTATTATGAACAGAAGTTGGTGATAGATATTAATGTGTTTAACGCTCAAACACATCTTTTTTCCCCCCATCATTATCAAAACACTCCATATGAAGAGTTGTAAAAAAACTGGAAGATGAATTCAAGAAGGTTTTTTTTTAAAGGCCAATAAAATAATAGTTTGGAGGAGGAAAAAGAAGAATATTTCAGATATCTGTCTATTCCCTATTGACGCTACATGTCTGGGAGAATAAGCATGAAGGTTAACTCTATTTACAGTCCCTGGAGGGAAATTCCACCTCTGCATTTACCTACAATACACACACCACCTATTATTAGTGTTAGCATATTAGGATGTTGCATGAATTGTGTATTATTTATGAACCCCAGAGGGAAAATTATTCTCATCCTAATACACACGCAGTACCTAGAATTAGCATTAGCACTTATGAGTTAGCGTTGGTTCCATATCAGTGGACAAGAATATTCGTTTATTTACTCAAACTTTACAATATCTCCAGTTTAAGGTGAAAAGTGACAAATACAGTCTGTGCATTTGACCTGTTCTAATATGCACAGCAGTTAGCATTAGCATTAGCATTAGCACTCTAGTAGCTGTGAGCTGTCATTGAAGGAGCTGAGGGACTGAATCCAGATCTACATCAGTACAGTGGACAGGAAAATGAATCTACCTATACCCATCATAATAATAAATACCTAAATATAACTGAATGAACATTAAACTGTAAAAATTCCAGGTGGAAGCTATTTTTTATTGAGTGAGATTCATGTTATTGTTGTCCTTTACTGAGTATTTCCAGTTGAGGAATTTGATATTAACCATTTGACTGGACTGCATCTGATACTGAGCGTCTACGTAGACCAGGGGTGTCAAACTCCGGTCCTCGAGGGCCAGTATCCTGCATGTTTTTTAAAATTTCCCTCTCCCATCTCACCTGGAAGCCGTTACACAGTTATCAGACTTCTGCAGAACTGGATGATGATGAGCTGATCATGAAGTGAATCATGTGTGATGGAAGAGGGAAACATCTAAAACATGCAGGAAACCAGCCCTCCAGGACCAGAGTTTGACACCTGTGGTCTAGACTAATTCTGTAAAGCCCTATGAGACAACCTTGTCGTGATATAGGGCTCTACAAATAAAACTGAACTGAACTGAATAGAGAATGTCCTTTCAACACTAGATCCAATAACTCTTCTCCTTGTCCAGATTCTCCAGATGCACTAAGTCCAGCTGCTGATCCTTTAGGTCAGAGGTGTCGAAACCTAGTCTTCAAGGGCTGGTGGCCTGCATGTTTGTTTTGTTTTGTTTTTTTATTTAACCTTTATTGAACCTCAATGAGATTAAAAATCTCTTTTCCAAGAGTGTCCTGGCCAAGTCGGACAGCAGTACAATAAATAGTTACAAACTTTCATTCATAAAAATAAAACCAATTTTCAGTATATCAAGGTAAACAAGATCAAGTCAAACCTTTACTAAAAGGGCCCACAAAGTATTGATCTGTACATTAAATAGAGATGTTTAGATGTTTCCCTCTTCCATCACACCTGGTTCAATTAATGATCAGCTCATCATCCAGCTCTGCAGAAGCCTGATAAAGGTGTGAAGGAAGAGGGAAATATCTAAAACATGGATACCAGCCTTTGAGGGACGGATCTGGACACCCCTGCTTTAGGACTATCCCGACCCGTGTTAAGGTGGACCGGTGTATACCAGGTCCAGGGCAGAGATCACCAAGCCTGGTCCTCGAGGGCCCCTATCCTGCATGTTTTAGATGTTTCCCTCTTCCAGCCCACCTGACGGTCATTATCAGGCTTCTGCAGAACGTGATGATAGACTGATCATTAGAATCAGGTGTGTTGGAAGAGGGATACCGTCTAAAACATGCAGGATAGAGGCCCTCAAGGACCAGGGTTGGTGACCCCCGATCCAGGGTTTGACCTCCAAACATCCCAGTGTGACTCCAGAAACTGGATCTGACAGTTATGAGGTGCGCGGTTGTCAAAGTAAGCCTGACTCCAGCTTTAGTGTAGTCTACTTGTGAGATCTGGCTTTGCGTTGGGGAATGTCACATCTCAGCGGCGACGTTTGAAAAACCAGAGAGGGAAGGTTTCCCAGTGTCAGATGCTTTGTACGTGTTGATTTGATATGAACATAAAAAGGAAATATATCTCAATATCTCAGGTTTTGTGACAATTTCCTTGGCTTTTCATTGTGATGTGGACAAATCACTTAACACTGGAGGTGGATTCAGTCCATCACAGCAAGAGCAGTCAAGTATGTCAACAGACTGAGACACATGATGGAGAGGCATTAAACAGCAATGGTTTTATCTGCTTGTTTCTGTTTCTTTTTTCTTTTTGTTTAGCTTATTTCGAATATGCAACAAGACAAAGTAATCTTACTTAGTCCTTAGAAATAAAACCAGTAATAAGACGTCATGAGAAAAAAATCATATACATGTACATGACTTCATTTACACATTCGAAAAGGAGTGGGAGGAAGTAGAACTCATTTAGTCCCACCCCTTCTCCACACAACAGTCTATCCTTTAGTTTCCTATCACAAAAAAAAAATATTAGACCATCAAAAGTCATCAAAAATAGTAGTTATGCAATCAACTCCTGTGTGTATCATTTGACTAAAACAGACAGAATAGAAAACATGGAATGACTGAAAGCACTGTTTTTGTCAGTACAATGACATAGATATTAATGTAAGAACTGAAGTGGTTTTGTTATTATCAAGAAAACATGTTAAATGGATAGATATCAGCTCTGAAATAAAGATATTATGAGCTATTTTTGTTATCATTATATTTGTCCAAACAAATGTACCTTTAGTTGTACCAGGCATTAAAATGAACAAGAACCTGAAGAAAACAAGGATGGTCTAATCATTTTTTCCGGGACTGTATGAAAAATTAACTCTCTTGGATCTTTTGTGAGTAACTAAACACACTCATCATCCTCACATACACATACATACACACCCATACTGACATACTAGAAAAGTAAATAAATAAATAAGTGCATACATACATACATACATAAATCCTATTTGCCTTTCTTCAGTCCTTGAACCATAGTCATTTGTTGTTTTTTTTTTGTTTTTTTTTACATCCAACTGTTTCTGGTCACGTTGTTGCAGGACATTATAAAAACCTCCAAACATCCAAGAAGATTTTAAATACTGGAAAGATCGCAATGTAGTCAGTGTTTTGATAAAAGGTCAAGCATGATCAAAAGAGAACTCCATAACATATAAATGAATTGGTGAATTAAACTTAAATGACATTTTCATAGGAAAAAATATGAAAATCAGCAGAAACTTGAAGCAGCCTGATCCAGACCACATGTTCAGTTCAGAGACACAAACCACACTCAGGTTTTTACATTTATCAGTTCAGGTTGGACGTTACTGGATAAAAAATAACATCAAACTGGAACAAACTGAACCCATGACAACAAGGAGCCAGCGGTGAATATTCACATTAGAGTACTGCATGGAAGCATGGACGAATATTACTGATTTTCTGAAAAATTCTATTAAAATTTGTACATTTTGTGCACAGCTTTTGTTTTGGGAGTGAGTGGAAATGAACTAATCTGACATTCCTTGAAAAGTTAAAATATTATATTAAGCCACAATAACCTATAATGAGAAAAAAAAACATTTAAAATAATTTTATTGTACTATTTCAACAATTATTTGCAATATGTTGAAATTAAAGTCATTATGGTATCTTCTCTGGGAACATTAAACCTTTTCAGTCATCATCAGTTTTTTTAATCACCTGTTTCTTAAATCATTACTTTATTCATATTACTTCATTTTTTATTGAAATATCAGATTTTTCACCATAATACTATTGTGAGTGAAAAGTGTTATTAAGTTAGAATTAATGTGACTAATGTGTGACTAAGGAATTCACGAAATAGAGTGAGAATAAACTGATGGATCTGGGCTGAATAGAAAACATACAGTGTCCAAAGTGGAAAAACAGCAGGTGAAATGAAACATTAAAGGATGTTAATAAAACACTGAGTCTGATTTTGAAGCTGCACAAAGTTTGTAGAGATAAATATCTATGGGACATTTCATGCGTAAAATATAAAAACCGACGCTTCACTCTGTTTTGGAAGAACTGATTCTGTGTTTTTATGGTGTTTATCGCGTCCTAAAATGAAGAAAATCCCGAAGTCAGACTCACGTGAATCAAAGACAGAGACCTGAGGACGTACCTGAAGCTGCTGCTGGTCCATGAGAATCCAGATCACCGAGTGACAGGACGCAGCACTGACAGGCGCGTGCAGGGCGCGTGCATGGCGCGCACACGCACGTAGAGAGAGAGAGAGAGAGAGAGAGAGAGAGAGAGAGAGAGAGAGTGTCATCCACCTGAGTTCGTCCACTATCACATCCCACTTTATTCATCGGGAACATGATGTAGAGTCATTTAACCCTATAATGCCGAATGTATCATATTTGATACATTAGTTTTGAAGCCCTTTGCATCAGGGGTGTCAAACTCATTTTAGTTCAGGGGCCACATACAGCCCCAAGTGATTTCAAGTGGGCCGGACCAGTAAAATATTAACCATATAATAACCTTTATCTAATAATCCAAAATGTTCCCTTTGTTTTATTGTGAAAAAAGTCAAATTGCATCATGAAAATATGAATAACCTGATTGATGTGTGCAGTTTTAACAATATTATGTATCAGTTTACCCTTTCATGCATGCATATACATTATACACAATGTTACATAAACATTTGGTATAATGCTAAAATTTTAGAGTTTGGAACTAAAATAAGGACAATTTCTACAATAATATGTCTCAGCTTCTTATTTATACAACTTTCAAATCACAGTGAACCTATTATTTTGTTAAAAGTTAAAAGTTGCTCATATTTATTCAGCTTATTCACATTTTATTGTGAAGATAGTTTATAAATGTGAATATTGCATATTTATATAAAAAGCAATTTGACACCTTTGATTGTCTTTTTTTTTTCATTTTGCAAATTCATCCTGTGGGCCAGACTGGAACTTTTGGCATGTTTGACACCCCTGCTCTACATGATCAGTGGAATATTTTTTGTCTTGAAAAACCTGATGTATACAATTAGATACATGCAATATACAGATAATCCACCAGGGGGAGGAATTTATTCACCAGAGGCCTTTCAGTGACACTACAAGACTGTCATTAATGAGGAAGGAGGCAGAATTTTGACAATTTTGAAAAGGAATTATCAATTTGTTCTGTCATGTTTTTGTTTGTTCAAAAATAATATTTGAGCTTTGAGACTCGATGATACAAAACTGAAACTCATATTTTGAAATTCATATTTGAAAATATCTGGGTTTAAAGAATTGGAATTTTCCATCAGTGATTTAATGGTTCAGGCTTTACAGGGTTAATAAACACTATGTTGCCAAAAGGATTGGGACACCTCTCCAAATCATTGAATAAAGGTGTTCTGGTCACTTCTATGTCCACAGGTGAATAAAATCATTCACTAGTGGCAGGAGTGGACTGGGGTGAAAAAGCAGCAGCCCACTCAAACCCACAGTTATCAGGTCTGTCACTCATGTGTGTTATTACAAAGGTACAAAGACTATTATGTATTGTGTGGATACTGTTAAAAGGCCTATGCAATGGTTTTTTTTTCATTGTTTTTTTTTTTTTAATTATTATTCTGGTTGTTCACATTTAAAATAACAAAAAAGCTGTACATTTAACGAGATTCAAATTTTTTTAACCAAAAAAGGGTTGTGCAGAAGCAATACTTTTTTAAGCCCATCCTGTACATCACATCAAATGACTCAGCAAACTTTCAAATACATTTTTTCCCCTTATGCTCACATTCCTTCATAGCAATACATAAATTATATTCTTTGGTCAATTAAAAAATTTCCTTACTTATTAATGAGACAAATAAATCATTCAGTTAGTCACACAATTGATAAGTATTAAAAAATGTCACATTTTAAAGATTTTAAAAATTTTGACAGAATTCTTATTAACTTGAATTGATCACTAAGATCATTCCATAGTTTTACCCCGACAAATAAACACATCTTTGTTTGATGTTGGTTCTTATTTTACTTGTTTCAAATCGAAACAGCCTTCTTAAATTATAATATGAAGAGGGATTGAATGCTCCTATTCACAACTTGAGACAGAATTTCCAGCAGTTTCACCTTAACCATATCCTTTATTTCTATTTTTTTGTAACACAGTAACTATATGGTAATAAACTAGTGACCAGAAGACCAGGAGAGAGAGGCACAGACTGAACGTTTGCTTTTAAATTGGTTCCATATATTGAAAGTAAGATAAGCAACAACGTGTAACAAACAGTGCATCAGTGAATGACCATTCAAAACAATGGTTCAGAAATTCAACTGCACACAGAATTCAATACAATATTCCAATTTGTATTCAATAACCAGTTTCCACCACAATTCAATTCAGCGATATAACACCATCATCACCCCACCATAACCTGGACTTTATCACCATCCTTCACACGCTGGACTCTGACCGCTGCAATCAGGTTTTTCTGTTTGTTCCCCTTTGGTTGTTGTTTCTGTTAATAAATCCATTGTTTTCCCCTTCAGCACCGTACATTTGAGCAGCGTGAGTGAAACGGGTTAATGGAGTCAGAGTCAGAGGCACTGAACGGATGACAGGCAGGAAGCTCAGACTTTTATCAGAAATATATGAGAATTAAACATTTTTGAGGTTTGAAAGCTGGTGGATTTCTTTTACATTTTCATTTGCTTATTAGGAACATTTTCAGTTTACAAAAGACATGTGTAAAAATGCCAGATCTTATGGTAAAGCTTTAAGAGGCTGTGCTATTGACCTTACAAAGAAGTCTGTAATGTGATGTGTTTTCTTTTTCAGGCAATCGCACTTGAAGATCATCTTGATGCAGCGTGCAACATCAACCCTAACAAAACGGGGGAGGGGGGGGTTTGCAGATTGATTCCCAAGTAGTAGTTAAAACATTCAGTGAGCTCTAACTTTGTACATATTTAACCTATGTCATTGTGTGTTATATATTTCAGTAGGTATTTGTAAGTACTTATACATAGTAAGGAGGATGATTGCATTAAGTAATAATTTTGGCCAAAAATAATTCAAAATGTGGGCGACATGATGGTGCAGTGGATAGCACTTGTACCTCACAGCGAAAAGGTCCTGGTTTTGAGTCCAACACCAGCTGATGGGGGAGGGGCCTTTCTGTGGGGAGTTTGCACATCCAGGGTAAACCCCGCCTTCGCCGATAACTAGGCTCCAGTGACCCCTGTGACCCTAGTGAGGATAAAGTGAGCTCAGAAAATGAATGAATGAATATTTCAAAATGTGCTCAGTGACACGCTTTCATCAAAATGTCAGTGATTTTGACAAGGTTTATGCCAAAATGTTCGCAGTTTCCATAAGAAATTCACTTAAATTTGCTTGTGAAGTGTTAAATAACAGATGTCAAAATTTGGGAAAATATATTGGAAACTTTTTGACGTTACACAGATTTAAAGTAACATGGTTTCAATTCATGATCCTATTATGACGTAAGGAGCAATGTGTCTAGAAAACAAGTCAAATATTTTTAATACAAGCATTTATTATGCATCACAGTAATAAGCTGAAAAATGAGTGCATATAGAACAGGATCAAAGAGAAGCTTAGATTTTTCTTATAGAAGTGTGTGTTCCCTTGACCTGACCCTCATAGATATAGGTCTTCAGATCAGGGAGGGGGTAAAAGCCTGGACCAGAGCTCCCAGAATGGCCAGAGAAAAATCACTCACAGCCTCTTTTGGAACAGGTGCCAGTGTGTGATAACATGAACATCATGTGCTCTGGCAACATCTGCACCACTGGGACACTTGAGCTGTTAAGCCCTTCTGAACCCCCTGAAACAGGAAGATATGACCGGACGAGCCCTTTGGTCTCACCAGTTTCCTTAATACTGAGCCAACTGCATCAAAACATATGTTAGAGTAAGTTTTCTTTGATTAGGTCTTGTGCACGTGCATTTGTGTTTGACTCCAGAAAAACTTGTTCAGTCCAATGTATTTTCTGTCAATGTCTGTCTCAGCTTTGAGTTTTATTTCTGAGTATAGTTTTCTTTTTCATATATATATATATATATATATATATATATATATATATTTAAAGGTAGGGTAGGAGATCCTGGAAAAACGGTTTAAGAAAG
>JAPTYQ010000001.1:32103467-32116462 GCA_029814465.1 Ostorhinchus cyanosoma
CCTGCGATGTTGAACAGAGCCTGAAGACCAGACGAACACTGACGGTTGACGGTGTAGACGGGGACGGACTCTGGAAACCCACTGGACAGAGGACAGAGTCATGTGACCACAGAGGGGAGAGGAGGGGGAGGAGGAGGAGGGGGGGCGATGAAGACCAGTCTGACCTGAGGAAGTGGGCGACTCGGGCCATGAGCGCTCCGGCTCCCGGCTGCAGAACGTTCCCTGAACGCAGCACAAACACCTGAGACTCAGACTGGATTCAGTTCATGATCATATGAGTAGAGGATTAAAAACACAACACAAGAAAAAGTAGAACGAGTAAAGAAAACAAGCAGATGTATATTAAAAAAAAAGGTCTAATTTAATGTGTTTGTGGAAATAAAGTCATAGAGAAACACTAAAATGAACTGATCTACATCTGAACATCTACTGACTGGAAAAAGATTCAAGAAAAGTCCATTTGTTAAGTGTTTTTTTTTTTATATTAAAATAAAAAAATTAAATCAGGCCTCTGGATTATCAGAAATTGAACCCATTTTTCCAAACATGAAGCAAAAACTTCTAGTCTATAATGAACCAATGCAGTTATTTTCTCTATTTTGTAAATGTCCGTTGTTATGTCCATCTATGCTGACAATTAGGGCTTTTCTTGAGTTAACCATTTTCTAGTCACTGTTTTTTTTTACAAATCATTTTCTGTTTATTTGAATCTGTTCCATGTGCAGCTCAGATTGACCCTGTGACCTTTAAAAAAAAAAAAACCTGAGTCTACAGTAAAACCCATCTGTGTGTCTGGTGTCATAATGTACAGAGCTCAACTTGGATCATGACGTCATCTTCTCACCTACACACACGTCTCCCAGTTTGTCCGGCGCCAGTCCAACATCTTTAAGAACTGCAGCCATCACAGCGCTCAGCAGCTCGTCGGGTGTGGTGTCCTGACAAAAAAAAATACAAAAAAACCAACAAATTAATGTGTACAAACTAGAGTCATGAAACCAACTCTCACTGATAGTAAATAACTGTTTAAATAAAATCCATTTCACTTCCTGTCGACAGTGTTTAAGTCAAAGTAAAGACAGGAAGAAGAAGAAGAAGAAGAAGAAAACTATGCTCAATTATATTAAATCTTCATCTGAGGAGAAACTAAAGCTTTTAGACAAATGAAGAGGAAACACGACGACATTTACCCCAAACTGCAGAAAATAATTTAAATACTGACGAGGCCGATGCATCCACGTCATGTCATGGATCCACTTTCAGTTCTGAGTTTGTCCCTTTTCATTGTTTTTAATCGTCTGTTTGAGACTCAGTTTTCCTCATGTTTTCCTCACTGGATCCACTTCAGATTTCTTCAGAATGTTTCACATTTTTTAAACCCGATTTAGACCAATATTTAACATTATTCAACACTCATGCTCATTTCCATGCTTCCTTTTGTCCAGTATGTTTAGGAAATGCAGGTTTTAGAAACAAAAACAAACAAAAAAACCCAATTTAAATGGAGAAAAATCTGTCATTTTTAATTATTGGGTAGAAAAAGAAAAAAAAATTCACTTATATGCAAATTAAAGATTTTTCATCTTGGGTAAAACCATATCATCTACTTTTGTGTCCATCTTTAGTAGAAACTATGTGAAGTTGTAGATGATCCTCAGTGTTTCTTCAATCATCACAACAAATTTAACTCAATCCAGTGAAAAATAAAGAGTCAGGGAAAACAAAGAATGAAAAAGGAACTAATCTCAATAGTTCCTGAAGTATTCTCAATGAAGTTTTATAAACATGCGTGAATAACACAAAATCTGCGATATAAACTGGAAAAGATTCTTTATTTTGGGTAGTTTGAGTGAAATGCCCCTTTAAATAAAGTCCTACATATCTGTACTGAAGTACGGCTTCATTATCCAGCACCCAGTGTTTGTGGGACACTTAAACTCACCACAAACATCTAATGAGATTCAACAGTGAGACACCTGTCCGTGAACGCATCATAAACTGGGCTCGGTGACCTTTGACCCGTAAATCGGTCCGTTTAATTTCTGTCCCAGATCTACCCGGTCTCGCCGTCCTCCCCGTGAACCGGACCAGTACTGTGGGTGACTGTGGGTCACTGTGGGACCCCTCCTACCTTGAACGAGCCCCTCTTGGCCTTTCCGACCGCCGTCCTCAGCCCGTGAACCACCACCACATCTTCCGGGTGTCCGCGCGCAGCCGAGCCGCAGTCCGACAGCCTCGGGTCTGGGTTCTGGGCCGTGGGGGACCCAGGGGGACACAGGTGGCCCGAAATGATCCGTAGCCTGTGCATCACGGAGCGGAAACAGGACCGGTTCTGCGGAGGACGGTCTGGTACTGGATCCGGTCTGGACTCTGGACTTTGACAGCGAGGACGGAAGAGCGGAAGGACAAAATACACACGAGCCAAACTACAGGCGGAGAAACGCGAAGGGAAATTAGATAGAATTCATTTTGTCCGGTTATTTTGCTTTACTATACTAATTTAATGGAATATTTCGTTGTCTTTTAAAACGCTTTTTGTATATTTAATTATTCTTCATTTTGTTGATTTTTTTGTGTTTATTTTTTCTCTTTTCAATTTTATTGGTGAATGAAATTGAATATTTTGTCCATTTTTATTTTTTAAATTCAGTTTACAAATTTTATTTTTTTTTTAAATTATTACGAGGTTAATTTCATAACCCTATTGACTGTTAGTTCACTTTATGTGTTGTTACCGGGGTCATGTTTTTGGGTTTGGTTTGTTTTTTTTTGTTTTTGTCTGTCTGTGTGATATCAGCAACTTTACACAAAAACTGTTGGACCAATTTCCATGAAATTTTCAGGAAAGGTGTAAGGTGGTCCAGAATAGATCCCATTAAATTTTGGTGAATGTAGGTCAAAGGTCAAAGTCACCAAAAATGTGTTTTCACAATGATATGAGATAGGGCAAACCAGGTAAAACGTTTGTTAGGGACGGGGTTTGTTGAGCCTGGAACCACTAGTTTGTTCCTTTTTTCCAGAGTTGAATTTTTGATAAAAGTCATGAAGGTCTTTAAAACATAAAGGACACTTTAAACAGTTTAACTACGTTTATCATTTTGTCCATATTTGTATTTTTTTCTTTTATTCATTACATTGATGAATGCTTGACTTAATTGGAGGTTTGTTTGTTTTTTTCTCACATATTTACATATTGCGTACTAATTTATACAAAATCCTTAATTCCTGAGGACTCAGGCCAAGGGATCAATGAAGTTCAATCTAATCTAAAAGCCAGAAAACTGAAGAGTTCAGTTTCATATTCTCCTTCTTAATCTAAATGAACTCTTATAAATCCTCTTGGATTCTCTATAAAATGTGTCGTCCTGAATTTGAAGTTCACACTGAACACATATGATCTTATAGAGTATGATGAATCACTGCAGATAAAGTCACTAACACTTTATTAAATTGTCGGAATGCCCAACAGTTTGTTCAGTGTGTGTGTTTAATTTTCATTCATTCACACCGACTCATTTGAATAAACATTTTATTTCTAAATTTGCCACAACATCACACTGATAAGGCCACTGTCACCGACTCAGCTCACATTCTGCTGCAAGGAAACAAACATCCAAAAATATGCTTTTCTTAATATAGAATCATATAAACAGGGCTTTTCCTCCACTTCACACAGATACATGAAGCAGTGACGAAGAAAATGCACAATGTTCAGGTTTCAGATGTAAGAAACGGAACAAACATGAAGGAAATAAAAGCACCGGCAGGTTTCAACACAACACAAACAGATTCGACCTCAAATCCTTCCATATGTCGGAGATAAATGACTGAAATGAGGTGATCAGACCATAAACGCTGAAACAGAACACTTCATCCAGTCCTTCAATGCCTGCGTTTCACATCAACATTAAACATCTGGTTTTAAGGCGAGACACTTAGGCTGTGACTAACAAATCGATTTACTGTTTGGTCTGTGAAACATCAGTTCTCAAAAAGGTCGTGGAGGTCCTCAGATGTTCTGTTTGACCCGACATGTTTCATCATAGAAGAGTACAGATGTTTTTCAAATTCACAAAAGTAGAATCAGAAAATGTTGGGTTTTATCTCTGAAAAATATCAAACTAGTTTATCAAATATCAAAACCGTTTCTGAGCTGTTATTAATGGAATTTTTGACTGTTTAAAGGCAGTGGATGAACTGATCTTGGGAAAAAATTGCTCCCTTTTTTTTTTTTTTTGAAAATCAGTTGTTAGTAATCAACTTCCCAAGTGTTTTCTTAACTATTTAATTAAACCAAATTGATAAATCATTAGGAAAAATCTGCATCAGGCATGAAACCGACAGAAACCAAAGGACACATCTGAGGAACATCCAGCATCTGATCACCTGATTATTGACCTATGACGGTGAAGAAAGGGTTAAAGGAGAGAAACACATGAATTCAATAAAGAACAGGAAATGAACATATAAAAAAAATAAATGCAGTGGATCTATTGGCTGAACATCATCATTTGTGTCGTTAAAGGTTGTTTCATTAATCTGTGAGGTTCAATTTGTGCTCATTCAGACATAAAGTGATGAAGGTTCAAAGACTTTAAACAGTTAAGAAGAACTTGGTTCAAAACAATGATAAACAACAACAAAAATTAAATGACTAACATAAAATATCATCGGTATCGGAACAGAACTTCACATCGGTGCTTCTGTAATTCCATCACTGAAACCTGGACTGACCTTCACTCAGAAACACCTTGAGGAGTTTCCTTCAGATTTGGCACAAGTTCACCTGGACTCCACGACGAACTGGTAAAGACTTAAGATCAAGATGACAGTGAACACATCTCACGGTTCTTATTCATATAATGCGTTTTACACTCGTTAAAATGACTATTTATCAGAAACATCATTGTCGCTGTAACCGAGGATCTGGTTCTGGTTTGATCAGGAATAACTTCATTCTTCTCCTTTGATTTCAGCAAATTTTTTTAAACATAAACATAAATTTTAAACATAATGAAGTTTCTTGGTATTTTTGTTAATTCATGTTGATCATTTAACATAAACTATCACCTGCTTATTGTTTTACGTTCATTTAACTAAAATGTTAAATGAGGATAAATGTGTTTATAGATGGACGTTAATGTGTGATTTTACTAATGGTTTGTGTAAAACTGTTCCTATAAACCTACTGAGACTCATCTCTGGTTTCTGGACTCGTATAACATTATGTGTTCACCGTTCCTTTTCAAACTTTAAATTTTATCTTATTTAATGTTTAATTTCTTAATGTGCACTGGACTCATCTTTGATCCCAGCTCAACTAAACAGAACCTTTTCAGGTCTTTTGTGATTTTTTCTTTGTTTTTTTAACTTGTGCAACTCTTTATTGATAAGTAGACTGATCCCGTCCCGCCTCTTGACAGTGACAGGTTCTAAACTACGTCGGTTCTGGCCGTTTCTACAGATTGCACAGGTGTTGTTGACAGACGTTTACATGGCTTCTTGTCTCCGGAGTCCAGACGGTCCATGATCCGGTCCGCTGAGGCCTGGTTCAAGTGCGACACAAGGTTCCATGAAACCAGCACAAATGGTTCCATGAGGGTTTGAAGAAAAAACAAGTGACGTGATGAGGGAATGTAACATTTAGCTTCTTCATGTTTCAATCTTAGCTTTAACCCTGGAGCCCCGCCCACCACGCTAACCGCTTCCTGTGGAGTTTCAGAGTAAATGTCCGCATGGCAGTGATCAGGAGTGTGTGCGATGTTTGCCCTCAGGCATAGAAGATGAGTTCCGGGATCTGCCCCCCCTGGACCCCTGTCCCGTTGGTGCTGTCTGATGAGCACTGGAACTGGAAGGTCACTTTCCCACACTGCACCTCTGTCATGCCCTCCTGGCCGAAGTAGCTCAGCTCATTGCCGTCCAGGACCACGCTGGCCGTGTAGAATGTGTCCGGCTCGATCTGGACCGGGTAGTCGAAGAAGACAGGGAAGGTGCTGCTGGAGCCGTCGGAGAAGTACTTGATGATCCTCTGCGCCATCGGGACGCCCTGGCGCTTCAGCTCGATCTTGGCACTATACTCGGCCGATCCGCAGCTGGAGCCATAGAGGCCGAAGCCGGCGATGAAGACACGCTTGTCCACGGCGAACTGGATGCTGTCACAGCGGCCGCGGTACCGCCACTGGTTGCTGCGGTAGGCACAGGACTGGAAGCGGTGGCAGCGCTGCGGTGACAGACCTTTGCGTGGTTTGGTGCAGAACAGCAGGTCGGGCTTCTTGGCGGCGGTGTACCACAGGAATATGTCATTGGTTTCGTTGAGCGTCAGCACGCCAGACTGTGCTGCTCCATTAGCGAAGTCCTCCAGCGCCATGGTGGGAATGCGGATCAGGTAGATGGCCTTCCCCAGAACCAGACGCTTGTTTTCGATGGTCGGGGACAGATCCTGCCTTTGACACTCTGCCTCGGCCCAGTTCAGCGCCGCTTCAAACACCACCATTTCCTTGGCATTTAGCGTCTCCCTCCGCAGGATGCTCTCCAGAGTCTGTGTGTCGATGTCGCAGAAGCCCTCGGATCGCAGCGCAAGTTCAGCCTGAGCATCAATTACCTCCCAGCAGCGCTGCGTCAGGTCGGGCTCCTCGAACAGGCAGCTCTGAGACAAAAGCACACATGCGTTCTTTGCACTCAGACTCGTTTCCAGGAAGTTGACACAGGCTCGGGCTAAGTGAGGCACGATGTACTTTTTGGCGGCGTAGAGGGTGGCGAGCACCGTGTCAGCACAGAGGTCGATCTCATCACAGTAGATGTACCTGAAATATGGAAGAGATACTTTAACAACCACAGGGTTTTATTCAGTTCACTGTGAATATGGACAGTCTGCCTTAACGACTCCTTCTGTCCTCAGTCGACAGTAAAGATGAACTGATTTATGACATTTTGAGATGAATTAAGTCACTGATTAGTGTTTTTCAGAAAATTAACGCAGACACAATTGAAACAAAGGAAACCTGGTCAGAGTGGCCACATTAGAATGTAGACATACTAGTGTGAAATAACTTCATGTGTTCACATCACTGAGACAGAAGTTTCAATCCTCAGCTGAGGTGGAAAAAGGAACAAAAAGTTTAGTCTGAAAAAGCGTTTCATTTCAGAAACACATTTACATATTTGTTCAGTTTCCATCCAGTATGAACATCAGGAACCAGATGTGGCTGTGCTCATATTCATATTGAATAAATCTCACGTACTTCAACATGGCCAGGAACGATGGAGGTTCCACATCAGGGATCCGGATCTCCTCCTGATCCTCGGCCAGTTCCCCGTAGAACATGGCGTGAAACACGGAGCTGCCGACAGCCAGGACGTACTGAAGAAAAACAGTCAAATGTCAAACATCTGAAAAATCCAGAGAAAAGACGAGGATGTGTGGTAAAGACGAAGGTCTACCTTGTGTCCTGGGACCCTCTGCGTCCCACCGGGCGGTCCCACGACAAAGTGAACGTCCGCCATCATTTCATTGTTAAACATGACTGAATTTCTGCAAAGACACAGAAAATACAAACACTTAATCTTCCAAAACTCAAAGTTCCCAGTCTGTTCACCTGCACAAAAGTCGGAAAGTTTTTAATGTCATAAGTTTTTCAGTGAAATCATCACCAGCTGCTGCTTTGTCATCTTTTAGGAAGTGAAAGAAGTCTGAGGACACAAACGTAAAGAAGGAATAAATAAGATCCACTGGCTGTAACAATATCAAACTGCAGTGATTTCTTCAGGTCATATAAACATTTCTAGGTAATGTCAAAAGGACTACAGGATGTTCAAGTTCTACAAAAATAACAATGACAAAGATAAATCTGAACTAAATATTACTTATTTCACAGAAGGCGTCAAATTAAGCTCTGAAAATGAAAAGAATCAGGCCGGATGAATCACATCACACACATAGTAAACCAGCAGCTTTCACACTTTAAATAACCGAACTGTGGTTCAGTTTGATCTGGACCGAGACCTAGTCCTCTGTTCGCATTAAGGATCATCTGTTTGGTCCACTTTGTGCTCTAAGGGGGGGTGGAGTTTTGCAGTTTGGCTGAAACCAAACTTCAAAGTCTGGATAAATCTAGTAGGTGTGAGTCAGTTAAACTGACTCAGATTTGTTAAGTGTATAACATGTGTTTTGTTTCAGTACATTGTTTGACATCTGAGTCGAGCTCCTGACTCTCTTGCTTCTCCAAGCTTGAGCTTTTGGTTGATGACCAACTTCTGTAGGTTATAAAGTGAGGATGGATGAGGACTGGGCATTGATCAGAACCATTCAGAACTTACATCTTCTGCTAATACCTTGACATTAGTACCAGTTCCTAAAGGACACAGTTTGTGATACCTACTAAAAAAAAATTACAGTACAAATCTTTATTTAAACTTACAATCAAAGTAGTTAGTAGCATTCTGTTAAAAAAAATCTTATAAAAATCTAAAAATAATTGTTCTACACTGATGCGATTGAGAAAATAGATACTGAAATGTAATATCGAATAACTCCAGATATTTTTCAGCACTCAGCAGTGTCAGCATTCAGAGCCATAATAGTATTTATGTTGGGTCTCCAGTCCTACTAATACCTCATATCAACACACTCTAAAAGACTTGAATTAACCTTTTAAAGGATGACTAAGTTGAAACCAGAAGAAGAAGAAAAAGAAGAAGAAAGGACTCAGAGGTGATGATGCTCTTCCTGGAGATAAACTGACATCACCATTATCTCTGAGGTAAAAGCAGGTAAAACAATAACCTCTGGGTTTGATCATCAGTTCAAGGTGAAGGTACAGAACCCGGACACACCACCCTCCCCCGCCCCTGGGCCCACCTCTCTCGGATGGTCGGGAACAGGCCCTGCCAGTTGCAGCAGCGCTGTGCGGCGGTGGTGTTGTTGTTGGTCAGGTTCTGCTGCTGGATGGAGGCGGTGCTGCCGGCGGAGGCGGACGGAACCAGCTTCTTGGTGGGGTACAGCTCCGCAGCCATTATCGCCCGGTCAGAGCGCAGACCGGCTCATGGCAGCTCCGGTGCCCGACGGAACAGCTGCGGACGAGGCTCATGGGAGTCCCACCGGTGGAGTGTAAAGACAACTGCCGGGAAGACACACGGAGACACGAATCAAACCCGGATCCATGACCCAGTTCGGTCCAGATTCTGATGTTAGCTCCCAGCTAACGGCCAAGCTAACCACAGGATCCCGGCCAACGAGACTCAGAGTGACCACAACAAACGTAAAACAGCGCAGCACGTTTACACAATGAACATGAAAATAAGTTCAATGTGAAATAAATGTTGTAAAGAGTTTAAAGCCGCTTCGTGTCAACTCTCTTCTCTTTAGCATCTTTATGCTAATCGGTTAGCTCAGCAACAAACCCTTAAGAGTTGTGTTTGTATCGGTGTTAACAAGATAGGAGGTAAATCACACGGTTTACACTTACGTTACACTTAAACACGCGTGGATTTAATCATGTCTTCTCGCCGCAAAAAACAGCGTTATAGTTTTTTTCTCCACAACTATCTAGAGGTTGAGCTTTGTTTACAACAGCTCGGCAGATTCTTCTTCTACGGGTGTTTGCAGCTGGATCTGCGCGTTTGAACGGCGTCGCTGCCCCTTCCGGCCACACGGGGAACTGCAGTAACATGAACTCACCAGTAAAAGTATAGAAATATTATCAAAAATATACATGTAGTGTGTAGTGCAGAAAGTCCCCTATGAAAGTGTTTTATTGCTAATAAGTGGTCAAGACCAATATTTAGAATGATATGTTAGTCAATACTGATGTTCCTTCCTGTTTATTTATTAGTTTTGTTATTTATCTCTTTTTTTAACAAATTTTAAATTCTAAAGTATTTCAGTCCCTCATGACATTATCTGTGAATTAAAACTAATTAAAGCAAATACACTTATAGAAAAAATAAATAAACACAATATAATCAGACTGACATCATTATGATGATAGTGATATTAGACGATATATCAATGGATCATACAATTCTGTTTTTATAGCTGATTAATGCATGTTAGAGAATTTTAATGTTATAGTTTGTCAATTTGGAGCCATTTCTACCCACATACTGAATCATATTATGTAAGGTCATTGTGTGCTTTTAATGTTTTATTTTGTTTTAAAGTATTAATAAATGTTTGGATGTTATGAGGGTGAAGTTATAAAATTACTAGACTAAAAATCAGATTTTATCAAGGAAAAAAAAGCAGAATATTGTGAGAAAAAAAGGTAAAAATAGACTCAATACTCTGTCATAATCAAAACTTTATTCACAACTTTTTCAGCCTAAAATATCAATTTATTTTCATTGTGTTCAGACTTTTTTGTATATTTGTTTGATTTTCATCAAAATATTGCTTTTAATTAATTCAATAGTATTTAACAGCCCTATATTGAAAATAAAAATGCTACTATACAGTACACTGAGAGAAAATTTGTTATATTACCAGAGCAAAATATATTTTTTAAGCAAAAAGATGCATTTTGAGAAAAATGAGAAAAATATGTTATTAATATGTTAATATGTTATCATTTAATGACACCTTTTTTCTCTGTCATTACAACTCAAAATATAACTTTTCTGGTCTCATTACAACTTTATTCTTATATTTTGACATTTGATTAAATGTTACAAGTTGTTTTATTACAAGAATAACATTTTTAACGAGACTGATAAAAAGTCTTAGTTTTTGTTTACATTTTATAAAGTCACAATAATGTGTTTTATTATATAAAGAGGCTTTTACCGTTAGCCTAAATATTAGACTTTTAATTTTTCTGACATCACTACAGTTTTAGTCCAGGATAAAGTCAGAACATCTACATTGAGAAAATGTACAAGAATAAAATCAGATCTTGTTTTAATGAGATTTTTCTGTCAAGTGCAAGAAAAAAAGTTCTTTTAGAATTTTGTCAAAATATTGTGATATATTTTCATGTTTACATATTTGTTTAATACATTTACCTTTAAAGCTTTGATTATTGAATTCATTACTGTTTAATTAATGTTTTTGTTCTTGTGTGAATATTTAGTTTGTTTTATTCTGTTTAGTTTTATTCGTCTAAAGCCTTGTCGTTTTATTTTAATCCTGATTTATTATTATTTTCCTTTTGTTTCAAATGTGATTCAACTCTTTGGTGTCACATGACATCCAGATGATGACAATGAGTTTTATTTCTTTTTCTGGTTGTTTTACACATTATTCATTCATTGAACATTGTTGTTTTTTGACACATTGAAACATCAGCTAGTAATTATTTTTTTCTCTTTTCTTTTAAACATTTTCCTTGTAATATTTTGACTTTTTTTTAGTCACATTTTAACTTAATTCTTGTCATTTCTTCACCCAGTTTTATTCTCCTAATGTTTGGACTTCTACAGGTTATTCCATCATCCCTTTAACCTCAACATTTGTATCAGGTGTTTTTAATGTATTTTTTATTCAATCTTTTCCACTTCATTCACTTATTTCTGACTAAAACACACAGTTTTGAAGCCTGGTCAATGTTCATTTTCTTCTGGATCCACATGGAGGTTTTCATCAGTTCTGGACGAGGAAATATTCATGTTTTCAGATTTTTACAGTTTAGTTTAGAAGTGAAGACGATAAAATCTGAGTCCGATCAACAAAAATCGAAGGTTTGATGAAATAAAAACCACAAACTCACATTGGAACAGGATTTTAAAGTTTCATTTCAGCCCAAAACTCTGTTGATTTACATCTCAGCCACATTGAAACACAAACTCCATTTATTTTAATGATGGTTTTCACACCAATAATGTTTCATATGTTCATCTGATGCTAAATTTCCCTTAATACACCAGGTTAATAAATACATCTGCTTTAATATTTAAAAACTGTACACATCCTTTTTCAGTTTCTCTGCTCAAAAAGCAAAAATAAAACCGGTTTTAGAGATGAGGTTTGGCAAAAAGCAAAAGAAAGACAGTGAAATAGAAGGTATTTTCTAACACCAGCAGAAAAAAAAACATCACCTTTCAAGTAAAACCGAGATTAAAAGTAAAACTACGGGTATCGTACACATCCGTCACCAAACACAAAGAGTCAGTTAGAAAAAAAAAAAGGAGTCGCATCAGAACACGACGTCCTTGGCGGGAAAAGCCTGTACACACGTCTGACAAAGCAGGAGAAACCGAAACCGCCGCTTAATTCTACGCCTGAAGGACGAACAGATCCTGGTTCAGACGGAAACAGAGAACAGACGATCGGGACGGTTCCCAAATGAACCGGTTCAGTTATTCGGTTCTCATGGAATCCATCGTCATCATTTGTGCAGCTGATGAATTATTTTGCTTTTGTCAAAAAAATTTCATATTTCTTACAAATCAGGTTCATTATTTAGTTTTTACAAAATAAAAAAAATAGTTTTCTCACAGTTACATTGATCATGTCATTATATTCACGTATAAAACCTGGTTCATACTTTATTTTCTCAATAACAGATTCAGTGTTTCATTTTCTGCAGATAAAACTGGTTTTAATTCGATTTTTTTGTTCTATGCCCATTATTTCACCAAAACAAGAAAATCAAACTTATTTTCTCACAATAACAGGATCATTCTTTCATTTTCTCCACTTAATAAAAGTTTTTAATGATGATGAGTCCATTATATCATTTTGTTTTTTTAAGAATAATCTCATTTTGTCACAATAACATGATAATCTCGTTATTCTCACCAAATAATCAAACCTTTTCTTATGATCACAGTTGGTTTTCTCACAGTAATCAATGAACATGGTTAATTTTATTTTATTTTCTCCCTAAAATTGGTTCATTTATCGTCTTATCTTTGAAAACACCTAACTTTACTTAAACAAATAACAACAAAGTCAACTGAAATTACAGCAGTTAAAACCTAAACCCGATGTTTGGCCGTTCTCAGTTTCTCCGTTTCAGTTGAAGCTTCAGTTAAACTGCTTTTAACGTGGTTGTTAATAA
>JAPTYQ010000001.1:32119470-32130081 GCA_029814465.1 Ostorhinchus cyanosoma
AGTTATTATGGGATGTTATTATCTTTGCTAAGTTGCCGTTTCTTGATCCATGGTTCAGACTAAACTGTGACAGTTCTGACCTTGTTTGTTGGATTCCAAACGGATCTTTACTTCAGCTACTGACAACACAAACCGAACAGAAAACAGAGGTGATCAGTGGTTTTACTGTGGCTGTTTTCTGTCTAAAAACACAGCTAAGCTAACAGAGCTATAATGTAAACTATCAGCTGATGCGGAACGTGAAGCTCATAAACACAGTGTTACTTTGAGTAAATATTAAAATAAGCATCTATGAGTTAGTTTGAAAGAAAACTTGTTGATATAATAAAACAGATGTGTGTAAACAATGAGCTTTATACTTTATTCAGTGACTGATACAGTCTGTGGAAACACAGGGTGGATTCGTTGGTGGTCTCGGTACCAGACTGACCCCTGCTGGTTAGTTTGTGCATCAGCTAAAGCACAATGAAAAACATCTGCAAATGAAGCTTCAGGTTTCACTGATTTTAAATGTTTTGTATCAAGTCTAACAGAGTTAATTAAACCTCTTCATTTACACGAGGTCAAACTGTGATGTTTCCTGTAAAACACTTGAACCAAACTGAAGGAAAAGGCCCAAAAACAGAAATGAAAGGACACTTTAGTCATTTAGTGTAATGTTGGGACATGAGATGCTTTTCTGAACCATCTCTGCCTCGATGAAGGTCTGATCGGTCAAAGTTGTCGACTGTGAAGAGAAGCTGCAGGTTTGACATTGTCGTGGATTTGTTGAACAAATGGGTCTAAGAATGTAAATCTACGCGAGTAAAATGAAAATAAAACCCAGAGAAACACAGCAAACAGGCTCATCCTCCTCATCATCACTGAGTCCAAACCGGTGAAGACGTCCAATCCGGACTCTGAGTCCTGTCCATCGGGCGTAAAGTCACTGAAAGCCCCTCCCATCATCACAAACATGAGCATTTAGCTGGAAAAACTGAATGACAGGTTGTTATTTTACAGTTCGGAGCAGAGAGTCCAACGGCTGCTCGTTTGGATCTATTCTCCTACAGAATTTGACAAAAGGCACGTTATTAAAACGGGATCTTGAAGCGACGGACAGACAGATGCTGTGGGGGGAGGAGTTTACCTGCTGAAGAAAAACAAAAGGTTCCAGCTCACGTCAGGTGGTGTTTGCTTTGTTCATCATCTCATCCAGAGGTGTGTTTGTTGGCAGACCCAGGCCAGCCCGAGTCCACATGATGGGAGGGGGCAGGGGGTCGGGGGGGTGGTAGGGGCAGGGGGTTCATATTTGACAAATCTTAAAGTACGACTCCTCCTAAGTCCTGCCCACATCTCGCAGAGCGTTTCCTCTGTGCGTGACGCTCAGCTGCAGAGTCGACTCCGGTCATACGAAGACTTTGGCGAGGGCGTCGGCTCCAGCGCTGCCGATGTAGCACTTAGTCGGATGGAACGCCACGTCATGGATCGACTCCTCAAACTTCTTGCGGTGGGCGGTGAACTCCTGGATGCAGGTTTTACTCTCCATGTTCCACAGACGGATCGAGCAGTCGTGACCTGAGAGGAAACAGCAAAGAAGAGGGAAACGGACTCACCTTTAAGTTATCGACAACAGCAGCGATGAATCATGTGACAAAAGCCCCTTTTCCACCAATATTCCCAGGAATTTTAGTTTACCTGGATAAAAGAATTCCTGGTATCTGTGTACTTTGCATTTCCACCAAAATGATTCTGGAAAATGTCCTCAGATTGATCTGATGACATATGGGGGAGTGGTGAAAGACACCACACCTCCAGTCCAGTAGGTGGCAGTACGAAGAAACTTAAAGCCAAACAAGCACAATGATGCCATAAATGGCGACACAATACGCCAGGATGGAGGACGCTCAAGTTCTGCTGTTCCTTGTGTTTTACGACATCGCAAATAAAACCATGTGATCTGTTCTGAAAACACACAGACACCACTGGGTTAAACATGGAGGGTGAACGAAGTACAGAACGCTGCAAATGTGTTCCACCAATCAGCATTCTTCAGCACACAGCCCCGCCCCTAAAGAATTCCCTGGAATCGTAAAAGTCCCTTTTTCCAGGGAAAGTTTTAGGTTGAAGGAAATTTTTTCACCAAGTAGTTTTGGTGGAAATGCACAGAGGTTTTTCTAGAATCCAGGTAAATGACAAAACGTCCTGTGGTGGAAAAGGTGTTCTAATAGAACATGGACAGTGATTTAACTGAGGACGAACGGAGTCGGACACACGGAGGTAAATACTCACTGCCGGACATGAGGTAAAGTCCGTTTGGATCCACAGCGAGACTCGTAACTGAGTCCAGATGAGCGACCATCGAGTGGATCAGTTTACCTGCAAAACAGCATCTCAAAATTAACCTTTCATCTGCTTTTCGTAAATGAACCAAAAGGACATTTTTACTTTTTTAGGAAACATCTAACAGTTTGACTCTGTAGTGTAACTGGTTTAAGTACAAGGTGATTCTTTTACGTTATAAAATCGAATTATTTGAACGCCTGAAAAATAATTGTACATTTGAAAAGTTATTTATTCAAATTCAGCTCCTAATAATTTCAACAGTTGGATCAGAATTTCTTCATTCAATTCGTTATGATTAAATGTGACCCAGAAATAAAGTCTTCTTGTTATTTCACTTGTGAACATTCTCATACTACTCCACAATCTTTAATTATTTTCAGGAGGTGAAGTAAGCGTTGTAATATAAATGATAATATTATCATCATAAGGTGAGATTTTAGAGATTAATTAAAGCTACTGGACTGATATGAGGACAGGCTGATAGCTAACCACTTTTATTTCATTTTAATAAATTTAGACTGTGTTATACTGACCCTGTGAGGTTTGGTTTTTAAAACAAAAAAGTTCAATCATCACTTTATGAACCATGAAAAACATGTCCAATCTGTAGATGGAGTTCATTTCTCAAGACACTGGATGCCAGATGTTTCCTGTTTTCCTAAAATGTTCCAGCCAGTCTCCCAGATTATACATCACACCTTGAAAAGCTGAAAACTGGATCCTGATCGACTGCAAAACAGGTGTGATTTCACAGATGCTGTTGGCAAATTCGAAGGACGAATGTGGAAACATCCTGTCAGCTTTATTCACCCATTTAAGTTGACGAAATGGAATTAAAGCACAAATACCTCTAAGTTGTACTTTAGTTCAGTAATACAGTTAAAGTACACTGAGAACTTGAACTGAACTTTTATTGTGAAGCAAATGTACGGAGGTGAAATACAGTGGTCAAATAAATGTATGCATCTTTAATGATTGTGTTGGTCAAATCAAAACAACATGAAAAACTGTGGTTTGTTGTAAATATAAGATTGTGAAAACACATTATTATAGAGACTACACATCCATTAGTGACAACATTATCAATTCTCTGTATGTAACTGTAGCTTCAACTTCCAGACTTCCTGTTTCTCACCTCATTTAACACTTATAAGAACAAGTACAAAATGTGTCAAAATGTAACAGTCTTTTGTAGTAATGAAACCAGAGCTGCAGCTCCTTCACACTAATCGAACGCTACTTTATTGTCTTCACGACAAAAGATGACTTTATTTTGTAAATTGATGAGCATCTTATGTGTAACTGATAGTGAAATCAAGAGGCAGGGTTTTGTCTTCTAGAGAGATAAGAGTCGATGAAAAAAAGTACAAGTTGTTGCAGTTTGAACCATTAAAGGTCAGTAAGTCAGAAACTGTTGCATCTGAATGTGTTCATGAAGCTCTTTGACCTGTAGAGAGTCAGGACCAAAGTTCTTATGCACTTATGGCACTTTTTCAGATTAAACGAGGCAGTGTTGTTGATGCTCCAAACATCATTTCGTTGTCTTCTGTGACAATGACAATAAAATCTTGAATATTGAACATGTGGCCCCCGAACTAAAATGAGTTTGGCTCTTATTCATCCCACAGGTCAGATTGGACCCTTTGCTGGGTCGGTTTTGGCCCTCGGATGTATGTTTGACATCCCTCGTATAGAGATGGAATTTCATTATGGGAATAATAAAAGGAGTTAACCTTAACCCACTAATGCACCTTTGTATAAATCCAACATTTCCCATGATGCCCCTCAGTAGTCCAGTTTGTAATGGAGGTGTAATGTACTCACAGTGATTTCTGCCGTGTATAGAACCACATAAATATGGACCTGAACCGTGTGACCCGCAGTACCTGTGTTGTTGTCGAAGAACTGGATGTGGCGGTCTTCCTGGGCTGTGATGGTGATTGGCAGTGTGGGGTGACTCAACACTTTGTTTATCTTACAGGGAGCATCTGTGGAGGCGGAGACAACAGGATGAAACACAGACAGAGGCATGATGGGAAATGACACTAACATGTGGGAAAGACACTGAACCTGGTTCTGGTTTTGATAGAGGGTTAATATAGTTAACAAACACAGGCTCAGATTAAAACTAGACCGTCTTTCTGAAACGGTCACGTCCTGGGCTGTGATTGGCTGAGGGGGCGGACCTGGAGGACCTGCCGACTCCAGCTTCAGGACGAGCTGCTGCGTCTCCATGTTGAAGAGTCCGATGTGTCCGGTGGTGAAAGACGTCACCATGTGGGCCGGTTCACTGCTGACCAAGTCCACTGAGGTCGGAACGCCGAGCTCTGACAGGAAACACGGGAAAATGATCAAAACACCGCACCAGGACGCACAACGATGGCTTTTATTTATTCATCAGGGACGGTGCAGTTAAACAGAGTGGACATATAGAACATCTGATGTTCTGCATAAAGAGTATTTAACATTGATCTGATTTGGAACTTCCATCCTTGATTAGACTTTTCAACAGAAAAATACTTTTACAGGATAAACAACGATAAAATAGAAACTGTGTAAACGACAGCATCAACACACAACACAACAGCCTATTCACATTCATACCATCAAAGAAAAGTTACAATTAACAAATGAAGGATTTAAGTCAATTCATTTGCCGCCTTCATGTTATTTATTTATTTTTTGCAGAAAAGCCTTAGACCACTGTTAACTTTGTCATTTTCTTTTTTTGTCTAGTTTCTTCACATACAACAAAAAAACACGAAATACGTCTGTAAAAAGACGCTAAAATCAGAACTAAACATCTTCCACAGGCTGAAGATACACTGATTTGCTCTTTATAACGTCCACATTTGTGCTCTGATCTGTTTTTATTCTCACCTCCTCTTTCATTGAAAACAGCGAGCGACGGTGAGGTGTCGGCGGCGTTCCACAGCCGGACCGTCCCGTCGGCCGAACAGGACAGGAGGCGGTGGTGGGCGGAGCTGTAGACCAGCCCCCACACTGAGTCCGTGTGGCCACAGAGCGCCCCCCGCAGGACTGAGGGTTCTGTAGGAGGACAGAGAGAACAGGAGAGTGAAGAAAACTATAACTCAGACCATGTGACCGCGGGGCTGAGAGGTCAAAGTTCAGCGTACCGTAGGAGTCATAAGGGTCGATGTTAGGATTGGGGGTGTTCCAGCTCTGGATGGTGCCGTCCACCCCCCCGCTGAAGCACTGCTCCCCAGATGAGCTCATGGTGACGCAGAGGGCGGCGCCGCTACACAGGACGCAAAAGAAAACAACGATATGTTCAAGAACGGCGTGTAAATTTGACCCTTTACCAGTTCAGACTATGTTCTATTAGATCTGATCCTATAAAAACGAAAATCAAAAAAAATTAATGAGGTTTTTGGTTTGTAGTGAATAAATGAGGAAACATAACACAAGGAAGAAAAAGTTGTTGACAAAAGAAGAAGAATCCAATCAGCTTCATTCAAACAAATAAAACAAATCTGGAAAAAAATGTTTTCAGGTACTTTCACAAAAAAAAAAAAAGACAAAAAGTTTCTTCACTGGACATTAGGGATCACAACATTCTTGGCAAATATTGACGACTGATTATTTTGTTTTGGTTATTTATTTCCTGATCACAGAAATATTCAATTCCAATTTAAACATTTTTTTTAGTTTAGACCATTAGAAACACAAAGTCGTGGTTTTCTAGGTCTTACCGTCACTAAATCAGGCTCCAGATACAGAGAAAATGTTTCTGAGATAAAAAAGACCATTATTATTGTCTGTAAAGTGGCCTCACCTGTGGGCCCTGAAGGTGTAGATCGGCTCCACATCTAAAGCAGCACATCTGCAAGAATCAAGCACAGACCACCGTGGATTATATAACACACAACTTTTAATAAGCAACATCTTGTGCATTTGGACTTTAGATCCTGAGCATTAATGGTTTATATCATTCTGTCTGACTTTTGAAATGTTATTTTTCAAAACAATGTATTATTTTATTCAATAATTACATTGAAGTCACTGCTTTTCGACACTATATTAAGTAGTATTCATCAGGACTAAAATCTTCCAGGTATTGATTCTTTAGCTTTTTGTTTTAACCTGTTCCTTCCATCTAATTGTGTTCTATTGTGTTTTCCAAGTTCCAGAGTTTAGAACTGAAAAACCACAAGGACTACATCAGAACATTTTCATTTTCAGTTGTGGATAAAATACAACTTGAACTACATCAGGATACAATTAAACAGGTAGGAAGTTCAATTAGATTCCATCAATATCTAATCTTTCTAACAAAGTATAACATAAATCTACTGACAAAAGCTTCATTGTAGAACTTTTAATGTGCTTAAGATCAGCTCCACATTTAAAGACAACTGGATCCGGTGGAAATGAAGGAGGTAAAGTTAAATGTTTTCTCTGCAGACATGAGGAGATGGTTTCAGTGTCATGTTAATACTGTTTTCTCCAGATCACAGCTTCAATTGTCTTGTTTTTGTTTCATATCCGTTGTTTTTCATGACACATTCTCTTGTTACCTTGAAAAGCTGACCCATAGTTACTTGAAAACAAGCTTAACCATCGAGTCCGTTTACATGACTATAAACATCCGACATCTGTTAGTAATTAGATAATTGTAATAATCAAATCTGATGCATTTAAATGCACTTCAGAAATACGATAATTGATAAACCCTGGTTTAGACGTTTCAGTTCATTATTGGATTTCCTCAGTTCACACATATGTAGGGTCGGGTGTAATGACAGAGTACATATGCAGGTAGTGACGGTTGAGTCAAATGTCCTGTTATTGTCTTTAGCTCATGTTTGAATATGTCACTTCCACTTTCTACAATTGTAAAATAATGACATAAATCAGATTAACGTGTAAATATTCATGAAGACATTGGAAAATTGGGGAGAAATTCAGGTGCGTTAATCTGATTTCTCATAATCAGATTACTGCTGTTATGTGATAAAACATAACAGATTATACTGTTTACATGATCATTAATAATCTGAAAACCCCATAAATCAGATAATAGACTCAGATTATTGTGTAAGTATAAGTCAAACACAGCTGCTACATGATGCACAGATGGAAGTGACAATGAATTTATACAGAAAATAAGCAACGATACGTGATCTTTGAGCGTTCTGTCGTTCCATTTTTTCGGCTGTTCTTATAAAATGAATAAATCCTCAGTAAATGGAACTGAACTCAAATTAAACCCGTTTCCAGGTGTTTCATTTGCAGGTGAGCTCAGTGTCTGTGTAAACTGACTTTTTGGCGGGCGCTGTCTTCTGCAGGTTCCACAGTTTGAGGGTGTGGTCTTCAGACGCCGTGACCAGGACGGGCTCCACTGGGTGGAACGCCAGGCTCCGGACCGAGTCGAAGTGGCTCCGCAGGGTGAACTTTGGGTTCCAGGTTTTCCTCAGGGCGTCTTTGTTGTTGGTGATCTGAGGAGGAACCGTTAACCGTTAATTCTATGGCGATCTGACATTTAACTAATAAGATTAAAAGACAAGCACCGCTTCGGGTTCTGTTTCTGTCTGAAGATGATGATGTAACCAGGATTTAAGGAGGAATGTAATCATTTTAATATGTTGTTTGGGGAATATTGAGCTTTTAATATAAAATACAGTATTTGCATATGCTGTTTATTCTGAACAATAAAACTAATAATATATAATAGTAATAATAAGCAATAAGTCTTTGGTGAATATTGTTGTTACTTGACTCACACATTACTAGAATTTGCAAGTTCTGTTTCTTAGTCTCATGACCTTTCACAATAAAAGCCCTAAACATATAAACTGTGGAAAAAGGAACATTAAATATCAATGTTAAAGTACATATAACATCACTGATAATAGACCAAAACAGGCCATTAAGAGATAGATTATTCATAAGTTAAACATTTCAGTAAATATTTAATATGATGTACAATAGGGCATTAGTGACTTCAGATTTTTTCAGATCGACTTATTTGTCAATAAAGTTGAGTCGACTATTCGTATGATGACGTCATCACACGGACCGAGGAGGAACAACACAGACACGCAGCCGTTCACTAATAAACAACTTGTACTAACGTTAACTGGAACATTAACAATGTACAGGAAAGAGCAGAATTAAAAACTTAGACACAAGCATCAACAGTCCTCAGACCTTTAAGCAAAACTAAACACAGGCTATCACCTTGAATTTTTTTTTAATGTAACTGAACAACATAAAGTGGGAAAAGTTTCCGACAGCCAAAGCCAAGACGCACAGCATGTTAGAGAAAAGAGAGCATTAATGAAATAAATGAACAGAATAATCCAAACACACTAGCTGTCCAAATTATTATTCAATATCGGTCGTGTTTGTATGATTCACAGAACGTTACTAACACCGTAGTTTTTCTAGATCACAGTCAGTTTAGTTCCTCCTCTGATCATCTTCTTCCTTCAGTCTAGGCCTTGTGCCTTGTTCGTTTTTTGTTTTTTCAACTCACTTTTGTGGAATTATTTGACCCACCCCACAAATAAAGTGACATGTTTTGGAACCGAACCAACCCGACCTGGGTCCGCTGATCCGCACATCACTACCTTGCGCTCCATGTTTTCATGTAGAAAGATGAGCGTATCGACATGCGCTGAATAAAAGCTCGTGCACTGTCGGGTGATGGAAGGGAGAGAGAGAATAACACACGACTAGTCGACTCCTCCAAAGTAACATCAACTTGTGCCACAGACGTTGACGCATCGACAAACCGGCTTTTCTGTTAATGCCCTAATGTACATATAGGACTCAAACAAATCTAAAACACAGAATTTTAGTTGGGAAATGCTACAGACTGGGTTTACTGCTAAATAACTTTTGACTAAAGGTATTTATGGTGTTAGATAATGTGACATTTGCAGTAAATTCACTATCGCATCTTTATTAGAAGGTTCATAGATAAACTTTACACATAAAACGCTAAAAACATAAAAAGACAAATAAAAAAGCAAAGAAGAATAAAACCGATATGAAGACGATAAAGAGGCAGATGGACCATATCAGTGACGAGTGGTAAAGAGTTCATGGTAAACCTGGACCTCATTCTCTTCCTCCCACCTGGTCTTTCCGTGGACTTACATCGTAGGCCATGGTCTCGGCCTCATTGGCCACCGTCAGTCCGGCCAGTTCTCCCAGTCCCAGCTCATTGGATACAGCCTCGTCCACTCGTCCCAG
Source organism: Ostorhinchus cyanosoma (assembly GCA_029814465.1). Taxonomy (NCBI): domain Eukaryota; kingdom Metazoa; phylum Chordata; class Actinopteri; order Kurtiformes; family Apogonidae; genus Ostorhinchus; species Ostorhinchus cyanosoma. Next base: position 32,129,017 of record JAPTYQ010000001.1, read on the forward strand.
AATGAAGGATTTCCCCGACGACGGCAGGAACGTCATGGCCTCTATAGTAACGACACACACACAAGTTGTTTAATCACCACCTACCAGTTTAGAATCATTAATGGTCTGCGGCACTGTGGGAGGAGCTACATACCCTCGTCTGGACGTCCCACTTCGTGCTCATTGAGTCTGGGAACTGCAGGACGAGACGGGGGCGTCACCGGCGGCTGCATGGATGGAAGCTCCTCGGCGTCCCGCAGGTTCGCCAGCATGTCCTGCAGCTTGGACCGGTTGGGTCCTGGAGGAGAGGAAGAGAAGGATGATGGGTAAAAGGACAGGATAATGGAGCCAGGAGGAGGCGGAGACAGAAAAGAAACATTAGCAAAGTGAAGAGTCCACACTGGAAACTAAAAGAAGCGGTGGAGAAAACATTTATTTAACAGTAATAAAAGTAAAACAGAGGTTTTACAAAACCTAGTTACAGTGAATGTGACATGAAGTGGAGGCGAAACCAGCTTCAGGTGGTTCTTGGTCCAACAACGGACACGGATCAGAATGAGATTAAAAAAAAACTAGACTTTGACTGAAACTAAACTGAAACTCAAACAAAACTAGTGAATTTGTGAAAAGACTGACTAAAACAGCTTCTGCACCCGTTAAACTAAATTAGACTCAAAGAGCAAACTGAAAACTCTCAATACAAATAAAAACTAATGAAAAAAGAGAAAAGAATCAAATGAAAACAGAGGACGACAGCAGCCGGGATGAAAGAGGAGGATTCAGACCAGGAAAAGGCAAATAAAACCAGAAGGATGAGAAGAAGAAGAAGAAGAGGAGGAAGAAAACCCATCTCAGTCAGAGTGAGAAACACAAAAGAAGAAGATGGAGGAGGAGGAGATGAAGAACAGGCCCGGATCGGCTCGGGTCAGTTCAGGACTTACTCTTCACCCCCTTCTTGCCCTTGCGTTCCTTCCTGTACTGTTCCTTGAGCTGGGCTATGAGTCCCTGGTCCACGTCCCAGGCCAGTTCACCCAGAGGAGACTGATCATCCTTCTCTACAGGCCGACAGGAGGAGGAGGAGGGGGG
>JAPTYQ010000001.1:32323038-32333319 GCA_029814465.1 Ostorhinchus cyanosoma
TATCTATCTATCTATCTATCTATCTATCTATCTATCTATCTATCTATCTATCTATCTATCTATCTATCTATCTGATTAGTTTCTATTCAGATTCATTATCTTTGAGGAAGTGAGAGTCATGGTAAAGAAGTAAGACTTTCCCGATGTGACTCTGGCGGTTACGTTTCCCGCCTTTTCCTGGGTCATGTGACAGTGGGGACCTGTGGTGGTGGGCGTGGCTTTGTGTTGTTGCTGAAATAGTGGAAGGAAGTGGCAACGTTGACAGCAGATGATGATGGCCAAACCGCCGTCTGTATCAAATAGGAAGTTTAACATCAATTACGCTACAGACTCTGACTTCTGCTTTCAGAGAGCGAAAACATAAACAGGATTTAATGAGTTACAAAACGGTGTTACTGCCTCCAACAGGCTGCGAAGGGGACTACACCAATAAAATACACCTAAAAACAAACTCAAACTTGATGTATTTTTTTCTGTTTTCATCGAGTCTCAGAACAAATCCTTTGTTGTCAACAGTTTGTAACAGAAAAGATTATAGTCACAAACAAAAGAGGTTAGAAGTGCATTGTCAAAAGTGGGAGGGGCTTGTTTGGGACGGATTCTTGGAGGGAGGTGGAAGATGGAACCTGTTGGGATGTGCAGGGGTTTTTTTTTGTTTTTTGTTTTTTTTGTAAAATTATGTGAGGGTATTTTTTAGGTCTCCAAGGTAGTTTGTTATGTGGTTTTAACTTTCGTCTTTTTTAATCTGGTTTTTGTCAATTGTATGTTTGTGTATGTGTGTGCGTATATACATGTATATACATATTTTGTCTATTGTATTAAAAAAAAAAATCCTGTTTTCCTCCATCATTTGTTGGTTGTTCAGAGCCTCACGACGGTAAAGCTCTTCAGCAAATGAATGAAAGTTGTTTTTTAGATGTGGATCTGAGTGCAGAGAGGATATTTAAACACAGTGGTGCAGTGGTTAGCACTGTCGCCTCACAGCAAGAAGGGTCTGGGAATTAAATCTGCCCCAAAAAATGCTAAATAAATATGGTTTAAAAAAAAAAAAAAAAAAAAAGGGTATGGGTGGGTTGGATTGCAACACCAGCTGACAGGGCCAGACCGTTCTGTGTGGAGTTTGCATGTTCTCCCCATGTTTGCGTGGGTTCTTTCCACTTCCTCCCACCCAAAGACACACCGGTAATCTAAACTGTTAGAGTGACTGGTTGTTCGTCTCTATGTCAGTCCTGTGATGAACTGGTGACACATCCAGGGTGAACCACAGCTCGGATAGGCTCCAGCGCCCCCGCAACCCTCTCGAAAATGAAGTGGTTCAGAAAATGGACGAATGAATTATGTTTCCATTGGTGAGTAACCGCCTGAAAATGAGAATAGTTGGCTGGTTTATGTCCTGAATACATACATATGACATTTCAATTTGATGTCCAGTGTTAATGCACATTTTTATCCATATGGGTCATTTTTCTCCTCTTCATCTGCATCATTTGATTAGTTAATGCATATTGAACTATTGTTTTTTTGTAACAAAGTCTAACTTTTAACAGATTTTCGAAATAAAATAGTCATTTTTCTAATCGATCATCAGAACACTGAAAAGAAAATATTACCCTCTTGAGTCACTACGGATAAAATAACATCTACTGGGGGAAAAAATGCTAATAAAGCTTTACTGATTAATATTTTTTCTTCATAAATCTCTGAAATAACTTCAACATGAGTAACTTTTTCTGAAAAAACATATGTATTTCTGTCAGGATTATTATAGTTGGACCTTTTCAACATGGACCAGTCTAATTCCTGGATGAGTGGAAATCTCTCAGCTTTTCATTCTTCAGCCTCAATAAATCAATCATTTTCCTCATAAAAACCTGAAAAACTCAACATAAACTAAACTGAAAGATAAAACGAAAAAGAAAACGTCTGAGTCCGGCAGCTGAAAAGTGTCTCGTATTCTGTTGAGCTCAAACCCTATGACCTCACGTTCACCGTCTGCAGAACCGACGCCAAACCAAACGTAAATCCATCTTCCTGTTTCCCCGTGAGCTTCACCGCCGTCTGCACTAACGTCTAAATCCCGTTAACAACTTCACTGATTTAACCTTGCATACAGACCTCGTCAGACACCAAAACAAAGCCCGAGGCCTCGTCTGTGACCGAATCTCACCACCACCACCATATTTTCCATATATTTAAGCCTGTTTGTCCTAAATTAAGCTGCTTCACTTTAATAGAAATTGTCCGAGTTCCATCGTCCACTTTCTTTCCTCTTCTTTCCTTCCTGTTATTCTTCATATATGGAGAGAATTTAAAGATGCCCACAAGCACATACTCTTAAACAGGGCAATGAATGCATCGAACTAAAGTATATTTACTTAATTATGAGACTGAAGACAAAAAAATATCAAAGAAACTTCAAGAAATAACGTCAGAAAAGGCTTAAAATGAGTCAAACATTTCAGAGCTGTTTTGTTAATTTATTTTATTTCTTACTTCCTATTACAAATGGTGATCTGTTAATGAAAAAAACAAAATGACACTGATTTCAACTTCACTGTTTGTTCTAGTTTTCAGTCACTTTTTTGTTTTAAGTTAATTCTCAGTGTTAAATCTAAAAAAAATGGGCTTCAGGTGTTGAATCTTTGCCTTAAATCGACCTGAAACCGGACTCTGAGCTCCATATTTAATGGACTCATCCTCATCCACTCGAGGCCTTCGTCCTCTGACTTTGCCAGCGGCGTTACGACCCTCCATCTTCCTCTGCGTCACATTCCAGAGGCGTTTAATGGGGTTCAGGTCTGGAATTTGGACCGGTCTCTTAATTTATGTAATAAATGATGTTACAGTTCTTGTTAGTGGTGGTGAAAGCCGAGGGGGAGGGGCCTGGGGTGTCCTCTGGCCGTCCTGCTGTTCATCAAAATGAAACGAGCTCGTAAATCTGAACGACGCCACTGCAGCAGGAAGCAACGAACAGCTCGCCTTTAAAATGGCGGAGGATTTAAGTGATGGCGGAGGTTTACGACACCGGCTGCTGCAGCCGTCTGTTGGTCAGATGGATCGGCCTCGACTTCACCTTGACTTTAAACGCAAACAAAGACATACAAGCGCAACCTGTCACTACATGTGTCACCAGGGCGACAGAGTGTGTGGTGTAGTTGGTTTTTGTTTTGTGCATCTGAAAAATGATGCAGTATTTGAGCGTGGATTAGAGATGCAGCCAAAATACTCCCAGACCCCAGAGGGTTAATAAAATCTGAATATTGATCTAAAGACATCTTACGCCAACAAATCTGAACTACAAACGGCTTCCTAAGTTCCATGGGTCTCATGGGAAAACTCGGGAAAACAACATTTTCCGGGTCATTAAAAAAAAAACAACCTATGGCAAAATGGAAATAGAAAAGAAATATTTTTCTCAATTCCAGTTTTCTGTTTTTTGAGTTTGTTTTTAATTGTACAGCTGTCTTTGTGTTTTTAAATCCATTCTTGTATTCTGTTCTTTTTTATATTGCTTTTGGTTTGTCCTTCTGTACAGCACTTTGGTCCTCTGTGGTTATTTTAAAGTACTTTACAAAAGAAGTAGAGAGAGAGAACTTAATTGATGACTAACCCCTGTAAGTTTATTTTTGAAAATAGCGTCTGCCAAATGCATAAATAAATAAATAAATAAATACTACGAATAACAGGATACAAGCTGTTTTCTGTTTACTGGTTTTAAAATGGAATTGTTTTCAGTTTTTCCGTGTATTAATACCAAAACAGAAATCGAATGGCAGCGACGTGCACTATCCATGTGTGGTTCAAAATAAAATCAGAAAAAACTAACTTTTGGTTTTACTTTTGTTTTATAATTTTCTAAACTTAGGTAGAAAAAAATGTATTATCTAATTTTGTAACATACCTGTGTGTAAATTTTGGTCTGATTGTTTTACATCCAAAACAAAAATATAAAGTTAATATTTAGGTTTGATTATTATTATTGTGACATAGGAAGTGTGAAGTGGTAGTGCGCAGCGATGAGTTGTATCCAAGTATCTCTGGTTTTATCTACCACGGCTGAACGGAGCCGTTTACAAATGGGGCGACCCATGCAGAAATCAAAAATGCTTTATATCACAGGTGTTAAACTCTGGTCCTCGAGGGCCGGAATCCTGCATGCTTTCGATATTTCCCTCTTTCATCACACCTGGAAGCCATGACACCATTATCAGGCTTCTGCAGAGCTGGATGAGGAGCTGATCAGTAATCGAACCAGGTGTGATGGAAGACGGAAACATCTAAAACATGCAGGAAACCGGCCCTCGAGGACTGCAGTTTAACACCCCTGCTTTATATCATCAGGGAGCGACACGGTGCTCTTTAATGACAGTAAAGAGGTTCTGCTCGCACCACAAGCTGAGACGTCAAAACCACGTTTCCGACACTAAACTAGAAATCAAAATGTAGGATAATAAGGAACATGGATGGGCCAGTTCTCAGGAATATTCTGATCTGATCGACTGAGAACAGAGCACTTTGGTCTATTTTGTCCCCATAATAGTAAGACAATATTTTTTCATAACAACAAAATAATTCAAATAGATTCATGTGTATACAACAGTCACTCTGTCTGCTGTGTATGTGTGTGGGAAAAGTGTAAAAGTGCTCCAGGGGCAGATGCAGAATGGGATTGACAGTCCTGATAGAAAAGCTTGAATGAACACTCTGGACCATTTGAATACAGTTGATCCTGTCCTCATATCTGAACTATAGGTCTATAGAGGGTATGCACGTGACGTCACAGTAGCGGCAGTCACCGTGGTTACACCCACTGAGTGGCAGAAAAAACGAGATGAGTGGCAGCGCTGGCTTCAATACCGTCTAAACTGAAGAACAATGTTAAATAAAAAGGGGGAGGAGCTGTTGTGTGATGGACTGTATGAACAGGTTTGAAAAGCAGTAAGAGCTAAGAAAAGAAAAGAAAAGAAAAGAAAAGAAAAGAAAAGAAAAGAAAAGAAAAGAAAAGAAAAGAAAAGAAAAGAAAAGCAGATGGATCCACAAATCCAGGCAACGAAACCTGGATTTGTGGATCCCGTTTCTTCTCAGGTAACATGAATTCATACTGTGTTTTTGCGTAAAATCATACCTTAAATTATGTATTTTTTTGGCTAATACTTCTTCTTAGTAAAGTTCTTGTTAGCATCTTACATGGTTTTGCCTTCATTTGTGTGTTCATGAACCTTGTGCTCGACATGATTTGTAAACTAACTTAAACTGAGGCTAACCCAGTTTTTCAGATACGGGGGAACTCGAGCACAAAGCTACGATGGCATATTCAGGCCACATGAGAAAAAAAACCCACTGTCGCTACGAGAATAAAATCATAAATAAAATATCGAGATTAAACCCGAAATCTGATACGAAAAGTGTCATAATTTTATGAGAATAAAGTCAGAATATTTGAAGAATCAAGCCATAATATTGCTAGAATAATGTAATTTAAAACCAGGTGGGAAAAATATCAGCATTTACAAGAATAAAGTCGTCCCCTGCTGGTTCAAAGCAGCAGTATCTGTGTTGTATCAAGTATTTGATATGAACTAGACTTAAATCTCCTCAGTCCCAGTAGATCCTGCTTATGTTCACTGGCTCCGTCCACTGTCTGCTGCAGATGGACTTTGGATCAGCTGCTTCTGCTCTAGTTTTGGACCCTGGTTTTCAGTGATGATGGAGTGCTGGAGTCCGGACGTGACCTCATCACCATTCCGCCAACGGAAGTGGGTAAATCCGCACGAAAACATAGACGGCGCTCCTGTTGTCGACTGAAAAAGCCTCGGACTCGCGCGGCACAGGTTCACCTTATCTACCGAACCACTGGGTGAAATATCAGAGACAACGAAGGTCTCTTTTCCTCCAACAGGCTGACAGATGGGTAAAGGTTTGTCTTCTTCTGACTTCTGCGTTTGTTGGATAGCGACAGAATTCCCTCCACGCCGCCACCTACTGTTTAGCCCTGGAACACCCAGACTGATCTGAATGTTTTGTTTAATCCGGTGCACTTTATGGTCCGAAAAATACGGTATTTGTTTTTTTCAGGTCAAACGAGCCATTATCCCCTACAGCCTGGATTTCAGGATACGCCATTTCAGATTACATGTCGATGTTATGGATACTTTCTGTAAGGTTCCGTCTTTTTGTGGTATTTGGTACTGGTCACTGTTGTTTAAAAGGAGAGGTTCACTGTCTTCAGTACCTGCAGATGTTACTGGCCATGGAAGGTTAATGGTTAAAGGTTTTTCTTCCAGTATTAAGTTTATCTGACAGATCCTAGAGCCTAAATGTTCTAAATGCTTTGTTTTATAAATGTGTGATTCCACTGCCTCCTGTGCGTCTGTGATGTCGCTCCAGGAGAATGCACGTTGTCAGTAGAATTATACTTTGGCTACTTGTGCAACTTTTTTTTTTTTGGCGATAGAGACTCCCTTAGAGTGAAAAACATAATTTAAAACCCTGCTGTAAAGCTTAGTACACAAATGATATTTTTGAATTTAGCACTTAAACGAATCTAGACTATGACAGGATACTTGGCATCCATTCGAATCCAACACCAAACGAAACATTAAAAGCTGTTTGGTTTTTTTTCCCAGGGTTTCTTTCTACTGTACAACTACAAAATGGTCTGATGTTTCATTTTAAGTTTAAGGTTTTACCGATTTTAAAAAAGAAAAAAAATAAATAAATAAAAACAGCCAGAAATTTACGTTTTCTGTTTTATTTTGAAACGGATTAACAAATGAACAAACCATAGATGGATTGTACACAGACCGAGACAAACACCAGTAAAGTCAGTTTAATAATGTGACTGAGCGTCAATGCTGTTCATATCCTTCTCTTTAAATGTGGGGAGCGTGGCTCTGTTTTTTGGTTCTTCATCTTTTTCTTTCTGCTGAGAAACAATTCCCATCCTGCAGGATAATGAGCGTCCAGTAAAAACAGCATTAAGTGGAATAACAGATATATTTATAGGCCGAGGACAGTTGGAATGAATCCCAGCTCCTCAGACATGAAACATTCTGCGTCGTGTTTTTGTTTGGAAACAGAAAAAAATGAAGGGCTGTTATCTTGACCGTCGACCTTTGACCCTGGACTCTGTTCAGACCGTCCTAAAAAACAAAAAACAAAATGGCAGCTGTGTTGTTTCTGAACCCCCGCAGATCAGATCCACATAGAGCATTTACTGAGTCCATCAGTGAGTTCATGGTCTGGAACAGAAGTGGTGCTAAAACCACCAGGATCCAGATCTGAACCAGGAGATGTTTAGACACAGAAGAAGAAGAAGAAGAAGAGGAGGAAGAACATGGAAAAAGACGATAACACTACGTCTCCACTGCAGGTCTTAAGTTCAGATATTTGGTTGAAATCAGATTTTCTTCCCTGGTTGTTGACGTTCTACTGTAACGGCGACGCCATCAGACTCATGTGAGCAGTTCACGTCCTGAAGTGACGTCACATGTGCAGAGGATGTAAGGATGGGAATCCAGAACCAGTGTTTGTATTGAACTGGTCCTGCTGCCAGTCCTTCCTGTCCTCTGCAGTCCAGCCGCTCATCACTGTCCAGCAGCAGGTCAGGAGGCTCTGGACGGTGGAGCGGTAGAGGTTGATTAACAGAGGTCTGGGTCAGTGGGCCTGACGGAGCTTCCTGAGGAAGTATGGTCTCTGTTGTGACTCCACCCACCTGGTGAGAGACGTTCGTGGAACAGGTGAAGTCGGCTGGGATGTGGACTCCGCCCTTCTCTACCTCCTGTCTGTGGATATAGTGTGGTGGTGGGGGGGGGGCTCAGTGTGTTTGGATCTCCTGAAGTCCACCACCATGTCCTTGGGTTTGGATGTGTTTAGATACAACACCGTCGCTGCAGATGCAGGACCTCCTCCCCATAAACTGACACATCATTATCTTTAATCAGTCCTATGACGACAGTGTCGTTGGCAAATCTGATGATGGTTTGTTGAGAACTGTTCTGTTTGTAGATGAATTCGCTGTGGATTTATCATCCTGGTTTAACCGAACATGTGGTAATTCAACGTCCATTTTCATTAAACACCAAAGAACATGACATGAAGTGAATCCAGAGTGGAAGTGTGTGAATGTGGAAAACCAACCACTAGATTCTGATCCAAAAAACTGAAGTTCTCTCTAAAAATAGAGCGTTAAAAATCTTCTTAAAGGAGTTATCACAGAGTTATCATTGGACATTCTGAAACTCTGTTCATTGAATTAAAACATTGTTTTATTCTGTCACCATGTGGACACTGCAGGTGTAGGTGGTTCTTTAGCGCTCTGTGTTTGTTGTAGCTATATTTTGTTCATTTTCTTGATTATTTTGAACATTTCCGTTCATTTTTGTAATTAATATGTGCATTTTTAAATGATTATTTTGGCAATTTTCTTAATTATTTTGATAATTTTTGTTCATTTTCTTGCTTATTTCATTCATGTTTGTTCGTTTCCCTCATTACTGTTCAGTTTTGGTCGTTTTCATGATTGATTTGTTAATCTTGGTCAATTTTTTTTTCATTGTTGGTCATTGTCATAATTATTTACTTCATTTTTGCTCATTTTGGAGCCCATATGATTAGAACAGGTTCTTCTGATGTTCCTACAGAACCTCCTTAGTATGAAAGGTTCTATATAAATAAACTTATCCTGCTTTTCATTGATTATTTACATGATGGTGATTAAAGCCTCTCACATTTTAGAAGTGAGTGTAAAGTCATAAACTGCTCATTGTCTGTGTTTCGTGCCACGCTGACAGACGCCGTTGATGGCCGCCTCCATATGGACTCGGTTTGTTTGCCGCCGTGTTTGCTTACAGTCCATGAAAAATGGTGGCGGGTCTTTGAAGGCGGTGATCAGTAACGTTCATACACATTAACTGCGGCCTGAGGATCATTTACTGTTTGTGTGTTTCATCAATCACAGACATGTTCAGAACCACCCACGTTCATGTACGTTTTCAACGCCACCGCTGCCGCATCGCTTACCGCATGTGTTCATCAGCTGTGCAAACACCGCGCTGCCCCTGGGGTTATTTATGAGATATTTATCCGTTGTCAGGATCTTTATTTTAAGGTCTCTGGTCTGTAAATACTGGAAGTGGAATTTCCATCCAAATACTGAGAAACATTTCACCCCGATCACAAAGAAACTAAACTGTTGAAGATCGGTCGACTCTACCTACTTTTATTCCTTCAAATAACAAACAATCTCTAGAATAAAAACAAGAATCTCGCTCTAATGATGTGAAAACACTCAACCATGCATCGACATCCAGAACTCCATCCATTACATTAAAGAAACCGAAACAAACTGAGGGTTGGGATCCAAAATGGGTCTCACAGATGGTTTTATTAAGTCGCCAGGTTTATTTTCTTGATTATTATGTTCATTTTCCTGATAATTTTTTTCAAATTTGTTGTTTGTTTGAACATTTCTATTCATGTTGTTGGTGATTATGTTCATTTTTCTGATTATTCATTTTTGGTGAATGTTGTTCATTTTCTTGGCTATTTTGTTCATTTTTACTCATTATTTTTTAGGATTTTATTCATTAGAACTAAAACAAAATGGATTAAGTGCTTATTCTCTTCATCTTGATTCATATTGAAATCAACATAAACAAAATGAATTATTATTATTAATCATTTACATTTATATCTGCATGAAAAAAACTCAGATGATCTTTTTTTTTTCACAATTGAGATGTTCAAATTTACAATCAATTTGTTTTGGCTTTTGAGCTGAAAAAAAAAAGTTTATAAACCTGTTTTTTATAAAGTAGATCCTAAACCTTAAAGGTGCTGTACGTAGGATTGAGGCCAAAACTGCTACTGCAATCACATTCAAAATACTGTAGAGTGTGGTGTCCCCTCTGCCTCCCCCCAGACCAGGGGTTTCTAGATCCAACATGAGCGTCTATTACCAGGAGCCACCAGGGCCAGCGATGAGTCCTACACCAGTATTTATACCATCCCTTACAGCCTCTTCATGGTCTCTTCTCCCAGGACTGAGCTGCTGTGCTTTCTCCTGGGGCTGGACCGTGGTTCATCCAGGTTGTAGTGTCTTCACCCAGGCCCGGGCCCAGACCCAGGCCCTGACCCAGGCCCAGGCCCAGGCCCAGACCCAGACCCAGACCCAGGCCCAGACCCAGGCCCAGGCCCAGGCCCAGACCCAGACCCAGACCCAGACCCAGGCCCAGACCCAGACCCAGGCCCAGACCCAGACCCAGGCCCAGACCCAGGCCC
>JAPTYQ010000001.1:32369213-32384491 GCA_029814465.1 Ostorhinchus cyanosoma
TTCTGTCATCAACAGTTTCAAGAAAAACCAAACAGTAGTAAAGGAAAGAGTCGCCTTCTGTTGACGACACATCAAACTGGTGGAAACGAAGGAAGGCGTTCTAGAATCCAGAACCAATTCAAGGACTAGACATAGTTTGGTGGAGCTAAAGGCTGAGTGGTCTAGAACAGGGGTGGGCAGTCCTGGTCCTCGAGGGCCGGTGTCCTGCATGTTTTAGATACTTCCCTCTTCCATCTCACCTGGAAGCCACTACAACGCTATCAGGCTTCTGCAGAGCTGATGATGAGCTGATCTTTAACTGAATCAGGTGTGATGGAAGAGGGAAACATCTAAAACATGCAGGACACCAGCCCTCGAGGACCAGGATTACCCATCCCTGTTCTAGAACCACAGAGGAACCTGACGTCTCCCAATGGTTTCTGTTAGTTTGTGATTTGGTCGTCACCATGTTGGCCTTTTAGAGCCAGACGTGACCATATTTGGACAAACGGAGCAGAACTACAGGACCCAAGGGGTCAGAGGTCAGCTAATGCTAAACGCTAGCTTACTGACTCATCATTTTACATCTTGTTAGTGGAACCTGTTAAACACAAGAGAAACAAAGTCAGAGCGTCACAGCTTCAGTTCTTCAGATCTAGAGTTTCAGGAGCAGCATTTAGTGACTGTTAGTGGTATTACACTTTAACAAACTAAAGCACTGGACTCACTTTGGAGTTGAAGTCCTTTAACTACGACCAAGAACCACTTCTGTCAGGGTCTGAAGTTGGACTTAAATGACCAATGAGCCCTTCTAACCCTTTGTGACACAGATGACGCCAACAGAATGAAACAAGTTTTACAGTGAATAAAACTGAAAACATCAGATCGAATTGAACTACAACTCAGTAACATTTATACCAAAGTGCAGGTCCTTTAACTGTTGGCAGTTTTAGATATTTCAATGTGGAACATAGTTAGACCACAGAACCAAGACCAGATTCAAACCAAAACCAAGGCCAGGTGCACAACAGGAGCATCACTTTTTTTTTTTCTTCAGATTATTCCAGAAGGGCTGAGATGTGCAGGATGTGAAAAGACCAATCAACAACTGGAAAAAGGTTTTACAGGTAAATGTTTGAAAGACTTATGTCAAACACAGTAGTGACGTCCTCCAGCTGTGGTCTGTACGCATCATGAAATAAAATTCTCTTCATCCAAGGCTGAGACGAGACGCTCAAAAAGTGGACATGAGACCGATCTCCAGGATTAACACAAACATCAAGGACCCAAACCAGCCTCGAACCAGAGGCTCAAAACTTCTAGTTCTGCTGTTGTTTCAGGTGTTTTATTCCATTGGTTTGTTTGTTACTTACGTTATCGCTGCTACTTTACGGGACATGGATGGATCCTCTCTGACCTGCAGGACACAAGATAAACTTCAGATCCTCGTGGAGATGAAACAAAGCCGTCGGCACCAGACGACAAAGAAACACTCAACACAACAGATGGAAATATTACAACAAGAACCATGTCCTATCTGGATTGTTTTTTTGTTGATTTTTTTTTTTTTTTTTTTTTACCACAGAGCGAAACCGGATGGACTCGATGGATCCTTTATCCCTGAAGAGGTTCTGAAGGGTCTGAGGAACAACAAACAAAAATCACCTTCATTTAACAGTCCAAAAATAATGGGGAAACAAATCATTTTCACTCAAACTGATCTGAACTGAAACAACCAAACCGGGCCGTTCTGAACCGGACCAGGGTCGGTACCTTCTTGGTGCTGCTGATGGGCAGATTTCCCACAAACACCGTCCTCTTGCTCTTCAGCTGCTCCTCCTCTCTACTCGCCTTCAGCCTCTGTCTCTTCGCTACCCAGTACTCAGGGTTGTTCACCTCGCCGGCCTCAGACGCTGTCCTCTTCTTCTTCTTCTTTTTATTGTTCGTCGTGGACGTCTCATCCTCGTCTGCAATCTGTAAACTCACCTCCCTGTGACCAATCAGAGACGAGCATGAGCTTTGACTTTTATTCATTCCTTCAGTTTGGTTTTTAGTTTTCACTCAGAGAATAGAAGTAGAATCATTAGGAGTTTCCATCCTCACCTCTTTTCCAGGTTCTGGTTGGCTGCTGATTTCTCTTTGGGCAGTTTCTTCTTCTTCGTTGTCGTCTGGCTGGGTTGACCTTTGACCTCAGATGTTTCCTTCTGCTGCTCCGTCACCTCAGAGCTCGTCTTCACAGGCTGGAAGGAGGAAGAATGAAGAGGACGTCTACATTGAGCTGCTGTTTGTGACATCAGACTTTTGTCTTACTGTCCATCCTTTAGTTTTCCTTTCCTATTCTGTCCTCCTTCCTTTATTTCCTCTTTCTTCATCTCTCTTTCCATCCTTCCTGTCCTCCATTTTCCTTCTTTCCTTCTTACAAACAACTGTTTAAAAGCCTTATTTTAGGCTGTTTTCCTCCCCATTTTGTTTCCTCTTATCAGACTGATTGAATTTTTTTTCTTCCCCATCTTTTTTCTTTCCCCTCTTCATTTCTAACTTTTCTTCGTTCTTCATCCTATTTCTTCATTATAAATCTGCAGTAAACATCTGTTCATTCTCCTCTTCTTTCCTGATCCTTTCTTCCTCCACAGTGTCTCTAGGTCCTTTTTTAAGACAGTCATGATTCTGTGTTCATTGGATAAAACATCTCCATCCTCAGTTTTACAGACACTTTTTAAACCCGTGAACATGTTTTCAATACTTTTACCTTTGGTGCAGGTTTAAACAGCTCAGAAGCTGCCGGCGCCGCGGTGCTGAATAGAGCTGACAGCGAATTTGAGGACGTGGAGGATTTCTGGAACAGACTTCCTGAAACCTGACCGACCACGTAGTCAGCTGACTGCTGCCCCGATGACGCCTCCGCACTGATGACAGAAACACATCACAGCATCTTAAACACGACTACAACCATAAACTGACCATCAGAATACTGGTAGGTTATTACATTTCTATTCAATACTCAATTGAATTAGTTGCTACAACTCCTTCTTTTAATAAATCTATTTTTAAGTGAACATGCACAAAAAGGGAGGTCACATTTTGTCCCTGGTTGCTGAAATAAATCAGTCGGACTGTTCTTCCTCCATCAGCAAAATCACATAAAGCTGGAACAAATCAGATGTAGCAAGCCAAAGAATACCCCCATCCGAACTGTACCTGGGTTAAAGCAGCCTTGGCCAGATTAAATAATTATATAACTTGGCCTAAATCAATTCATATCCCCCAGGCCAGATTATACCCACATGATTGATATCAGTAGTGTTGAGTGATATACACAAGAATTAGTTAATTTTTCAACATTTAACTGGGGGTTCAGCTTTGTCAGATAAGTTAAGTGAGAAAACTGACTTAAATCTTAGAATTTGAAACCATTACAGAAAATTTCAATCAGTAAAAATATTCTACACTTCTACAAAGATCAACGATTCCTACCAGACTTCTCAGTAGTGGTTTCACATTAAAATAAGAGCACTTCAAAAACAAAACATTATAATGCAATTTTAGCATGATATTCGATTAATTGGACTGTTCATAATATAATAAAAGTCATATTGTCCTGAAACTTCAAGTTCTAAGACTAGCAAGTCCTTGCTACAATAAAAGCACATGAATTGGCATAGTCCAACTTACACTCCGGGGTATAAATTGGACCATGCAGCTTTAACCCTGGGTATTGTCTGGACTGTGGGTATACTTTGGTTTGTTACAACGGGTCAATGTTTCATTTTCCTATGCATCTGACAAACACTGCATGCTGAATATTCACACAAAGCCACTTCATGTTTTAATTCATAATCTTCTCTTTCCAGTTTCTCCATTGTGAGGACTTGCTGTTTCTTTGGTTGTATCAGTATTTTTAGTGATCACAGCTCTAAATCACATATTTTACCCACTACCTGTATGAAAACACCACGGGGTAGATTTTCTGCAACCTGAAAACAAAGTTCACAGTTTGGGTAAAATTCTTGTTTCCTGGACCTGCTGCTGTGGTCCTGCTTCTCTCCTGCCTCCATTGTCATCACTCCCCATAAATCACCCATATATTTGCGATAGTGTTCATTATAGTTGCATAGATGGTAGGGGTTTCTATTGGTACCAACAGCCCCAGTAGTAGTATATGCACTGTTATTACTTGTATTTGGTGTAGTAACCAAAATGGACATTGGTTCTAGCTATTGGTAATTCTACTAGCATTCTGTTGGTGTCTGTGAATTGGCTTGCGAGTCTGGTTTGACCAGCACTATATGTAAAGTGTCATGAGATACCTTTTGTTATGATGTGGCGCTATATAAATAAAATTTGATTGATTGATTGATTGATTTACTGACTAATTGATTATCAGACATTTGAATAAAGGTTTGCTTAGGAAAATTGGAGCGCTGCAACCTAAATATTAAAGGTAAAACTAAAATCTTTGAATGAAACTCACTGAATCAAAAGATGCACCCTTGTTTTCTAAGATGACATTTTATACTTAAGTGACTTTAGCTGTCTTATAAATTCACATTTCAGCATTTTTTGCTACTTAAGAGGTTTAATTTACTGGAATTAGACTCAAACAAATCAGATTTCATGCACTCCTGAAACAGAAAAAAGCTATGAATGCATAAAAATGATTGATTTCATATGTTTAAATAAGCAAGCAGGTTGTATAAAATATTTAAAGACACACCCAGGTTAAGCGAATAAAAAATAAAACTGAAAAAAAATAAAATAAATTAAATACATTGAGTATTATGGATATATTTATTAAAACTATATGATTAGAAAATTTACAATGAGTAGTTTTGCTAATGTCTTTATGGCATAACATTATATTGATGCCTCTTCTGACAATAATAAATTGCATAAAGTCGAACGAAACCAGCCTTAATGTGGAAGTTAAATAATACTCAAGAATAATTTAGAGGAGAAATATTTAAACTGTTTTAATAATACTAATGATAAAATATTCAGCTGTTTCCCAGCATTATGTCTGTCAGGAACAGGTGTTAAGGGTCAAAACACAGTATTCAAAATTTCTCTGACAGGACATTTTAGAAACAATTTGATAGGTTAGTGTTGCTAAATGGCCCACATTTTTACTTTTAAATTAATGTTTGCTTCAGTTGGACCTTCACGGATTATCCAAAACAAGGAGCTACTTCATATTGAAATAAATGCTGCAATGGCAGTCAATTAAAGTTCGCTCTCTGACGGGACATTACTGTGTTTTGACCCATAAATGTAGAAACTGTCGAAATATAACCGTTAAAACAAGTAAATAATCATAGACCTGTAATAAACAAACCTCTGCTTTAGTTTCTTCTTCATTGTTTCCTCCTAATTTTTCCCCGTCGCTTCAACGTAGACTCCCAATTAATGTCTTCGTCAGAAAAGTGTTTTTGAATGTATTTAACCGCTACATGTGTGGGGTTTTTACCCTCTGAAACTCTTGAAACGCGTTATTTACAACACGTTCACAAATTCACACGCTTTACATCCAGCACACGCCTGTCCTACTGCGAAATAGTTCCTACGGGGAACAGTGACCACCGGACAAAGGCTCCGTTAAGTCACTCTCCTATAAAACAAACAATTGACTTTTGTAAAATGTGAAGAGAAAAAATTATATAACTGTGGGATTATTTTTGTCGGTGTTTAGTATTTATTATCAGCTTTCTTTAACTTTTTTTGTGAGAGATATTGTGCAACATCCAAATTTGTCGGTTCCGGTGAAGCTGAGCGGTAAAATGTTTTGGTAGAGAGTTAGCTAACTCCACCACTAAAATACTCCAAAAACAAACTTTAAACTGTCGGAGGTGCGTTTACAGCTGTGTATTTACATTTGCATGTGTTTAATATGTATATTTTTCACTGTTAAGAGTTAGTTTGAGTTTAAATTGTGTTAAAGTGGTGTTTTAGTTAAGCCAACACCCCCTTTCGGCTTGGTGTTTTTAGCGGACCGTGAGTCAGGTCTCATCCGCCTTTCTGCTCAGTTTTCCCCACAGAGGCCTTCAATGGCAGCCGACCAGACTGAGCCGGAGGTGCCGGAGAACGCGGTGGGCAGACGGGTGTCCTGCGGTGGAGAGCGGGCCACAGTGCGGTACGTGGGTCCGGTGCCGCCGACGGCAGGTGAGAACCGACATCCTCCACCTGTATGTTCGTTACACTCACCGGGTCATCTCAGCATTCCTCACAGATGCAGAATCATATCTTACCAAAACAATAATAAAGTATCAAGTTCGGAATGTTCAGACCATCAACAGCTGCACGAGCTTGTAAACATAGCAGTGTTTAGTGAAACCATCGGATTGTTTTTACTGTGATCCTATTAGTTGTTTTTTGGGATGAAAACCAGATTCTAGACAATGTGGGACTTTATCGGATGAAATACATCACATGAGCTGATCTGTTCCTATGTTTAAAAGGATCCCCATTAGCTGCCACCGAGGTGTCAAGCTCACCTTCCTGGAGTCCACGCAGAAGGACAATACAGAACATATGCATGACAATCACAAAAGACATTATTAATGCAAATCTAAAGATAATGACAATTATAAACATCATTAAAAACATAAAACATCATCAGAAAATTATGGGATTAGTTATTACATTTATGAGTTGCATCTATCAAAGAAAACAACATACACTACCCTCCATACAGTACTTGCTCAGGTATTTAAATAGTGCCTTCTTGGGTGGGGTTGATGTTTTCAGGGTTGTGGCTCGGCGTAGAGTGGGACAACGCAGACAGAGGCAAACATGACGGCAGCCATGAAGGAGTTCAGTATTTCACATGCAGGTAAACCTCAGCATCTCCAGCCTAGACATGTTTATTTAGGGTTTTTTTTTTTTTTGAACAAGTGGAAATGTTAACAAAAGACTTTTCCATCATGTTCCATTTTTGTCAATAAGGATGCAAAAGAAAAACAGGACAAGGCAATAAATTATCCAAAGTAAGACAAATCACAACATTCCCCATGTTATTTGTCAGAAAATGTCATACTTGCACACTCTCTGCACTACACCTGGTCATAGGTGAAAGGAGAGAGGCAAGGTTAGTGGTTTAATGCCACAAAATGTAGACTGAAGAAAAGTAAATAAATAAACAACCAGAAAATAATGAATATTCAGTTAAATATACATATTTACAAAAATGTAGACAGAATGTAGTTGTGGGGGGTTGATTGCCTACATTTACACATCATGAATGAAACTAAACAAACTGCTTCAAACTGCGCTTATGTACCTTAAAACAGCGAAAGAAGTGATATGCTACATTCAGTCAGATAATTTACCTAAAGTCAATTTGAAAGGAAGACACATATTCTCAGGCTTTAAAGCCATGCGGGGGTGTTCTACTGAATTTATGTACTGTACTTATTAGCATTAAAACCTCTGTAGATTCAGCAGCAGCAGGGAATTAATCGACAGACAGAGTCTATGGATGTGTGGCCTGATTGATGTAAGGTTTCTTGTTCTGCGGATCTTCTCCTTTGTCTGAAAACTATGAAAGATCCACTTCAGCCATATAGGACAAAATCTATGGAATAATGACTTGTGTCTGATGGGTTTTTTTTGGTTTTTTTTGAGAACTCACTTTAAATATTGTTCATTTGAAAAGTTTAATATCCAGAGTTTTAATCCAAATAGTTAATATCCAAAGTTTCCTTTCGAGTTCATATGCAGTGAAAGCTTCAAGTTTCACATATAGAACTTAGATATTTGCTTCAGATCCAGTGGGTGGATCCTCATGGACCAAATGGATCTGAGAAAGATCTTGCTGTAACTGTTTTATGTTTGAAAAGACACATGTTCAGTCTGAAATGAGTTAATGTTTGTTCTCTCAGACACCCTACCGGCGGCTCCTTCGTCCGTCTGGCTAAGGTGAGTTTTGGCGTCGACTACCTGACAGCGGTTGAACAGTTGTACCAGATCGACACAGAGGAGGTGCTCAGCGAGGAGATTCCCATCTCCTCCAAGAAGCTTGAGTGGGGGAAAATCAAGGAGCGCAGGTATGAAAGAAAAAGACAGAGGAAACACACAGTTGTGGGTCATTTTCTGATTGACTGAACTGGGTATTTTTTGTAGTTTAGAAACCCTGCCGTCAGTGCTGCTCGCACAGTGTGAGGTGAACGGACCTGGAACCGATGGAGAAATCCGGAAAACAACTCCCAGTATCTTCACAAAACAACTCTGAGTCCATCAGGCAGGAGTTATTTAGTCCATGAGATGAGAAAAATGAAAGTAAACTGCTCAAAAACTTGTTTACAGTTTTTCAGTGTGAAATTCAAACCCAGTTTCACATGTTCAGACCTACTGTATCTGTACAAGAAGCAGCAGTGTGGAGGAAAGAAGCTGTTTCATGGCACAGGTGCACAGTATTTAAGCAATGAAAAATGACACAAAACTGTCTTTTCAAAACTTGTCATTTTGTATATTCTGTTCCACACAAACCATAAACACCTTTTAAAACATGATGCAGTGTTGATGTTAAACTGAAACTCAGAGTTCATTATCCTGATGTTTGATGAACATGTGTCCTGATGTGATGGATTCCTTAACCTCAGCGTTCAGACGTCCAGTGGTTGGACCTGAGCCGGAGTCTGCTGTCCTGTTGGGAGGATGTGGCGTCCATCACCCAGCAGTTGGACAAACTGGAGGGGCTGCAGCTCAGGTACTGGTTCCACTGGTTCTTCTGTGTCTTTTCTGAGTCTGTTTCTTCATGTTCATTCCCTGAATGTTTATTTGCTTCTGTAGCTACAACCGGCTGCGTTTGCCCTTTGACCCCTCAGCTCTGCGTCACGCCTTCAGCAGCCTTCGAGTCCTGTCTCTGATTGGCTGTGATGTCACCTGGATGCAGGTAACACACACCTGGGTTTACCATAATGTTAGAGGAGACACTAACCTCGTATCATCTGTTAATAGATCATTATGTAGAAAGTATATCAGGTAACAGTTTATTCATGAATTGTTTTTCTTTTCTTTTAGTAATTTATGAATTAGTCAAATAATCACTACAATATGTTTGAAATAACTGTTTATGAGTGTTTTATGCTGAATATGAAACTAAATTTGTTTGATGAGCCCATAAATCAACCATCTTCCACCGAGGGGGCCCGACAGAAACAGTTGGAGAACCACTGTCTTAACAGTTTTTAACATTATAAACCAACAGATACATTTATTTATTGTGTACTAGAGTATATATCGTTTGAGCATTGACATCGCAATGTACATGCTCGCAATAGTCACATTGCAGGTCCTGTACGTGTTCTCATCTAATTTCAACCTGGGTACCTGACACACACTGTGTGCAGTGATCCACCAATCATAATCATTCTTAATCCGTTCGCTGAAGCAGACCACGCCCCCTACACATGGAGTGAGTCGCTGGAAACAACATTAAAAAATGAGCAACGAACAAGAGCAACAAATCACTGTAAACTAAGACTTGGTGCCAAAAAGTAAAGCAACGTCCATTATCTGGAATTATTTTGTTTACTAGAAGGACGATATTGAAACACATGTTCTGTGCCTTCCACCTGTTGCCACAACGAGATGTTAAATAACTAATTTGTTTGACCATTTACATCAGCACCACACAGCTATTATATACTCCTGAATAGTTTTTCATATCGCAATATATATCACAGGGTTAAAAAAATCGCAATGTCAATTTTTTCCAATATTGTGCAGCCCTAATTTGTACTATTATATTTAAATGTTTAGGTTTCTGAAAAGTTTGAATTTGACAATTTCTACACTAATGATATAAAATCTAAAATGAATGATCCATTATGTCATCATGTTTTATTAAATAGGAAACACCAAAGTTTAGGAAATGGAGTTAAAACGTGTTTTCTCCCTTTATATAATTATTTTTGTCACTTAATGACTTCTGTGTGTGTGTGTGTGTGTGTGTGTGTGTGTGTGTGTGTGTGTGTGTCATGTGTGTGTGTGTGTGTCATGTTCAGGTGCTGCAGTGCGCCTCCATGTGGCCACAGCTGGAGGAGTTGTGTCTGGAGGATAACAACATCACAGAGCTGCACAGGTACGTCCTTGTTCCGTTTTCTTTTACCTGGACTCCAGCAGGTTGGCGGTTTCCTAACAGCGTGTCGTCTGATGTTTAAAGGCCAGCGGACGTCCTGCAGATGCTGAAGACTCTGAACCTGTCCGGGAACCGTCTGGTCCAGGACACGCTACTCAGTTTAGCCGCTCTGCCCAGGTACGGGTCCGAAAAACACTGAAAACTTGGGCCATCAAGTCCCTTAAATCTGAACACAATGAACCGCTGTGAAGCTCATGTCATGGTCATAAGGTTACATTTAAAGGTCATGTTAAAAGGTACAATATAGTCTAGGGGTGTAACAGTACAGAGACATTTTGGTTTGGTACTGGGGTCTTTGGTTTGATACGTTTTCGGTGCAGTGAATGAGACCGATTTTATTAACAAAAACTTTAAATATAATTAATCTTCTTGAAACAGTGCCAGCACACAGCTCTTGTTTTGCTGACTTGCTTCTCTCCTTTGACATAACTGAGAGGGAATTCGAAATGCTCCCAAATCAGAGACCTTAGAGAAGACGGAGGATCTTCCAAATCTGTCTTTGTACCTGTGACGCTGCTCTGAGCTGCCATACTGGGTCACCTTCAGCATGTGGATGGTGCATGTACCGCTTAGACGTCCGTCTAGGATATCAGATATTGCGCATGGGTTCTGCTTGTGGCCACCGTGCTCATACTGTGTGTGTTTTGCTTCAAGGTTCATGTGGAAACTGAAGGCCAGTGTTAGCGTTTTTCACATAGGCTATGTGTATTTGTTCAGTACACCTCTGTAGTTTATTGAAGGCCTTGAACCGAAACAGTCTGGTACAAACGAGTACACTGTTACACCCCCTAATATAGTTAGTATTGAACACTGATAGGAAGTCAAATATGGACTTTCATGTGGGTCCATGACCTTTGACCTTGATGGGTCACACTTAAGGTCACAAAGGCATAGATTTCAACAATCTTCTGTTCAGAAATTACTGATTGGATTCTTTTCAAATTTTCTATGTAGCTCCCTAGGGACAATGTCTACAAAGTTTTTTCATACTTTTGAAAAATGTTGATTTTTGACAATTTTTTTGAAATTTTAAAAATGTGTCTTTACTTATAATGGTCCATATTTTGATGGATTTTAACATGGAAATGTTTAGAGATAGTGTAGTTACTACTGATCACTGATAGGAAGTAATATATGGACTTTCATTTAATTAGTTGAGTTCTCCTCCAGTGAACGTACCATCCACTTCTATTAGGAGATTGATTTCATTCATCAAGACCACAGGACCCTAACATAGAACCTGACAACCTCGCACATTCAGGTTGTTATTGATTGTTGGTAGAACATGAGCTCCAGAGCCATTGTTCCTATTTTTATTCCCTCAATCTCCTCTGATAAACTGTGTCGTGGTTCGGTTCCAGACTGGAGCAGCTGAACCTGTCG
The DNA here is from genome assembly GCA_029814465.1 of Ostorhinchus cyanosoma. NCBI lineage: Eukaryota > Metazoa > Chordata > Actinopteri > Kurtiformes > Apogonidae > Ostorhinchus > Ostorhinchus cyanosoma. The sequence continues at coordinate 32,380,711 of JAPTYQ010000001.1, forward strand.
AAGACCGGTTTGTCTGTGATCCAGTTTGATGACAGCGCTCCAGGTGACACCAGCGTTCCACCTGATCTTGTGCTTGGTTTTTATTGTGCTTTTAAAGCTGATGGTGATACTAAATGTTTGCTCTGCAGGATGTCACACAGACATGTTTCCTGCTCTGAAGAATCTCAACGTCGATCACAACAACATCTCTGAGGTCTGAGTTTTCAGCATCATCAATATTATTCACAGAACAGACGTTCTCTGCAAATCTTACAATTTCAGAACCATCTTTTAGCTTTTATTTCTTTATATTTTTAAAAGTAACATTATGTTCCTGTGAATGTAAAGACAACTATCACCGGATGAACCCCAGGCTTTAGAGGTTACAGATGGTGATGGAGACGAAGATCCCATCTGAATGGATCTGAAACTGAAGACGTCTCTGTCTTTTCTGCAGTGGCGTGTGGTGGACGAGCTGGCGAAGCTGCCCTGTTTGGTTCAGTTTTCGTGTCGTGGAAACCAGCTGGTCAGCAGTGACGGGAACCCCAAAACAGCCAATCAGCTGCTGATCGCCAAACTGGGACAGCTGATGTTACTCAACAATTGTCAGGTGAGATGATCCAGAACCTGTTGGAGCCGTAGAACGCCTGGTTTCACAGCAGCTTTTCTTAAAAATATAAATCTAAGTTTCAATTTTTATGTGTGTTTTGAAATTTTTGAAAGTGAAGCCGTGAAGCAGTGAATTCTGAGGCGAATCTGACAGTAGCCAATGAGCATGAACGGATCAGGAAGCAGCACCAATAGGATGACCGCAGATTGTTGCAACATCTTGAACTCCTTCCTTCTCAGTTTGTTTTTGGTTCAGCAGGAATCTGATCTGAACACAGTGGTCTGCCGCCATGTTTGTTTTGGTCTGAAGTCCAGTTTGATCAGTTCCATTGAATCCCAGAATAAACACCAAGTCTGGACTGAAACATCTAAAGATTAGAAATCAGTTAAATCCTTTATTCTGTCTGCCATGTTTTTACATCTAGCACAGCAGAGTTTTCTTTTGCATGAAAACACAAGCTCCCGTAGGTCTGATCAGTCATCTCCACTGGTGGGCCGACACTCTGGTAAAGATCCACAGCTGCCAACTCACCTGTAGTGTAAATGAGTGGACAGTTCCACAGAACCATCAGCATGTTTCATTGTTTTCTAGCAAATATATTTAAAACTAGTGTTTTAATGCGTGGGGCTCCACAGGTTCTAGATGTGGTAGTTTTTCTGCTGTTGTGTATTCGTGCATGCTGTACCACATTTTTCCAGCAGTCACCGCCAAAGCATTCTGGCCATAGAAACATGATTGTAAGGCTATTGTATTCAAAATTATCATTATCTCCCAAAATATTGGTCCTAACAACTTACTGTTTTCACTAGTCTGTTCCTTGATCAAAAATACATAAGTATGACAAACTGCAGCAGTAAACTCTTTCCGGATTTGTGTAATTCCTGAGACACACACACGCACCCACAGGCCACTTGGCTTTTATTATATAGATACTGTTCAGATTATCTACAAAACCTTCCTGTCACAGTTGGACCAGTTACTGGTGTATATGTGACAGACATATATAAAACAGGTAAAAAACTCATTTTATTTCAGGACTCCTTCAGAGTTAAGATGAACTAAACTCAATGTATCGTCTCCTCACACACCATGTATATGTGAGTGAGATGGAGTTGACCAGTTACCGTGGTTTCCATCAGATCCACCCTGATGACAGGCGAGGGGCGGAGATAGACTACATCAAAATGTTTGGAGAGGAGTGGCTAAAGGCTGGGGGGCGGAGTCAGCTGAGCACCCAGTTCACATGCGAACACCCTCGATACCAGAGACTCATCGACAGTAAGTCACATGTGATGCAGCATTTATTGTCATGACAACAGGAGGAGGGATGATGATGATAGTGATGATGATGTGTTGTGTCACTCAGAGTACGGTGCTCCAGAAGAAGGGGAGCTGAAGAAGCCGGAGCCTTTTGCCCTGAAGAACCAGCTGTTAAGTCAGTCTCACCTGTTTCCTGTGGAGTTACATGTATTAATCGTCTATTTAAATCCATACTCTGAAAGTGTTTTTATCGACATCTCAGAAATCCCTGGGACACTTAACATCCGTCCTGACTCCTGTAGGTGTAGACATGATTAGTATCTGAACAAACTCATATGTCTTGAACATCTCCTGTAGCTCCTAAATGTAGGAAAATGGCCTCAACTGTATTTCTTAAACGTGTCATGGAGATGTTTTCATTGGGTCACCAAATGAAAAAGTCAAATACATGACAAATAATATGTATGAGTTAGTTAAAACAGAAGAATGGTCTCTGGAGAAGTTGAAAAAAAGATAAAATGATCTAAATGACACAAAAAGAAACTTTGAGTCAGTGATTTGTGTGAGAAGTTTAACCTGTGAATGCTTTCTTTTTAAACTTATTAGTCACTTTTCCATTTAATATATTTGCAAAACTACTGATATTTGCTAATTGTCGAAAAAATATGCCAGCACAAAAACTTTTAATCAAAAAAATTTGTTTTGGCAAAATTGTTGTTTTTCCATTAGGTATATTTTTAGGCGCAAGTTATATTTGTGCAGTTTGAAGGTCGATGAAAAGTGACTAGTGATAAAAATGTTTGATGACCTTCTCTTTCCATCTATTCATTTAATTCGGCATTATTTTAATTGCAAAAATGTTAACATGGATATTCATGATGTATTTTTTCTAAATCTGTGTCCAAAGGAGACGTAACATGAGAGTATTGAGCTGAAACCCTTTGGGAACCACGCTTCTAAAACATTTGAATGAGTTTGGGCAGAAAACCGAAGCTGCCAGACTTATTTTCCATAAACTGGTGTTTTTTTCCTCTCATCAGAGGTTACATTTGTGTTTCCTGACGACGCCGAAAGGAAACCCATCGAGAAGAAGCTTCCAGGTAAAACACAAATGAAATGAAAATGTACCTGGGTTTGTGGACAGTGTTTCAAATCATCTGACTGGTCGTCGTCTGTCGTCACAGCTTCTATGGTCGTCCAGAAGGTGAAGGGTCTCCTGTACAGACTGTTGAAGGTCCCTGCAACCGATCTGAAGCTCACATACACTTCACTGAAGGTAACACAACACCGACAGCATCTTCAGGCCATGAAGATCTGAAAAGGTCTGAACCGGGGCTGAAAGGCTCCGTTTGATTCTTTAACTGTATTTCTTTGGAATTCTGATCCGTTTTGAACATCTCGATCTTAATTTTTCCTCCATTTTCCTTCACATTACTTCTGAAACGTTCTTAGTATCAAATGAACACACATCCGCAAATGAAGTCAAGTGGTTGGGTTTAGTTTTCTGTTTTTAGCACATTTCAGTTTCAGGTTACTTTGTTTCCACCTGGAGGTAAAATAGTTTTGCAGCCTGATGATGATGATGATGATGATGATGATGACGACATCCTTTGGATATTTCTCAAAACATAATGACATGCAACATGAAACCAAGACATGAGTCGACTGTAGACACGATACAGTAAAAGTTCTCCAAGTTCCTCCAATCAGGACAAAAAAGATAAGACAGAGATGGATCAATATAAGAATGACTAATAAAAATAAACCTCTGGACTAAAACCAAGGTTCAAAGAAGGTAAAGACCCAAGAAAAAGAGGTTGAAACCCAATCAATACCAACATGAATACGTAAGTCAGTAAATGAGTAAAAGATGTGTGATGTATTGCTACAGTTAGTTTAACTCTATGAAGAGTTCAACTGTTTAACTCAGGG
>JAPTYQ010000001.1:32402138-32418808 GCA_029814465.1 Ostorhinchus cyanosoma
GCGCTCAAAATGACCTTTCTGGTGTCATTACTTAGAAATAGGGTTAAAGATGGACCTGTGGAGTTGAATGAATGAAGGATTCAGACCAAAGCAGAGCATTTACAGTTTATGTAGACCACAGGGAAATGTTTGAAAATGTATAATTCTATTTTAAAAAAGGCAAAATATGACTCCTTTAAAGGGAAGTTGACGTAACACAGAGCTGAACAAACCGATGTTAAAATTCAAATTCAAAATGAGTGAATATTTGCAAAAAAACACTAGAGTTTATGGTTTTGAACATTAAATAGTTTGTCTTTGTATTGTATTCAACTGAACATAAAGGTAAGTCAAAAAGAATTTGAAAACCATTGCGTTCTGTTTTGATTTACGTTTTAAACAATGTCCCGACTTCACTGGATTTGAGGTTTTAATTTCAGTTACTTTTACGTAGAAGTGCATATATGATTCTGTTTTGTTCCGTTCAACTCTTCATTTCAGTTTTGGATTCATTCATCTTTTCCCTGTAGTTTTTGCTCTTGGTTTACCTCCTCCAGTCGGTGTAGTAAAGGTTCTTTCCAAAGGAGACGAGACCAAATGGATACTGGATCCCCTCGGCGATCTGCATCCGGATCCTGCGATGAGGATCCATACACTCTACTTTACGAGTACCTGCGCGGGAAAACACAGAGAGACGAGTCAGACCAGAAAGGCAACGGAGACATGATGTTGAAGATTAATTAGAACTAAGGAAACTAAATTCAGCTCTGAAGTTTTTATTTCCCAGCTGCTTCCAACGCACCGTTTCAGAGCAGTTCTGGATTTTTGTCTTCATGTGACTGGACTCTTGTTGCCATTTTTCGTGTTTTTTAGCAAAGTGAACATAAAGCAGACAATGAACCTGATCCAAACATCCCAGATTAACCCGTGCCACATGAGCACCCTGGGTACATTTTCTGGAAATAAAATGCATCTCCTTATATGGACATCCTGGGGGTGTGTTTATAGGTCACATTTCCAGTTTTGACAAAACGCATTTTTTCCATTTTTGAAACTTCAGATATGATAGTTTCACAATGTTTTATTAATATTTTTGTCATTTTCCGACGTAGAAAAGTGGTGAAAATAGAATGACAGACAATATTTTTGATGAAAAAACAAAATTTACTGCGTCATTTTAGACATGTTTTCTACACTTAGTTATTATTTTATTCATATATTCTACTACTTTTGTGAAGTTCAGACTTTGTTAAACCTATTTCAACACCAAAGAAACTTCGTCTAACATTCATACACATTTTTCAAGATCAAATTCAAGCACATTTCAAGCACTTTTAAGGGTCATTTTCAAATTTTTCCAGCACAGCCCCATATATCTGGGGTGAAATACATATCTACCAGAAAACAAAGACTCAGGATTATTTTTTTCACTTTTTATCACAATGATGCACACTGTATTATGCCATAAACGTCTAAATTTATGTTTCACAAGCGCAAAAATTAAATTAAAGGAGAGCACAAAGTTATATATACATAAAAAAAAAAAAGGGAAGCCACTTGGCGTTCTTCAGACACACTAACACTGAGACAAAGATTAAGATAAAAATGTACCTGGAGTTGACCTGAGGACAACCAGGAATTAAATTTTTTGACAAAGTTTTATTTTTCAAAATGCATCACCTCTCTGTAAGTAGCTTCGATTTGGCATCTAACCTGGCAGAGTTAATATTAAAAATAAACTAATAAATAATATCACGCTTGTAATTGCAAGCACTTTCAAGCACTTAAACTGAAATTCAAGCACCTTTCAGACCTTGAAAACAGAACATTGAAATTTTGTTGGATTTTCAAGGATTTCAAGCAACCAGACGAACCCTGAAGCAGCTTAAAAAAGGTGAATTATGTAGAAACCAAGAAAAGACCTTTAGACGCCTGAGGGTTTTTAAAAATGGCCTTTTCTGAGTTGGCTTCTTCATCTGTCTTTATGTTTCTATTCTATTCTATTCTATTCTATTCTATTCTATTCTATTCTATTCTATTCTATTCTATCAGGTGCAGCTTTGGGCTTAGGTTTATCCTCTGAGTGAACGACTGTGATTCATGACGCGGTTCATCTGAGTCTCACCTGCGTCGGCCCAGCAGAGCTGCTGGTTGTCGGGGTCAAAGGTCAGACCGTTGGGCAGCCCCAGGTCGTCTTTGACCAGGACGACCCTCTCAGTCCCATCCATGTTGGACATCTCGATCTTGGGCCCGTCCCTGTTCCAGTCGGCCCAGTACAGCCGCCTACAGCCACAGATGAACCAGTTAAAGGTCAGGCTTTGCTTTACGGTTTAACGCCAGGCGTGGACGTGGACGTGGAGGCGGACTCACCCGTACGCCGGGTTGGTGACGATGGGTCGAGGGTTGATGAGGTCGGTGTCGAAGAGGACTCGCCGCTGGCTGCCGTCCAGTTTGGAAACCTCAATGGTGTCCCGCATGGAGTCGGTCCAGAAGAGGAGGCGGGCCACATGGTCGATGGCGATGCCTTCAGGGCTCTGCAGGTCTGAGGACACGACAAACACACTTTAACGTCTGCTCATCCTGCTGTTTCTGACGCTCCTCACTGGGGCTTAATTCACTTTTTGTTTCATATGTTTTCCTTGCCTTTAAACCCTTTTTTTTTTCTTTTTCCCCCTTTTTCTTTTAGATTTTAGATTTATTTATTGGTCCCCGTGGGGAAAATCATCTTCACTGACTGTACATTACAGAAAAGACACCATTGCACATCACAGACAACAGGACAACAATAAACCACATGGAACTAGACACATAACAGTGCAAGACACGAACAAAGACAACGAAGTGAGCGACAGCCGATCAGCGAGGCCTTCTGTTCAGAGCGGCTAGAGCTGCAGGGACCAGGCTTTTCCAGAGGCGAGCCCTCCTAAACTTAATGGCTCTATACCTGCGTCCTGAGGGTAGTGAGGTGATGTATTGGTGTAATGGATGGGTGGAGTCTTGTACTATGGTGTTTGCTAAGCGGGTGATGGACTTGTTTAGTTCTGTGAGGTTGGGTGTGGAGAGACCAATGATTCTGCCAGCTGTGTTATTCCAGACAGGAAAAACTAAATATGGTGCATTTTAGATACAGTGTCCTGAATTGTTTTTCTTAGTTTTACAAACCCAGTCTCCACATACATACAAAATACCACTAAGCATCAAACAAAACAAAACAAAAACAACAACAGCACAATAATATAAATCATGATATGTGTAAATAAAACCCTTTTACATAAACCTCTGTCTTGTGGATTCCACTTCCAGCTGCCATGACCATCAGTCCACGCCTCCTTCAGCTGCTACTCATTTCATTTTGCTCCTAATGAATTACAAAAAACACTAAAGTTTCATCCCTTTATTTACCTTCAAATCTTTATTATGAACTAGGGTTTCTGATCAGTGGACTTGCTTCTGATTCTCACAGATTTCCTTGTTGTATGTAGCGTATATACTGTCTTAAATTAATCTTTCATGTGTGATTTTATACTGTGATCATTGTTTTTTGGTATAATTTGCCTCATGCTGCTGCCAGGTCGTTGTTGGAAATGAGAGATGGTTCTCAACTGACTTACACGATGAAAAAAGGTTAAATAAATACATAAATAAATAAATGCTGGGTTTAAGGTTTACACTGAACACATTTTAAGATGGAACTTCACTTTTGAGAACTTTCTTGAGAAATTTTTGAGAAATTTTTGAGAAATTCTTGTTTTTTTGTCCATCTGTGACGCAGTCGTTTTTGATATTTTTCATTTAAAAATTTTGCCCTTTTAGTACGTTTAAGATGGCATTTAGACCTTTACAATTATGTGTGATATTTGTCTTAAACTTGTCTGGTTCAAAAGTTATGAATCAAAAAGTAGTAGGCGGTCCATCCGTGACCCCGCCCATCTGCTGATAGAAGCAGTTCAGGAACAAACAGACTCATTCACTGACTGAACACAACATCATATGAATTCATCTGTTTTCTGATTGGTTGTCAGTGTTCCTATTATTCATCAAACTGCTCAGAATTCCACCCACGTCGTGTTTGTCGTGTAGGTGTGACATGGACTCGTTTCCGTCACTGTGTACGTATCACTACAGGCTTTAATGTCCAGTTCAGACCAAAGACTCACACACTGCAAACATTTAAATGGATTTTCCTTATTTCTAGTCCAAATATCTCATCACACTTAAAATAAGACATAATCACCTAAAGAGGAACTTTTCAGTGAGATATAAAGAACAGATTTTTAGACAATAGATTTTGAAAATCTTATTTCAAGAAATCTTATCAAGATAATTTTCACTTGTTCCAGTGGTAGTTTTTTTTTTTTTTGCTTAATTCAAGCACAAAAATGGAACAAGTGAAAACGATCTTGGTAAAATTTCTCAAAATCAGATTTTTCAGATCTACTGTCTAAAAATAATATCTTATATCTCGCTGAAAAGTTACTCTTTGGGTGATTTTGTCTTATTTTGAGTGTGATGGTTTAGATTTTTGCAGTGCAACAAGATGAACCTGTGACGGCTAACGCTGAAAGGCTGAACTTCCCCGTCCGGTCCTGTTGGCGTTCTGGTGTTTACAGGAGCTGGTGTTGCCTCAAACAACCACAGAAACCACAGACCAGGAGACAGAGATTCACCAGGAGAACGGCAACGCTGTGATTCATGGGAGCAACAGCCATAAATAAAGAAAAACACCCGGTGACCGAACGACTTCAGCCTCTGGAGGTTTGAGTCGGTCCACATCGCTGTAATTAGGTCTGAGTGAAACCGCCAAAGTGTCATGGTGAACGTTGTCACATCAGCCCATAAATGTCTGATCATTATTTCTCTGGTTGGTTTTTGGTGAGTGAAGCTGAAGAAACCAGACAGTTGTTTACGGCTTTAGATGATTCACTGCACCGTGATTCATTTGATTTCATTGTAATAACAGTGATTATGTGCAGATCTGCCGCTGACGTCCTCTGGTCTTGATGTGTCACGGCTCTGGTCTGAACTGGACTTTTAGAACCTTCTTTAATAAAAACCCCTTCAGATCTACTGACGTCCATCCTCGTACCTGTGGTGATGACCGGGACCACGTCTCCTCCGTCCAGACTGGCCTTGCTGATGGCCGGCCCGGTGATGTCGCTCCAGTAGACCGTCTTGTCCACGCAGTCGTAGGCCACGGCGATGACCACGCGATCCTGAGTGAGAGCAGAGACAGAGCTGAGTCCAGGCAGAGCTTCTCAAAGAGGCCTCTGTGTGAAGGCGGTCCACATCAGGACTTCATCTGACCACGGCTTTGTGTTGAGGACATTAAATCCGCTTGTTGGAGCCGTGAGTTACGGCTTCATTGAAACCCACGACTAACAATGGGACGCCTGTTGGAGCCGAGGAGGGAATGCTGTGATGTCGGTTCAGTGAATTCATGGAGACCAGAAGGACCAGTTCATGTCTGAAACCAGTCTGTCATTAATCATCAGAAGACACTGGGAAACAGTTCTCACTGTTAAAGGTGAAAAAATACTAGGTTTTTCCCTCCTTTTACCAAGTTTTGTGTGTTTCTTCAGGCAGACGAACAATAGAAAAGGGCAGGTTTGGACTTTACAATCTGATCGATACATTAATTGAGTATCAGAAAATATCTTGTACCATTTGGGTCAAAATTTTTGTTTTCATCATCCAGAAGCACAGACGACTGTGAAACTGACCAAAACATCTAAAAACACATCTGTTTTCAGGTATTTTTGTGCCTTTTCATGTGTTCTCAGGTATGTTTTCATGTATTTTCCATGTGTGAAGTGAGCGTTACCGGAACATGCAGCAGAGGTTTGGCCTCGTCCTTCTTTATGTCGTATCCGTCCAGAGGAACGTGTTCGATCCTCCCGCTCTGGGCGAACAGCAGGTGGGTTCCTCCGGCGACGGGGCGGATGTTGGGGCGAGGCGTCGGTCCAATGGGAGGAGGAGGAGTGACCACCTGGTTGATACCTGAGGAGGGTTTAAGGATCACATGGACCACCAGGGTTATGACAGTCAACAAAAGGAAGAAACCAACTAAATCAAACCTGAAGCAGAAAATAAAACTCAAAGTGAACGTTGAAGGTTCAAGCCTGAGCTCCTTGAGGTCCTGGACATTTGAGGACTTCTGGACCAGGTGACTCACATAGCATGGTGGCGCCAGATCCGGTCCGGGTGTTGGGGATCTCCTGTCCGTTGGCGTCCACACACCAGCACTGCCCGATGCTGGTGTGACACTGCGTGGGTTCGTAGGCGCCGTGTTCGTCACACTGAGGGACGTACTGACCGACGGCAGGACGAGGACGGAAGAAGGAGAAGAACCCGGTGGAGGACGAGGAGGCGGTCTGAGCCTGCTCCCTCTCACGCTCACATGGCGTCTTCTCACGCTCTGGAAACACAAAGAGTGAGATGTCACCGAAATGTATGACATAAAACTTATGGAAGAACAACTCATATTTGTCCTTGGAATCAGAGGGAAAGTTGAAGAAACCAGGCAGAAGAAACAAAAGACGCAGCAAGAGGACGACTGACACATGAAGACGAAACAAAATGAGACTCAACGACACAAAAAAGAAGTAAAAGTCATAACAACAACAAAGACACGAGAAGGAAAAGACGCAACAAGAGGAAGACGTCAGAAAAAAAAAACACAATAAGAAGAAAAAAATACATCATGACTTAAAGACGAAACCACAGCTGAAGACCCTGGTTTTATGATTTACAAGTAGATCAAGAAAACCCAGAATGTGAGTCCAATAAAACATAAAGACATGAAACGTGTTCTTTTGTCACTGAAGCCGGAGCCTGGTCCTCAGGGGTTCATCGTGTCGTATCGATACAGCTCGTGTGTTTTCCCACGCGCGGTAACGTGGCAGCTGCACATGAAAACACTCCCACAACCACAGATTAAAGACGAGCAGGAGGCTCTTCATCTCTGCGGCCTCGCGATGCGACCGCCGTGCAGCCAAAACACGCCAAAACGCCTGCAGGGGCGGCACGGAAGGGCCCCGAGCCACCCCCCCCAACGGCAGGGGCCCGGATCAAAGCCTTCAGTCCAGACAAAAGAAGAGCGAGACGCTGCGACAAGTTTTGACAGGGGACAGAAAATGATGCCTCTTAGAAGCCAAGAGGCCATAAAAAAGGATGAAAATATGACAAAACTCTGGTGCAGAGGAGGCAGACTGTAATTAAGCTCCAACTCAGAGTTTCTGACACCTGGAACCAGCGGATGATGGGAAAACATGACAAACAACAACAACAACAGACACAACAACCGTCCGCTCCACAGGGGTCTGCAGCGCTGGAATGTACAGAGGGTTCCTGAAGGTATCGGTCTCAGCCATTTTAGGAAATCTGTGTTCGGAGGAAATGCAAAACAACCACCTTCAGTTGGTCACATTCCACAAAAAACACGGATTCCACCACTGTTCAGTTTTTACTTTTTACCTGAAAGAAAAAGTAGCATATGAGCCGTTCACTCTCACACCTGAACGTCCACCATCGACCAAAAACAAACTTTTACTTCAGTTTTCTTTGTTCTCTTATAACAATCCTTGAATTTATCCTTTTTTTTTTTACTAAGTAATGAAATCAACAGAGGGTAAAAAGTGACATCTGACATCTTTAAAGCAAAATAAACAGCCATTTAAGGATGAAAAAGTACAAGTGATGTTTTTTAAAGTATGATAATAATAATAGTAATGCAGAGTATTTTTATTAGTAGTTTCCTACAAATGACGACTTTTAAATTGAGTTTTTTCACCGCAGTAGGGGTAGATAAAGTTAATTACCTCATTTAAAAATCTGACATAAACATAAAAATTTTATAAAAATGATGTGTTTTAATCCTCGAACACCTAAACATTCACCGTCGACCAAAAATGACCCACTGATGTAAAATGTCTAATACCTGTTGATCCATTAATCCTATTAATACATGTTACAAACCCACGGAGTTGGATCAATGACAGTGAATGGAGACACTTGGTTTATACATGTTAAACAATAAAGAAAAAAAAATGAAGAAAAAAAAAATTATAGAATAAATAACATAAAAAAATCACTAAAATAAAAACAAAATACAATAAAATGAACAAAACCAGCCAAAGTAATCTGTAAAATAATAACAAATCAACAAAATAATTAGCAACATGAAACCAATAAGCTACAAACTGAACAAGATTGAAGAAAAAACAATCAAATAGGCAACAAAATGAACAAAAAACTGAAGGTGATACACACTTATTTGATGTTCAGTTAATAATGATATATTTTACTGAAGTCACTTTTTCTTCAGTTTTCTCTGTTTTTGATTAAATAACCTTTGAATTTACTCTGAGCTTTAATGAAAATCTACATAATCAGTGAATTAAATACGAAAAAACACACGATTTATACCGAAAACGCAAAATGCAGAGGAAAATATTAGAGTAAATGATGAGAAATAATTTAGAAAGTGTTAAATATCGAGAGTATTTTTGTGATGACTTGACTGTTTTGTCTGGTGTGGGCGGGTCCAGACTCAGGTAAGGGCGTTACCTGTGGGGCTGCACTGGAAGCCATCGCCGTGGAAACCGGGGCGGCACTGGCAGGTGTAGGATCCCTGGGTATTGGTGCAGATGGCGTCGCGGTGACATCGGTCCTGATGACACTCGTCGACGTCTGAACGGAAGAAACAACGACAGAAGCTTTTATCAGAACGAGAACCAGCGCTCCTCAGGTAACCTTTGACCCCGTGAACCCAGTCCTCAGGCCGTTCATGTTAATATTAACCCTGTTTTAATCTCAGAGCCTCCTCCTCCTCCTCCTCCTCCTCCTCAACAGAGACTCAGAGGTGAAGGGTGAACGTCCACAGCTGTGGTCCAGGTTCTGTATTTCCTGTCCCTCACTAAACCAGGGGCCTCATTATGAAAAACTGTGCAGATTTCCAACTGACAGATGTCGTTCTCTCAAAACTCAAACAGTACATTCACCCAGAAATGTTCCGATGTATGAATCCATGCATTCGCTCGTTCAGTTACACATTTCATTAGTCGCTTTCCCACTGGACATTTGCACTAAACTTGACCGATATTTACTAAATGTCGAAAAAAACAGAAGTGCGTAATGTCAGTTTTTCCATTAAATCACAAATGCGATGATTTGTTTATTTATTATGGAAAGATGACACGAGAAGTCACTCCATAAACAAGGTGACGAAGATAAATATCATGTTGATTTACGGATGTATTCATTATTATTATATATTACCCCTCTATCACGTACTTAATTAAAAATGATTCAGTTTCCTGGTGTGTCCACACATACAGCACCATGTTTCTTTTAAAACTCTTCTTCACTTGTTGTAACGTCCGTCAACATCTGCTTTTTTTATTCATGTGACTCTAGTTGTGGAAAAAGGTGTTTTGATTTCAGTTTTGCATAATATATCATTTGCGCTACGTCTGAAAAACCACCTCTTGCCGTCACAAAAACTTTTAATTGAAAAACCAGAGTTTTGGTGAAATTGTCGTTTTTCCATTCAGTACATTTTTGTGCACAAACTGGATTTGCGCAATTTGAGGGTCAGTGGAAAAGCAACGATTGATACATCATGACTGACATGTAAGTGAACGCAGCTGCATGTGTTTTCTCACATTAATAACTACACAAATGAGTAAAAACACATGGCATGCAAATACATCACAACATCAAAGAAGAAGAATTTATCTAATTTAACATCCACTGATAATATCTGGTGATCCACTAATACTATTAATAGATGCAAATAATTGGTGTAAATGCAGTTTGTCATCTTTTCATAGTTGTCAGATATGACCCATTTCCTGTAGTGAACGGGAAACACCGTCATCTTCTACAGTGGACCCTTTTCCACAGCACTTCTGTTATGGGAATATTTCACCTTTATTCCAGAATGACGTCTGTGTAAATGAAAAGGCGGATCATTTGGTTCCAGCTCTGTAACGCCTCTGGACGTAGAAACAGATCTGTGATAAAACTGGAATCCTTCTGGAACACTGTGTAAAAGGAACACCTCTTATTCCAGAAGCAAAAGGTGACATTTTGATGAAGTATTGCGTGTACAATGAGCGTGGGGCGTGTACAAAAAACAAACATATCAACAGGACCAGAAACAAGTCGAACTGGGGAGACGTTGAGATCTGCGAGCTGCTGTCACTTCGGGGGGAGAGGAGAGTTAACACCGCCGCCATGCTCGGGTCTTTCTGACACGCAAGTTATACGTCACACTGCGTCACCGCCCCTTTGATTCCAGAACGCAGGTCCGCTGTGGAAAAGTCCAGCCTGTCTCACCTCTGCTGCTCTTTGACTTGACTGTGGAAATCGATCACATTGGTGGAAAAAAGGTGGAATCACCATCTCACCTTTTTTCCAGGATCTCTGTGTAAAAGTGGCTATTGATTCACCAGTAAAACCCACAGACTTGGATCTACGACAGTGGATGGACACACTTGTTTTTACATTCAATTACTGATACTTTTGTTGATAAAGTGACTTTTCCTTCAGTTTTCTCTGTTTATAATAACCCTCAACTTGAATCTGAGCTTTTATGAACATCTACATGTTTAGTAAATGAAATATAAGAAAATAACACATTTTTACTGAAAGAACACAAAATCCAGGGGATAATATTATTACGAGGCTTTTGCTATCGGGGGCTAACAGCTAGAGTCACAACCCCCCGAATCCTCTGCTATAAATAAATCTATCCATGATAATTGTTAGATGATCGATATGAACTCAGTTTGAGCTACAGCGACCTGATAGAACCAATTTTTCCTGCAAAACTCCACCTAGTGAATAAAAATGACCCCATATGAACTCTGGATGGTAGAAAGAAAATGGACATTTATAAGACGATCAATATGAACTAAATTTGATTTCAATCGGCCCATTATTGCTTGATTTATGTCCAAAAAACAGATTTTCAAATAAAGCGCCCCCATTTGGATAACTTATAATCCTTATAGACACTAAGGGTCCTCTGTGTTGGTTATAAAAGGAGAAGAAATCCAACCAAATCTGTCCCAGTTATGGTGTTCAAACGAAGGATATCCGGTGGTGGCAGCATTCAGGGTAAAACCATTATATCCCCGAAACTGGATTTAGGGGAAATAATAAATGGTGATAAATCACTTAATAAAGGTTAGAGAAAAAAATCTTTTAGGAACTGCCACTAAAGTAACTCTGGGTCTTTATCAGTTAAATAGTAAAATTTAAAAAACCCATGAAATTGACTGGGTTTTTCATCAGTTATTGATCAGGATATTCTAATAACGCAGATGGCAGAAGCTGATGACGCAGTGGACTCACCTCGACACGTCCGGCCGTCGCCTTCGAAGCCCGGCAGACAGGAGCAGTCGAAGGAGGAGCCGCCGGTGTAGCGGCACAGAGCGCGCTCAGAGACGTCGCAGGTATGGGTTCCTCTCTGACAGTGATCGACTGGTCGGCTGTCCTCTGCAGAGTCAGAACACAGAGAACCGGGTCAGAACCAGGTGAAGAATCTGAGTCTGAGGTTGAACAAACATCATCATCATCATCATCATCGTCGTCATCATTGGGGTGCCGCTACTAATTATTCTTCTTTCTCGGTGCTTGAATAAAAACTATCTGAATCTGAAAACCAAATCACCACCAGGCACTGGCGTCACATTCTTCATCTTCAACAGTTTTTCTCTTATTTCTCTTGTTTTTTGTCGACTTTTTTTATCTCTTTCCTACTGGTTTTCATTTTATGTTGGTAGAAAACTTACTCTTCCTCAGTTTTTAACCAATTTATTTTTAGTTGAATGGCTCTAAAAGCTCCTTTTCCACCTCAGGATCTTAAACTTTACTTTGGATTTTGAAAAACTTTGGTGCATTTCCACTGAAATTACCTGGTGAAACTACTTTCCCTTGACCCACAACTTTCCATTAAAAAAAGTTCCTAGGGGGCGGGAATTCTTAGGGGCGGGGCTGTGTGCTGAAGAACACTGATTGGTGGAACACACCATCAGTGTTCCACTCTTGCATTCACCCTCCATGTTTAATCTAGTGGCGTCTGCAAACTGGTTTATTCTATTTCTACAAGATTCACTTAGTTTGTTTTTAACATTTGGAAAATGGAGCAAATGAAGAAAAGCTACAAGAAGATTCTAGTTGTAATAATCAGTCTATCCATCTGAATACACCCTGGATAATAAACCTGGACCTCCAAAAACAGATTTACAGAATACGATCAAAAGAAATTCATCAGGACTTTGAGTTGACGACTGGAAACAACAGAGACTGATTTGAATACATTTCCAGGAACTTTTAGGTGGAAACACAAACCACAGATTAACAGGAATTCTTTCACCAGGTGAATCAATACCTGGAAATAAAAGTTCCTGAAAATATTAATGGAAAAGAGGTTTTTGGTTAAAATGAGGTGAAATAATGTGTTGAAATCAGCCGCGTGTTAATGCAGCTTCATCCACTCCTGAAAGCTGTTTTTTTTTTTCCATGTAAAACCAGATCAGACTGAAACCACATCACGTCTCCACCCGCTCCACCAGGACTGAACGTCTCCTCACATTCAACACAGAACAGAATCCCATTTACAGTGGAACAACGGCATCTGTTGGACATCTGTACCGTCCATCCAACGGGGGACTTGTCAAACAAAGACCCTCACATCCCCCGCCCACCACCACAGCTGTGAACACACTCATTTACCGACGCAGGTCCGCCCGTCGCTGGCGAACACGAAGCCGGCGGAGCATTCACAGCGGAACGTTCCCGGCTGGTTCCCACAGATGGCGTTGGGTCCACAGACCTGAGGCGTCTCCCGGCACTCGTCGACATCTGCACAGAAGACACATGTATGAAGGACGGAACCGCAGGGGCTGATGGGATTATGGGTAATGTATGGATGGATGTCCACAGATATAAAGTCACAGAAAAGGATTAAAGTTACTGAAAATCTAAAAAGCATCTTTGAGGATTTTGTCTGAAGACGATGTGGTGACAACTCGACAAAAGTTGCTGGTTCTTAAATATTTTAAAGGGCTCATATTTATCTAAACCCTCTTTTATTAGTCTGTGGTTCATTTATTTGTGGATTTGGACCCTAATCGTTCATACAGTTTGAATTTGAACCCTCCAGCTGCTGCAAAACTATCTTTAGATTCATTTTGGAAAAAATCAAGTGGATTTCTACAACCTGTTTGAATTCCTTCTTAATTTGTTATGTTTTATAACTAGTTATGTCACGACATTTGCACATATAAGGTCAAGACTTCATTTCTCTGAGACATAATTGTTAATCAGCAGCAGTGTTGTAGTAAAAAACTGAAAATATGTCCAAACTTGGAGCCAGTGATCTAAAATATTAAGTTGTTATTAATGAACACAAGCGGCAGAACGGGACAAAAGCACTGTCAACAACCTGGAGGGGGCGGGGCGTGAAGTGGCTCATTTGCATTTAAAGGGCCAGCGCTCAAAACTACCTTTCTGGTGTCATTACTCAGATATAGAGTTGAAGATGGACCTGTGGAGTTGAATTAATGAAGAATTCAGACCCAAGCAGAGCATTTACAGTTTATGTAGACTAGAGGGAAATGTTTTGAAATGCATAATTCCATTTAAAAAAGCAAAATATCACTCCTTTAAATGTTTCACTCAAATCCAAAGTGGTGGCAACATTAATAAAGGCGTTTGTTATATTTTATGTCGAATCAACTGTAACTGTTTTAATCATCATTAAATCAGATTCTGTTTCTTTCTTTGGAGATGAATTTCATGCTTCTTCAAATCAAACCTGACATTAATGTAAAACAATTTTAACAGAAATATGAGAGAAAATAACCTGAAAATGAACTGAATACACAACAGATTCTTAGTTGCAGCCTTAATGATTCTTGTCAGTTTAATTTGCTGTAAAATTATTGGGAAAAGGGCCAAAGGTTAAATGCAAAAGATGTAAAAACCCTGAGTCTAACTTTAACAGATTAAGGTTAAAGATGTGACAATGCTAACATCCATCCAGACACCAATGTGGATGCTGAAGCCGTTACCATGGCAATAGCGTCCGTCTCCAGCGAAGCCGGCGGTGCATTCACAGCTGAACTGGAGGTCTTCGCCCGGTCTGCACACGGCGTTGATGTCGCAGCCGTGTCGACCCGTGAAACATGGATTCTGCTCTGGAACACTGGCTGAAAAAACCCATGAAACCGACGGTCAGACGTCAGTAAAAGCAGCCTCGGAGATGAACTAAACACGCCCACGTTCAGGGAAAAAGAAGACGATGGAACAAAGAACCCGTCCTCACATCCTGCAGCCACAAAATGATCAGTGTTTCCGTTTGATATGCAATTGAATAAATGACAGGTTCTAAAGTTGAAGGGAGAAAACACCATCCAAACGTCCAGTTCACACCAGTCATCACCACCGCAGCAGCTCTGGAGAAGAACTGCGTCTCATTTTCATCTTTAAAACGTCTCAAACATCAACTTCACATCACACAGAACAAGAGGAAACTATGAGCTGAAGGTTTGTGTTTGAGGTGAATCCACTGCTGCTCCTGGAGAGGATTTGTTAACTATGACTAAACGGCTGAACCCATTCTTCCGGACAAATTCCTTAAGCAGATCGGATGCTGAACATTCCCACCCTTCGTGTTCCCATCATGCAGCTGAGCGTTGGAGCTCCATGTTTGAAGTTTCCTCACAGGAAACTCGACCCAGATGTTCCACTTTTTGCCAACAAACTCCAGCTGAGCGATGTTTGCTTGTTTAACTCTGAACCTCCGAGCGTCCTCACATCGGCCGACACCTCCACATCTACATTTAACGCTAAACGAGGAGCTCCGCCTGAAGCCCCTCCCCCTCCTCCCTGCTGAGCCCCGGAGGTTGGTATCTGGTTGACCTCAGCCGCTGACCTTTACCCCCTGCCAACGCTTCGCCTCGCAGATCGCAGCTGAGGAAATAACAGCCGGGTTCACGTTACTGTTTATCTTCCTGTGATGTGGCGCTGCAGACACGACGGTCAGAGGCGAGAACTGTCCCTGAACCACCGCCGACCAGGAACGCCAGGTCCTTCACACCCTCTGAGACCCTCGTACCTCGGCCTTTGAAGGTCCAGACATGTGTCCAGGGCTGGAGTATTTATCATCTGTCTGAAGAGATTCCTCACTGACCCCGTTGACATGCCCATATAAAGCAGGAGTATTCAAAGCCGGTCCTCGAGGGCTGGTATCCTGCAAGTTTTAGATAGTTCCCTCCCACACCTGGACGCCATTACACTGTTATCGTTCTTCTGCAAGACGATGATGATCAGCTGATCATTAATTGAACCAGGTATGATGGAAACATGCGGGATACCGGCCCTCGGGGACCGGATGTGAATACCTCTGATATGAACCAATAACGGTTAATAATCCGATAATTGGAATAATCAGATCTGATGCTTTTACATGCACTTCAGAAATATGATAATCAATCAAATTACTGGTGTTGCTAATCTTTGACACATCCAAGACTAATCATCACCATAGCCCCCTACTATTGAATATATGGAGGAAAAAAGAATCTTTTTCTTTTGGAATAAGCAAAAATTCAAAAGAATTCAAAACTAGAAAAGCACTCGGACAGCGCTGACTTCCACCAAGGCAGATCAGTACCCCCCCTCCGCTCACCATGAAAATGTAATCATTTGTTCTTTGTGCCAGTATCAACATTTCCTGGAAATCCACCAATAACTTTTTGAGTTATCTTGCCAACAGACAAACAGGCAAACAAACAAACAAACAAACAAACAAACAAACAAACAAACAAACCCAGATGAAAACATAACCTCTACCGTTCCTTGGCAGAGGTAATTAAACTGGTATTTAAACGGTTAAAATCATTAAACTGGTAATTAAACTGGTATTTAAAGGGTTAAAATCCTGAAAAGGAATGTTGCTGAAGTTATTTAAGTGATTCACAGAAAAAAAAAGAATGAATATAAAAAATATATTACTGTATTGATGATTTTATAGCAGTTTTTGGTACCTGCACATTTTTGAAGGTGTCCACAGTGAGTAAAACGCATTAACTATCATTAAACCTGTTTCCATGACAATATAAATCCAACAATGTGACGCTGAACACTCACTGTGGACGGAGCCGATCTTGTTGCTCATGGCGTAGCGGATCAGGCGGTTGTCGGTGTCAAACATCACGAAGATCTGGTCCACGCTGAGCTGCTGGGTCGGAGGAACCGCCCTGGAGGCGTCATCCTGAGGGCAGCTCTGGAAGGAGATGGTCTGACGCCACTGGTAGCTCCGCGTCTGGAGGTCGCCGGTCGGGGAGGTGACGGTGTAGTCACGGTTGGAAGAGGAGGTGATCACTGAGAGGAGAAACACAGCGGCAGGTTTTACAGATGCACAACCCGGACATTGAATGCAACAGTCCAAAGTCTATTCTATTCTATTCTATTCTATTCTATTCTATTCTATTCTATTGTATTTATGTAATAACGTTTACACAAAGACAGTCTAATCTAAATTATGGGGCAGTAACTTTCAACAGAATCTTACACTATATTTGCCCGAGGGGGTTAAAAGTTCACATCACGTTATGTTTTTTGTTTTGTTTTGATTTGTTGACTGAAGGAACTGACCAATAGTAACATCAATAAAATTA
>JAPTYQ010000001.1:32455699-32470533 GCA_029814465.1 Ostorhinchus cyanosoma
ATCTATCTATCTATCTATCTATCTATCTATCTATCTATCTATCTATCTGTCTGTCTGTCTGTCTGTCTGTCTGTCTTCATGCGCTTCAGAAATACAATAATCGATAAACCTTGGCGTACACATTGTAGTCCATTATTAGATTTCTTTCGGGCTGTTTCTCAATATCAAGAATGCAGAGTACAGTTTTGTGAACTCATCGAGTACAGTTTTGGTAAGAACGCTCCCAGAGAACAGACTTCCCTAAGAACGCAAGTCTGTCGGTGATTCGTCTGTGTACTGGTGAACTTTCCTCCCTGTCTCTGCTGTATTTCTGTCATCTGCTCCATAAAGTATTTCCCTCAAATCACCACAATGTCACTGATTTGATTTCAATACATTTATACTAGTATTTCCATGTCATTTATACATTTTGTATATTTTTCAAACCTGTAATACATTCTGTAGGTTCAGCCAGGCACAGCCACCCAGGCAAGCCGGCAAGCTCGAGGCCAGGCTGGCTCGAACTGCATCTTGGGAATTATTTCCCTGCTAAGTCTACACTAGTCACCAACCAGTGCATCCCTGGTTTAAGCTACCTGACAAGAACAACATCTGGGTATTCCATGTCTTCTTGGTTTATGCGAACTTGCAATTTGAACAATACTTGGGCAACGACTGATGACATTTCACAAGAATGTGAGGACGGAAAAACAGACAAGAACATGGATTGAGAAACAGCTTCAGAATTTGTACATATGTAGTGACGGTAGAATCATACTTCCTGCTATCGTCTTCGTTTAATTGTTTTTCCATACGTGCAGCTGTAAAAGAATGAAATAAGTCAGATTAACAGGTATACATGCATGAAGACTTTGGAGTATTGGGGAGAAATCCAGGTGTGTTAATCTGATTTCTCATAATCAGATTACTGCTGTTATCTGATAAAACATATTCGATTATACTGTTTACATGATCTCTTGAATAATTATAGATGAAATAATGATCAGAGATTTATGGTGAATATAAACAGGCTCAATATAATGTGAGGTTTTATCATATATCAGCAGTAATCTGATTATAAGGAATCCGATTATTTAAACTAAAACGTCTAAAGCATGGTTTATCGATTTTCATATTTCTGAAGTCCATGTAAATGCGTCAGATCTGATTATTACAATTATCTGATAATTAACAGTTATTGGATGGTTATGGTCATGTAAATGGGTTCAGTGACATTTCACCTGGAAAATGAAACTCCAAAAAAATGTAAAGAAATAGATAATAATGTCTATGAGGGAAGGAGGCTGCTTCTGTTTGAAGAACCACAGTTAACTGGATCAGAATCGTGCCCTGAATTAAATGAAATAATGAACCTGTTAAACCATTTTCATGATGATAATGAAATGATCAACTTTCTCAAGAGAAAGTAACTTTTGATGATGACTTAGTGAACTAATGAACGAATACTGTTACCACGGCAACAGCAGACACTGGTTAACATGGTCACTCTGCTTCCATTGGTCAAATGGTCAAACATTGTCCAGAGTCTGTAGAACATTTTGGAGCCGTTGTTTGGGGGGTGAACATGTGCAGGTGGAGGTCTGGATCTGGAAGGTTTCAGGTTCTTCTCCGCCCTCCTCCCCCAGACTCCCACTGTACCTGGTCTTCCTCGGCATCAGTCTTCTGTTCCTGGTGGTGAACCTGGTCTGCGCCCTGCTGGTCAAGATGACCGCCGCAGACGTCAAGACCATCGTCCTGGTCCGGGTCACCATCAACGACAGTCTGTTCGTGCTCTGCGCTGTCTCGCTCTCCGTCTGCCTCTATAAGGTCGCCAAGATGTCGCTGGCCAACATCTACCTGGAGTCTAAGGTCAGGAGGAGACTGTTGTGTAGGTTTTCTGTGTGTGCATGTTGTCATGGTGACTAACTGCGGATATGTGTGTTCAGGGGACGTCAGCGTGTCAGGTGACTCTGATCGGCGTCACCGTGGTGCTGCTCTACGCCTCCCGAGCCTGTTACAACCTGGTGGTCCTCGCTCTGACCGACATCGAGACGATCAACTCCTTTGACTACGACTGGTACAACGTCTCTGACCAGGTGGGTGTGGTCTAACCGCCTGCAGGGTCATGTGATTTTTATGGACTTAATACTGAGCATAACCCCTCCCATAAACCCAAAGCTGCCGGTGTCGGTGGTCCTCATCAGACCCTTTTCCTCCGACTTTAACTTTATCCTTGATTCTGAGGTAAAGTGGGTGGTCCTGAGCCAGGGCCGCCCCCTTTAACACTAAGCCCTGTTTGAGAAATTTACCTGAATAACAGCTATTTCTAATTTGCATAAATCCGAAAAAAGAAAATGAACACTGAGAGGATTGTGGCTCAGACCTGAACATCACGGACTTCCTTCTTCTGCTTCTTCAGGCGGACCTGCGTTCGTCCCTGGGCGATGCTGGATACATCGTGTTCGGGGTGATTCTCTTTGTCTGGGAGCTTCTGCCCACGTCGCTGGTCGTCTTCTTCTTCAGGGTCCGACGGCCGCCTCAGGACAGGGTCTGTAAAATCTGCATCTGTAAAACAATGACCGCCTTAAAACCCTGACATCTGTGCTTCTACAGATATGCATCCACCTTAAAAATGAACACTTCTCATGAGGTTGTTTGCTCCACAGAACACCGTTGGGTTACCAAACCACGTTCTCTCCTCCAGAGGATATTTCTTTGACAACCCTAATCGATACGACAGCGATGACGACTTGGCGTGGAGCATCCCTCCCCAGAATGCATCAGCAAGGTACAAACATCTTCAATCATACAGGACGACCACATCTACAACCCTTCAGATGGTTTTCTGCTTCTAACTGCATGAGATTATCTTGTTTTTATTCTTAAAATAAAAGCTTGAAGCAACAGAGTGTAAAGACAGAGATGGTGGTGACCAAAGCTGAGCTAAACACACAGGGTTTAACCTGTTCCTTCCACCTAATGTTAATGTTCGCATATTATTCAAGCTTATGACTGAAGAACAACAAAGACTAAAATTAATCAATGACATTTTAAGGTAATAATCTCTTCATTCAGAATGTTTACTTTTACTACGTGGATAAAATACAACCTGAACTACACTAGTCCCATTAGCTCTAATGAATGTCCAGCTGATTCTTTCACTAATTATATAGTTTCAGGATGTAATAGTTTTATTGTGAATGCTGGATCTGCTACTGTTGGATCTCCTTCATGTGAACGTGATAAATAGGACAGATTTGGTTGGATTTCTTCTCCCTTGATAACCAACATAGAGGAAGGACCCCTAGTGGAAGAACCCTGTGGATTCTCTATGACTATTATAAGTCATCCAAATGGGGGTGCTTTATTGGAAAATCTGTTTTTTGGTCATGAATCACAGAGTTCAGATGATGTAATTTTTATTCACCAGGTGGAGTTTTGTAGAAAAAAATAGATTCTCTGGCCGTTATTCTGCCATTATCAGGTCGATGTAGCTCAAACTGAGTTCATATCAAATGTCACACAATTATTGTGGATAGATTTATTTATAGCAGAGGATTTGGGGGATTTTGGGGAAACTATCAGGGGCCGGCAGCGTATGTTTTGTTACTCAGGAAGACAGTAAAATAAACTTTGAGAATCAATTGTGGAGAATGTTAACTTTCTAACAAGGTATAACATGAATATAGTCAAAGTCAGCTTTATGTACAGCACATACAGGAGACTGAAAGGCCCACAAAAAACGACAAAAAAACATCTGATTTATTTTTAGGGACGGAGACTTAAAGGGGTGAGCATGTTTGTTTCATGGATTGTAAAAAATAGAGATGGATGCCATGACGCTGCTTCCTCTGTGTTTAAAAACGAAACCATGAGTGGTGAACATCACATCCTGTCATCTGATTGGTCGGTTGTTGCACCTTAGAAGAGTTTGGGACTGATTGATCATTAATATACATGATGAAATCAGATTTGGTAAAATGTGTGGGCGGGGCTTGTGGTGTTATCAACATGCTTTAATTCCCATTTGAGGAGCTGTCACTGTGTCCATCTTTACTTCCAGTCTACGATGTGTTTGAGTCCAGAGCAAAAACCATGTTTAAGTAACATCTGTGTCTCCACAGTCTTTCCTCCGACTGCTACGACTGGGGAAGTCGCCACAGCAGCTTCACCGTCCACACCAACGGCGACGAGCAGCGGCTTACCGCCACCACTGGGGAGCTCCACCCTTACCCATAAGCCCCTGTGCAGTCACCATCATTCTGCACTTTGGCACTGATCAGTTATTGTGTTTGTGAAATCACTGATGTAGACGTTCACAGATTCCTGTACAGATGAGTAAATCAGACTTAAACCTGGTAGAACACTGGATCTGATTGTATTTTTAATGAACATTGAGCTGCACATAGTGATGAACGTTACCATGGCGCCAGTGTTACCTCAGAATGGAGCTGCAACCTGATGAAAATCAAAAGTCAGTAGTACTTATGTAATCCAACATCACCTACAAGTAAACACCAGATGACCTTCCAAACATCCACTGATTAGAACAGATCTCCATTTTTCACCAACATGGAGCAGCTTCTGTCCAGGTTTGATTATTTTAGTTATGACTTTATTTTCAGTTCATGTCTGTATTCAACGACATCAGAAGTAAATATGTCAGATAACGGCAAAAATGCTAATTGCCATCCGTCATCCCTAGACATGATGCAGGTTCACTTAAGTTTGAACATTTCATGGTGGGTTGGTGTAAAAATTAATGCAATACTGAATTCCACCACTTGGCCTCAGCGGACTCTCCCCAGTAGAACAGAATTCGACTGGATGAGTGTAAACACTCCAGTCCACTGAGTGGCGCTACTGCACCTCAGCTGGCTGGGTGACCACCAGGCGTTTCCATGGTTCCTAGTCTGTGGTTTACAACTTCAGGTTTAGTTCAGATTTTACTTCCTTCACGTCTGGTCATCGTGAACTTCCTCTTCCTCTTCTACTGAATGTGATCTCCTTAGCGTCTTTTCCTCAGTTCAACAGGAAACTGATCACACCTCAGTAAAACTGTTTCGTACAAACACTAGTTATTGTTTTCCAGTCATCAAGTCATTTATTGCTGATGTAAATCCAAGTGGATTTAGTGATGTTTGCTGATGGACATTTTAATTTGCCCTGGAAAGTGACCAACTGTGGTTCAGAACACACACATTTTAGTAAAATATGCCTGAAAATGTGAAGTTGAGGGTTAAAAATCTATAATATTTATGCACTTTGTTAGACATGTATTGCACTCATTGTTATACATTTTCTTGTAGTTGATAAGAATCAAGTTGAATAAAGACAGAAACTCAGTTATTTTTTTCCAACTGAGAAAATGTTTAACAGAAAAAAGACAAAAATCCTGGCACTCACTTGGAAAAATTAGAAATGGTAAAAAGCCTTTTTTCATCAGGGCCTATAGATTAGTTCTTTGGGGCTGGAGTTAAAAACACACCAGTGCGTGTCGGCATGTGCCTTCTTCAGGGTGTTTTTAACTCCAGCCACAAAGAATTCATCTACAGGCCCTGATGAAAAAAAACGATTTTTACCATTTCTAATTTTCCATCTAAGTGAGCATCTGGATTTTTGTCTTTTTCCTGTCGTTCATTCTCTCTCCATGAGCACCTCTGGTTTGTCCAACACCAGTAGCTCCCTGTGAAATTGTGTTTTTGTCTTTTTGAGTAAATGTTTAGTTTATAGAATATGAGACAATGGTGAAAAAGTGAATGTCATTGGATGTCTTATCTGATTCACAACAACAACAAAAAAAAACAGTTTAGTGTCACAGAAAGAATAATCCGATTTAAACCAGACTGATCAGATTTCAGACGTTGGAATCAGGGAATTTGTGGAAAACTGACGAACTGCTGCTGCTAAAAAAAAAGTCATCAATTAGATAATGATTGAAGTTGGATGGAAACCGTTCATTTTTCATCCTATAACTGATCCCGCCGTTAATCGACCCGTTGGATGTTTCAGAATTCATCTGGTGTATATTTTTTCCACCTCCTGTCCAGATTGGTTCAGATCCAGGACATTTGGTCTGAATTTACGATTCTCAATTCAAGTTTGACAGATAATGTCAGATTCACTCGAGTTATTTGAACATGTATATTTATCTGAAAAATAAGAGACTCCACATGATTTGACATTAAACGTCCATGTTGTCTATTTTCCTCTTGACCACCAAACTGTACAGAAATTTAAAAAAAAAAAAAGTGTTTTAAGATTTTGAAGGATGTGAAATTAAATTCTGTTTGCTTTGACATAATTAATATCTTGTTTGAGATGTTGATTTGATGTAAAATATTCTCTTTAAGTCATTAAAATAAAACTTGGTACAATAACCAGAGGCTTCATGAATGGTGTTATTTATCGTTTCACCAATCAGGTGAATTAATATTTAATAAATGGAAACTGATTTAAAAAAAAAAAAAACCCAAAAAACTAAAGGTTGTTTGCATAAATATAAAGACCATCATTTGATCTCATCAAGTCCAGGTTTTCCAGAAGCAGACCACACTAAAATTAAACACAAAACTGGAATTAAGCAAAAAGAAATCTGCTAATGGAGCAACAAGGAAATGATAAGATTTTTAAGGTCTATTATCTAAAAATAAGTTCTTATATCTCAATTACAAGTTACTCTTTAGATGATTCTGTCTTATTTTAAGTGATATTTTAGCTAGAAAAAAAGAAAAATACACTTGGTAAGATTTCGATTTTTCCAATGCTTTTGTTAATTTTTATGTTTTTGATTGATTTGTCTCGATATGTAAATTAACTATATTGATTAAAAGTCCTAGACTGCATCGTTTACATATTTTTAAATGTAATAATGGTTAAAACTAATGGCCCTGTCAATTAAAATGTAAACAAATAAAAAATGATCACATAGAGGCTGAATCTTGAACAAACAGCTGCAGGTTTTGTCAAATGTTCTTAATGATTGAAATCCAGCTCCGTGAAAGTAGACATGAAAATACTTTTCAGTAAAAGCAAAGGTTCCAATGATGTCCAGAAATATGGATTTATTTATTCCTCTTTTCAAATAAATAAATTCAACAGGTTCACACATGACATATTTGATTCCTATGAAACAAACAAGAAAATGTCGCCTTTGCCGCCGTTAATAAAGCGTCAGGTTTTGACTGGACATGAAAAGCATGAAAATCCAAAGCAGGTTTTTACCGTCGTCTTGTTCCAGAGATGGATTTAAGGCTGAAGGACGTGCAAAGAAAATGTGTACGACACTCCATGTGCTTCCAAAAAAACACAATGTCCACGGAGGTAAAAGGAGAAAACATCAAACCAAGACTTAATGCTTTCATTTACTACGTTCAGACGATGAATGAAGAATTTAATTAGAAAATAAAACTGATTTTACAGGAAAAAAAAAGTCTGAAAATCCTAAACAGAAAAAGTCGGTTTTATTATGAGAATTAAATCACTGTTCGAAGCATTTGACTTACTTTGTTTTTCAATTCTGTCTCTTTACTGAATTAAGAATTAAATATTCAAGAAAAATGCAATGATAAGAATAAAATAGTTTAGTACGGAAAAAGTCCATTTTTACAAGAAAAAAGTCAATATGTTTCAAGAGAAGCAGCAAAACATGTTTACATTTGTTTGAAGTCGTTACCTCGTGATGTGACTCTTTCCTAAAAAGAAAAATTCATTCTCATAATATTAAAACTTTTCATATATTTACCTTTTTTTTTTTACATGAAATATTTTCATTTCTAAGAATATTTTATCTTCAAAACATCACAATTTTATTCTCATAAAGTGGTGCCTTATATTGTGGATTTATTCTCAATGGGTCAGATTTCTTTTCTGTTTTTCCTTCAGAATAAATGGAGCTTTGTTTGTTTCTTAAAATGCCAGTGTTTGACTCTTATGACAGTTGAATCAGAAGAAAATGGTTCATTATAACACAAACGCTTTTGTTGTGAAACCGAAAGTTTGCATTTGCAGTTAGTTTTAATCTTGTTTTCTTAAGATGACGGGTTAATTTATCTATGGAGAAAACAAACTCGGATGTTCAGGATAATTATTCACAAAAAACTCAAGTGTTTTCTTTAACAGAAACACAAAATGTAAAGGATTATTTACCTTGAATTATATTTGAACTAAAATGTCATCAGCTGCACCTTTTAAATATAATAATATATTCATTAAACCAAGTCTCTAATACATATATTTCATTATTAAATTATCCTACTTTGGCCTCTGCATTTTTACACGTTTTTCTTCAACTGCAGCAAAAACAGAGACTTTTCATATTTTGCAGTCGATTAAAGAAAATAATGTTTGTCCACGTCAGGTTTAAAGATAAAGAAATGGATGTAAATAGAAAATTAAATATAGACAAACTTAGATTCTTTGGTCCACTTCGTATTTACATCATGGAGCAAAAGAAACATCCAGAAAAACCCAACGAACAAATGTTGAATAAAACAATAACAAAAACTGAAGATTCAACTTTCAGTTTCATTTAAAGTGAAATTAATTTTCCTCATTTATTTCCACTGAATGCGCCTTTAAAACATAATTGTTTTAACAGGACGTTTTCGTTAATAGTTATATTTATTGTTTTTTATCGCAGTCCGTTCAATGGGATCAGATTGTTGTTTCTCACATTTGAGTCACATCTTCGAAAAACAACTTCTGTTTGCGACTAAATCCAACAGAACCTTAACGCTGCTGGTTTAAGACGACGAGGACGAAGCAAAACCAGCGCAGGACAAACTTGAACCGCAGCAAATAGACACAGCTGTCCGGGATCAGACTATTACCTGGAGCATCACTGTTTTACCTCTGGAATCGAGTCTGTTCATTGTATCTGCGACTGATGACGATCCACACACTGACGACTGAATTTCCTAAATTAAAAGCATCCAAGGCCTCCTGCTTCTGATCCTACATGTATGAAACACCCTTAAGGCTTCACCGATCAGTCTGACACATCATAGATCCGTTTTAACTAGAAAATGAACAGAACCAGGTGTTAATATGATCATGTTTCAGCTCATACACTCACCGTGGGCACGTTTTATGTAGTTTTACACCAGTTTGTGTTGTTGTGTCCACCCGTGGACTGAACACTTACTGATGTTTTTGTACAGATTTGATGCATCTGTGGAAGTGATATAATCCTGTAAATACAGTTTTACAGTCAGAACAGGAGATTTAGTGCCACTTTAAGGAGATGGATAGGTGTTTGTGTCTTTTTCTCTTAACTATATGACAGATAAAGTTTTCAGGTTTCAGTAAACTGACCCTGAAAGGAGGCGTCTGGGTTCTGCAGAACCATCAGAACCACCCTATCCAGAACCATCAGAACCACCCTGACACCATAGGAGAACATCTAGACCAGGCTGTTACACTCATTTTAGTTTTGGTTCCACATTAAGACCAATCTGATCTGACCTGGGCCAAACCAGTAAAATACCATCAGAATGACCTATAAATAATGACAACTCAAAAGTTTTAGAGTAAAAAAAAGTTACATCAAATTATGAAA
This sequence comes from Ostorhinchus cyanosoma, assembly GCA_029814465.1. NCBI lineage: Eukaryota > Metazoa > Chordata > Actinopteri > Kurtiformes > Apogonidae > Ostorhinchus > Ostorhinchus cyanosoma. The sequence goes on from JAPTYQ010000001.1 coordinate 32,465,238, forward strand.
ATGTTTACATTTTTAAAAAATTATCCGTTAAAATATGTAATTACGTTGCATTAATAACTTGAAATTTCTCAAGAAAAATGAGTGCAATTTGATCTTAATTCTACCTTTTATTAAATGCTTTAAGTATTTGTAGATCCACTGTGATAATGTACATGTGTACATGATAAACTGAGATTATTATATATATTGTTATAACTGAACTTTTACTTTACACTAAAACAAAGACAAAAATATGGATTCTTATTGACATGTTATGTTATTTTACTGGTCGGATCCACTTTAGATCATATCTGTCTGTACACGGAACTTGAACTAAAATGAGTTTGACATTGATTGTCAATATCTTCTGTGTCATTTTTCTATTTTCTAATTTCATCCCATGGGCCGGACTGAACCGTGTGGTGGTCGGTTTTAGTCCACGGGCCGTATGTTTGCCACCCAAAGGGTGTGAAAACCAGACCAGTCTGAGATAAAACTAATACTCCTGTGGAACTGGTTCTGGTCCAGTCCATCTCCTTTAAGATGCACTAAACAGTTGGTGAAAAGAAATGTTCATTTTACAAATGTTCTGTAAAATCTGCACCACGTTTCTATGGAAACCCACTGACTGGTTGTTACTGTTAATGAAACCACTCCTGTTTTTCCTGGTTTCTGAAGGTTTGTAGAAGGAAATGAGGCCGAGTTGACGTTAGTTTTTGCTCTGATATTAAACGGGTGTATTTCATTAATGCTGAAGTTAACCGCTGTGATCAGACTCAAAGGATCATGGGTTTTTTGCACATGTGCAGACAGTTTCTAGCGAGTGGTCATGGATGTTTAGGCCTGAGGTGGGTCGACGCGAGCCCGTCGGTCCAGACCATCAGGCTCCGAAAACACAACAGAAAGTATGCAAAGAAAATCTACAAAAACCAAAAAGCAGCAGCACAAGATCAAAGCTCCGTCCAACCGAGTCCGATCAGGTCTGAATCCAACAGGATCTGATGTCAGCAGGGGGCGGGGCCAGTGGAGGTTTCTCCTGGACTTCTGTGTCAGTTTGTTTCCAGATGTCGTGAGTTCATCTGGATACTGAGAGCGAGGTTGTTACTTCCTTTAGCGGCGTCCTATAATGAACAGCGGCTTCTCGCTTTCGAACCGAAGGCGGAGACTAAAGATCCGAAAGGCGGTTCTGATTTCAGATAAAGGAGGCGGAGGATGAAGGTGAATGAAAGCAGAGAGTTGGGATTCAGCGCTGATCCTCATGTCCATTAAAAAGGTTTTCCTTCTTCATCTTCTGCAGGTTTAGAGGATTAGACTATTGCAGTTTTCCGTGGGCTGACGCCACCTTCTGGCCACAGGAAGCATCACCTGCTGTTACCTGGTCTCCTTCAACAACAGGCGGAAGTTGTGGAGCTGATGGATGCTGGTGGACAACCTGAGACACAAAGAAAGAAAGAAAAACACCAAGGAAACAAGTGAAAAAGTAGGCGGAGCTTCTTAATCCTCCACCCCACTGCACATCACTTTGTCCTCCTGCTCAATGATGCCCTGCCTGGTCTGGGATTAAACTGGATTTAAGATACCTGTGAACTAGGTTAAACTAAACTACTGTCCTGTTTGAGTAGTTCAGTCAAACCAAGACAAACATTATTCTGCCCAAGTCTAAACTTTCAATCTTTTCCAAAACTTTTTAAAAATTTGTAAAAATTCCAAGTATGAAAATTCTGCCTTTAAACTGTGCACGGCACGACTCCTACTGGTAAAAAACAAAAAAAACAAAAACCATGAGTCAAAAGAATCTGAAGTCTTTGAGAAGTTGGTTAAAAAAAAAAAAAAAAAAAAAAAAAACACACACACACAAAAAGATGGACAAAGTTCCTGGTATATATTATTATCATCATTATTATTATTCCCCCACAGGGCACAGGGTGGAGGTATGATGATAATAATAATAATAATCACAACTGGACATTAAAGGTTCAAAAGCCCCTCCTCCACCGTGGGAACTTTAACTTTACCAGGAAGTTTGAAAAACCTCAGTGCGTTTTCACCTCAGTTACCTGGTAAATAAACTTTCCCTCGACCCCAAACTTGCCCTGATAAAAGTTCCTAGTAGGGGGCGGGAATTTTCAGATTCCTGGAATTCTTGGGGGCGGGGCTGTGCTGAAGAACACTGATTGGTGGAACAGTGTTTCACTCTCCTGTTCACCCTCCATGTTTAATTCAGTGGCTTCTGCAAACTGGTTTATTCCATTTCCACTAGATTCACTTAATTTATGTTTTGATCATTTGAAAAATGGAGCAAAAGAAGAGAAGCTACAAAATGACAACGACGTCCATTAGACCAACATTTGTCACCTACAGGGTCATTGTAATAATCTATCTGTCCATCTGAAAGGATTTACAGAATATGATCAAAACTAATTCAGTCGGAGTTCGAGTCGGCGACTGGAAAGGACCACGTCTGATCAGACTAAATTTACCAGAACTCTGAAGTGGAAACAAACCACACAGATGAACAGGAATTCTTTTACCTGGGGAATAAATTGATAAATAAATAAATCAGATTACCAGGTAAGCATGCACAAAGACAAAGGAGTATTGGGGAGAAATGTTGGTGTGTTAATCTGGTTTCTCAAAGTCAGATTATAATGTTTCCATGATCAATAATACTGAAAACTCCACAAATCAGATCATGATCAGAGTGTTAGTGTGGATGTAAACGAGCTCAGTGGATTTGTCATGAGTTCGATTCTGCTGATTCACTTTAATGAAACCTCAGGAACCTGCAGGACGTTTATGGGCCTGGTCTTGGTTCCTTCAGATGTCTGTGAGGTGGTCTCGGTGCTGGTCTCGGTGGACCTACCTGCCAAAGCCGTTCAGTAAGGCCACGATCTCCTGCCGGGTCAGCTGGAAGCCTTTGGACGGACTGTGTTCAGGGAGGTTTTTAATCTCTTTCTCTGAGAAGAGGATCTTCAGAGCTGTACCCAGACCCTGAGTCTGAGAAACAGACAGAGAACAAAACCACCTTCAGCTCAAAGACCAACCAATGGACAAACAAACAAGAGCTGGAACAGAATAACTCATCATCTGAATTATATCTGCTGATCTTCACCTGCAGTTTTCCCCAAAGTCGACATTTACTGCAGCCGACGCAGTCCATGATCCGAGAGATGTTCTTAAAATGGAGACGGAATTCCTCCTGAAGAAGAGGAAGAAGAAAGAGGAGGAGGAGGAGTAGGAGGGTATTATTAAAACTACGATTCTGCTCTTTCTATTCAGATTATTTCATCCTTATGTTTTGATCGATTCATCATTCAATCTGATAGTTTATTCCTCTTGTTTTTAAAGTCTGATGAGTGAGTTTCTGAGATTCACAAACAGTTTCTACTTTATGGACTTTTCCATGAGGTTTTATAGACGTTTATTTACAAAGGACATTAAATGTATGATTTAACCCAGTCCAGTGGAAAAGTTAATCACAGAAACATGGATCTGAGACAGTCATGATCCCACCCCCTGGTTTAGATGTTCATGTTTAAGATGGGTTTAACCCATAAAGACCCAGTGCTACTTCTGCGATAGTTCCCAAATGATTTTTTTTTTCTCTATATTTAACATTTCTTAAATGATTTGTCACCATTTATGATAAAACAATCTTCCGTATTTGGCATTTTTCCAATGGAAAAACAGGTATTTTCCAATATTTAATGTACTGATCATATAGATGTTCATAAAAGATCAGATTAAATTGAAGATAACTATATCAAAAAACAAAGAAAATTGGAGAAAAACTGACTTTTTCAGCAAAATATATCATTAACTGAACATAAAACAAGCATCTCCATCCACTGTCATTGATCCAACTCCATGGGTTTTTACTGGTGAATCAATGCTGTAGAAGATGATGGTGTTTCCACAGTGACTACGGAACGTCTGAACATCCAAATGGGTCATATCTGATGACCATGAAAAGATGAATATCTGTATTTTACACCAATTATTTACATGTATTAACAGGATTAGTGGATCAACAGGTATTCAACAGTTTAGGTCAGTAGTTGGTTTGGGTCGTTGGTGGATGTTTGGGTCTTTATGGGTTAAAGACTCTGTATCTGATGTCATGACCTGTTGGATGAGGAGTTAAACATTCACCTTCAGCGTCTTGGCTTCCATTTTGTGTCCAGCGAACATGGACTTCTCGTCAAAGTGCATGGGGAACGCTCTGGAAGACAGACAGACAGACAGATAAACGGCAGGTTCTAGTAGTGGAATAAACACATTAACAGAAGGACCAGGTAAATCTGCGTTTGTTACCGGATCTCGTTGAAGACCTGCAGCAGCAGCTCCTTGGTGGCGGCGTCCTCCTGACTGTTCCCCGTGTACAGGTTGACCACGGCCCGTTCGAAGTACGGCGCCACTTTGTAGAGCGCCCTCAGCTCGATCAGGTACAGGAAGTACAGGTTCTTCAGCCGCCGCGTGCCCTCGCCCTTCGTCTCAGCCACGTCGAAGCGCTGCCGGAACTCCTGGATGTTGGGACCCCAAACGGACCGGCCCCACCCCTCTGAGGACACACCGCCACAGGGTCAGGGCAAAGGCTTCAACGCCACGCTCACTTTAATCTATCCACCTCTTTTAGTTATCTTATTAAACAGTTGTGTTTCAGATGATTTTGTCCAGTTGTTTTGTATCAGTTTTAGTATATTTTTAGAAACTCCATCCTTTTACTTTATCGTCATCTCCAGTGGAAACAACGGTGATGCTTCTATTTTTACCACTGCTTTTCTTTGAGTGTACAAGTGTTTCTTAATGGTCCTCATCCCATCTGGACACTTTCTAACTGCTCAACATGAAACCTTGCCTGTATCACATGCATTAGTGTGAGTTTTAGATAACAGAGGGATCTTCATCTTGGCCTACACGTGTGATGGGAAACGGTCCACACGTATGTACATGTATGTAAATGTATGTATTTGGCATTCGTCGTACCGTCCAGCAGGTACTCGGCGCACAGGTGGATGTTGATGCTGCTGTGGAGGCCGGAGATGAGCCGATAGAAAACCCTCTTCTCTAAACACAAACCTGAAGAGACGAGATGACAGTTTACAGTTTTATTTCAGGATTCATGCACTTCCTCTAAAAACAGGACACGAGACCACAACGGATTTACAGAAGCAGTTGGGCTGTTGGGAGGCGTGGTAATGGTTTTATGCCATTTTTATCTAAACCCACTCTTACTAGTGTTTGCTTCATTTATTTGTGTATTTGGACCCTAATAGTTCATACAGTTTGAATTTGAACCCTCCAGGTGCTGCAAAGC
>JAPTYQ010000001.1:32604914-32621386 GCA_029814465.1 Ostorhinchus cyanosoma
TGTGTGTGTGTGTGTGTGTGTGTGTGTGTGTGTGTGTGTGTGTGTGTGTGTGTGTGTGTCTGGGGATTCACACAAAACCCGTACAGAGCTGACTGCTGCAGTTTGTCGTACTCATGTATTTTTTGTCAAGGAACAGACTAGTGAAAACAGCAAGTTGATAGGACCAATATTTTAGGAGATATTAGCGCTTTCAGAATATAATACCCTTACAATCAAATGGCTATGGCCAGAACGCTTTGGCGGTGACTGCTGGACAAATGCGGTACAGCATGCACGAATACACACAACCGCATAAAAACTACCACATCTAGAACCTGTGGATCCCCAACATGCTAGTTATTATTATTATTATTATTCCATTTTGAATGTATTATGTTTATTCTATTGTTTTACTTGGTGTTCTTATTTTTCTGTTTTTAATCGTACAGCTGTTTTTAGGTCTTTTTAATCTATTCTTGTATTTTATTCAATCATTGTACTTTTTTATTCTTCTGTACGGTACTGTTTTTTTAATTGTACAGCTGTTTTATGTTTTTAATCTATTCTTGTATTTTGTTCTTTTTATTTAGCTTTTTATTTATTCTTATGTACAGCACTTTGGTCCACTGTGGTTATTTTAAAGTGCTTTACAAAAGAAGTAAAGAGGGAAAAAGAGAACTTAATTGTTAACGTTCCCCTGTAAGTCGCTTTGTAAAAAAGCATCTGCCAAATGCATGAATGTAAATGTCATTATTAGAGGTAGTAAATGATGAACTCTGTGTTAAAGTGACTTCTTCTTCTTCTGTCTGTGCAGAGGTCGTACACATTGATCGTGGAAGCCTTGGATTTCAACAACGATTCAGCATCCGGCGGCGGTGAGTATCAGCGTCGTGCTGAACTAACACGACCTTTGACCTCTGAGTGAATCCATAAAGATGTCAGTGCTGTGGACAAACAGACTTAAGTTACTAGAACAAACACTAGAAGAGTTTTTAGTTAAAGAAACTGCAAATACTGAGTAAGAGGGACATGGTTTACAACTGAATAACCATAAGTTGAGGGTAAAATTACATTTTGAAGGTTTGTTTTTTAAGTGTTTAATTAGAAAAGCTAATGTAAAAACGGTTCATCCCACTGAATACAGCATTTCTGATTTGTACAAAAGATTAGGTTGATATTTACATTATCATTTGCAAAAAAATTTGAAAATACACTAAATACAACAACTTTGATCAAAAGATGCAGTTGTAAATATAACCACAATTTTTTTTTGCATAATTTCTCATAGGCATTTAATTTCTGAATCTAATACTTTTACGCAAAAAGAGGTGAATTAATCAGAAAAAATGTAAATGAATTCCAGTGAATTTAGAAAAAGTCTGTAGATGTAAAAATAAAGCCTAATTTATTATTAGAGTTCCTTAAATCAGTCTTACAATGGCCCGGAGGAGTCTCATTCAGAAAACAGGTAGTAAACAGTGTGAGCGAGGTGAGTGTTGGCTCTGTGCTGTATTTGGCGTCCCTCAGGGAACCATTATAGGCCCGGTGTGAAGTCGGCTGACTTCAGACCAGCTGGACTCCGAGGGGCCCGAGCTTCAGCCCAAATATGAAATTGTGCCTGAGGGTCGATCTGCGAAGTCGAGGTTAGCCAGTTTGTTCAGCAGCTAAAAGGTTGAAGCTGAAAAACAGCCATGAAGCAAACATTGACCCTAGAAGTGAAGTCCTGAAGACACGTGGAATGAACCAACACCGGAATCATTCTGTTAGCGATGAGGGAAAGGCAAATGAGGAATTAGAATCTGATGCAGTTAATGAATTTATCAATACATCGATCAGTAATCTATAAAATGTTGATAAACTCGGAAACTGCACCTTGATGTTTTTCAAAGCTCATGTAAACAGACCCAGTTTTACAAACCGTAGATCCACATACGTAAACACTCTGAAGGTATATATGTTATACATGATATGTTAAATAATAAAATGTTAAATATAATGGACCGTGTTACAGTATTTCATAATCCCTTTAACAGAAGACGTTCGACTACAGATCCCTGAGGAACTCTATGTGATTTTTGTGACTGACACGGAGTTTGAATGTTATTTTTTTGTACTTTTCACCATCAAGACGTTCAATAATCCTCAGATCATTTAGGGTCATTTTCTCTACAGAGCGGTTTAGGTTTTCTACCTACATGTTTACCACTGATATCAGCCAAAACCAGCTTTATTTCAACAAGGGAACTGATCGTAATAAGTGTTGTTAGACATGAATATTTTTGGGTTTAGGTTTCCACCAGAGCTGTGATGATGGGCTGTTGCTTGAGTTGAACTTCAGGCTGGTTTTATCGATGAAGTGTCAGGTTTGAATATTTGCTTAAACCTCCCGGATGGATCCGATCCAGCTGCTTTTTCGGGGTTAACTTTTCCATTCCTGCTGCCTCTGTGCTATTTTCAGCACCTTTCCTGTTTTCCGAGTTGATGTGAAGGGTCACAGTTTGCTCGTAGGACACCGCTGCCGCCTCCTCCTCCTCCTCATGGGTTTTTTGTTGCGCTGCCGGTCGACGAAACAGACGCCATCACCTCAGGCCGACCACACTTTAACTGCCGATGGTGAAATACCACAAGCGCTCCTCTGGAATATTCCATCAACTTCAGCCTGTAATGCAGAGGTCACCAACCCTGGTCCTCCACATCTACTGTCCTGCATGTTTTAGATGTTTCCCTCTTCCAGTCCACCAGACGGTCATTATCAGCTTCTGCAGAGCTGAATGATAGAGTTAACATTTGAATCATGTATGTTGAAGAGAAATGCAGAAATGTGTTGAAAAAATGCAGGATAGTAGATCTGGAGGACCAGGGTTGGTGACCCCATGTATGATAAGAACATTTAATCTCTAATAGTTTAATAGTTTTCACTTTTAGTTCAGTTGGAATTGGTTTAAAGCAGCCTTGTTCAGTTCAGTTTCAGCTTTTACTGGTTTAGTTTGAATGAATGAATGATTTATTTACATATAAAACACAATATAACCACCAACAAAAGCAAAATTAACAGAAGAAATAAAAAGTAAATTTGTACTATTATACAAAAGAAATAGTTAATACAGTTTTAGTGTTATTTCCACATCTGAAAAGGAGTGGAGTTAAACACTGAGTTAATTCACCCCTTTATTACAACACTCAAACTATACAATCAACATTAATACAACATGTATATATGTCTATCAATCAATAGAATAATTATTATATATATATATATAATTCTACATCTTAATCCACTACATATGTGTCAAATATAAACCGGTGAAAAAACTATATACATATAGATACACACACATACAATATATGACATTTTCTTTAGATTCATTTAGGCAAAAATCAAGTGGATTTCTACACGACATGTTGTGATGTAACTAGTTATAAAACATAACAAATTAAGACAGAATTGAAACGGATTATAAAAATTCACTTTAATTTTTGCCCAAATGAATCTAAAGATAGCTTTGCTGCAGCTGGAGGGTTCAAATTCAACCTGTAGGAACTATTAGGGTCCAAATCCACAAATAAATGAACCAGACTAATAAAAGTGGGTTTAGATAAATATGAGCCCTTTAAACTACGTCTACAAGTGAAGCCAGCTGTAAATCCAAGCGTAACCCTAAAGCCAGTGCAGTGGCCCGCTCAGTTGACCCCGTTGACCCCTGTGTTGGCGGCAGGTCAGTGTTGGTCATTTACACCTGTTCGATGGACGTTGCTGATCTGTTCTGTTTTGACCCTGGTCGTTGCAGTTGTCGGTGGGGGGTCGCTGATCGAGAAGGCGGTCCACTCAGGGATGATCAACCCGAGCCGACAGTGGCAGGTTCTGAACCACAACGGCGCCGCGGCCCAGTTCCACTTCCGGCTCCGCCTCGGCTGTGATGAACATTACTATGGCTTCGGATGCAACAAGTTCTGCCGACCACGAGACGACTTCTTTGGCCACTACGAGTGCGACCACAACGGGAATAAGACGTGTCTGGAGGGTTGGTCGGGTCCAGACTGTAACACCGGTGAGGACTCCTCTGGTCACTGATACGCTGAGCTTCAGAACCTGGACTTGAGGATTTACTGGGCCAGAGGTTTTATCAGCTACATTTAACACAAATATGTGGACTTTTACTCCTCACATTCTCCAAACAGGCTTTAGTTTTAAAGCTTCTGGGGTCATTTATCTGGAAGTTTTCATTCACATCAACTAGAACACAAAGAACAGATGGTCCACCGGTCAGTCTAATAAACATGTAATCAAACTGGCTTTTAAAGGGTTCAATCTTGATCAACATTTTGATCAAAATATTCCAAATAAAAAATATTAATCTATACTATTTTTCCAGCAGTTTTTAAGCAGTGGACATGTTTGTCCTTCATAACTTAAGTGTGTTTTTTTTCACAGTGTTAAGATGATTTATTCAGAAAAACTTGATCAAGAGAGAGACTATGTAAAAAATCGAGTCACAAGCACCAAAAGTCAAAATGATGGAGATGAAGAGAAAAAATGGACAAAAATGTCAGAGTGAGGCATGATGGTTAATGGAGTAAAAACGTAAGGATAATGTTTTAGACGATATTAGAATGAATTAAAGGATCAAGACCAGAATGACAACTGACAAAAATTAATTGATGCCCTATTTCTAGAGAAGTTCAGTGTAAGTTTATGGCAACCAGAGCTTTTTGTAGCCAACGTACACCAGAACCCCCAGTGGCTGTCAGTGTTATTACAAATAGTTTTTTCTACATTGGCGTCATTTTCAAGTTTGTTGCCATTTAAACAAGAATAAAACACTTAGAAACATAAGATTAATGATAACTTTTATATTTCTGTCTCTATTTCTCTGCTTTTATTGGATACAACAGGGACTGTGATCCTGGCATTACACAGTAAATTTACAAGTGTTAATTATGCAGTGTAAAAATATGTTAACTCTATTGCAGTAATTACAACAACAGATTGAGTAAGATGCTTCCCAGTGTCAGTGACATCACGTTGTTGAATGCAGTGGTGTTAAGTCTACTCCGGAGAGCCCCGCCCACTCATCAAATCAAGGAGACTTGTCAACAGTGGCATTACAGTGTACACAAGTGTTAATTATTTACTCTGTGTAGAGTTAATTTTGCTCCATGATTTTAACACCCATGTTTAACACTGATCTGGTTAGGGACCAAATACACTCTAGAATAAAGTTAAAATCAACTCTATTAGTGTTAATTTACTAACAAAATTTACTGTGTAGATTAATTTAACTCATATTTTAATTAATCTATATTCTTTTTTAGGCTATTAATTTTATTATTATTATTATTTAGATTTTATGTTCAATTCATCACTGAATTATTACTTTTATTGTTTCAGATGTGGTATTAGTCGTTAGTTTTAGTTATTTACTGAATTATTTCTTTATATGGATTTATTAGTTCTCTACCAACATGAATGAATCAGTGATATTAACAGAATGACATGTTGAGTTTTTTTTTTAACCTTGTGATGTCTGTGTTTGTCTTTGCATTTGCTTTTTCCGGATCTTAAAATATTCATTTTGTTTGTTCTGACTCATGTTTTTTTTATATATGTTATTTATAAAGTGGGTGTTGACAGTATATTTTGTAAATTTTAACTTTATTAGTATTATTTGGATTTTATGTTCAGTTCAACACTGATTCTTTTTTATTGTATTTCCTTCTATCAGTCTTTGGGTTTAGTTATTTGCTGAATTATCTCTTTATACTAATTTATGCATTTGACTGATAGATGAAGATCTTCACCGCCATGAATGAATGAATGAATGAATGAATGACGCGGTGAGTCGTTCATCTTGGTGACGTCTGTGTCTTTGTCGGTCTTTTCAGCGATCTGCAGACAGGGTTGCAGTACGACTCATGGATCCTGTAAAGTTCCTGGAGAATGCAAGTGAGAACGCAGAACACATGGTTATTAGTGCGGTCGGATATTTCAGATCCACAGGGGCATTGTGGGTAACGGTGTGTCTCTGTAGGTGTCTTTATGGATGGCAGGGCGAATACTGCGACCAGTGCATCCCTCATCCCGGCTGCGTCCACGGCGGATGCGTGGAACCGTGGCAGTGTCTCTGTGACACCAACTATGGAGGACAACTGTGTGATAAAGGTACATGAAGTGTCCGTCACCTTCAGGAACAGAAACAGACACTTCCATTCAAGAGAAGCAGCTTAGAAAAAGCAGCCAGTTGGGACGTGTCTAAATCCTGGACGTGTTGGACAGAGTGATGATGATGTGACCGGTGGATGTTGTCGTGTTTTCGTCTTTCAGATCTGAACACGTGTGGAACGAAGCAGCCGTGTTTGAACAGAGGAACCTGCAGCAACACGGGACCCGACAAATACCACTGCTCCTGCCCCGACGGCTTCTCTGGGGTCACCTGTGAGAAAGGTGAGGGGGTGGGGCCTCACGACCAGGGGATATGACAGACCAGGAGTGTCACACATACAGCCCACGGAGCCAAAACCCGTCAAAGCCATGGGATGAATTTACAAAGTGTAAAAATGAAACAATCCAAGACGTTCAGGTTCCACATTCAGACTGATATGATCTCATGTGGGTCAGACCAGTAAAAGAATAATATAATAACCTAGAAATAATGACAACTCCAAATTTACCCTTCTGTTTTAGTACAAAAAAAGTAAAATTATAACATTCCTCCAGAAAAATAAATGTAATTTTACCAGTTTTCTGCCTGTTCCTGTTTTATTTGGAATGTTTTGTGTCTTTGTAGATCCACCATGATCTATAAGTTGTAAAGTACATGTGTAAATAATTAACTTAATATTGTTAAATTTAAGACATTTCCAGTTGTTCATGGTTGTTCAAGTTAATCACTTTTTTTTGGTGAAAGTATAGATTGTAATTGTAAACATGTTCAAAATGTCATTTTACTTTTTTTTTTTTACACTAAAACAAAGAGAAATATTTATCAAAGTTAAAATGACGTTATGAAAATGTTTACATCAGCAAACTGCTTTTCCTAAATATGTGAAAAACATGAACAAATATGAACAATTTAACAATATAATGTCTCAGTTTATCACTTACACACATTCATTACAACTTATAGATCTACAAATACACAAAACATTTAGTATCAGGCAGAATATTGTTAAAATGACACTTTATTCTCTTAAGACATTTGAGGTTGTTCATGTTTCTTCATGTTAGTCACGTTTTTTTGTGAAAAGACACTTTGTAAATGTAAATATTTTCAAGCAATTTTACTTTTTTTCACTTAAAACCAAGAAGAAAATGTGTTGTTGTCATTGTTGATAGGTTAGTATTAGGGCTGTCAAAATTAAGGCGGATTAATCCATCATCATGATTAATCTGAATAAAAATCTGAACACAATTAACCATCTGCAGCACAGAATGACTCTGAACATCTCTGGTAACGTATTTCATGCAGTTCGTCCAAGTAGAGTTAATGTCGCACAAGTAGGCAGTTGATCCGGTGGCAGCAGAACCAACCCATGAAGATGGAAGACGGATGGAACTATAAGGACAAAAGCCAAGACCGAACAGTCGACCAACAGAAAGTGTTGTGTGTTTCTTTTCACTGAAACACTTCCAGCTTAAAATACCACATTAACACAAAGCTTAGCACCTCTGCTAATGTGTTGCCCATGTACAATGAAACACAATTAATATAGATTAATAATGAATGATATCTAATTGTAATTAATCGATATTAATCCACAGTAACCCTGTCTTTAATCTGATTACCAGCTGTAAACGTTTGACAGCACTAGTTATTATGTTATTACTTTACTGTTTGAAACCTGAACTAAAAGGATTCTAGAATCCCTGATCCAGAGGCTCAGACACACGTTATGTTAAACACACGACGGTTTTGAAATCCTTCCTGGTGCTTGATCTCCTTCATGTGTTGAGGAAAAGCCAGGTCAGGGGTTAAAGGTCAGGGGTCAGCTGGGTATTAACACCAGGGAGGTAAAGGCTGAAGCAGAGCGTCTCCTGTTGTTCCTGGTTCTGTGTTGTTCTAATGTCCTGGTTCTGGTCCCAGTGGATCGGTCCTGTCGGTCCAACCCCTGTCGAAACGGTGGAAGCTGCTCTGAAACGTCTCACGGCTTCGAGTGTCTTTGTCCTCCTGGATGGACCGGACCGTCCTGCTCCATCAGTAAGACCGTCTGACCTTTGACCTTGTGATCCGCGGCCTCGGCATGTGTCCGTCTCATGGGTTTGTCTCCTTTTGTGTCAGATGTGGACGAGTGTCGGAGGAACCCCTGCGCCCACGGAGGAACCTGTCAGGACCTGGTCAACGGCTTCAGGTGCATCTGCCCCCCCCAGTGGACGGGGAGGACCTGCCTCATAGGTGAGACCGGCGCCGTCCAATCAGGTTTCCGCTCTTTCATTTTCAGTCCTGTCACACCCAGAACCCGACCCTGACCCAGTGTCTGATTTCCGCCTCCTGACTGGTGGGTTGTTGGTGGGTTTTCCCGTGGTTCAGCTCAGCGTTGGAGGTCAGAGCTCCGTCCTTCGCCTCCTTCCTCTGGGATTCTCGTGGTTTTCTCTAATCTCCAGGACCATCCCTGGAGGAATAGTTGCGGTCTGGAGGCTTTGCGCTCTGGGACGCCTCACCGCAGCGTTAATCCACCGCCGACCGCTGGCCACATGCTCCTCGTCCTTCGAATCACCGCCAACTGCGAAACATCCGCTGCTCTCGGCAACCGAAGCCCTCAAATTTATCCCAGTTATTGCTCCGTTTACTCCGCCGCCTCGGGCTATTTGTTCCATCTGCTGTGACTCCGACCTTTGACCCCTGTTTGTTCAGTTAAGTGGTGGAACTTGTTCCGTCATAAAGTGGTCTGGGTGAAGAAAACACACATTTATCAGCTTTCCCTCATTTTCTCGTCTCATTTCTTTTCACTCCCATCATTAGTACTAGAGCTGTATCCATGGCAACCAATGTGGGCGAGTGGAACCAGATGCTGAGGCCTGAAAAGAACCGATCGAACCGGTTAATTATCGAGAATAAAAACCCAGAGACATGTTGGTCCGGCTCGTCAGCTGTGGAGGGCGGTTTCTGAACTTTTACTGTAAACAACAACAAAGTAGTTTTACAGTTTTAAACCATGTTTTACCTCCATTTGACCGAGTCACCATCAACGTGAAGCATTTTATTCAGTTAAATGTCGGATTATTATGTGGTTAAAGTAGATAATGATGTAAAAATGCCTAACAGCACTAAATAGCACAGAGTAAAGGGTATAAAGTTTGCCACTAGAGTCAGTTACAGGAAAAAAAAACACATCTATACAATGTAATAATAATAAAATACAATATATAAAATAATAGTGTCACTTGATTGATTTTCATCCAAATGTGTTGCAACTTGAACAGAAAATCAGTGAAATAATTTCCATCCACTGCTGCTGGTGAATATTAACAGTTGGTTCGTTATCGTCGCGTCTCAAACGAGTCCAGTTCAAAGTAATATTTAATGGATTAACACTGGACCTGAACGGTTCCCTTTGACTTTATTCACATCGTTTTTTCTCACAAAGGTTTTTTAATTTTCTAAATAAAAACTCCAGTAAAAACTTCAATATCTGGAGTCGAAGGAACTATTTTCTTCCAGTTTTTGACGCAAACTTGTTATTTTTCTTCCTCTGAATGGAACTGAAACTACCGTCTGATCTACTGTGGAGTCCTGGTGATGTGGGAGAAAAAAACCTGATGAAGTTTGGAGTTTTTTTCTGCAGATAATGACTTAATCAGCCTCGTCGTCAGCTGTGGTCATGGGTTCTGGAATGCTCTGTAGAATTGGTCGGCAGCCGACGGGTTAAATGTATTTGGGAGCGTGTACGTTTCCAGACCAACAGTGGGAATCAGTTTGGATCCGACCGCCGGTTCTGCCCACACGACTCGGCTTCATCTGTTGTTTATTGTTTCGTTTCAGACGCCAACGAATGCGACACAAACCCCTGCGTCAACGCCAGCTCCTGTCGGAATCTGATTGGAGGATATTTCTGCGAGTGCCTTCCTGGTTGGACGGGCCAGAACTGTGACAGCAGTGAGTGATCCGTCCACCGATGAACCCATATGTGTTTGGAAAGTCCACAATGAGCTGAAAATGCAAAAACCTGAGGAGTTTTAGTGTTTTATTGACAACATATTATCATCACATTCAGGACAGTCCTTCACAAACAGCAGCCGCTCTTTTACATTTTGTGTTTGGAATTTTTATGTATGTCTTAAAAAAACACATTTTTATTCGTTGTTTCTGCTTTGACTGAAAACTCCCCTTGAAAACTGAGTCACTTTGTTTTGTTGTATTATGTTTTTGGTCCGACCGCCGCCGCCAGATATTCTTCCTGTTAACATGATAACTTGAAAAATATTGGGTTTAGAAATTCCATATTTTCCATATCAATGAATTACATGGAGAGGAAGAACTGATTCGGTTTTGGACGATTTACCATTTCTAGATTGCCCACAAGGGGGCGCTCAAAAATTTAAAATCACTAAACACTTTTGTTCATATCTCTGGAACTATTTGTCTGATTGACTTCAAATCAAGTACAAATGAAAGGTCATGACCTGAGGATGCCTCACGCCATGACTGGATTGGGGGCGTTCGGGGATATACCCCTAGCCGTTGTTTCCGACGACGTAAGCCTAGTTTTATTTTATTTAATACAAACTTCTTACTTTTTTTTATGCTAACTTAATACTTTTTTTTTTTGCTAATACTTAAATTATTTTTTTATTCTAACTTGTCATTAAGACTTTACTTTAAGAGAATAACTTGCTAATACAAATTTTTTGATACAAACTAGATACTTTTCACACACATTTTTTTTCTATGTTAACTTGTTGTTATTCATCAAAAATGTATTACTTTGATACTTATATTTCTATATTATACTGGGTGTCCCCAAATTTTTTGTCCCCACATTTGCGCAAACAATCTGAGTAAATCAGCCACAAACCACAGTTCAACCCCAGATGCAAAATTCTAGATTGGGCACGCAAATTAGTACATGCAAATTGGGATCTGAGTAGATCCAGCCCAAAATATTTTATTCTACAAATTTCAAACGGAAAATTCTGACAGATGGTAATTTTATAATGTTTCAAACTGATGACAGATGTTCCATGTGTGCACTGCTTGGTACGCGGCAAACATCCAGTGGGTAGTAAAGTTTCCTCCACACATGTGGGAAGTGGTGGGATATAGACCAGTCCTTTCTAGAAATCCCACAGAAAGAAATCACCCGGTGTTAGGTCAGGTGAGCGTGGAGGCCATTTCAATAGCACGTTGTCTCCATCATTAGCTCATTCAATCCATCTTCCAGACAGATTCTCGTTAAGTTAAGCTCGCACACTGAATTACCAGTGTGGTGGAGAAATGATGTCACATTTTTTCGCCCTATACAATAACCTTGTTACCTTTTGATTATAATGTTATTTTTTTATGCTAATACTGTATGATGCATCATTTTTTTTATTCACATTTTTTTTGTATAAAAGCCTGTTCCTTTGATATGTATATTGTGGTAGTTTCATTTGGTCATCGTTGTGTTCTTTGTTTCCACAGACGTTAACGACTGTCAAGGTCAGTGTCTGAACGGAGCGTCATGTCAGGTGAGTCTGGTTTCAGTTCTGTTGGATTTCTACCCTCACTCTTCCTCTTCTTCTTCTTCTCCCTCTTCTTCTTCTTCTTCTGTGTTTCTCTGGACGTGTTATAAACAGTAGATGCTGAGTCGGGCAGAAACAGAGCTCTGTGTGTGTGGTCTCCATGGCTACGGCAGATCAGATTTCTGCAAACGTTCCCGTTTCCAAACAAAAAATAAACAGCCCGTCCTTGTTCTTTTCAGACACTGATGGCTGTTCTTTTCTGCCATTCTTCTTCTCACAATAGTTTCTGGTTTACTGATACGAGTCTGATTAGGTTTCAGGAAACTTTCACCACGAAAAAAACAAACAACTGGAACGATGACATGCACATACGTCTGGACAATGGATGTCACAGAAAACAAACTTTATACGCATTTATTATAGTAATAGTATAGATATATAGATAATATAGATAGTTTTATGTACTTTTAGTGTCGGGTTTCAATCCAGAACTTTTTTTGCACTACAACTCCCAGGATGCATTTCAGCTAGGTCTGGACAATAAAACAATGCCGATAATTACTGTGAGGCCATTTTTATCTTACCTCATGATAATTTGCTTTGGAGATCAGCTCCGTGTGACCATGAAGAACAGTTTAAAACCATGAATAGTGAAAACTTTAGCAGTTTGTTTTCATGTTGCTGATGAAGAAACTGAAAATAATAGGAATATGAAAAGAATGAAAATAAGGATGAAATCACTAGATCACAGGTTAAGATGAGGGCTGTTGTGTGTTTTTACTTTTTGTTGCATCTCTTGTGTTACTTTCAGCTTGTTGTGTCTCTTACAAATAGGCTTAACCCTGCAAAGCCCGAACCATTAAATCATTGACAGAAAATTCCAGTGCTTTGAAACTGGAGCCTTTATTGGTCCTTCTGAACAGCCAACATTTTTTTTTTCAAATATCAATTTCCATGTATGATTTTTGATTTATTTTGTCACATTTGATACATCAGGTCTCAATGCTTAAATATTATTTTTGAACAACAAAAAAAAAGACAACATAACACAAACATGTTTACCAAATTGGTAATTCCTTTTCAAAAATGTTAAAGTTCTTCCTCCTTCCTCTTTAATGACAGTCTTGTCGTGTCACTGGAAAGGCCTCTGGTGAAGGAATTCCTCCCCCCTGGTGGATTATCTGTGTATTGCATGGATCTAATTGTATACATCGGGTTTTTTCAAGACAAAAAATATCCCACCGATCATGTATCAAATATGATACATTTGGCGTTATAGGGTTAAATTAAAATCATAATCGACTATAAAAGACCAAAATCAACCTTTAAACTATAAAGAAATCATAGTTTTATATTGTGACATTTTTTCCATCATGATGAGAATTCTAACTGATCTAATTTCACATCATCCCGTTTTGGAGCAACAGATTTCACTTTGTTGGAACCGTTTGAGGTACCATCTCTATGGCAACAACAGCTGAGGCTCATGGGTATTGTAGTGTTGTGTTTGAGAGCTGACATGACACCAGAATATGATAATTATTTATGTCCATTAACGGACACCGTCACACTTCGACACCTCGACAGATAAACAAACTCAGAGACCTTTATCATGTGACCCTCACCTACATGCTGACGTTGCCTTCCCATCATCCTCAGGACCTGGTGGGCGGGTACAAGTGTGTGTGTGCTGCTGGCTTCAGTGGCGATCACTGTGAGACGGACGTGGACGAGTGCTCCAGTGGGCCATGCCTCAACGGAGGCCGCTGCCATGATGATGTGAACGGCTTCCACTGCCTGTGCCCACCTGGGGTCTCTGGACGACGTTGCCAGGTGAGCAAAGCCACGCCCACTTCAGCGCCTCAGACACAGGAACAGGATTTTACACAAAGTCACCGAATCTCACAGATGACTTCAATGTAGAAATTGAAATATTTTACTGAGCCTTCTATGCCAAAATGTTTGGGCTCATTTTCGCTCCAAGAAAAATCTAGAGGTGTTGTTTTCAGTCACTATTTAACAAGATACCGTTTTTCCTGATTCAGAACAATATCTGTTCATTTTCAGTCAGATGGAGATGGTGACCTTCAACAAGTCTGAAAACCTGGAAGAAAACCTAAACATCATCTAAAATTAAAGCTCAATGGTAGAAAACAAAACAAAAAAAAGTATAAAATATACAAATTAACTTTCCATATTCAACATAAACATGTCAGAAATAGCATTAGTAGACATACAGGTTATTTAAATAAAGAAACATGAAATTTATTTGAAATTTTTGGCAACAAGAAAATTACCAAAACACAGTCCAGTGAAATTTAGGTGAATTTTCCCTTCGATGTTAATGGTTCATGTTGAACACGGATAAAGTTTATTTTTCAGCTTCTATGAAAGATTCTATTAAAATTAAGAACAGTTAAAAAATAATAATATTCTCATAGTAATGATAATAATAATAATAATACTAATGCAAAGAATATCATACAGTAATAGATAATATTAATTAATAGTTCTTTAATGCTAATATTAAAAATATTACCAATAAAACCTATGGAGGTGGTGCCTAAAATATCTTGAATCTGAGCGGCATTCATTACAGTAATTATAAAATAATAATAATTGTAAATCTGAAATAATATAACAAAAATAAGTGTTGTTTTGTGTTTGGTCCACAGTCGGACGTGGACTTCTGCGTCCACAGTCCATGTGAAAATGGCGGCCGTTGTTTTAATCTGGTCAGTGAGTTCGTCTGCGAATGTCCTGAAGACTACGAGGGTCTGACGTGTTCCCACCTGAAGGACCACTGTCGAACGCTGCCCTGCAAAGGTTCACACATGTTCACGTAGACTCAAAAACACCTGGATCCAAACAGGCACCAACTGTCCTCTGTCCCGCCTCCTCCACAGTGATTGACAGCTGCACCGTGGCCGTGTCGTCCAATGGCACGGCCGCAGGGGTGCGTTTGATTTCGTCCAACGTGTGCGGCCCCCACGGTCGGTGTCGGAGCCACAGCGGGGGCGGGCAGTTCAGCTGCGAGTGCGAGGACGGCTTCACGGGGGCGTACTGTCACCAGAGTGAGTCCACGGGAAAGGAAACACTTAGAAGACACTGATGTTTAACCCACTTCCACTGACGTCACGCTGCCACTGTAAAAGACACATTCATATTTGGGTCGTATACAGAAAAAATCTGAAAAAATTTTGTATATTACTCTTGTCCTTATAATTAGAAATGAAACTGATTCTACATTTATTGCTCCAAAACCTTCTTTTCTTCTCCTTCTTTTTACTCTGCGTAGTGTAATTCATGACAAACTGCTTCATTTTAGTCTCATTATACATTTGATTTGTATAAGAAGGAATGATTGTTTTAAATTAACTCACAGCTGGAGAAATTATTTACAATAAAACCAACAGATAACTGTTTCTCTACATCTAACCCTTCACTATTTATTACATTATTGTCCTCTTTATTTTACATTTTTCAATGTGAATCATGAATTAACTCACTCATAACTGATGACCATGAAAAGACGATAAGCTGCATTTTTTATGTATTATAGGATTAGTGGATCAACAGGTATTAAACATTTTATGGTAATTTTAGACGTAGGTGACCCAGGTTTTACTTCGTTTTCTGTTATTTTCTGCTCATAATATTAAGTACAAAAATCAACATTAATAAATGCTTTATAACAACTAAAAAGTGACAATACATCACAAATATTTATGTTAATAATCAACCGGATGATGGTGAAAATGTTCAAGAATCACCAATGTTTTTAAAGTCAGTATATTTTGGTGTGGTTAAATACGTTTGTCAGTATTTTGTTTTAAGGTAAAAACAAAAAGTTAGTTTAGTTTTGGATTTATTAATATAATGTGCTATAATAAATGTACAATAACAGGTTTGTGAGTGTTCATATATGTTTTCTAGAGGTTAAATGTATTGTTTTTCATGTGTTTGTCAGATATAAATGACTGTGAGAGCGCCCCCTGTCTGAACGGAGGAACCTGTATCGATAAAGTGCGTCAGTATCAGTGTATCTGTGTCGATGGATGGGATGGACCCACCTGCGCTAACAGTAAGCCCCGCCCCTCCTCCTCTTCCTCCTCCTCCTCCTCCTCACAGTTTTCAACCTGGTTCTTTTTCCCTCGCTCAGATGTGGATGACTGTAGCTCCGCCCCCTGCCAGAATGGCGGCGTCTGTCGAGATCTGCTCAATGACTTTCACTGCAACTGTAAGAATGGATGGAAGGGAAAGAACTGTCACTCAAGTAAGCCCCGCCCACATATGACTAAAAGGGATACCTGGTTTTAGTCTGAGCCCTGGCTTTAGTCCAGGTCCCGGTTTTAGTTTGAGTCTTGGTTTTAGTCCTAGTTTTAGTCTGAGGCTTGGCTTTAGTCCTAGTTTTAGTCTGAGTCTAGTTTTGGTCCTATTCTTGGTTTTAGCCCTAGTTTTAGTCCAATCTTGGTCGTAGTCCTAGTTTTAGTCTAAGCCTTGGTTTTAGCCCTGGTTTTAGTCTGAGTCTTGGCTTCAGTCCTAGTTTTAATCTGAGTCTTGGTTTTAGTCCTAGTTTTAGTCCTAGTCTTGGTTTTAGTCCTAGTCTTGGTTTTAATCCTAGTTTTAGTCCTAGTCTTGGTTTTGGTCCTAGTTTTAGTCTTAGTCCTGGTTTTTGTTGTTCTTTGTGCAGGACTGAGTCAGTGCGATGAGTCGACCTGTAACAACGGAGGAACCTGTTTGGACGAAGGCGACTCCTTCAGGTGTCAGTGTTCGGCTGAATGGGAGGGAAACACCTGCACCAGCGGTCAGTTTCACATCAACGTCTGGAAAC
>JAPTYQ010000001.1:32622082-32632224 GCA_029814465.1 Ostorhinchus cyanosoma
AGTCCTCAGCTCAGTTATTGCCTGTAGCTCGATTTCGATGTGCATGTAAACGAACTGAGTGAAAACACAGAGTTTCTGTTCAAAAATCACACACACAGTCCAACGTTCGTCCTAGTCCAACAGAACGGGAACATCCTGCAAACACGACACTGACATAATAGGAACATGATGTAAGACGAGAATATCTGTTTTACAAAATCAAAGTGACAGGAGGTGAAAAAATAACTGAGGTGATTATTCTGAACACACTCCATTAATGATGAAATCGTATCATTAACATATTTAGTTTTTTTTTTGTTTGTTTTCCCGCCGTCCAGCGAGGAACAGCAGCTGTTTGTCCAGTCCCTGTGAGAACGGAGGAACCTGCCTGACGGACGGACGCTCGTTCAGCTGCGTCTGTCGAGAAGGGTGGGAGGGCGCCACCTGCAGCCACAGTGAGTCCTCTGGTTTATTTACTAGGCCTGTAACAGTACATATTTTCCTGTTCAATATGTTTTCGGTTTTGAAAGCCACGGTTCATTTTTTTTGGTTCAGTAACCCCTCAAAATGTTTTTAATGCATGCCCCCCAATTTTTGGAGACAATAGAATATAGAAAAACAAGAATAATATAATCCTGCTGCTATAAATCAAATAGAAAATAAAATATTACTAAATGTATTGTAAACATTAGTATTGAACTTTTCCCTCAAAGGTAGTTTTAAACAAATAAAAGTTCACATTCTGCAGAAAAGTAACAACAAAAAAAGGGCAAACTCATATTGTCTTGGAACAAACTCAAGAGCAACACTGACAACAATCGAATCATTTTTTCCATAAGCTTCATCTGTTCTGGTGTTTTCTTTTTTTTTCCAGATGCCAACGACTGCAGTCCTCATCCCTGGTGAGTTCCACCTCGTCCTCTGGTTCTGCTAAAGTGTCTCGGTGCAGATAGATTTCAACTGTCACGTCTGATCAGACATAAACTTCTCGACCTCAGTGTTTATTTTTCTGGAGTTAAGAGTCGAAGCCACTTTGACTTTTCATCGACTCCGACTTTTCGCTCCAAAACCACAGAGCGTTTATTGAATCTGAGATGAACGTTAACGTCGCTGAGCTGCATTTATCCTGGAATGTTTTTCAGTTATAACGGTGGGACGTGTGTGGACGGAGACAACTGGTATCGCTGTGAATGTGCTCCAGGTTTCACCGGACCGGACTGTCGGATCAGTGAGTGGTGACCTTTGACCCTTAACCTCTGTTCTTCTGCTGCTTTTTTGTTTGCTGTGCGTCTTTGGCCTCTTTCTGCCTCAGTGCCTTTAAGCCAGGTCACATGGTCCTGGTTTGAGTTTGGGGACCACACAGGACTAAAGTGACCCATGTTAAATCCTCCAAGAATATGTAACTCAGCGTTTCCTGAACAGGTGGATTCGCAACGAAAGGTTTATGAATAGTAGAGGTATTTTTTTTCAGTCGGTAATTTCTGTAAACAACAAACAAAAAAGAAAAAAACACCTATCCATTGTTCCATATATAGTGCAACTGAAAGGGTTTAGGCTGAAGTAAAACCTATTATTGTCTAACCCTATTTACATTTAATATAATGTTTCCACAAGAAAACAAACAAACAAAACAAACCAACAAACAAAACTTTCAATGTAATGGTTGCTAAATATACAATAGAAGAGAATCCATATTTAATTTGAATTCAGGTAAATCATGTCCTTATTTCTCTACCAACACTGATCCTAGTCATTTCTTTAGTCAGTCCTGATCTTTATATTTTTAAGTTTTATATTTCTTCCAGTCCATTCCACAGATTAAGCCGTCTAACAAAAATACAGCTACTTTTTTTATTTGTTCTTTCCTTAGCTTTTTTTTTTTTTTAAATGCTGAATAAACTGATAATGAAATAAAAAAGTTCAACAGCTCTTTATCTCCAACATCAGACTGATTTGTTCAATCGTTCGCTGCAGGTTTCCATGTTTTCCTTAACGGTGTGAGCTGAAGTCATTGTGTTGCTCCTCCTCCTCATTACCGAACGCCGTCTCTTTCAGACATTAACGAGTGCCAGTCGTCGCCGTGCGCCGTCGGTTCCACCTGCGTGGATGAGATTGATGGATACCGCTGCATCTGTCCACCGGAGAGGTCCGGCACCCGCTGCCAAGAAGGTAAGTGCTTCAGACCTTTGAGTAGCGCTGTGTAAATGACTCTGTGGTGCGTTTACTTCCCCTGTGATGGCGTTGGTTTGTCCCTCAGCGTCACGGCGGTCCTGTGTGGTCGGGGGTTTGGTAACTGTGGACGGAAGCCGATGGGACGAGGACTGTAACAGCTGTCGATGCGACGACGGGAGAATCTCCTGCACCAAGGTACGACCCACGAACGAGACGCAGTTAAGTGGATGTGTGGACTTGTCTGTCGGACTGACCCTGAACGCCTCGTGCCTCCTCAGCTCTGGTGTGGATTCAGACCCTGTAACGTCCTCAGTCGAACCCGTGGCTCTGAGTGTCCGGATCGTCAAACCTGCGTTGCCGTTCGAGATGAGCTCTGCTTCGTGAAGCCCTGTCACGGCCTGGGCGAGTGCCGGAGCCCCTCCCACCAGGCTCCGCCCACAGTTAGGTGTCACCCTGAAAACAGCTGCGCTAATGTCACCTTTACCTTCAACAAAGACGTGATGATGAAGGTCAGTGTGTGGGTCATCGTCTACGAAGTCCAGCGGTTTCCAGTTCATCTGCTTTAGAAAAACCAACAGACGAGTTTTTGATTTCTTCTTCTTCTTCTTCCTCTTCTTCCTCTTCTTCTTCTTCTTCCTCTTCTTCTTCTTCTTCTTCTTCTTCCTCTTCTTCTTCTTCTTCTTCTTCTTCCTCTTCTTCTTCCTCTTCTTCTTCTTCTTCTTCTTCTCCTTCCAGGGTGTGACTGTAGGTCAGGTGTGTCAGGAGCTGCGAACCCTTTACAACCTGTCATTCTCTGACTCCGCCTCCTCTGTCTCCATGAGCTGTGAGCCGTCACCGAGCGCCGACAACCAGATCCACGTTGCCGTCGTAAGTCACTGTTTGTCTTCAGTCACGAGCATCGCTCCAGTCGATCACATTAACCAGAGTCTGGAACAAACAGACGCTGCCAGAATGAGAGGCTTTGGGTTTGACGGGTTAAAGATCAGTTGGCGACCGCTGAGTCCGCCATGGTTTATCTTAGACGAGCCAATGGAGTCACTGGGCTCTGATTTAGGCAGAAATGTTAAAGATACTGAAACCATAATGGTGTTTTTCTGCTGAATGTTCCAGTCGACGGACGACCAGAGCAGAGGAGCGACCTTCATTCAGGAAATCACAGACAGGATCATGGATCTGGTCAGTAAAACCAACGCCAACAGCTCCATCATCGGCGCCATCGCTGAGGTTCGAGTTCAGAGACGACAAAGCCACAACCCTGACGGTGAGAGACGGCGAAAAACCAACAGGATACAGATCAAACAGATGGAAAACAATGTCCATGACACTCTTTTCAGATTATTAGTGATCATGTAAACAGTATAATCTGATTCTGACAGATCAGATTATCACCTGGATTTCTGCCCAATACTCTGATGTCTTCATGTACGTTGATTCTGAATTCAAACAAGAGTTTGCTTTAGTTTTTCGTAGCATTGCTTTTTTCTTGTTTCTTCAGCTTTAATCAGTAGAAACGCCTTCACTCAGTGACCATGAGGCGTGTCCAAATACTTTAGTCCACCTTTTGATGCTAACATCCGCTCTTTACCATCCTCCCACAGAGCATCTCCTCCCCTTGCTGGTTTCCATGGTGATGGTTGCCTGGGCTCTGGCCATCTCTTCCATGTTGCTGTGGTGTTTGTTTCGAAGGAGGAAGCAGCACGCCCATACTGGCGTCAGTACTCAGGCGGCGGCGGCAGCGACGTTGTATGCCCCGGCGCCCGAGGACAACAACGCCCTCCACAACAGCGTGTGCGCCGCCCGCGAGCAGCTCAACCACATCAAGAACCCGATAGAGAAAAACCCGGCGGCGCACCACAATCAGAACCAGCACCAACATCTCCTCCATCAGAACCTTTACGAGGACAAAAACTCTGTCAGTGTCAAAACGAGGAGGTCGGACCCGGGAAGTCAGTCGGACGAGGACAATGTGGACAAGCGGAACGCCAGGTTGTCCAGATCTCCGCCGGCGTATTCTCTGGTGGACTGGGACAAACCCAAAGCCCAACTGTGGACCTTCAAACAGGACAACAGGCGGCTGCAGAACGCCAAACGGGCCGAGTTCGTCGTATAGCCAAGATCAGGAGGCTCCAGCGCTTTAGTCTGTTTGTACAAAGTCGAACTTAGAGAAGAGATTTTCTGTCTGTTTTGACCGAATCAGACGGAGACGCGGACGTCAAAGCTGAATATTGAACTAATGGACTGTTGATGATCGAGATGATCCAGTTCCAGCGCTTTTCATTGGAATATTTTCAGCTGGTTCTGTTTGATGACATCACCTTGAATTGACAGCTACTCAATTCATCAGGAGGATAATCAATGGATTTATGGTCCTTTTTTTTATTCATCAGGATATTTAAGCTGATCTAAAAACCATCTGAGGCTTCGATGTCTGGGCGTTTCTCTGGTGTTTTTTTTTATTATTATTATTATTGTTTCGACAGACTGGATGTTTCATTTTGTCTCTGAAAACCAACTGTAAAAAATCCAAATCCTTAAAAATTGGAATATTTTCTGACTTCTTTCCTCCTGTTTTTACTCCTTGGACTCATGGACCAAAACATCTGATGCATTAATAAAGACAGTGATGGACAAATGAATCAACACAAACATCAGAATGTGCTGAAGTGACTGGATCTGGCATTAAAGGAGCTTTTCCACTTGACTACTTGGGTTTTCCACCAGGTCACAGTTCCAGGTACCTGGTACTTTTTTTAGTACCTACTTGGGTTCCAAACACAATGAAAATGTGATATCATCAGATTCCAGGAATGGATACACATGGATACAAATGCAATGATTCTGATCCCATTATTGATATCACTTATTGATTAGATTCCCTATTGTTTCTCTTATAGATTCTCAGTGGATTAGGGAGTAAACTAAAGTGCAAATGACTCTGTTTGAATTCATGCTTAACAGTTGACATTCAATTGGCACTAAACTCATAAAGGTTCATAAAGTTAAAGGACTTTGAGAACTTTTTTCAGACATGTCACTATAACTTAAGACTAGTTATTCAATAATATTTAAGTTAAATATGTTTAAAGTGTGTTGAAGTTCAGGAACAAACGTGGGCTTATTTTTAGTAAGTTTCCAACGGGCCGAGTAAAATATACAGAAATAATAAGTTCATTCCTGTTTAATAAATACAGAAATGTTAATAAACGTTTACCTCAACAAAGCACCGTGAAATGAAAAGAAGAGGCATCCGCTGTAAAAAGACGAAAATGATATAGTGACAGAAATGACGTGAAATATGAAAATGACGTAAAAGGGTTAAAAAGAGATTTTCAGAGACAGTTTGACAGTGGAAGTTTCACTGAAGATAAATGTAGATCTGTTGGAATTCATGATGTATTTTTGTGAGTTTGGATTCAGAAGAGACGACAAATGTATGTTTTAACACAGATTTAGGACAAAAATAAAACAGAAAAGGAAAGGAAACGGGGTATTCAGTCTGCAAACAGAGCCTGGTCGTCATCTACGTGGAATTCTAGGACATGGAGATTATTCATAAGGATTCCTGTCCCTGTTAGAACTCAAACTGTGGGATGGAAAAGTGACATTAGTGTAAGTGAACAGCGTCAGAAGTCGACATCTTTGGTTATTTTGCAAGTTTTTTGTTGTCAGAAAACATTTGAATTTATTTCTCGACGCTGCATCTGGAGGGATTTTTTCGTATAAAACTCTGTTCTGGATGAATTCGGTGAATGTGCATAAGTTATTTTGCTTTTTTTGGGGCAAATATACAGAGTTCTGTGTAGAATGTGTCTGTACATAATCCTTGAATCACTGTGTATATTTGATTAATTTAATGGAAGATTTTCCTTCTTTTATTTATACGTTCAGAGCTGAATTTGGCACCTTCGTGAACTTCTCCATGGAGATAATGTTCAAGTTTTATTGAAGGAATGGTTTACTTTTAGCCTTTTGGATTTGGGCATTTTTGTGCCTCAGTGAAATGTTTTGTACATTTTGGCTGTTGATTATTTTTTGTACTTTATGTAAATGAAGGCTCTTTTTATATGTTGTATTTTTGATGTACAGTGTTAAAACCTGCACACGTTTCTAATAATTCCCTACTTGAAGACATTATAATGACAGGTCAGGTGACATGTTTCTTGTAGATGATTGGACGATAAAACCGTGTTTGATTTGAGTCGTTTTAGAGCAGAATTAGGAAATGATTTTATTGTTTATTTCTCGTTAGTATTTTTTTTTTTTTTGGACCTTGAGAAATAAAAGTCTGTTGTTTCCTGGACTGGTGTATTCTTCTTTATGGAACATTTCATATTTTCTTCACAAAATAAACAGAGGAACAAAACCAAAAACCAAGTCGCGGAATAGAATGGTCAGTGAAATCTGTGACATTTTATCGACTTCAGCCTGATTAAACTCATCTTAAATGACGCCTCTGCTGAAGCTTAAGTCGTCTTTGTTAACATTGATCATTATCAGCTGCAGACAGAAGCGTCTTTGTTGCAGATCTTCTATCACACCGTTTTCTGCAGACATGTGAGATCGTTCTCAACACCACAAATAAACAACACAAGACGATCTGCAGAAATGCTTTTCCTCAGTGTGGTTCCATCACAGGGAACTCTGTATTTATGTGCATTCTTGTGCAGTTACTCAAGCAGGCTGAGGGGAATCCACCAGAGGCCAATATGCCAACTGAGAAACCCTCTGTGGGAAACAGCAGGGGATTATGGGACGTCAGCCCCGAGTTACTACAACAATGCCAAGTTTCAGTAACCCTCCAGTTACATAAGAAGATGAAAATACCTTTAGCTTTACTCAGTTCAGCAAAAACGAGCAGGGCCCAGCAGCTGCAGAAAATACAGAAAACTGAATAAATGACGTATGTTTTAGCAAAAAAACAACAAAATAATCAATAAAATGAACAAACAGAATAATTAACAAAAGAAAATAATTAACAAATTGAACAAAAATGACCAAAATAATCAACGTAATGGAAAAAAAATGAACAAAATTCTCAACAAATTGAACAAACACAAGCAAATTGAACAAAAACAACCAAAAATAACAAACAAAATGAACTAATTAAACACAACATAAATAAAATAATCAACAAAATGAGTAAAAATCACCTAAATAATCTACCCAATGATGACAAAGCTCATGAACATCCGCTAATTCCACTGGATTCATAGAAATACAACAAAACAAAACAAAAGAAACAAGTGGTGCCAGGCAGAACAAACCCCGCCCCTCGCAAACGTGACACTTGATTGGCCCTATCTCTTATCTTTGCAAAAACACATTTTTTGTGACCTTGACTTTGACCTTTGACCTACATTCACCAAAATTTTATGGGATCTATTCTGGACCACCTCACACATTTCCTGAAAATTTCATAAAATTGGTCAAGTAGCTTTTGTGTAAAGTTGCTGAAAAACAAACAAACAAACAAACAGACAAAAAAACCCAAAACACGAACCTCACCCTTGATTGACTTTTGTTGACTGAGCACATGTCTTTTTATTCCCTGTTTGCAGTTAGAACTGTGTTAAATTGAGTCCAGGTGTTGGACCGTGGATGGAGACAGGGATTAAAACACTAAACAGTGACAGTCAGTCAGTGTTGTGTCACTTACCGTCTGTGGATCCTGAGGGACAATCAGTCACTGTTTCCATTTAGGAATTCAAAAAAAAAAAAACAAAAAAACAGACCAACTCGACCCGAGGCATCTGAACCCATCCACTTCTGCTTCTGATCAGAGCCAAAGATCTGCTCCAACTCCTTTAGTGGGAATCTTATGAGTTTGTCTCTAAAACTTAGGAGCATATGTGTGTTCCTCGGTGCATATGTAGCCCTGCACTGGACAAAAATCTAAATTTTACTAAGTGTATTATTTTCATTTCTCATCCAAATATCTCATCACACTTAAAATCAGACCAAATCGCTTAAAGAGTAACTTTTCAGTGAGATATAAGAATGTAGTTTTAGACAATAAATCTGGAAAATCTTACTTCAAGAAATTTTACCAAGATAATTCTCACTTCTTCCATTGGCAGATTTTTGTTTTTGCTTGGATTAAGCTAAAAAAAAAAAAAAAAACTCTGCCAATGGAACAAGCGAAAATGATCTTGGTAAGATTTCTTGAAATAAGATTTTCAAAATGTATTGTCTAAAAATAAGTTCTTATATCTCACTGAAAAGCTACTCTTTAGGTGATTATGTCTTATTTTAAGCGTGATGAGATATTTGGACTAGAAATGAGAAAAATACACTTGGTAAAACTTTGTTTTTGCAGTGTATGTAACCCCTGACCCTAACACCACTGCCTGCAGTCATGGTTCGTCGGCCTTCATCCCTACATATGGAACTACATCCCCCTCATGTATGTTGGACTGGGGAACATAGGGCTGACACCTAAAAAACAAAAAAGATGATCGCACTGAACATCCAACAAACACAAAACACTGTTAACAAGAAGCATGTACAAAAGTAAGACACATCTATGCAAAATGAGCAGAAAACAGTGACTTCAGCCACAGATCTCATTAACCGTCTCCAGGCAGATGTTGTAGATGTGCAACAGCTAAATTCTATTTCCCTAATTACTCCGCATCCATATTTTATGAGCCTTTTTTTACTCAGACGTACCACTGCAGGACTTAGTTGTGTATCAGCAACACACAGTTTCCCACTGGCTCACGTGGACGCAGACTGTGCAAGAATGGTGACACACAAATGTCCTGCCTGAAGTGCAAAGTACTTTTATTCTTTTATAAAGGACAAAAATAGTTTCTTGGACTAACACATGAAAAAGTGACAATCTCAATCAGGATTTGAGATGACTTTGTAGCATTGTTTTGAAAAATGTTACACAAATAAAGTTAGCGTTCATATCATATTCAGTCTTCAGTGTTAATTTAACACACCGGGCCAAAGTCGCAAATCTGCAACATCCCAGAACTCATTGCATGCAAAGGTCTCTCAAAAAAAAGTCTGAATTGTATATTACTACCCCATATGATAATTTTCCCCAAATATCAGATTTTTCCTGTTACTGCAACTTAATTTGGTCCTGAGAGGGTTAACTGAAAACATAATACACACATAAACTTATTGTAAAAGACTAAAATAGCAGATGAATGAAGCCAAAAATATAAATAAAAAATATTGAAATACATAAAAGAGGCAACGGAATCCAGTAAAGTCCATTTCCAGACCATGAAAACCACCAACGTCCACAGATGTGACCAGTTTCCATAATGAGGGTCGCATTTACTCATTGATCCAGAATAAACAAAGGAAATTAAAAAACACACGATCAATACTTACCTGGGACCAGCATTAGTCTGGTTAGTGTTCGATGATGGCGATCAATGACTGAAACGGCCTCAGACGACGCCTGGAAATGAGGAAAACCGTGTCAGACCTGAGTCAGCCACAAAACCAGGAAGTTAATGAGAAGAAAATAAATTACAAACCAACAGCTTTAAATACTCATCAAGTGGTGTGAATAATGGTGGCGTCTGCTCATTGGTCCACCGGTAACGACTGCCACTTTGAATCACAACCATCACATCAGTTTGAGGAGCAGCGGTCCCTCTGGTCCTAAAGGAGCAAAGTTATTGTACTTTATTTAATCTGTAGAGGTTGACATTAAAGGTGAAGAGAAGTGTGGGTGTTGGGTCAAAAATACTGGGGGTCAAAGGTAAATATTTCTTTAATTAAAACAAAAATACCAGCAGATTTATAGAAATTATATGAAACGTATAGTTCATTTATGAGTCATTGAGTAACTTGGTGGTGGTGCAGTGGATAACACTGTCGCCTCATAGTTCGACTCCAACCAGGGAACCAGGGTCAGTTGGTTAATCTAAAATGCCCATGTTCGTGGTGAGAGAGTGATTGTGATTGTCTCTCTCTCTCTCTCTCTCTCTCTCTCTCTCTCTCTCTCTCTCTCTCTCTCTCTCTCT
>JAPTYQ010000001.1:32672957-32683086 GCA_029814465.1 Ostorhinchus cyanosoma
GACATCTGCACATGTGGAAAAACAATTAAATTATAGAAAACACAAGTGACTTAGTGAAACATGAGCTGAAGACAATAACAGGAAGTTTGATTCTACCGCATGTACATACTCCCAAAGAAATCCAATAATGGACAGAAATGTCTAAATCAGGGTTTAGCGATTTCTGAAGTGCATGTAAACGCATCAGATCAGATTACTCCTATTTTCTGATTCTTAACAGTTGTATTTCTATGATCATGTAAATTGACTCATTAAGACTTAAAGCTCCTGACAGCCATTGTGTTCACATTAAATGTTGTGAACAATGGTTGGACTTGTGTGTTGTCATGGAGACGAGCAGTGACCACTGCTTCTGTGGTTGTTTCCCTCCAGCTCTCGTGTTCTGATTCGTTCTGTGTTCATCTGATAAATCAGCCGTTGCTTGTTTCAGATATCGACGAGGAGTTCAAGAAGGAGCTGGTGAACCTGGTGCCGACGCTGCTGTCACCAGAAAACCTGGTGGAGAAGGAGATCGGAGGAGAGAAGGTCACCTGCAGGGACCTGCTGCACTACTTCAAGGTCTGTCCAAGTCGCCATCGCTGGACACAAACGTCCACCTGCAACAGTCTGACTTTATCCAGTACATTCATGTCTGTACATCTGACCTGGTCTGTGTTAACATCTGTAAATGAAGGGTTAAAGGTCACTCAGTTTATCTATGGTGACACAAGGTCAAAACACAAGAGTAATAGTGAACTATATAGAAGAAAATGATACTAAAAGGAAATGACATTCATAATATTTGGAGAGGAATGTCATTACAAGAAAAGTAAAATTTTTAGAACAAAATTTGATTGGTTTTCATTCACAAAGGATGTAGTTAAACTGGTCCAACAGAACTTCATACTGAAGACTTTTCAATATGTATTTTCTCTCTTGATGAAAACTATGAAGAAATACAGAATAATGAATGTATATTTCGGTCCTTGTTTGTCTCTGAGGCTAATTCCAGGAAATAGACAGGTCCCAACATGCCAATGAAAAAGCAGATGGATTCAATAAATGTCCAAGTAAACACACAAATATTAAATACAACATCATGTACCATTTTGTGCCTCTTTAGCCATGTGTAGAATTAACATCTTCTTAGAGCTGTTGTCTCTGACTCTGTCAGTAGAGTCATTTCTGCTCTGATCATATGATCCTCACATACAGTAAACTTTATACACCAAGTATTTGAAACCAAACATTGTTTCACAGGTATGTTTGAAAATTGCCATTTACCAATTTCTGACACTTTTGAATGTGAATGTATAAAAATAAACTTCACCACCAAAAATGTCATATGACAAATTCACATCATTATTTAATTACAAACAGTAAATGTATCAACTCAACAGAATCTGTCAAACTGATGGTAGATTTTACATCTGCTGTGATGTTTACAACACTTTTCCTCAAAATTTTTGTATCTGAATCAAATTCAGTAACATGCAGTAGAAGCTGTAGAAAAATTCAAAACCTGCCCCTGAACATCCACGTCAAGGCTCTGAAACCCCGTCCAACAGGGTTTTGGAGAGTCCAGACAGGCCCAGTTCTATCAGGACTCTGAACTGGTTTAGGGTGAATTCTTAACAGAAACATGTTCACATCCATTGATATCAATAATTGTTGAATATTTTAGTTTAAACGCTGTTTTTTGGTTCTGAGTTAAAGTAGAATCAGTGTTGAAACCATGTCTGATCCCATGAGCTTCTGCTGATTTAGTTCATGAGTTTGTTTAAATATAAATACATGAACATATAAATACTAAAGAGAGTAAACAGAGTAATTTCAAGACCTTGTTGATGTTTGCTTTTTTTTTCTTGTTCATTTCTCAATGATTCTCTGTATATTTTATTTGTCCAACCTTTGTGTCCTCAGGCCTACATGAAGATCTACCAGGGGGAGGAGCTTCCTCATCCCAAATCAATGCTGCAGGTCAGTCCCACAGCGCCTCCTGCTGGACACGAAGCTGCCACGTTCAGACCTGATGTGTTTGGTTCCAACATGAATCTGCTGTGTTTACTCCAGTTATGAGTGTTTTTAATCCACATTTAGTCTCAGTTCATACAGTTTTAATCGACTTTAAAGAACCTCATTTCAACAATTTTTTAAAAGTATTATTATTAGATTCCTACACCGTCAATCTGGATCATTTAAAGTATTAGTTTTTGCACAAACACCTGATTATCTGTTGACTTTCTTATATACAGTGACCAATATTCAGATAAAAACATGTTTGACACTTTTATTAATGTCAGATTATCAGGGAGTGATGTCACCGTGGATCATTGACACTGAATGAAGCTGTTTCTATAGCAACTGTTTCAGTTTCATTCATTCAATCACGAAAGTCCTCATTCACCAAAATATGAATTCACCCATAATTTTAATGTTTTAATCAGTTGCATCAGAACTGAAGGCAGTTTGTTTTTATTCCAAATATTTATTTTTTTCTATTTGTTTTTCTTTCACTTCCCGTTTGGCGTTAACGTCTTTGTGGTTTATTTTTCATCCTCTGCATTTTATCGACTTCCTGTTTGTAGTTGTCGTCATGTCCGAAGACTCAAACTCTGTTTAATCTCAAATTTGAACAGAGGTTTTTAATTTTCCATCTGAGTGTCCACTATCACGCTCTGGGTTTTTTGTTTCCATGGTTACGTACTAATTGGTCCTTTGTTTTCCAGGCGACTGCTGAAGCCAATAACCTTGCAGCTGTTGCTGGAGCCAAAGACATGTACACCCGTAGCATGGAGCAGGTAAGAGTCCACACGCCGCCGTCTGCTCTCACCAAAAACTACCTCGCCATTAATGCGTCTTCTCTGACCTCAGATCTGCGGCGGAGACAAACCCTACATTTCACCAACAGAGCTGGAGCGTCACCATGCCGAGCTCCGCCAGGCGTCGGTGCGACACTTCCGCTCAGTTAAAAAGATGGGTGGTGAGGATTTCTGCCGCCGCTACCAGGAGCAGTTGGAGGCGGAGCTCGACGAGACCTATGCCAACTTCACCAAGCACAACGACGGCAAGAATATCTTCTACGCTGCGCGGACACCTGCCACGCTGTTCGCCGTCATGTTTGTCATGTATGTGACATCATTGGTCACCGGCTTCGTGGGCATAAACTCCGTGGCCACGCTGTGTAACCTGGTGATGGGCGTGGCCCTGACAGCGCTCTGCCTCTGGGCTTACGTCAAGTACTCTGGAGAGTTCCGCGAAGTGGGTGGAGTCATCGACCAGGCGGCAGACATCCTGTGGGAACAGGTGAGTCTCCATCTATCCAGTCACAGGAAGTTGACGCCCATTAGTCATCTGTCAATCAGAACAATCGCACATCCTCCTTATCCTTTCACAATAAAAGCCTACAGTGAGGTCAGTTTAGTCACATGCTTTTTTGAATCTGGACTGTGTTTCTGTGATCTTCATCCTCCTCTTCCTCCTATTTTTCTCCTCATGCCTCCAGAGGACGCCTCGAAAGGTGAGTGATCACATCCAGGTTGATTCAGGGTCAATGTTTAAACAGAACCAGTCGGATCCACGACAAGAACCACGTTTCAGATCAGCCTGTATTTTTTATGCCCTGTTTGATGGAGGTTGTTTGGGCTGAAAATCCAAATGTTCTCTAAGTGTTTTGTATTGTTTGAGGTTCTAAACAGACTCTGTGCTGCCTCCTGCTGGTGGAGGAAAAGAAGACAGTCAACTTAAGGTTCATTTAATCTCTATGTTCATATGAAAACAGATGCGTTTATTTCACCTGTATTTATTCTTCATTGTGTTGAATGAACGTTTGGCTTCAGTCCACCAGAGGGCGCTGCTGAATTAACCCTTTACCTGCCTGTTAGACCACATGGGTTAGCACATTTCAAGTGACTACATTTCCATAAGATGAGTCCCCAACTGAACT
Organism: Ostorhinchus cyanosoma; assembly: GCA_029814465.1. Taxonomy (NCBI): domain Eukaryota; kingdom Metazoa; phylum Chordata; class Actinopteri; order Kurtiformes; family Apogonidae; genus Ostorhinchus; species Ostorhinchus cyanosoma. The sequence goes on from JAPTYQ010000001.1 coordinate 32,676,883, forward strand.
GAACAGGACTGAGTTGACTCTAAAATACTGTAATATACAATAATACTAAAACCCTCCAGATGTCATTGGGGTGACAGGCGGTAACCACATCGCTCTCCAACCAGGAAGTCAAACAAGGAAATCACTAATAACTGTTTTTAGTGAAAATGGGAATGGTATGAAGACTTTTTTGACATATCATAGTGTTACTGACCTTCCTGAAATTAATTTATATCACTTTATTCTGAAATAACTTAAGTTAGATATTTAATCACTACCTACTGATGCATGTCCTGATTGATGTTGTGTTTTCATTTCACATTATTTCTGGAAATTGTTGGTTCCAAATTTAAACACTGCCCCCCATGGTTCCTGGTGGGACTGCAATATAGATTCTGTTTGGTCTGAATCTATAAGGAAACGTAGAAATGCAGATGAAATGAACAGAGGAGGGGCAGACGGTGTATCTGGATGTGAATCTAATAGAGAATAAATGAACCTGAAGGCATTTTCTGTCATTTGAGTTTAGTGTGTGTCTTTAATTGACTTTTTTTATTTCATTAGTTTTTGTTAAGAGACAGTGTCATAAAAATGAATCATTGTGAATGAACCTGAATATTTCCAACATGATTAAAAGTCTGACAGATCTGACTGATCTTCAGGGCTGTTTGGAAGAAAAAATACATGACAAGTTAAACTGTTTTGATTAATAGAATCAGATGGGTTTTGTGGTTCATCAATAGATTGTTTTTGCAGCTTTTTTTAACCAGTGCTCTTCTTCCTCCTCCTCCTCCTTTTTCCAGATTTTCTCCAAACTCTTCGAAGTGGCTCGGAGTCGAGTTCCATTGGGAAACCTAATCCCAGCGCCGCGGCCTCGACTCGCATCCAACAACAATGTGAAGAAGAAAAACTAGCATCACGCCTTCTGTCTGTCACCTTCACCCTCCTCTTCCTCCTCTTCCTCACCTTGTGCTAGGTTTGGAAATGACAGTTCGAGTGGGTCTGTGTTCATCCCGTAGACAACATAAGGACTTGCTGTAGACCAGGACGAGGCGGTTCGAGTTTTATTTGGTGTCAGTGGGCGGGGTTTTAGGTATTTATTTGTGGGCAGGGCCATCATTCCATCACCGAGCATCGTCCCAGGTGAGAGTTCACCTGTAGGACGACACCTCGACATTAATGATTCCCATTTCTGTGAATGTACGATGACGAGCGTGACCACAGACCCTCCTCCTCCTCACCAGGGGGCGGAGTCACAACCAAAGTTTACAGCTTTACCTGTAGAGGCTCCGAGATGGAACCGGCAGCAGCGTAGCTTTAGTACAGCGACCACATGACCGCGGCAGGTTTTCTACATCAACCCAGAATCTGAACATCAGGGTTCGACATCACACACAGAGTGAAATAAAAGATATTTTAAACAAAAAACACTAAAACCACTGTTCCCTGGAATAATGAAGCAGGAAAAAACTCACAAATTCACAAGAAAAAAAATACAGAAATCTGAAAATCACACTGTTGAAAACCTGATTTAACCCTTTCATGCATATTGTATGGTTCTATGAACTTAAATTAAAACCACAATATTTGCAATAATTAGTCCAAATTAATTGTGTTAATAGTAATATATAGTGCTGCAATTATTACCTGATATTAATTTAAGTGTTAATGCTTCTGTGATTTTAATACATTATCAAGTCATTAATGTTGATACTGATGCCAATCCAGTGTTTATGAACATGTTAATGCAAAATCTGAGATTTACCATTAAACTACATCCAGACGATCAAAATGAGAACTGAATCCAGTTGGACATGTCATGTATGAAAGGGTTAAATGATCAATGAACTGGAAAAGAGTCACACATTCACAGCAAAAATCTGAAAATGGTAATAAAAGTATGAAAATGACAAACTCAGATATTCCTGTAATTATGAACCATGAAAAGACATAAACCTGTTCCATTTGTGTCAGACTTCTATTTTTCTCAGTAAAAACTCAAAGAATGATGATAAATCAGCTTTTCTTGAAATTATGCAAAAAAAAAAAACCTCTAAAGTTGTCTTTGACAGCTGAGTTTGAGAGTTGAGTTTATGATTCTGGGAAAAAGTAGAAAAACTGCTGAATAAATGAAAGGCGTCGGAGTTGGATCATTGTCGACGTGGAAATCCACCATGATGATCATAAACCCAGGTTTCCACACTGAGACAAATTGAATCACATTTAATCAAAGAATAAACAACCCTGTGGACACGTAGTCCAGTTCAGACCAGACCTGGAGCCGTCTGTGATTCTGTCGGTAAATCCTCTGTTCAGACTGACAGCGAATTCACCAACAAATACGTCAGTTTAACTGGAAACTAAAGAATAAGTGTTTCCGTTTGTGTAGATCAGATGGTGATCATGAAGACAAAACGATCAGATCAAAATTTGAGATGAAATGGAAAAGCCACTGAGATAAACGTCCGTAGCGCTGCCTTCACACTGTGGTTCTTACTGCTCAGTTAGAATTATTTGCTGAAATCACATTTTCTTTTATTTTGGTTCTCATTTTAATGTAAATGTGATGTCATCAGACTCATGTTTGTACAGCCTACATCCTGAAGGGACGTCACATGCATCACACTGTTTATGAAGTAAATGTGGATCTTTCCTGATTGTGTTTCCTGCAGCGCTGATCTGTGGCATTTCAATGATGTAAAAGTTAGATGAAATGTCATGTGAGCGTTCAGACTGAAGTCGCAGTGAAAACATCGGACATGAATCGGATTCAGGACCAGGTATGAAAGTGTCCTGGTCTGATGTGTGCTGTTCAGACATGACTCACATATGGCTAAAAACCTCAGATTTGGGTTTGACCTTCAGTTTGACCTTCAGTGTGGACGTAGCGTTGGCGTCCATGTCTCAGCGACGAGGCTTTGTGATGCGTTCAATGGTTTCCAGATAAACGTGATGTAAACCTCCAGATAAACGGTGTCTGTAGATGAATCCTGTCTCATTTCCTCCCGTTCTTTCCAGACCTGAAGGACTGATCTTCATCCACATGAAAAACACTAAGAACACGACAAACACTTTTACACAGCGTCGGCGTTTCTGTTTTAAGCCAAAACTGCGTCATTTGATGAATTGTCTTCATTCCATCCACGTCTTCATCACCTTCGTCACCACCCGTGCTTTTGTTTTTGTACAGTTGAGTTTTTTACAGCTTCATCCTCATCACAGGGCATGTGTATGAACTATACATATATAAATATGAATTTTCTAGACCTTTTGTAGCTGGAGGGACGTCGGCCGCTCGGATTCACTGGATGTAAAGGAATGCTTCGTGGTTTGTGGATATGTCCGATAAATTCCTTTTTTATATATGAATATATTTGTAAATTTAACCTGACATGAACACTGCGACTCCACCCCCCGCTGCAAAGAATGTTTATAATCTGGACTTTATTTCTTTTTTTTTTTTTTTCTTTGGTTTTCTGTTACATTTTAAACTTATTTTCGTTAATTTATTTTTCAATACAATATTAAACCAAACTCCTACAACACATGGTGTGGAGACTGATTATTGATCTGGGTTTGGTGTGAATATAGGTAAACGGACCATCTTTCATATCGATGCATTGTCTCTGAACCAGTTAAACCAGTGGCCACCCACCCACCCCAACAAAACAAAGATGGCTCAAGTATAGCTGAAGTGAAACGAACATCCGTGAATGAAGGTTTTATTTACCTTTAAAAACCACCAACAAAAGCAAATTAACAACAAATTTATATTTGACGAAAATTATTAAATTTTAGTGGCATATCCACATCTGTGATGGAGTGAAAAAGTAAACATTTAATTCACCCCTTTATTACAACACTGCTTTACAACTTGTAGGCTATATATTCTATCACTTAATAGAATAAATATACGTGTTAAATATCAACCCATATAAGTAAAACATAGAGTTGGTAAATGGTTTCAAAATAATCCTTTTTTTTTAGCCTTACTTTGAATTATTTATATAAATGAAATTCAAGTTAAATATTTGTTTGACCAATACAAATAAACTTAACCAGACTTTGAGACAATACTTTAACAAACAATGAAAAGTGTAGTTATTCTGCTATATAAAGGACTAAAGCTTAGGTGGTGCCACAGGGGCCTACAGTGCACTGCCCCACCTCCCCAAAAAAACAGGTTTCTAAAGGCCATAATGACTATAATGAAACATTTGAGATGCACTGGTCTACCTGTTTCAGCTGCATATGTGCCTGTTGAAAATGAACACATTTTACATCCAATGCAAGTTTATTATGTTTATGACTGAGGATTAATGTGTTTCATGGAGCGGAAGATATGACTAGTATTGGAATGGTGCAAAAAGTCAAACTTCAGAGGCCTGTTATTAATCCAATCCAACTTTATTTATAAAGTACTTAAAACAACCACAGTGGACCCAAGTGCTGTACAGAAGACTGAAAGCACAGTGAAAAGAAATTCAAAACATTAAGAAACAATAAAATCAAATGGATAAAACAAGTTAAAGTATAGAGCAGAAGCAAAATGTCAACATTGTGAAAGTGTTCAAAACCTTTATTGGAATGTAAATGTACATTCAAGCGTAGCTGCAGGAATTTGTGAGGGTAACAGATGTAAGAGAATAAAACTGGACAAGAACAAGGGTGTACCCAGGGCAGGGTTCGGAACAGTTCTCCTTGGATGGTCGTCTGGATACAAATGTCTGCCGTGTCTTCGCTGGAATGTGACGTGATTTGTATCGTGTAGGTGCGATGGATCACATAAACCAATAGGGTGTCAGAATGGTATGTGTTTATACTTGTCATTCAACCACAATCAAATTCACTCTTTCGGAATCACACAATATATCTGGATAGTTTTTTTTTTTATTATTTGAACAATGACAAGCCGGAATGAATGAAATAGGAGTAACGAGGCTCTTTTAAAATGTAAGGAGTAGAAAGTACAGATAATTAAGGTTCAAGGCTCGATTTATTGTCCTCACATGTAAACACACACAATGAAATCCATACTCAGGACCAGCAATAGCAGTAAAACCTGACAATAACAATAAAACCTCACCATAAATAATGAATAGATCATGCATAAATGGTGCAGTGCACGATTAAAATGAGCAGCATGTTAAAACAGGATAAAAACAACAGTGTTTCAGTCAACAGCGTGATGTCAAGGAGCTCAACAGTGCATCAGTGTTCCATGGAGGGGAGCAGTCAGACAGCTGAGCCTGGTGGTAATGACAGGAACATGTAAGGAGCACAAGTAAAACGTCAGCTGAAAACGAATTACTCCAGTAAAGTGTAGATAACCTGAATTTCACCTCACGTAAATTAACAAAGTACTTGTACTTGGTTCCTTGACACCTGTGTCCAGTAGCGTCTGGATGGGCTTCATGCAGCTGATGGTGTCATTTACAGGTGGATTCAAAGAGGCAAAAAACTGCCAAAGTTACTGTTTAGTTTGGAATCAGTTCCGCAGATTTGCCTTTTCATTTGCTTTTATAATTAATGTGTTATAGACTATAAGGACACCCTGTGCATCCCAAGTAACATATAGAAATGATTCTTAGATGGGGTGGGGCCGTAAGAAGAAAGTAAATATGGAACAACATTTCACTCGAACAAATTTAAAAAAAAAAAATGTGCTTTTCATGTTGTGAAGTGGTTTTATGGAGGAGACTGAAACCAAATACCACAGTGTCAAAACATCACATTTAACAAAATGTGTAAAAACCTTATTTTCCAGAGAAATAGTAAGAATGAACAGGAGTATAACAGTAACAGTTATTGATAGTTTGTTGTAACACAGTGTTTTCCAACCTTGGGGTGACGACCCCACATGAGGTCACCTGGAATTCGAATGGAGTGACCTAAAATTTCTAGTAATTGATTTTAAAAAAAGAAAAAAAAGAAGAGATATTTATAAAAAAAAATATTTGAATGGTTCAGTATATATTTCATTCTAATTAAAACACCACACACTTTTCCTATAAAAAGCAAATTCAAATAAAATGCAGTATCAGAGGGTGTATCTTGGTTGACCTGGTCATGTGACCCCGTGCCTTATAATAATAATAATAATAATAATAATAATAATAATAATAATAATAATAATAATAGATGGATCAGATTTCTATAGCACTTTTCAAGGCACCCAAAGCACTTTACATTATTGATCCATTATTCATTCACTCTCACATTCTC
>JAPTYQ010000001.1:32738953-32752636 GCA_029814465.1 Ostorhinchus cyanosoma
GAGTATAAAGTACAAATATTTATGCAAAAATGTAGGGAGTAAAAGTAAAAAGTTGTCAGAAAAATAAAAACTCAAGTGAAGTACAGATACCTAAAAAATCTACTTAAGTACAGTAATGAAGTACTTATACTTAGTTACTTCCCACCTCTGATTTCCTGTTTTATAAAATGGAGACAGAAAATCCAGTCCTTTCTTATTCTGTTTCTACTGTTTCTGAACAGGAAAATAAAGCAAATGTCTGTTTGTGAGTTTTGAAATTAAATGAAAATCACCTCCTTCCTAAGCTCAGAATGAAGACACATAACTGATTAAGGTTTATGTACCATTGTTCTCATTAGTTCAAGTTTGACAGACTCGTCCACATGTGCCTACTGTGTCTAAAGTGTGATGTTCTCGGTGCAGATGGATCTGATGTTCTGTGACTGGAGGTTTCAGTTCTGGAGGTTGGGTTTTAGTTTCTAGTTCTGAGTGGAGTTGGACCTCAGCTCAACGTCAGAACCTCCAGAGACAGATCATTAAACTGGACCGGGCTGGTTCATGAGGGTTCGGATCCGTTCAGTACCTCAGGCAGCCGGAACTCATCGATCCCAGAATCCAACATGTGTTTGAGTCCGCTGTTCATCTGTTTGGCGTTTTGGACCTGAGGAACCGACAGAGACACATGATGATCAGTCCTGTCCGTCAGAGCTGCCTCCTGACCAGCAAGGGGCAGCGTTTCCACCTCAGCCCAGTACATGAACAGGCACCAGGCAGGACTCCAGTGTTGGCAACTTTCCCACTAAATCTGGTGACTTTCAAAAATCCTTTTGGCAACTTTTTTTTTTTTTTTTGTTAAATGTGACTAGTGACAAATCTAGTGACTTTTCCTGGTTTAATTGGAGACTTTTCTGGTGTTTTTGAGAGTCTGACATGAGAGCATATATCATTCTGCAATTACTATCCTCAATAAACTGCAGGTGCTGCCATAAGCCCCTCCCCCTTCCACAGCACTCACAGGTGGTCAGTTTCAAAGTAGCCTTGAGCAGCAGTCAGAGCAGAGATGAGACCCCCCCCCACTCCACATCCACACTGATAATGCATCGCACATGCACAAAGCCTCCACCGATCCCACCCCGACTTACAGAACGGGATGTAAATGTAAATGTTTTGTCACTGTCACTCTAGAATTAATCACTGCATGTGACTCAGACCAAACTTAAGAAAAAAAATTAAAACCAACTCCTCCAGAGTGTCTCCTTTGGGTCACGTTGCTGGTCCCCAGCCCAGATAAAGGAGGATGGTTACACAGAGAGCTAGCAATTCCACCCCACATAACAGACTTTTGATTCAATTTGATATTCTAACATTTAACAATACAGGATAAAATTGGTTTTATGCAAAGTGGGTCTGAACAAAGCTTAGTTTTACATTTTTCATCAGTTGTGAAGTTACTTTACAAAGTAATGTCTTATTTCAATGGCAAAATTAACAATAATTAAAAAAACAATCAACAAAACAAACCAAGAATCAACAGAAGAAAGTTCATTTGTAGTTCTAAACATATTTAGGGTGGGTTTTTGCTTTTTTTACTCACTTTTTGTCTCTGCCATAACATTATTCCTCTCTTCTACAGCATCCATTACAATTACATGTAAATTGACAATTATACAAATAGGTCATTTAGTGACTTCTACGGACTTTTTGGACAGCCAATAGCTACTTTCCTTACGGAGGACTTGTCAACACTGGACGACTGGGCTAATACCAGGGGTCCTTCACCTGTGGTTTTACCTGAGCTAACATGAACTGCTTACAGAGTCACTGTCTAATGGGACCAAACATTTCAGCTGAATGAACCTGTTCATCCTACAGTGCATTCAAGTCGCCTTCATCTTCTGTTGAATGTTCATCAACATCACCAAACAACTGCATGTGGCAACACTACAGGTGAGTACACAAAACCCACACAGTACATTCTGCTGCCAGACACTTTCATACAAATGAGTATTTTGAATAATAGGATGGATTTAACGCTTTTCAAGGCACTTTACATTTGTGACCTATTATCCATTCAGTGTCACAGTGTTGTTGGTAAACTCCATCTGCTCTGAGGCAGGATGACGGAACCATGGCTGTAAAACACCGACCACCAACAAACATTCATACGCCAGTGTGAGTGATAATGGAGGCAAGGTGGGTGAGGTGTTTGTCCTGAGGACACAACGACACAGAGGACAGAGTGGGATTTGAACCGCCAACCCTCTGGTTATTACCACCCAGTTTATGGCAGAAACTAGTGGATTAAATATGAGTGATAGAAAACTGTTGACACTAAGATCTATTTGTAGATTGTGATAATTATATCTGTTTAAACATTTTATCTTTGGGGGGGGTGTTTTGGTCATATTTTCAGTTGAATCACTGAGAAAATGTTTTTCCTAATGACACATCTGCTGAATATGAAAACGTCCTCATCTTTTACATTGATTCACCAGTAAAACCCATTTAGTTTGATAAATGACAGTGGATGCAGACACTTAATTTATGTTCAGTTAATGATATATTTGACTGAAAAAGCAACTTTTTCTTCTGTTTTCTCTGTTTTGATACAATAACCTTTGACTTTACTCTGAGTTTTTAGGAACATCTACATGATCAGAGTTAATAATGGACAAAATGTTTCAATCTCAGATGAATTAGCTCTGCACTGGATAGGGATTGTCACTGAAGGTACACAACTGACGCGTCGCATACGTAGCAATATCTCAGATCCAGTAACAAGGTTCTTCAATGAAGATCCCAATCCACTGTGGAGCTGGATCATCTGGGAGTGAAACATCTAGTCCTATTTAAGTCTGAACATCTACATGATCAGTAAATTCAATATAAGAAAATACATAATTAACACGGGAAAATGTAAAATGCAGAGAATAATATTATTGTAAAAGGAGATAAATCACTTAAGAAAGATTAAATAAAAAGAAAATTTAATTTGGAAGTCACCACAAAAATAATTCTAGGTCTTTCAGGGTTAATAATAATTAAAATCATTACAATGAACAAAATCAGAACTAAATAACAGAATCAGACTCTTGTTGCATCTTTTACCTTAAATTTTGAACCTCAAACCATCTGATTTGTTCAACTCTGACTGAAAATCATCCTCTAAACTGGAATGATAGAATAATTTTCTATTAAATGAAAGTCACTGAGATGAAATGACATGTGATCTGTATGAGAAACAGACAGGAAGCCGTATCCATGGCGATGAACCAGTTGTCATGTGACCTGTCGCGGCTTCACTGTAGCTGATTTCATGCTGTAGGATGTGAGATGGTGTGGTCGGATGTTGGTGGCACCCCCCACCTGTCTCTTAAGTGACACCAGCTCCATGTCGAGTTGCCGCAGGAGGCTGTTGGCGGCGGAGGCGGAGCAGGACACGGCCACCACGTCCTCCTGGGTCAGATACATGCCTTTGGGGGGACGGCAGCGGGACCGCTGGTGGTGCCGGTGCAGCAGAGTCTGGTGCTCCCGCCGACCCAAACCCATCTTTACACCAGGTGGTGCCGGCTCCACCTGGTTCTACAGGGAGAGGGGACAGTGTCAAAGGTCACGACCACATTCAATTCAACCTTTATTGTCATTATACACACATGCATATAACGAAATTAAAAATGCTACTCCACCCGGTGCTTTGTCTCAGATAAAATAAATAAAACAAATATTAAGAAAAAAATAAATATTAAGACAACAATATAAAAACCAATATAGAAACACTAAAAAAACCTAAAAACAAACATATTCATTTATATAGCTGCCTCGTCTGCCACCCATTTGCTCAGAAGGTAGCGATTTCACAAAGTCCCTGTTATTGCACATGTCCCAGACGTTTTGTTATTGCACATATTCCACATAGATTATGTTTAGTGGTGTTATAAGTTCAAGGCACTGATGGCTCTGGGGAAAAACTGTCTCTTAGTCTATTTGTCCTGGTTTTATGAATCCTGTAACGCCTGCCAGAGGGCAGCAGGTTGAACAGGTGATGACCGGGGTGAGAGGAGTCCTTAACAATCTTAGTTGCTCTACTGAGGTAACGGGAGTTGGCAATATCGTCCAATGAGAGCAGAGAGCAGCCTGTGATCTTCTGGGCGGTGTTAATTACTCTCTGTAAAACTCTTATCTCCTGCTGTACTCCCAGCATACCATATAGTAATGCAGTATGCCAGGATACTCTCCACAGTGGCTCTGTAGAACGCTACCAGCAGCTTTGCATCCAGTTTATTCCTCCTGAGCACTCTCAGGAAGTGCAACCGCTGCTGGGCCTTCTTCACCACTGCTGTGATGTTGGTAGTCCAGGAGAGGTTAGCAGTGATGTGGACCCCCAGAAATTTAAAAGATTGGACCCTCTCAACACGTTCCCCATTTATGAGGAGTGGGGCCAGGTCTGTGCTTCGCTTACGAAAGTCCAGGAGTAGTTCTTTTGTTTTTGTGATGTTCAGTGTGAGGTTGTTCACCGAACACCACGCAGACCACCTGATAACCTCGTCTCTGTAGGCAGACTCATCTCCCCCTGAGATGAGCCCGACCACGGTGGTATCATCCGCAAATTTGATGATGGGGTTTGAGAGATGGGTCGATGTACAGTCGTATGTGTACAGGGTGTATAGGAGAGGACTCAGTACACAACCTTGGGGGGAGCCAGTACTCAGTGTGATGGGGGAAGAGAGGTGGGGCCCAAGTCTGACAGTTTGTGGTCGGTTTGTTAAGAAGTCCTTGATCCAGCAGCAAATGGGAAGGGGTAGTCCAAGGTAGGAAAGTTTATCAGCTAAAATGTCCGGTAAAATTGTATTAAAAACTGAGCTAAAATCAATAAAAAGCATTCTCACATAATTCCCCTGGTGTTCTAGGTGGCTCAGTGCAGCGTGAAGAGCTACAGCTATGGCGTCCTCTGTGGACCGGTTTGCTCTATAAACAAACTGGTAAGGGTCAACAGAGAAGGGAATTATGCTCATGATGTGGCATGTGACCAACCTTTCAAAGCATTTCATGATCACAGGTGTCAGTGCAACTGGCCTGTAATCATCCAGGCTTTTAGCCTTTGGTTTCTTAGGGACGGGGATAATAGTGGCAGATTTCAAGCAGGGGGGGGATGATAGATTGTTTCAGTGAACAGTTAAAAATCCTTGTGAAAACCCCAGTCAGTTCGTCGGCACAGGCTTTGAGTACCTTCCCAGGTACCCCGTCAGGACCGGCAGCCTTCCTGGTGTTTATGGTCTGCAGTACACGTCTCACTTCGTGTTCCTGAAGTGTCAGTGTACTGCTTCCCGGGGGTGGATGTGATGAGCCTGAAACTGGTCTATCAGTCTCAAAGCGGGCAAAGAAGTGGTTGAATTCCTCTGCTAGTGAGGCGTCTTGTTATTTCCATTGTAGTTTGTGATCTGCTGTATACTCTGCCACATCTCCTTTGGGTTAGTTTCTGTGAAATGCTCTTCAATTTTCCTTGTATAGACCACCTTGGCCTCCTTAATGGCTCTCTTCAAATGTGTTCTAGCAGCGCTGTACTGTGCCTTGTCCCCTGACCTGAAGGCGGTTTTCCGCTGTTTAAGGAGTGCCAGGATCTCACTGGTCATCCAGGGTTTTCGATTGGGAAAAACCCGGATCCTTTTCTTGACAGTAACATTGTCCATACAGTTTTTAATATAGCAAAGTACAGTGTCTGATCACATGACTGTGATGTCAGTGCCGATTCTACTAATGTCATGTTTCGGTTGTTTACACACTAATCTCCATGACGACAGTGTTCATACCTCTTTCTTGGCTTCCTTGTTGGGGTCGTAGTCGCTGTCATTGGCTTCAATGGGATTGGCCTCCTCGATCTCCTCATCACTATGGCAACAACAAACAATAACATTGTCAACAAATTAGTGAACAAATCTGGAACAACAAAACCATTAATCACATTCATTCTAAAATGAGCCTGATGTGTAATTAGATGAATAATATCTGTAAAATCTGTACATTTTATTTGATGTGAGTCGTTGATTGACCCTCTCTGGACTCAGCTGGTTTGGTCTGGACTCCAGCTGATCCTGGTCCAAAACCAGGTTCAACCAACGCCATGTTTGAGCTTCTATAACGTTCAGTCCTGTTGGAGACCGAACCGTCCATGTCTCTGAGTCCTACCTGTCGTCCTGGTTGCTCCTGCTGGCCAGTTTCCGGGCCTGTCGGTCCATCAGACTGGTTCTGGACCGGGTTTTCTTCCAGGAGTAGTAATACTTGACCAGACTGGAGATGGATTTGTCCGGTAACTGAAAACGCAAAGCAAAGCCTCCTTCAAACTCGACTGAACCATGAAACCAAGAACTGAACCTGATCCACTCCGTCCAGCCTTAAAACCTGCTCAGTTGTTTTTATTATTGGTCAAATAAATAATAATAAAGGACCAGATCAAGTGGTGACACAAGGACACATTTGATGTTCAATAAGCTCAGTGTTGAAAACTAAATAACCTATTTCCATGTTTAATACATGTATGAATAGGTCTCAGTACTTTCACATGACACATGGTACAATTTACAGGAATACAATTTTGGGTAAAAATATTTAAATAGCTGCTGTGTAACACAGGGACTCAAAATGAACTTAATTTTTTTTTTCACTTTATGCAAAAGTACAAAACATGCTGTTCTCAAAAGAAATTCAATTCAGTTCAATTCAACTATTATTTGTTGTATCGTGGAAAATCCCAATCAATGAACTGTATCAATAACAGTAAAAAGGGCAGCTTTAGCCAACAGGGCTAAATTGATACTAAATGAAACTTTGGGCTTTTGTTATGATGTTAAACTACAATCGTGATCAATATTGGATAAAAATGTTTAAATGATAGGATTTTATGAACACAAATGTGTTGTGACACGATGACAGCAGTTTGTCACTTTGTTCAGTATCAGAATAAAAGATTTAGCTGGATCTAAAACACTCCAAATATGCTAATAAACTTTTATTTAACATACATATTACAACTGAAGTGATATATGCAGCTAATAACAGAGTATATTTGACAAATAATCGGATTGTACAGAACCTTTCTATATTCTTGTTCTGTTGAATAATTAGTTCCTGCAGATTCAGACATAAAATATTATTATAAAACATAATATAGCATTTATCTATATGTCAGAAGTATAATTTTATATAATCAGTTATATCTTTTTTCTACAAGTAATACTGAATTTTTTTAATAGTTCCATAAAATAAAGTTCTTAAGCTAAAAAAAAAAGAGCCAATTTGAGAAAGGATAGGTGAAACTTTAATTTTGGATACTGATGTTCACTTTCACTTGATCTGATCCTAAATACATTAATAATAAAAAAAAACATATTTGTTTATGGCTAATTGACCATTTTACAACTAAAATATCTGGGTCTAATAATAGTGAGTCATCCTCAGACGCCAGTGAACGCCTTGAGCCTGTTCTTCCATTGATAGACGTTTAACTGTTGAGATGCTGGTGTTTTGAAGACATTACATGAAGCTCAGATGTTTGACACATCAAACCATGAACATGTCGGTGTCTAACGGCTCGGGCTGGGGTGGGTTGAGGTGTTTACCATCTGCTGGATCCGGTGGAAACTCTTCCCATGGAAGCTGAAGGCCTGTTCGAACAGAACCTTGTCCTCCACAGTCCACTCATCTGGAAACGGTGTGAAGTTCGGTAGGTCGGCCAGAGATTTCTCAATGTTGTGTTTGTGCCAGAAGAGCATCCCGAGCGCCTGAAACACATGTTCATACGTTCATGGATGTTACAGAGGAAATAAATAGATGTTAACTGATGAAAACAGTTTGGAGAATGAAACCCAAGAACTGGTTCATTAGAGATTATCCATCCTGGAAAATAAGTGTTCGTCCTCTTGCAAACTGATGAAAGGAGCATTTTAGTTCAGTGGTTCCAAACCTTTTTTGTCTCATGACCCCATTTTAACATCAAAAATTTCTGGCGACCCCAGACATTCAAAATTGACTTTTTTTTTGCTTAAGTTAATTTGTTGTTGATCATGTAATAGTTTGCTATACTATGTTGCAAATAAAGGTTCATTTTAGAGGACATTTAGTCTATACGGAAGCAGAAAAGCCAGGTGTAGATTACTGCACAAAGTGAGAAGTCAGGATATGTACAGTCAGTCCAGCTTGTATTTACAAGGAGACAATTAATACTGAACAAACAATAACTCAAACTGAATTATGAAAGAGCTGCAGCATCTGAAACCGACCACAGGGAACATTTAACTTCAGTTTCACACCACAGTTTGTCTTTTATGGATCGTGACTGTCTCGCTCAACTCACCGTATATTTTTTATTAGTACGTTTTTAGTTTGTTTTTTTTAAACTATTTTGATCAGTTACCAGAAATTTCAGGTGACCCCAAGGTTGGAAAATACTGTTTTAGTCCAAGTAATAAATACTGAAATTAATCCATCACTGAGCATCAAAATAATGAAATTAAAGAGGAAATCTTTTTTTTTAATCTCTCTTTATTTTAACTATTTTAATGTCTGCATTTTAATTTCACCCCTTTCGTGACGCACCCATGACGTGTTGCTGTTCTTATCTTTTTACTGTCTTGTGTTGTTTTTAATGTCTATTCTCCTGTTGTGCTCTTGCTTGCCTGTCAAAGCACTTTGTAAACTATGTTTTTAAAGGTGCTATATAAATAAAGTTATTATCTGGAACCAATTGTTAAAAATCGGAATAATTCAGGCCTGTGTTTATTTTCTGTTGTTCTGTGTTGTGTCTGAACAGTCTGAAGGATGGATCATTCAGAGGGTTTAATAACATGGATCTGAACCACATGGACCACACAGACCACCACAGGCAGCAGACCGAACCAGAACCAGAACAGCTTCTAAACTGGAAGTGAAGTGTTTCCACTGACCTGCTCCACGTTGTATCCGTGTTTCTCTTTGGCGATGGCGATGTACTCGTCCACTGTGGAGACAAACACACAGTTAGTCCAGCCCATCTGAGGACCTGATAGAGGACTGCATGTTTAAAGTTCACTTACATTTGGAATCAGCGATGGTGTGATACGGAGACCAAACCAGCATCCCCCCGCTGTCTTTATCTGTGTATTTAGTCGAACCTGGAACCAACAAAACACAGAGAAACTGATCAGG
Organism: Ostorhinchus cyanosoma; assembly: GCA_029814465.1. Lineage (NCBI taxonomy): Eukaryota > Metazoa > Chordata > Actinopteri > Kurtiformes > Apogonidae > Ostorhinchus > Ostorhinchus cyanosoma. Next base: position 32,748,110 of record JAPTYQ010000001.1, read on the forward strand.
GTTCATCACTTGGACCAGATCCAAACCAGGTCCATGTACAGAGGACCAGACTCTGGTGGACTTTAATGAACCTTCCCAGACCTGAACTTACAATAACATGTCATGAAGTGCTGCAGTCACAACAAAGAGTCTACTTTCACATCTTTTTTCATCATTTTACACTTTGCTGTTATTCTTTTACACCACTTTTGTTGCATCTTTGTCAGTTTTCATCTTGTGGTTTTTGTTTTGGTCTCTTGGCATCACTTTGGACTCAGCTGTGGACTAGATGAGGGTTTGTCTCTTTTGATGGGACGTTGTACAAACTCCAAACACACAAAATTCTACTTTAGTTTTCTGGTTTTGTTTCTAAATAAACATCCACCAAAATGAACTGGACTTATAACGGAACCCACAAATGCAAAGTAACAGAAATCAACCAGAGAACCATGGACAACAGACCAAATCTGTTAAACTGCTACAACATATGTATGGGTTCATTCTGAGAATCACAAGCTTTACAGGTAATTTAGATCATTTGTGTCAATTCTTTAACTGTGCGTTTATTTCATGTCCTTGGTGTCACTGTTGTATTTATATTGACTGTACATTGTGTTCATCTTACAGTGAATCTGATCCAGCTCCACCATACAGACATGAGTTCATTAAAACTAATGGAAATAACAAAAAACATGTGATTAAACACTGTACCTCCACCTACTGAAGCCCAGGTTTATGAGAACACAGATGGTCCCTCCATTTCAATTTGACAAACTAACAATAACAACAGAATCCACCCCATTATTACACATTCATTAGACATGACTGAAGCCTTGGTTGGACTGTGTTTGTCAGTAAACATGTGCATCCTCGGTCATTTCTGTTCTTCTACTCAGTGTAAACTTCACTGTTACCGACGCGGACCGAGGCTACCACCGTCCGTCAGGTAGAACCAACAGAACCTCACCGGGCTCGAAGTCCGGGATGGTGGCCTGGTAGTCCGCCCCGACCCGCATCCCCACATCTGGAATACACGGAAAACGAGCACAGCACAGCTTTAATTCACGAACACACATAGGAAAAGGCGCAGAACCGGAGCGTCCTGAGGCTGTTCGAGGCTACCCTCACCGTGTTCGTCGTCGCTGCCGCTTTCGTCCGAAAAATGTCCGTTGGACGCGTTGGACGGGCTCTTGGTACCGTTCGAGCGACCTTTACCCAAATATTCCGAGCCTTTGTCCATCATCCCCGGCATTTCGGTGCTCAGATCGGCCGTTCGAAGCCGCGGTGTCGGTAGAAAATGTCAGCGGAACCCGGAGCCTCGGTGCTGCAGTTCCCTCCGCGGACGCAGCGCCACCTCTCGCTGATTCTGCAGATAAAATGGAGCCTTCACCCCGCAGACCGATACCTGGCAGCCAGTCACAATCCGCACCGCTTCCCGACACCGGTCAGATGTGAAGAGTCGGACATAACCGGGTTTTTTTTTAGCCGATTCACAGCCCAGACCCGACTGGATCTAACCAACGCGGCGGGAGGATTTAAACGCACCGACAGGCAGCACTGCGGCTGCTGCTGTAGCTGCAGATCCTTCCGCCGGACAGAAACTAATAAAGTAAAAATGATATAGAAATAAAACCAGAATTAAGTGAAAACTGGAAGAAAACTACATGTAATCTGAACCACAGCCCACTAAACCAAAAAGGGTTTAAAAATGAGGAGAAAATGCCAAAAATTTAATGAAATACATAAGTTTGACATCATGAATACCCTGGATATAACTGCAGGAAGAAAATCTAGATGTGATTAAAGCCTTAGATTAACAGGACTTTCAATAAACTGTCGATTATTCGGTGAATTTAGTTTGTTCTTCTGCTTGTTTTTCAGCCTTCCTGCACCAAGTGTTGATGACCAGCAGAGGGAGACACCGCACAAAGATCTGACAACTTCATCAAACCATCTCAGCCCAAACATACATTTAAAGACCTGTTTTCATTCAACCATAAGACAAAAACAACTGTGTATCAGTGGCAGCTGGTGAAACTATTTTTTGGTGGGGCGCAGTATCCACGTGAGTGTTCAGCTGCACTATAACCACATTTCACCACTAGGATACACCACTGCACCACTATTTTAACATATGAATTGACACCAAAAATAAAAAATACACAGTATGTGTTTACAGACATTTATTTTATTTGTAAATTTCACCTTCAAACATGCACATTTTTCTTTGACTCTGTTGATTAAATCAGACATGTCCCTGCCAAGTGTCTGTCACTGACAGTATGAACCCTGCATTTAGACCAGGGCTGAAGGTGGTGTGGCTAGATCGCATGGCAAAAAAAAAATAAAAAAAAATAGAAAATCAACATAAGGGATTGGGCAACACAGTGGTGCAGTGGGTAGACACTCGTGCCTCACAGCAAGAAGGTCCTGGATTCGAATCCAACATCAGTTGATGGGGGTGGGACCTTTCTGTGCAGGCTCCTCCCACCATCCAAAGACATGCACTGACAGGTTAATTGGTTAATCTAAATGGCCCATAGGTGTGAATGTGAGAGTGATTGGTTGTTTGTCTCTGCACTGAACTGGTGACATGTCCAGGGTAAACCCCGCCTTCACCCATTAGTAACTGGGATAGGCTTCTGCGACCCTAGTGAAGATGAAGCAGGTTCAAATAATGAATGAATTAATGTATGGGCTAAAACATTGAAATGCTACAACTCATGCCGGGAATCAACGCCCCACCTTCTGCACTGAAACCAGTTGTGTTAACCACTGAGGCCCCTAACCACTTAGTCACAGCTCAGTAATATTACTTACAGACCTATTTGCTGATTCAATTTCTGGGGGGTCTACTGTGCACACGCCATTTACAACTAGAGTGTATTATAGTAAATGGAGAGCCTTAAGTGCAGATTTTTGTGCCCCAAACAGGAAACATGTGACTTGACTGCTCATGAAATGACTGAAAACATTTTTAAACTACACTTGAATGCAGATTATACACACTAACCATGGGCTGTATCATGTATAACTCATTTATTTGAATATTAACATTTTTGTAAGATTATTTTAGGTGATTCCTATCGTTTTCTTCTTCATGTGAAACTGGTGGTGGTGGGGGGGTGCCCTAGTGCTCTCTCTTGATGAGCCACCACTGCTATATGTATGTATCCCTAATGTGTTGCTTTTTAGACTGCTCCTTTTCTCTTTCTTCTTCTGTTTCTTCACTGAAAAGCTTATCCAGGGACAAGGGCTGCGAATTAGCTTAATGCTATATACTTTGCGTGCAACACATCAGATTGCTTTTTCTATGTTTATTGCACTGTCCTTGAAAAATAAATAAAATAAATAATAAATAAATAAATAGGCACCTTTCTCTTATTTTTGAGGAAAAGCAGCAACCACTGAGTTCTCTTGGCTGTTTGGAGCAAGAAGTGACCATATCTGTATAAAATGGGCGGAGCTGCATGAGTATGAGGCGTGGATCATCCATCCATGGTCCATCACTTATCAGAGTCCAGGTTGGGTCCAGACCACTTTCTGTAGGGGGCGTCAAGGTGGACCCAGGCCTAGGAGGAGGGGTCACAAGTGAGCTAATGCTAAACGCTAACTTACTGACTCAGTTAAACTGTAAAAATTTGGCCGATACATTTTTAATAAAGTCGTTTTATGTCTTAGTTTATTTATTAACCACAACTACAGCTGGCAATCAAAGTCATAAAACCCAATTATTGAAGAAAGAATAAAACCAGTGAAACCAGAATGAGACGTCATCAGAGTGCAGTTCAGTCTGAATCTATGGATAGGACTTTGTGGAGCAGCCTCTAGTGGTGGTCAGTGGTATTACATGTCAACAAACCAAAGCATCAGATTCAAATTGGAGACAAGGTCCAGGATCTGCTGCTAAACCCCACTTCTCTTAACTCTTTCAAAATAAAGTCCTTCTAGTGCTTTTATTGTGGAAAAATCAACAGGAACATGTGTAAAACTCAGAGGATGATGTGTTTACTACAGTGTGAATATCTGCTGCTGAGTCATTAACTTAACAAGCAATTATGTTAACGAGTAATTACAAGCAGAGCAGCTGAGGACGGGTTTCCAACCTTCAGGTGGGTTAAGGAGGACTGAGGATCCGTGATGAGGGAGGAGGGTTCATCAGCCCTGTCATGAAGACTCCATATGTTTGAGGACACAGGATCAGAAACATGTGACTTAAGGACGGCATGTGGACTCACCTGAGCTCACCTGGACTCATCTAGATTCCACTGGACTCATTTGGACTCGCATGGACTCACTCAGACTCAGCTGGACTCATCCAGACTCACCTGGACTCATCTAGACTCACCTGGACTCATCTAGACTCAACTGGACTCACCTGGAGTCATCTAGATTCAACTGGACTCATCTGGACTCACATGGACTCACTCAGACTCAGCTGGACTCACCCAAATTCAACTGGACTCACCTGGAGTCATCTAGATTCAACTGGACTCATCTGGACTCACATGGACTCACTCAGACTCAGCTGGACTCACCCAAATTCAA
>JAPTYQ010000001.1:32770136-32796698 GCA_029814465.1 Ostorhinchus cyanosoma
GGGGCGCCTCCGCTGCAGTTTGGCATTCTTATGTGTTTTTGGTCAAGGAAGAGACTAGCAAAAGCTGCAAGTTAATAGGACCAATATTATGGGAAATATTAGCAGGTACAAAAGGCCAAAAAAGGGCCTAATAATCAGAATGACTTACAGAATCTGTATAAAGCTGACAACACAGCACACACCTTTTTTTCTGTTTTCTGACAGAGTTGAAGCATAAACATTACATTAGGAATATACTGCAGTATACCTCTGCAGACTGTCATGTAGCTCAACTTAAGACCTACCTTCACTTCAATTATTACAATTTTAAATGATACCAATCTAGTGAACTTGTCTAATTTGTAGAACGGTAAACTGTCTTTAAATTCTCTGCCTGCCTGTATCTCTCTCCCTCTCTCTCTCTTCATTAAACATGACAAATGCCATTAAACAGCTGAACAAGGCCTTGAAATCATGGATTTTGTGATGTTTTCTTTTCTGTTTGTTTTTTTAGGAACCATCAGGCCAGTAGTGACATAATGTTTTCAGTGGTGCTGATGCTATAGTTAATTTAACACCAGACAGTGTCAGGGGGTTGCACAAACAGTGTCATTACCTGTCTGTCTGATGCTGTGGGTCAGAGGAGAAGTAGGCTGCTGCGGTTTGGCCTGGCCTGGTTCAGCACGGCATGAGGGCTAAATGGAGGAGGAAAGGGGGGGGGACTTGTGAGGGGCGTGGAGCAGGTCGGGGCAGAATTCTCACAAGAACTCAAATAAATGGCAGCCCCATCAGATATCAAAGCACATTTGGGGGAAACTGATGACAGAGAGAGTATTTTTTATTCTTCCCTATTTATGACTGAAGAAACAAGTGGTGCCAGGCACAACAAACTCCGCCCCTCACAAACATTTTACCCAATTTCAATCAATCAATCAATCTTTATTTATATAGCACTTTTCATACAGTTCGATGTAGCACAAAGTGCTTTACATATTAAAATCAGTACACCCAACCACCACCAACCGCCACCACACCGACGTACACACACACACACAGACACACACACACACACACACACACACAGGTATATAAAAGAAACGAAGAATTTGGCCTATCTCTCATCATAGTGAAAACACATTTTTGGGGACCTTGACCTTTGACCTACATCCCCCCAAATTTAATGGGATCTATTCTGGACCATTTCGCACCTTTCCTGAAAATTTCATGGAAATTGGTCCAGTAACTTTTGCGTAAAGTTGCTGACAAACAAAAAAAAACCAAACCAAAAACAATACCCTCACCTCCCTTTGGGGGGGGGGGGGGTAATGAACTGCACCAGAGGATCTAGCACCTGTGGTTCCCCACGGGTCAATGCACTAGTATATAACATTACCAGAAAAAGTATGTTTAGACACAAAACCAATCTGGTTCACATTAGGAAACATGGATAAAATAGACATTTTAATACATTTCAACAACCTTTTATCTTTAAGTCAGTTTCATGTGTCATCCTTTATTTGATTTGGTTGTTTTTGTGTGTGATGTGGTTTTCGTTTTTGCCTTTGTCGTTGTCATTATCTGTTTAGCTGATGCTTCTAGTGATGACCTTGTTCATTTCGTTCGGTTGAGATGTTCATTTACTGTCAGAAGAAAGAGGAGAATAGATGCTAGAAAATCCTGACATTAAAAAGGCTTCGATCACGTTAATGTAAGCATCGATGTCCGATCGATTATTGGATTCAGTTCTGGTATTGTTTACTGGAACAGACTGAAGGTTAATGTAGTGAGAGTTAAATGGTTTTAAACGATTAAAGAACAGCAGTAATTGGTCAGAAAACTCCTTCTGATTGGATGGTTAGTGGTGGAAGGATGTGATGAATCCATCTTTTTCTGTCCATGTGTCCCCGTTCATCCTAATACTGCGTCTGCTTCCTGTCGTCAGATACTAACTTCGTGCTGGGAAACGCTCAGATTGTGGACTGGCCTATTGTCTACAGTAACGATGGATTCTGTAAACTGTCTGGATACCATCGGGCTGAGGTCATGCAGAAGAGCAGCACCTGCAGGTATGACCACACCGGACCATTAAAAACATTCAAAACATCCCTCAGCATTCATCATTTTAATGCTGCTGGTTTATTTTTACTTTGTCACGTAATGTTTCTGTTTCCATCTTGTTGAATAAGAATAAATGAGCAAATGAGAGTTAAACCAAAGGCTCTATTTGTGTGATCTACAGCTTCATGTACGGAGAACTGACGGACAAAGAGACGAGCGAGAAGGTCCGACAGACCTTCGAGAGCTATGAGATGAACTCCTTTGAGATTCTGATGTACAAGAAAAACCGTGAGTAGATCTGAAGAGCAGGGGTTGGTGTTTTGTTTTAAAAGTTTATCTGAGGACCTGAATCCTCCAAAACCCAGAAACTCAGTATGAACTAGATTCACAGACCTCCAGACTGGTTCAGTTCCAGACCAGAGCTGTTTTAACCACAGTATTGAGGTTCAGTAACATCTGGACCTTTAGAACCCTTTTTGTTGGGTCATTATTAAAGCATCCACATGTTCATGGTTCAATGTCAAATTAATTGAACCCAAAAACTGAACAATGTTCTCATTTTCCTTTTAATCTACAAGAACATTTACTGTGGTGTTAAAACCCAGGGTGTATTTTCTGCTGCTTGGTGTAAAAATCATAATCACTCACTCACCTCTGTTATTACCTTTCACAATAAAAACCCTAAATGTGAGACTTAACATTGGTGCTCAAAACTCTTTTGTTTGTTAATGTCAGTCAAATTTCTACCATTAAATATTAACAAGAAACACTGGGATTAAATGTAGGCCTCATTAAAACCACCAGAGGGGATCGGACCCCCTTCAGGACCAGAAGGAATAGAAATAAAATCCTTTGATTTGATGGCGTTATTAAACCTGACTTTTGCTGCAGGTCGGGGTTTTTACTGAACCTGGGTTCTGGTCTCTGTTGCAGGGATGCCCGTCTGGTTTTTTGTGAAAATTGCTCCAATCAGGAACGAGCAGGACAAGGTGGTTCTGTTCCTCTGCACCTTCAGTGACATCACAGCCTTTAAACAGCCAATAGAAGACGACTCTTCAAAAGGTATGAACCGAACCCTGAACTCTGAATCCCAACCTAGATACCTGAACCCTGAACCCCAGAGACAGATCCTTGCTCTCTGAAACCTAATCCCTGATCCATAAACCATGAATCCTGGACCACAAACCCAGATCTCAAACCCCAGCATCTGAATCCTGAACCCTGAACCCAGATGCCAGAGATCGGAATAGAAACATTTTGAGACAAGAGATAGAGTCGATGGTGACTGTCGCCTCACAGCAAGAAAGTCCTGGGTTCGATTCCAACCAGAGGCCTGTCTGTGTGGAGTTTGCATGTTCTCCCCATGTCTGCGTGGGTTCTCTCCAGGTACTCCGGCTTCCTCCCACCATCCAAAGACACGCACTGATAGGTCAGTTTGTTCATCTAAATTGCCCATAGGTGTGAATGTGAGGTCGGTTGTTGTCCTCAGTTGTTCATCTCTATATGTCAGCCCTGCGATAAAGTGACGACTTGTCCAGGGTGTACCTCGCCTTTGCCCATAGGCAGCTGAGATAGGCTCCAGACCCCCCCCCATGACTCTTGTGAGAATAAAGTGGTTTCAGAAGATGAATGAATGAATGAAGTACATACAACAGCAGTTGCAGAAATCAACTGACTAATATTAAAGATTGTAGATTCTTACACAAAGTAGAGAATGCCACACCCATTGACTGTCCGACATTGTTGTGTGTCAGAACATTCGTACGTCTGTGTGTGTTTGGTGATAATGTTTACAGCTCCTCTTGACAGGAGCTATCTCCAGTTGTTGTGCAGTTTGTGTCCAGTTGCTTTACAATGCCCTTGGTTTCATTACCGGAGCCAGGATGTTTACAGGTTGAGGGGACCCTGCAGATATGTCCAGGGTCAGGAGACAGTGCCGACATCTCCAAGGGTGTAAGCACTGCTGATATCTCCAAAAAAAGGAGACACAGTGGATCCAGATCACCTTCATATCTAAGAGCGAGATGTGACCATGACGCAAATCTTCAAACACACAGCACATTCAGATATAGTCTAACATTGTATTTTTCCAACAGATCTCTAACCCCAGAGCTCAACATCTGAAGCCCAAATCTTAAACCTTGAATCCAGAGCCCCAACCTCCACCTTATCCTCATACCCTGAACCCAGACCTCGGACCCTGAATCCAGATCTTTGTAGTCGTCTCTTCTCGTCTTGTCTGTTTTTTCTGTGTAGTGACGCTGTGTGTTTGGTTTTCTTCAGGTTGGGGTAAATTTGCGCGTCTGACTCGTGCGTTGACCAGCAGTCGTGGAGTTCTTCAACAGCTGGCGCCGACTGTTCACAAAGGAGAGAATGTCCACAAGCACTCGAGGCTCGCAGAGGTAAGATCCACCACATCCTCATGATCCACAAGATCTACAAGATCCACGTGATTTTATGTATTAATTTATTTTATTCATACAATGAGTTAATGAGTCATAATTTGCGACAATTTCTGTTCCTCCTGTTGACTTCGTACTCACCTGGTTGTCACAGTCTTTGTACTGCAGTCCATTGACTTTGTCACTTTAAAGTGTGGTTTCTTCAGGTTCTCATAAAGCCTTCTGCTCATAGTTTGACTGTAAAGACTTAGAGTGACGTAAACTGTTTTTTTGGGGGGAACTGCCACCCAGTGGATGTTCAGGAGTTTTTCTTAAAGACCTACTTCATCTAAGTTAGTGTTGTTTGTGCTGAAATGATGCTGGTTCAGTTTTGTGAAGTGCATCAGCAGTTTGGGCATCCAGGTGGATCCACCTGAGTCCCCCTGGTACCTCAGGTCCTTCAGGGAAGCTTCACATTAGTTTTGTGGTCTGAGCCTGAAGCCAAGGCTCATGGATTATAAATGATGCACTTTGTGTTGGTCAGAAAGCAGCTGCTGAACAAAGTGAAATATGGAACAGTGAAGATCCTCGTATCCTCAGCTTCAAACCGAAGAAACTACAAAAAGTCCACATCCTGCCGCTGTCAAAGGCACATTTATGAACAAACACATGAGAAAACATCAGTTCCATCAGTGACTTTTACTGTCAAACCAGGGTCAGGAACCTTTCATCTCTGTTGAGGTCAGAGTCATTAGAACCACAAATGCATGTTTGAGTCGAGTTGCTTCTTCAGCCTGGTTTCCACCACTGGGTCGTCTGTATTGCCATGGTAACGCTAAGCGATGCTTGTACCAATATACACATTCTGTACATCCATGTAACCAGAAGAACTTCAGCTAAAAGCTCAACAAAACCAACTGTTGGAAAACAGAACACAACTCAAACAACAAGCACTTAAACAGTCAAATCTGTAAACCTAACACTGAGACCAGTGCATATCATCAATAATTTAATAAAACAACAGACCAATGAGACCGACTTAGCAGTGCTAAGCTAACATTAAACAGATCCAACAGTGCAAGTATTTTTTCTCTACCAATAAAACTCACTGAATCAGACAAAGAATAACAAAAGTAAAGGTCACATTATGAAGAGATGATAATGAATGTTGTCTTACCTTCGAACCTTACCTTACCTAAGAATCTGGTTTCAACCAGCTCTATATATAAAGTGTCACAAGCTAACTTTTATTATGATTTGGCACTATATAAATAAAATTTGATTTGATTTACCTTTTCTGCTTTCTGATTGTAATTTGGTTTTAATATGAATGAAGGTCCTGCTCTCGGCTAATCCATTGGTTTGTGTTAAGTTGAAATGATTCAGACTGAAACAAATGGACCAGGATTTAACAGCTGAAATCTAAAAACTATTAAATTAAACTTACTAATATGTATAAATAAGCATTAATAGTGGTAATTAATGATTAGTTATTTCTTTAACTGTGGATTTTCAGTATGTTTCCTGATGATAAATAATAATGAATAAATGTAGTAAAAGTTTATCTGGCCGATACAGTGATCATCATGTCTGTCCATCAGTTGGACTGAAACCATTCAGTGTTTTTTCACCAAACTTTATGTTGTAATTGTTAAATGATGTATTGATGAGGACTTTTGTCCATCAGGCTGTTTGACATTGTTCTGTTTCATGCAACAGATTATGATATTTTCCCAGTAAACTGCAGATAAACTACTTGACTTTTCTGCTATGACTTAACGTTCCCTGATGGATCCAGTATCTATTTGTACACTTAACATAAAGAGCAAAGTGAAAAAAAGTCCACAGGATGGTGAGGTTGATGGCTAGGAGGTAAAATGGTATTTTATTCAGAGTATAGGCTCCACAGAATGACCTCAGACCTGTAACAATGTCAGCACAAAGACTTATTCATTTACAAAGTCACAGGAAGGTTTGGAGAAAAGTTAAAGCGCTGCAGTAACATGGTCCAGGTTTGGAAAAGACCACGATTAGGGCTGAAATAAGACAGTATTTCAAACAGGGTTGTATTTAGTCGAAAACTGTGAAAAACAACAACAAGATGCTCATGAATCGTCCAGTTAAATGAATCTACAACACCTCATTATGGTCTTCATTACTGATCTGTTGGAAACCTCCTGTGGGCGTTGTGTTACTGATCAGTCTTTTGTTGTAATTAGCGGAGACTAATATTTGCATTTAGTGCAGGAGATAATGACAAGGACATTAATTAATTAATCCATTATCAAAAAAACTGCAGCTACTAGTTTTCCTAATTCTGAACCCAAGGAAACAGGTTTATTTAGTGACTTCAGACCAGATTATGTTCACCATACATTTAATTTAATGTATGACTTTATGATGCATTTCTGTCAGTTTTATTTCTTTGGTGTTTTTTTTTTATTCTTTACTAGTTTAACCAAGACCTGATAATATTCAACATCCAAATATTCAAATAATCCATTTGAATGGTGAATTGTTATTATAGATTCTAGATTAACATTCTCAGGAATTTCTTTTCAAACTGTCTCTTAACCTAATGATTATCTTATTTTCTCAGTGAAGACATTGTTTCATCTGTAAAATATCAGAAAATAGTTAAAAGCTCAAGATGACGTTCTATAGATGAATACTTCTATGAAACTGGTCCTAAAAACAGGATATGGGGCTAAAAATTCAAACCAGATGTAGATGAATGTTATGAAGCAAGTTTGGAAAAATGAACAGTTACTGAGATAAAAGAAAAACTATCTTTCAGATATAACACATTTTCATTTGAGGCATGCATACAAAAATCTGCATGTAACAGTAAAAAGGACACGAAAATTATGCGCAACTATTTTTTTTAATATCTTTTTATTTTCTCACAGGTACATTTTGGGAATCAACGCAAATATGCAAGGTAGAGTGTTTCACAAAAACGACCGCTGTTGCAAAATCGCGAGTCCATTTATATGTGTTTAAACGGGGAGGTTCTGCATGTAACGCAAGTGGACACGATAGGTTACACTCGAAATGTGGGATGAGACTGAGATTCATGAAAAACCTGCGGATTAGAAAAACCACTAAGGATCATCAAATTAAACAGTGTTTTTATTTATAGCACTATATGAGACCATTTCATGCAGTTTTCAGATCAAATGCACTGACACTTAGGTAGCTTTAACTGTCCTGATTTTGGTCCTGTTTGGCATCAATATTAAAATCAATATTAAAACTTCATTAATTTTGGGACGGCTCAGAGCAAGAGTATATATTTTTTTGCATTTATTTGAGGTCATCATTCGGTACATCCTGGGTGGAAATATGTCTACATTTCTCTTTTATTATTGGATGTAAAAAAGATGGCAAAGTGCCAGGTACCAAAATGAGCCTAGTTTCATGGAAAGACCCAGATCTAAAAGCTTCAGAGCTTTGTTTTGGTGTTGAATTCTTCTTTATCGAACTGCTTTATGACTCTTTCCTCTTTTACAGCAGTTATCTGTCATCCTTCTAGGATGTGATCTGTCTATCAAATAAATGTCAAAGGTCAAGGTTGATAAAAGTCAAATCATTCGTTCTGTAAAGACTGTGTTTTGTTTTTGGTCTGAGTGAAAGTTTAGGAAACCAGATGGTTGTTCATAGACATCAAATATTACTGAGACTAAAACAAACCTGTCGTCATTTGATTTAAAGTGTATCTGTACTGGTCATGCTTATGACATTAATTGTGTTTTGTGTGTTACTTACAAGCAAGAGAGGCACAAATTCAATAAAAAAAAAAATCATCATAAATGCACCACACTGGACCTTTTTATTATGTGAATTATAGGTGGGGGCAGAACCTATGGGGAGCAGCTGTTGCCAGCTGGAGGTGACGTGATTCTTGGTGATGGAGTACAAGTAAACAGGCAGCAGTCAGTGAGTGAGGTTGAGTGGAAAGTACACATTTGTGCTTGTTGTTTGTGCAGCTGTAAGCTTTGCACTCCCCCGATGTCTAAGGGATGCGACCCAGCACTGGCCCTTATGTCATCTTAGCCTATTTTCTGCTGCATGGGGTCAGTGACCAGTCCATTGTAGCCCAATACAATACAATGAGCCTACATCACTACCGGAACAGCCCATGAAGGAGGCAACTTAACCATGTCTGACTGATGGAGCAGTGATTTAGGAATCAAATGTACTTCACAACATGCTATAATGTGGATGGAACCGCTAGTATTAAACGCAATCATCTGAGATAGCTAGCAATGAAAATTTATGACAGGCATCATTTAATGTCTGTCTTTCCTTCATTCAACAGAAACATAAAAAGCTGTAAATGAACCTGAGTTTGACACCAGCTCTCACATCTTGATCAAACCGTTCAAATAACAACTAAACTAGAAGATGCCGGATGATAATGCGCTGTTGTATGTTTGTGTTTGTTTCAGGTTCTGCAGCTCGGCTCTGATATCCTGCCTCAGTACAAACAGGAAACGCCTAAAACACCACCACACATCATCCTGCATTACTGCCTGTTCAAGACCACGTGGGACTGGGTCATCCTCATCCTCACCTTCTACACCGCCATCATGGTGCCCTACAACGTGTCCTTCAAGACCAAGCAGAACAACGTGACTTGGCTGGTGGTGGACAGCATCGTAGACGTCATCTTCCTCGTCGACATCGTCCTCAACTTCCACACCACCTTTGTGGGTCCGGCCGGCGAGGTCATCTCCGACCCCAAACTCATTCGCATGAACTATGTTAAGACCTGGTTCGTCATCGACCTGCTGTCCTGTCTGCCATACGACGTCATCAACGCCTTCGAGAACGTTGACGAGGTCAGTTCTCTGTTAACGTCTGGGTTCTACATCTGCGTTCTGTCTTAACGTCCTCAGATTAAATGTCTGTAAATAGATGAGTCTCATTCTCCTATCGATGGGCCAAACCCCGCCGAGCTGAGCGTCATGTGACTTCCTGCAGCTGCGATGTGTCCAGCTGAGGTGTCAAATTAAAGATGGATACTACAGGATGGTGGAGATGACTGTTCAACATCCACAAACATCCGAGGCTCCAGACCATGATTGAACAGGGTTTATTTAGTCTAATCTAGTTTATTCTGCATCAACTTTACATTTCAGCTCAGAAACAACAGACTAAAAATAATCAATATTAACTCCAATATGTAAATCAGATGACTTTTCTACAATATCCAATCATTTACTGTCTGATTGGTGTGGTTCGGACTTTTAGAATTTATTTTTACTTTATTAAATCTTTAACTGGAAACGTCTGACTGGGATTAAAACTCTGAGGAACAGAACAGTGAACCAGCCTTCAGCAATAATAACCATTCAGACATTATATGTAATACAAGACAAATAGAACATGACAAATGGACGGAGGGTGTTCAAATATGTAAATGAATCAGGTAAAACATCCAAAAGTCCTTCAAAGAGTTGATGAGACCTGATCCTTAAATTTCAGGTTATTTTCTAAACGATCTTAAACAGATTAAAAGTTCAGTTCAAATTCATGGAACAGATGGAATAAATCTACTGTAACTACCTGGACTTTAACCATCAATGATAATCATTTTTAATTCACCTCAGATGAAACAAAACTTAAGTCTATTTAGAAAATGTAAGACGTAGAAAGACCATATATTTGTGTTAAATTCTCAGAAGTCGTACTTGGCTCCTTCTTGTCTCCATTTGTTGTTAAGTGATAAAACTGTTCATGAATTGGATCTGGATTATGTGTAAATATAACAGAATAATTCACGTCTAATTGAACTAAAACCTGTTTCTCCACGGAACATCTCAGGTAGAAGATCATCTGTAGAAAGGGATCATTTATTGAAAATTTGCTCTGATCTGATTTTATTTCTGGTCTTCATCTTTCCAGAAGATTCTGCCTCACATTCATCAGATCCTCTCAGGATGTTTTGTCATTATCATCGTTACATAAGGATGTTTTTTGTCAGTCGTTAGATAACGGCTTCGTGACCGTAAACAAAGATAAGAGTCTGAGTCGGAGTCTATCCACAGTGTTTGTTCACTGAGGTGTCGTGGATTCAGTCCATCGGCCTCAGCTCACGGGCTGCACGCGCCACTAATGGACACAAGTGCATGCTGGGAGTTTCCCTGCTGAGGACAGTCTGTGAGTGGTTGATGAGACGCGTCCAATGCGACAGTGAGAGGCAGAGTCCGTCATACATGTTTCATACATGTTTTATACATGTTTCAGTCACAGAACAGACACATCTCACACATCAGGAGGTAAAACCTGCAGAGTCCAGGTTTTCTGTTCTTTTTGTTCATCTTCATTTTTATCTTGTTAATGTCGTATTTAACAAACACTGATCAGAATAAATCCACATGTACTTAAAAACTCCTACTGTAAACCTTGTTTCTGGAGTTGGACATTTTATAAAACACAATAAAAAACATTTGTTCATTTAATTTCATTTCATTGAGGAATTTAATATTTAGTCAATTCCACTACAGTGTGAACATTTTTCATCTTGTCTTTGTTTTGATCCTGTTGACGTGACAACATTAACTACTGGACGTTTAAGTTAACGTCGGTTCATTCATCTTCATACTTTCCTTGAGTCTTTAACAGTTTCTCATCTTCATCATGTTCGTACATGAAAAGGACACTTTGTGGATGTAGAAACAGTTTGCAGATAAAACTGTCAAACCAGTTGGATGGACAGTAGACAATGAAGACAACAGGGTCTGTTTGTGTGACGCCATTTAATCAATAAAACCTTTTATAAAGTCAATAAAAGCATCCAGTTCACACCAACACTGATGTGAAGTTGACTTTAGATTTAACCTTCAGTGCTGTGGATTTAGTCTGATCACAGAGATGATTTAAGAACCTGATCTGACTGAAAACTGAAGACAAAGTAATAAAAACCTGCAATCAATCAATCTGAAACTGGTCAAACTCAACAAGAGAATCCAGTTGATCCTCAGTTCCATTGATGACATGTTGATGGAAACTAATTCATCTGCATTTATATTATGAACTCACGTTTTCATTTGTCAAACTCTTCTTCCTCCTCCTCTTCCTCCTCCTCCTCGTCTCCAGGGCATCAGCAGCCTCTTCAGTTCCCTGAAGGTTGTCCGTCTGCTGCGTCTGGGTCGCGTTGCCAGGAAGTTGGACCACTACATAGAGTATGGCGCTGCGGTTCTGGTTCTGCTGGTGTGCGTGTTCGGGCTGGCGGCTCATTGGCTGGCCTGCATCTGGTACAGCATTGGGGACTACGAGGTGATTGACGAGGACACCAACAGCGTGAGGATGGACAGCTGGTTGTTCCTGCTGGGCGAGACGGTGGGGACGCCATATCGCTTCAACGCCTCGGGCTCGGGCCGCTGGGAGGGCGGGCCCAGCAAAGACTCAGTCTACATCACCTCGCTGTACTTCACCATGACCAGCCTGACCAGCATTGGCTTCGGGAACATCGCCCCTAACACCGATGGCGAGAAGATCTTCGCTGTGGCCATGATGATGATTGGATGTAAGTCTTTATCATTCAATATTCAATACACAGTATTCAAACTAATGAAACAGGCGTCATCAATGTGATGAATGTGTCATCATGTTTAGACTCTTTTCCGTCCCCACATTGTGTCACAGTTAAAATAATTGGTGAAAACTGGATCCGGATGAGGTTCTCCAAACAAGGAACCAAATGTTTCAGAACAGGAAAGATAACAGCAACAGATATTAACTAATCAAACTACTGAACTCGTCAGCTGTCTCAGAGAAAATAAACTAACATGAGTAATGAGTCCAGCTGGTGAACTGGTAAACTCAGTCAAAGAACGTCCTCAAACGGAACTAAAGCTGAAGGACGGACAACAAACAAAACCTGCTTTTACAACCTGAACTCCAGAACTGTTGGAATACATTACATGTTTAAACTGAGAAAATGAACCATTTTAAGAAAAAAAAAATAGGGTCAGAAACTGACCTCCATAAAGTGTTTCCAGGTCCATGTTTCCACGGTGGATCATCTCCACTTCTTTAACATCAGTCTGTAAACATCTGGACCTGAGAAGACCAGATGATGGACTTTAGAGGAATGTTGTCCTGTTCTGGTCTCTTGGGGATCCACATTCCTGGTCTTTGGTGAAAGGTCTGGACCTCATCAAACCAGTTCAGGACCAGGAGTCTTCTACTATGAAGCCATGCTGTTGGAACAGATGCATCTGTGGTTGAACATGGTCTGGAGGAAATATTCCAGGTGTTCTCTGTAAAAGCTGTGGTCTTTAATCCAGAAACCAGCGTCCATGGTTACCAACACAGTCTCACAATCTGATTGGTCTGACCTCAGATCAGTTTTACACTTTGCCTCAGTCCATTTTAATGAACTTCGGTCCAGAGAAGACGGTGCCATTTCTGGATCGTGTTCACATATGGCTTCTTCTTTCTTCATTCTTTAACCTGCATTTGTGGATGTGATGGTGAACTGCATTCAGACAGCAGTTTGTGGAAATGTTCCTCAGCCCATGCACTGATTTAGTCATAGAATCATGTATGGTTTTAATGCAGTGCAGCCTGAGGACCTGAAGATCAGCCACATCCAGGACTGATGTTCAGCCTCATCCCTTGAGTCAGAGAATTATACAGACTCTCTGAATTTGTTGATTATATAATGTTCTGTAGATGAGATGAGAAGTCTGGAGGAACATTATTCTTCTATTGTTCCACAGTTAGGCTCTTTTGTTCTCAGGTTATTGACCCTCTGTCTCTAAGATGATCTTTTTATGTCCAGTCCTGTTGATATTTAACCTCATTAGATGTTGATGTTCCTCCATCTGGTTCTTCAACTTTTTGTCCAATGTGTAACTCTCATCAGATTCAATATTACTTGATTTTTTTTTCTAATTATTCTTATATATAAGCTTGCATAATTTTCTCAGTTGAAGTATTTGATGTGTGTTCTGTTGTGAGTAAAATACAGGTTTATGAGATTTACAAATCATTGAACTTTAATAGAATTTAGTAAGAACATAAATAATCTGACACTAAAGAGAAGAAAGTGGAGTTTGTTGTCTGATGTCGGACGCCTATGTCCTTTAGATTGGACGTGAATTCCCACAATCCCTGTGTGCACAAACAGGGGGAGGCCCCGCCCACAGTCTGACAGTCTGTCAATAATTGATTAATGGTCTCACACCGTGTGACTCAGGTTCACACTGTGGAGGTGTCTGTCCGTCTGTTTGTCATCGGTCCTTCTGAAGGAATCTTCTGTTTCCATTTAAACGCTGCTGTTGGAATCGACCTCCATCGATTCTTCATCGGGCGAAGAGAAAGAGGAGAGTGTTCAGGCTCTGAATCACCGTCAGTCAAACATAAATATCTGAACAGTAACAGATACATCAGTCAAGTTTACGATCGCTGTGAAGCATTCAGGCGCTGCTCGTTGTATTTTATGTACTGATATTCTCAGCCCTGTTCTGTATTTTCTAAACTGTTCAAACATATTCACACCTGGTTAGAGTTAAGTTTTCTACTGGTGTTTCTGTTCCATCACATGAAAGACTCAACGGATCAATTTCTACTCATTATCAAAACGACATATATGGAAATATTAAACCATCAACAGTGAATCCTACAGGACAGTCATGTTTAGATTCATTTTAGTTCAGGTTCCACATACAGTAAAATAATAAAATAATGACTCATGAATAATGACAACACCAAAGTTTTCTCTTTGTTTTAGTGAAAAAATAAGTTAAATTAAATTGTTTACAAATTAGAAACTATCCTCTCACAAAAAATGTGAATAACCTGAACAACCTCAAATTTCTACAGAAGAATAAGTAAATTTTTTCTTCTTAAAATGTGTTTTTTTTCTCTTTGGCTTTTAATTGAGTTTGAGATTTTGGCTTTTATTGTTTTTATGGGGGTTTTTGCTTTTCTTTTTTTACTAGTTTGCTTTAGTTTTGAGTTTGGTTTTACTGTTACAACTCATTGATGTGTTTTATCCGTTTATTTTGTTTATTTGTTTTACTTTGGCCAATTTTTAAAGCACTTTATGAATAAAGATGGATTGGATACTTGTCCATTACAGGATTACAGATCACAGTGGATCTACAAATACACTAAACATTTAGTAACAGGCAGAATCTTGTTAAAATTTTGGAGTTTGGAATTTGGAGTTGTCATTGTTTATAGATTATTATTCTACTATTTTACTGTATGTAGCCCCTAAACTAGAGTGAGTTTGACACCACTGACTGTTTAAATTTTCAGTGTAATTCTTACAATTCACATATTCATCCCTTAGGCCGAATTGGGCCTTTTGACGGGCTGGTTTTTGCCCATGGACCGTTTGTTTGACACCCCTGGTTTACACTTTGATGGCATCAAGTCAAAGCTTTGGTTCAGTTTAGACACGAGACGAACTTTAGCAAAGGTTCAAACAAAAGATAAATAATAACATCGTCGTCATAATCTTTCTAATGAACTAAAAATGGATGATTGACAGTTGTAGTGACCAGTTACAGTCAAGAATTAAGCCAATGCGTGTTCAAGAAGCAATCAAGCATCTGCAGGTGGACATCATGCCTCCGACTTTTCAGAACCATCATGGCCTCAGTTTTCCATCTAAATGAACATCTAAGACTCAGACCAGAAGAACCAACCTTCATTCAGGACCAAAACTCAGCCTTTAAACTTAAAGAAACAATGATGTGACATTTATTGTGATACATATCAGTGTGTCTGATTTTATTCCCCAGCCCTCAATTCTATGGACGTTCTAGTTCTGACTTATACCTACAGACTTCCCTTTGCAGAAGAGGTGGATTTGAAGATCTGTAAGAAGATATTTGGTGTTGAAGTCCGTCCTCAGATGTGTAAATCTAGCAAAGTTCTTAACTTTATCAGAAGACTCAAACATCTGTGTTTCCTTGATGTTGAATTCTTCGATCTGTGGATGAAGACCACGTGGTCCTGGTCCTGGTTCGTATCCCAGGCCAATCAGCAGACTCACAGTAGACCAGGACAGTTTGTAATGGTGAAGTGTGTTTGTGACAGTCAGCAGAGCTTCTCCAGAGCAGCTAAAAGCTTTCATCTCTGAGCTGAAGGATGAAGAGCTTCAGAGTTGACAATTTGTCTCGTCGATCGGAAGCTGCTGTCGTTCAGTGTCACATCAGGATCTTCAGCCTGTTCGGTGTCACCTTCACAAAGACTGGATTTATTCACATACCAGCATCACACATTTCTGCTTCCCCGTGGATTTAACACAAAACGCTTTGAGTCTCAGAACATCGGCGGCGACAGGATCCTTCAAATCAGATCAAAAGGTCACAGAACATCCCTATAAAGTAAACTTCTGACCCAGTTCCACTTCCCGTTTGTCCCTCTGGGCTCCGGTACCGAAGCTGCAGTGCAGGCTGGGTATTTAGATCGCCGAGGAGCTGTGAACGAGGCTGAGCGCTGGATTAACCCCCCTCTGTCAGCCGGGAGCCGCTGGAGGCTGCCGACGGATGCGGTTGCCATGACAGCCAGCGTTCTGGATCAGGATGAGTCCGGGTCATTAACATAGAGAGAGTTTATAAAGCGGAGCGTGAGGATGAGGATGTGAGAGGAAGGACAGAAATAACTGGTCCATTTTCTGTGCAGAAACATCCGTCTGGGTTTCAGAGGCCGGACCGGACTCGGCTCATTAATCACGTCGTCATAGTAACACGTGAGCATTTTCAGCTCCGGCTCAGTTCAGATCTTTCAGCTCCAATGGGTTCATGGGAATTTTATGGTTTTTTAGGTTCTATGTTCGGACCAGAAGCAAAAAAAACAATGTTAAAGTCTTGTAGTTGTGTTCAGAGACAGTTGGCTCAGTTACACAGATCTGTAACCAACGACCATTTAACAAACGTAGAACCCACCAGGACCAGTCCAGTCTGGTCTGGCGCCAGTCCAGAGGCTGAACTTTGACCTCTGTGGAGGTCGCTGCATGTTGGCGTGCCCAGACTGCAGATGGAGGCGGGGCTGTTATCGATCCACATCCTGACAGGCTGAGTCAGTCTGTATTGATGAGCTGAGGAACATGGACTCAGCCGACCAATCACAGCGCTGCGACTCCCACCAGGTCCTCAAGGACAAACTCAAGTTGTCAAAAGTTTTTTTTATCCAAGAACTAAGTCGTTTCATCATTTTCACTATCGAGCTCATCTGCAGAACCAGAAACATATATAACACACAAACACAGAAGAAAAGTCACATCATCTCTTACCAGTGTTTACGCAGACGTTCACACTCAAACTATTTTAAAGATTATTATATTATTGGTTTGGATTTTTTATTCATATTCACCTTTTATTTGGGTTGAATCTACTTTTCCTCCTTCTACTCGACTGTTCTGTATTTTATTAATATTAAAAAAGGTTCTAAGTCTGTCATATTAAATTCTTTTGTCTTTTCATTGTCACAATAAGTCACAATGAAAAATGAAATGAAAAACAATATTAAAAGCCACACTAAACACAACACAACAAGAACTGAGCTGGAGGTACGTCCATGTTGTAAAGACATTAAAAACAACTGGTTCCAGGCCTAACAAACCCCGCCCCTTGCAAATATTTTACCTGATTTTCCCCATCTCTTATCATTGCGAAAACACATTTTGGTGACCTTGACCTTTGACCTACATTCACCAAGATTTAATGGGATCTATTCTGGACCACCTCACACCTTCCTAAAAAAGTCCAGTAGTTTTTGTTACTGACAAACAAACAGACAAACAACAATACGGAACCAAAGTATCCTCACCTCCCCTTTGGGGGGCGGGATAATAATCCCATGTGGAATGATGGGTTTCATGTGAGGTTCAGGTTCAGTCGTCTCACATCGTATCTGTCTGCTTGTGTCCACAGCTCTGCTCTACGCCACCATCTTCGGTAACGTCACCACCATCTTCCAGCAGATGTACGCCAACACCAACCGCTACCACGAAATGCTGAACAGCGTCAGAGACTTCCTCAAACTGTACCAGGTTCCCAAAGGCCTGAGCGAACGGGTCATGGACTACATCGTGTCCACATGGTCCATGTCCCGAGGCATCGACACTGACAAGGTACGGACTGTGGCCCTCAGATCGGTTCTTCAATGTGTCGGATGGTGTTTTGTCTGAGGTCGACCTTTGCTGTTTCCTCAGGTCCTGCAGATCTGTCCAAAGGACATGCGCGCTGACATCTGCGTCCACCTAAACAGGAAGGTGTTTAAGGAACACCCAGCGTTCCGCCTGGCCAGCGACGGCTGCCTGCGAGCTCTGGCCATGGAGTTCCAGACGGTCCACAGCGCCCCGGGTGACCTCATCTTCCACGCTGGCGAGAGTGTGGACAGCCTCTGCTTCGTGGTGTCGGGGTCACTGGAGGTCATCCAGGACGACGAGGTAGTCGCCATTTTAGGTGAGAAACAGAAACAGAAGTATCACTGTAAAATGAGCTGGAAATGAAATGATACAACACATTAGTACTGATGATAATTACACACAAATCAATAAATATACACATGAATCAATAAATGTGCAAACAAATCCACAAATATAGACACAAATGAGTCGATTTGCACACAGATCAGTAAATATATACAAATTAATAAATATGTATAAATCTGGAAACATTTACACAAATCAATGAATTTTAAGATTTCTTTATTGTTATGTGGTATTTACAAAAATAAAGAGGATGAACACACATTTTTTTCATCAGCTTCTATTAACAATAAAAACAATTGCATAAATAGTCAGTAAATGTAATTTAATTAAATCATCTGTTAACTAAAAACTAAATATGTATAAATCTGTGTTTTAATGGTGAAAACACTCTCCACTTCCTGTTTAAACCTTTCTCGTTGATGATGAGTCTGATCGGAGGCGTTCAGTTCATCGGTTGTTCGGGTGGTGATGATCAGTTTTGTTTATGGTTCCGTCCTGAACTAACCGGACTCACTGAAGCTTCAGGCGTCTGTTTGACGGCAACAGAAAGAAGAAGAAATGTTCCAAATATAAACAGTCGCTGATTTTAGGTCTTTCTCAGGTGGTAAAACCAGAACAAAAACTCAAATTTACTCTCAGTTCCTCATATGGCTGATGGTGTCTGATTCTGTCCTGATGTCCCTGAAGTGGACGTATCGGACCTTCAGACCTTCATCATGTGGACGCTGGAGTAGGACGATAAACATCAATTCAGAAACAGAACGGAGTCGACATCATGCAGATATTTTTAGGTTCTGTCTGATATACATTTCATCTCCATCACAGATACACTTCTTTAAAGCCTGATCTCATTCTGGATCTACTGTGTTCATCAGTGTTTGATCGTTTCCATAGATACTAGAAGTCCATCTCCCAGCCTATTGATCCAAAGAACACAAGCACAAAAACTAATGAAATGACAAGTATTTTTATGCTTGGACCTGTAATGAGGAAATGGATGATTTTAGTGGTGGACGGTAAAAATGACAAATTTAACGATTTTCTCAGAAGTGAAACCGGAAAATTCCAGAATGCATGATCATATTTTGTTATGGCTTTGTGATTAATAAATGTGGTTTGAATGGGACATTTTTGTCCTTTATGACTCCTGAGGGACGTAAAGTAAAATCTGACATTACACAAAAACTATTCAAACTAGTCAATATTTTGGTTGTTTGACAAATCCAAGACTGATTTAAAAAAAAAAAAAAACATCCTCCAGCCCCAACATTTGTTATATGGAAAATAATTCAGTAATTTTTTTCTTTTTACATAAATAACAACAGACTACAGGTAATTTCAATGACATTTAAAGGGTTCAACTCCAATTACTGATTGAATGTTTGGTAGTTTTGAGCAGGGTTGAAGCTGTTTAAGAGATTTATGTAAAAAAAGGCAGAAAAAAAATATTAATCCGTAAAGTTTTTACAGCATTTCTAGTAAGTGGATGTGTGATGAGAGGGGATAAATTAAACTGAATCTTTAGCGTTAACGCTTTGAGTGTGTTTCAGTCAGATGTGGGTAGAGATCTGCAGGTTCAACACCTCCTCAATGCCTGTTTTCAGCTCAAATTAAACAGGGTTTTTACTGGAATGAGGAAATGAAAGAGTGTTTGTGCATCAGATGAGTCACACCTGAGCTCTGGAGGAGCTCCGCCTCCTGCAGCGCCATCACCTGCAGTACGGAACGACGCAGAAAAACATGGAACACAACCCCGACCTGAGCTGAAAGACTCGGCTGCCACAGACCACACTGGTCTATTTCAGTGGTATCCGAGGAATAGCGCTGCAAGGCCTCATTAGTGAAGCAGTTTTTTTATGCATGAAGAGGTTTTTCTTTTTGTCAACACGATTTTGGCGACGGGGGGGGGGGGGCTTGGCTGAATGAACAGCTGTCGCGCTCATTATGTCATTCACTTCCCAACCTCTTCAATGCGCACGCCGCCACTTCCTGTTTGCATAAAACACTTTGACTGGCATAAACTGTAGAGGATTCATACAGTTTCAGCTTCATCCCATGAACCTCCTCAGGCCTAGTGGTCCAGAGGGTTTGGTCTAGACCACCTGAACCTGAACCAAGACCAGAGCACACACAGGGGTATTATGGGAAAGAACACTTAGTTAACAGCCGTCTTTAAAGGTTCATTTATTTTTATGTACAAAACCAGATGTGTGTGTTTCAGTCAATGTAAATATTTCTGTATTTATTCTTCTCTGTGTCCGTCGTATTTGAAAGATTGTCAATCGATCCACCAGAGGGCGCCACTCTGAAATAACATACTGGACAAATACCATGAAGAAGAGTAGAGTTTTTTTGAGAACAGTCAAAATAATACCAAACATGTTGAGGACAGAGGTGGTTACACTAATGTTAATATTGTCCTAAATATGTCGGTAGTTTCTCACGAAAAGTCTCACCTTTTCTGGAAATTATTGTTTTCAAGTCTCCCATCCCATAGTTCCTGTGGAGATATTGGACGTATTGTCCATTTGGTTCAAATCCATAAGAAAGGACAGAAATACAGACTAAATGAACTCAGAGGGTGGGTATATGAACGAGGATCTAACGGAGAAGAAATGAACCTACAGTAGAATAAACTAACTGTAGGTTTGTGATTTTTATCTCATTTTTCAGTGTGATTTAAGTCGAGTTAAAACCTGACTAAACATTTGAGACATATTTTGACAAGACTGAAGACAGAAAGTTGAGTCATGGTTTAGACCAGCTTTAAAATACAACCCAGACTCGACTCTATCCCCTTTTCCACCAAAGGACCTTTAATATTTCTCTGGATTTTGAATGTGGACCTGTTTGAAAGTTCTTAGTAGGGGGCGGGACTTTTCAGACTCTTGAGTTATTGGGGGCGGGGCTGTGTGCTGAAGAACGCTGAATGGTGGAACACACTGTCAGCGTTCCACACCTGTGTTCACCCTCCATGTTTAATCCAGTGGCGTCTGTGAACTCGTTTATTCTATTTCTACAACATTCACTTCATTTATGTTTGGATCATCTGGAAAAAGGAGCAAAAGAAGAGAAGCTACGAGAAGTGGACGATGAAGGCGACATTCATTTGACTCATTTTCGTCTCCTCCAAGGTCATTGTAATGATCTGTCTGTCCATCTGAACACACGCTGGACAATAAGCCTGGACCTGGAATATTTACAAAATACAATCAAAAGAAATTCACCAGGACTTTGAGTCGATGACTGGAAACAACCGAGTCTGATCTGAATCCATTTTCTAGAACTTTGAGATGGAAACACAAACCATACAGACGACCAGGTATTCATTTACCAGGGAAATACATTCCTAGTAATGAAAGTTCCTGTGAATGTTGGTGAAAAAGGTTTTTTTGTCTAAAACAGGTCTCAAACATGTGGTGAAATCAGGTCCAAAGGGTCCAGTCGGGCCCCTGGGAGGAATTTGTGAAATGCAAAAATTAAACTGAAGATATTAATCATTTTAGTTCAGGTTCCACATACAGATCAATTTAATCTCCAGTGGGTCAGATCAGTAAAATACTATCATAATAACCTATAAATACTATAAATAAATAAAAACAATGTAAACATTTTCATGTCATTTTACTGTATTTACACTAAAACAAATGATCATTTCACAAAAATGTAAATAACCTGAACAAATATGAACATTTTGAAATGTCTGAAGTGCAAGTTTACCAATATTCTGCCTGTTATTAAAAGTTTTGTGTATTTGTTGATCCACTGTGATCTGTAAGTTTATATGCGTAAATGATAAACTGCTCTAAAACATAGAGGAAAATTTGGAGTTGACATTATTATCCCGCCACCCTGAAGGGCAGGTGAGGTTATGGTTTGGTTTTTTGTGGGTTTTTTTGTTTGTCAGCAACTTTACACAAAAACTACTGGACCAATTTCCATGACATTTTCAGGAAAGGTGCGAGGTGGTCCTGAATAGTTCCCATTCAATTTTGGTGAATGTAGGTCAAAGGTCAAGGTCACTGAAAATGTGTTTTTACAATGATAACAGGTAAAACGTTTGCGAGGGGCGGCACCACTTGTTTATATATTACATTATTATTTCACCAGTCCGGCCCATTTCAGATCAAATTTGGCTTCATGTGGCCCCTGAACTAAAATGAGTTTGACAGCCCTGGTCAAAAACCTTCAGACTCATGACCAGATCCAGCATCGACCATAACGTCACTTAACACAGAAACCAGTTGAAGATCAAAACCCATTCAGATCCAGTTCCGTCGCTCAGAAATCTGATGAGGGATCAATGCTGGGATCAATGGCACCAATCGACTCCAGCTCCGGTGTTGATAAAACCACTTCTCTGAAGCAGCAGTAAAAGGACCGTGTGGTTTTTGTCGTGGTTTTATCTCAGACTGGATCGGTTCCTCTCAGGGTAAATATTTACATCACACTCCGTTCTATTTAAAGTCCTGCTTCTGCTTCTGCCTCTCGTCCTGATTTCGCTGGAAAACGCTCCTGTTTTGGCGTCGTCTGCGTTCACGGTGATGGATGAGGATCTGCCGTTAATCCATCCACCGTTTGACGAGGAACTGGAGGAGATGAAACTCAGACGCGAGGAGAAGGTTTTCATCAAACACAGACTCATTTTTCAGATGAAAACTGGTCTCATACGTGGTTCCAGATCTTTTTTTCCCTTTTGAGTCTCTGCAGCTGCTGTGGAACTTTTGACCTGTAGAAGTGGGACAGAATCAGGACAGAGGCTTTATTTTATCAACCACGTGGATGAAACTCACAGTCCAAACTTCCTCCGCTGCAGACCTGGAACATTCATATGACGTCTCCTCAGGACTGAATATGAGTGTCCTTAAAGGGACATCTGATATGGAGGACAGATCCAGGTCCAGGTCCAGATCCTTAAACCTAGAAGAACCAACACAGTAGAGTTCAAATCTGAAACCTTTATTCAACCAAACTAAACCAAAACTATTAAAATCCATTTTATTTTATTCTTTAAATCTGGGGTCAAATAAAAGTCTGGTTTTAAGTAGGGATGGGTACATTTAAACCGATACGGTACTGATTTATCCCACGGTACCTGTTTTTGGTACTTTTTGTGTGTATGTGCGGTGAGTCACTTAATCGATAAAAAAAAAAGTACAAACTTCTGAATTCTGAATATTTCTTTCTCAACATCACAAGTGAAATAACAGAACATAAAACTAGAGAAAAGTGTGTGTGGGGGGGTGGCAAATAACTTCAAAATAAATGTAACTTATATAACATTTTTCAAACTAAAGTATTACAAACTAAAACAAACCACTTCCTCTTTATGAACTGTACTGCACATGTTCAGCAGGTCTTTTTCAGGAACATACTATTATTTTTATTTTTTTTTGACACCACTTCTTCTCCTCGATGCGGCTGCAGGTGCAGTGACGGTGCCTGATGCTCATAGTCTGCACTCCTTTAGGCCTTTCCAATATTGTCCATTCCTCAGCCTTCAGGTGGAGATTACACTGGGGAACACCATTTTTGTTCACTTCAGTCTGACAGTGGTTTTTAACACATTTTTGGGTGCGGAATCCAAAACCGATCTCAGTTTTTCTCTGTCACGTCAAGTTTTTGAACTATAGGATCCCCGTTTCTTAAAACATATGAAAAATACTGTACTTAACAGATCTGTGCTCGTTTTATAAAAAATTTCAGATATTAACATACAATGAAATATGAAAGAAAATGGTATGACTGCAATGTTTATTTAACACTTATTATGTTTTTACAAAGGATATGCCTACTCTAATTCCAGTAGTATTAGTACTGACCTATTGGAGCTGCACACACCTCTCACTGCACTGCACTATAACATTTATATGTGGAAATTATTAAGATGACGTTCATCCTCCTTCATTGTTGTATCACTTGTCTTTACACAAAAACTACTGGAGCAATTTCCATGAAATGTTCAGGAAAGGTGCGAGGTGGTCCAGAATAGATCTCATTCAATGTTGGTGAATGTAGGTCAAAGGTCAAGGTCATCGAAAATATGTTTTCGCAATAATAAGAGATAGAGTAAATCAGTTAAAATGTTTGCGAGGGGCGGGGTTTGTTGTGCCTGGAACCACTTGTTTACACTGTTAGAACTCTAAACAGATGTAATCTTATTAAGAAAGGAAAAATAATGTAATATTTTGTATAAATGAGAGATGAGGCTACGTTTTCTTCTTGCTACTCCTTTTCAAGCAATACTTATTGATTTTATTTTGTTCTTACAAGTGTACATGGCAGTTGCTATGTTGTCTTGATCATGATCACCTCTATTCATTTATTTGCACTTCTATTATTTCCTTGTATACACTAAAGTTAGCTTTTTCTTCTGCCCGAAATAAATAAATTACATAACATACTCGGTAGTACGTCGGTAGTAATTCGGTCGAAGAATTTGGTACCCACCCCTAGTCATAAGTGTTTTTAATTTTGTGGATGATTCTAATGAATAATTTCAATAGAATATTTTTCTGTCTATGTGGACAGAAGATTGACAGAAGAAAGAAAAAGATTCAGTGCAGTTTGTGGGATCAAAGCATCTTTTAGATTTAATAAAAAAAGCAGTAAAAAAGAGGATTTTTTTCTGAATTTCTTGATCAAAACAGGAACAAATATATCAGTAAAACTTAAATAAACATGTTTACTTAAATGAACATATAAAGAAGTAATGAATATACAAAATAAAAATGATGAGTTTAGAAAACTGCTGAAAAAATTTACACTGACGGCATTTCATCTACATAATAAAAAGGAACAAATAGAAGAAAATGACACTAAATTTTATTTCTGTTTCTTTAAAACAAAGACATGAAAAAAATGTTAAGTATAAGTGTTTACTGCGTGTTTTTTTTAATATTTTATATTCTTTGTTAATTGGGTTTTGTTTTGTTTTTTATAACTGTTTTCTTATTAATTTCAGTTTCATAAACTGTTATGAAGTTCTGTTATGACTGTTATGACGTTGAAACTGAAAAAAATATTAACATGTAATATTATTAAAACACTTTCATACT
The DNA here is from genome assembly GCA_029814465.1 of Ostorhinchus cyanosoma. Lineage (NCBI taxonomy): Eukaryota > Metazoa > Chordata > Actinopteri > Kurtiformes > Apogonidae > Ostorhinchus > Ostorhinchus cyanosoma. The sequence continues at coordinate 32,795,078 of JAPTYQ010000001.1, forward strand.
GTAGTAAATCTAAATTAAACCTAAAACCTCAAATCCTGTAGAATTTAAGTGTAAATGAATAAAAACGGGTGAATGTTGTTGAGGATTCGAGGTTCAGGACACACATCTGATTCGGATCTGAACCGTTTCAGACCTTGGTGGTTCTGTTCTCTGATTGGTTGTCTGTATTGTGGGTGTGTTGCAGGTAAAGGTGACGTGTTCGGTGACGTCTTCTGGAAGGAAATGACCTTGGCTCAATCGTGTGCTAATGTCCGAGCCTTGACCTACTGCGACCTGCACATCATCAAACGAGACGCTCTGCAGAAGGTCCTCGAGTTCTACGCCAACTTCGCCAACCACTTCGCCCGGAACCTGCTTCTGACCTACAACCTCCGGAAGAGGGTGAGACTGCTGGGGTTTTATTATTGAAGATGAAGGTGATGGTTTTATGACCTGTAGTTTTAGTTTGTGGCGGTGGATTTATTTCAACTTGCATTTTGTTTTTCTTCTGTTCATTTTTGGGCGTCGACCTTTGAGCTGGAGGTTTCTATCTCCATCCTGTTACATCGTGTGGCGGTCTGAAGGCGGTGCTTTGGTTTGTGTGCAGTTCTGTCTGAGACTAAAACGGTTAAGGTTTTACCAAAGTGTAACCATTACAGTTACAGATGTTTGTGTTATTTACAAAATGAAAAAACAATCTGTACAGTTGGTGAAGTTGAAGAAAGTGTCGCCGCTGCCGGTGATGATGTGGTTGATCCATGTGTTTTAGAACGTAAACACTGTGAAAAAAATCTGAAACTACATTTTATTTTTCTGTTTCTCTCTCCTTTCGCTCTCTCTCCTATTCAGCCTGTTGCTCACTCGCTCACCAGCCTCTCTGTCTCATTGGCTGAGTCCAGAGGAGGCAGAGTCTAAACACAAAGTAGAAATATTCTATATTTTACATGTTTAAGTTCAGTCCAAACTAGGAATTCAATTTATCGATTCATTCAATAATCATTAGTTGGTTGACCTTATCGATCGATTAACGATCAATTGATGAGCGGTGATTTTCCAGAGAACCTGCATTTCTCTTTCAATAGTGTCTATAAGAATAAAAGCTAAATATTGTTTATATACTTCATGAAAAAAGCACGTCATATTCTTTAATGATTGATTCATTGAACCTTTGGATACAGTTCAGGCAACGACGTTTATGGAGCAGAACTAAATAAATTCTGCAGAGAAATAAAATAAAATAAATGGATTTGAAGAGGGGCCGTTTAGAAGAAATGGGCATTTCTGACTTTTTTCTGACATGATGAGAGTGAGATCCCCCCCCCCCCACACACACACACACACACACTGTCTTCTCGTGGCCACCGGGGTGACTGACATATCTTATATACTGTGGCCCGGATCAGGAGCCTGGAGGAAGTTTTAACTGGTGTCTCACTGAACAGATAGTCCAGATGACTGTGGACTAGACCAACCTCCACGGAAAACGCTCTGACCCCACATATGTGCGTGTATTTGGGTGGGGGTGCGGTGTCATTCCACCATGTCCCTAAAGCATCGCTTCTCAAACGTGATTGTAGGGGGTACGTGGGAAGATTTATTTATTTATTTATTTTTGCGGGAAGAAAAAAAATCCAAATAATGT